>CM031617.1:59222056-59307056 GCA_018398815.1 Conus ventricosus | reverse complement strand
GGTGTGCGGCGGTTTGTCCCGTTTTCCCGCCGCTTTCCCGGGGGGGGGGAGACCTCCAGGCCGTCGGCCGGCTTTCAGGTACCGGGTTCTCCCGGGGATTTCCGTCACCCCCTTGGGTCTACCCGGTTCGGCGTCCCGTGAGGGGGCGCTGCACCAGACCTTCCCTCACCCTCAGTGTCCAGCGGGGGCCCTTTAGGGAGGTTTTCTTTTTGAGCCCCCGGGCTCGTCGAGGGGCGTTGGTGTGTGGGTGCGCGGGTGTCGTGCCCAGCGGGAGGGGGGGGAGCCGGCCCTGAGGAAATTTTCCCGGGCGCCGCCGGGGGCGTTTGAGTCTTTTAGGGAGTTTGGGTGGGGGAGGCCACGGTCAACGCTGAAGGGCAGTCTTCCCGGGGGGGTGTCAGCCATGAGGGGCCAAAATACCGGACCGAGGACTGGGAGTCTCCCCGGGGCCCGGGGTGGGTTGGGCCCATAGTTGTAAGAAAAGGGGGGTTGGGTTAGGGGGTAGGGTTAAGTGTTTTTAGTGTTAGGGCCCGTAAAGTTAAGGGTGTTAGCTATGCCCCCTTTTGGGAGTAGGGGGCCGCACCCGTTGGGGAGGGTACTTTGTTCTTTCCCCCCCTTTGGGGGCGCAAATTTACCGTGCGATAGTGGTCCCGGGTCCCCAAAAAAGGGGGGTTGGGGTCCTGGGGGGAGGGGTGGGGGGTAAATAGTTTTAAAAATTAGGTCCCGTGGGGTTATCCATGTCCTTAGTAGTTAGCCCCCCCGGGGTGCGGGGTATCTCTTTTCGGGGGACCCCAAAGGGCGCAGTGATATCCCCAATGGTTTTTTCTGTTTTTATAGGTTTGGGTTCTCCCGGGGCGTAAATAGGGTAGGGTGGGTCAGTGAAGAAGTGGGGATTCCCGGGGTGTGGTTGTAGATGGACGTGAGTGGTGGCGCCATGGTATTTTGGGGGGTGTGAAATTTAAAGGGTGGCGGCGTGATTGTAAAGCTGGGGTTAGGTGCTGTGGTTTTCCCGCTTCTAGTGTGTTTAATAGGTGGGGGTAGGGGTGGTAGGGCCGGGCCGGTTGCGACCGGGACAAAGCAAAAAAAGTTTTTGGGTTTAAAATTTTTTAAAATTTGTTTTTGTGGAAAGAAAAATTTATGGAGTTGCTAGGCAGCTAAATATGTTTATGGAGTTGCTGAAACAATTGAATGGGTTTTTGGTTTTGGGTTTATATTTAGATACTGTCCATTTCAAGCAAAAATGGGGACACCTGAACAGTAACGGTTTGGGCAGGTGATGGGATATTTTTTGATCAAAATTTTATTATCTGAGAAAAAAATGTTTTGGTTTCAAAAATTTAACGAATTTGTTTGTACGTTTAAAAAAAAGTTAAAAAACAGAAAATTTTAGGTTAAGTTTTTTTATTCCTTTTCTGATTTAAAAGGGATTTTTTGGACTCAAAAACCTTTCACACTTTACACACACAAACGCTAGCGGCGCGCACGCAAACCCACCACACACACACCACACAAAACACACACCACATCAAACACACACACAACCACCCACCACATTTTCCATCTTTTTTTATCGGGAGGTTATGTGTTTTGTGATGGAAAAGTGTAGTGAAGTGTTTTTGGTAATTACGAAAGGGAGCCAGATGTATAAGGGCACAGAGGGGAGGGGTGGGGGGGGGGGGGAGAAACCGGGGTGTGTTTATTCGGTTTCTTCCCATTTTTGGGCTACCCCATTTTGCCTTTTCAGAAATTTTGTGAGCACGACTTGGCCTAACGGCCCTTTGTTCATTGTTCCCTTGTCCCCTCTCGGGCTTCGCCCCACTCTTTTTTTAAGACCTCGATTTGTTTGGTGTAGACTGGGCATGGTTACGCCAGGGGGGGCCTTGCGTTTTTGGGCAGTATGGAAATAGGGCGAAAAGGGAAAATAGTAGACGAAATGGGAGTTAGCGAAATGGGGAGGACCAAAGGGATGTCACCGTTATTCATGTAAGGGACAGGATGCGGATACAAAAGGATGGCGTTGGCTACACAGGGCATTGGGAAAGGGGGTTTTAGTGCGTGGAGATGGTAGGGGAAAAAAAGGGGGGCACGAATTGGGGGGAGTAGGAACTCCTCAGAGAAGGGCCTTTTTTTGGTTTTGCTCAAATTTAAAAAACCCCCGGGTAAATTAAAATAAAAAACCTGGTTTAAAAAAAATAGTAGAGGCAAAAAAAAACCCAGGGCTGGAGACAATTATCCCCCATTTAAACAAAGACTTTTTCAAAGACTTTAAGGAAAAAGGAGAAGAAAGTAAAACGAGGAGGGGATTGTGTGGAAAGAAAAAGGGCATGAAGAAAGTGTGTTAAAACATAAATGTTTAAATGCGGGACTAGCAGAAATGGGGCCCGTTTTGTCTCCCCCGAATACAATTTCATTTGTGAATTTTTTTTGAACAAGGCCTTTGGGCCGTTGTTTGGGGCTGTTTGGGGGGAAAAAAAGCTAATTTTTGGGGCGGTCCCCCCTCGGGAAACAAATGGAAAAATTTTTTTTCCCTTTATTCCCGTGGTAACCCCACCAAAAAAGGTTCAAAAAAGAAAATTTAAAAGGAAAAACCCAAAACAAGGCCCGGGGAAAGGGGAAAAAAAAATAAAAACAAAAAAGGGTTTGAAAAAGGGACTGTTTAAGGGAAAAGATGTCAAAAAAATGAAAAATTTTGTTTAAAAAGAACCAAAAGGGTTTTGGGGGAAAATTGGTATCTATGCTTCAGTTTTCATGCCATTCGGGCCTTTTATTTCTCTAAGGAATTCAGAATGCCCAATTACGTGTCAATTTTTGTAAAAAAAAGGGGTGAAGCTAGTTTTTCTTCTACACAGGGGAACTTTCAATTTTTTTAGCCTTTACCCCTTTTTAAGGGGGAGGGTTTTCCATAAATAAACTCTGCATCTGTTTTTTTTTCAATTTTGGCTGCCCCTTTAAACGTTAACATAAAGCAATTCCCTTTTGTGAGATAAAAATTCACCTTTTTTTGGCATCAAAAAAAAATGGGGTGGGGGTTTTTTTTTAGAAAACTCCCGGGGATTGTTAAATTTGGGAAAGGGGTACAAACTGGGCGCCCTGTAGAGACTTTTTCCCGTTCTGTTTTAGATTTTTTGGGGTGGGCCCGGGGGTTTGCAGTGATTCCTTCCCCTTTCTGGGCCCCTTTACATCCTCACCCCAAACAGTACTGTGCCAGACCCGAAACCGGAAAATTGCTATATTGTCTGCGCTCTCGCTCGGGGATTTGATCCTAGTAGAAAATTTTCCCTCGGCTGACGCAAAAAGAGGAGACAAAGAAATTTTCGGTTTTCATCTCACATGGAAGGGGTTTTTATATTCTGACTCACTTTATGTATTTTAATTTAAACTATTTTTTTACAACATGCCCAAAACCCTTTTAACCCCCAAAAAAAACTATCACCCCCAAACCCCCCATATCAGTCACCCGGAAAAACAATAATGGGCAGTTAAGCTCGGGCGCCAACCTCGGGGGAGATGACAGGACAGGGTGTAAAAATATATTTTAAAGGAGGAAAAAAAAATTTTTTATGATTGGGTTATGTGCCAAAAAACATTTTCCAAACACACACACACCCAACCAAAAAACACAACACACCACACAAAACACACACCACCATGGCTGACTGAACCCCCTTTTTGTAGATTCACACACATACACCCCACACCCACACCACCCCACACACACACCACACACAAAAAAGAGAGAGGATGAGAGAGAAAAGAGAGGGAGGGGGAGAGAGGGGAGTGAGAGAGCAACAAAAATTCGTTGGGAGGGAATTTCCTTGAAAAGGTCACGTCTGGGGCAGGAGAGAAAGAGGGGCCCCGGGGGGGGGGGGGGAGGGGAGACCTAAAACCCCCCGCTCTTTTTTTTCCCTTTTTTTTTTTTTAATTTTTGATACCCCTGCCAAAGACTAGAAACATTAAGGGACGAACAGACAGAAGAAACCCGGGAGTAGAGACGCTTCCTGAGAAAAAAAAGAGAGAGAGAGTTGGGGAATGGGGAGGTGAAGGGGGAGAGAGAGAGAGAGAAAGAGGGGGTCGTTAAATAAATTTGTTTTAATATCCGATTTGTGGGGAAAAACCCTTAAATGAATTTAACCAAAAACACGCTTACTTTAAAAAAAGACCCCTTGGACATGAGAGAGAGAGGGGTTGGGGGAAGGAGGGGGGGGAGGCAGAGAGAAAATGAAGGGGTTTTTGGGGTTTTGTGTTGCGGGCCCTTTACTTTAAACTTGCCAGGGGGTCTTTGACACGACACGCACGTGGATAAATGCTATGCGCTTTGTGGTTTCACTTTGGGTTCCCGCGTCCCAAGAGGTTGTCTGGTGTGATAACGCGCCCCTATTCCCTTTACTTCAAACCTGCCGGGGGGCGCCTTCTCGCCATGTTGGAAGCAAGGCTTGGCCGGTGGTTTTATGTATATTTTTGTTAATTGCGAGGTAGGGCAGTGCATAACAACCCTGTTAGGTTCTTAAAATCTCCCCGTTTTCCGGGGAAAAACCTTTAAAAATTTTGGGGGAAAATTTCCCCTTCCCTTTCCTTTTTAAAAAATTTTTGTAGGCAACTTCTCTTTTAAAAAATAGCTTTGGGGTAAAAAAAAAAAAAAAAAAAAATCCAGTTAAAAGTATTTTGGCAAAATTTTGTTTTTTTGTTTGCATATTCAGTGTTCTCGAAAAAAAAAGAAAAAAAATTATTTTAAAACAGCTTCCCCCCACCTTCGCCGAGCTCAGGAGTTTTATTTTTACGGAAGCAATTCAAAAATTTTTATCAAATTTAATGCGAATGGGTTTTGTTCCTGTCTGTGTTCGGGGCCCCCAACTGTTTTTTTTGTTTTTTGGCCCAAAAGAACATTTTGTGTGGGAGAGGGGTTTCATAAAGGGAAAACTTTCCTTAAAACAGATTTTACATTGATTTTTGTGGCGAGTTTGTGGAGAGTAGGAGGGGGGGGGGGGGGGAGGGGGAACGAAAAACCCGAGATTTGCTGGAGGTTTTAGTTTTTTTCGTTGTTTTAGTTCATTGGGCTTTGTTGCCTCAAGCCCTTTGGGGTCCCAATCTCTTTTTTTCATAAAAATTTGGTTGGGTTAATGATGCAAATGCCCGGGAAAATTTTAAAACTATTTATTACTTTTTTTCTATCAAAACAAATTTAGATTTTAACATTATTTTAAACTCGGTTTGTATCCAGGGAAGGGTTTTTTTAAAAGTTTTTCAAATTTTTTCTTTTTTATTTTGCGCAGGTTGTTTGGGTTCCCAAAACGGTGCCACTCGTTTCTAAAAGAAAAATTTTTTAATATTAGTGCGGGAATATTTAATTTGGATTTTGTTATCAGAAATTTTTTGTTTAATTTTAATTTGTGGTTAGTTTAAAAAATGTGTTTTAAAAATTTTTTACTGGTTTTGTCCCTTTAAAAGCTTGTAAGTCTCAATCAAAATTCCCCTTATTCGTCTGAACTTTAACGATGGTAAAAATTAAACTTCGCAATTTTTATCTGCATAGCTAACATATTTGAAAAAAAATTCCTTTTTTTAATTTTAAACCGACGATCAAACACCAGTTCTGCAACGGGCTGAAGTGGCTGCCAACAGAGACGACACGCCCCCGGCCAGGAAGGGGCCCCAACCACCCCCGCGAGGCCCGGCCAAATATACTCGAAGTCACTCACTCGACCCCCGCTGCCGCCGCAAACACAAGGCGGCCCCACTCCGACGAACCCCAGGGACCAAAAGTGAAGCTACCCCAACGCATTCCGACCTGGTGGGAAAACCAAGCGAACTCTACCACAACAAAAAACAGCGATTGGCAGGCGGGTATCCCTCCGCAGAGCTGCACCCCCCGCCAACGGCCCTATTTTTGTTGCCGTGAAAACGACACGACTTTTTACCACAACAAACTCACAGACTTGACAACACCAACAAAAACCGAACCCCCCCGCCTCTCGTGTAGAACCAAAGTAAAAAAAAGGGTAACAACGGAAAAAACCCAACCCCTCCCGTTCCATCCCTTCAACAATGAAGATTGGAATTTAAGAATATTTATGTCTTTTTTTCCCACCCCCCCCATACCCTAACCTTCCCCCCTTTAAACCCAAAACCCCCAAATCTTACACACGCCGCTGCACACACACACTTACAATATGCCACGCCCTATTTCAAACTGCCTTACTCCAAACACAGGACGGCTGATTAAAATACCCCCCGTGGGTAAAGTGGGGTGAGGAATAAAATTTTTGGAAGGACACATAATTTTTTTGTATTTTTTTACCTGTGAGTGCGGACGCGGGCTGTCGGGATCCCATCGTCCTGTTGCCCGTCCTATAACATTTCGAATCTAGAGCAAAAACCCGTACATCTGGAAAATGCCTCTTCGAGTAAAATGAAACTGAAATTAGAAAAAAAAAAATTTGACTTTTAAATTTCATGCTACAAAAAACCCAAACAATTATCAGTTTTGGGCCTTTTGGGGCCCTTCCTTTACGGCAAGTTGCTGAACTGTTGCATAAAACTTTCCACCATGGGGGGGGGGGGATAGATCAGCCCTCCCCTGGGTTGGAGTAAAGTAGTTCAGGAATAGAGAGCGTGTGCGCTGTGCATTGTATATGTGTGTGTGTGCGAGAGTGCGTTGTAAGATTTGGGGTTTTGGTAAGGGGGAAGGTTAGGCTAGGTAGGGGGGCTGGCGAAATAAGACAACAATATCGTAATTCCATCTTCACTTGTTGAGGATGAAGCGGAGGTTGTTCATTCCCGATGTTACACCTTTGTTACTTGTGTTCTACACCAGAGAAGGCGGGGCAGGATATCGCTGTTGTGGGTTGTCAAGTCTGTACATGTTGTGGTAATTGTCGTGTCGTAGCACGAGCAACACTGTCCGTTTGTCCGTGAAATACTAAGTGTGGGTAGCGTTATGCTGGTTGCGTGACTCATGAAGTATGAGTGTACTGTGTGAGTTGCTTCAGGGCTAGTGCGTAGTCGAACCTCCATTGCGCTTAGATCGCATACTGTCGTTGCTAGCTCTGTGGGTAGGGGTAACCCTATGTCTAAAAACCCCACCATCCGCAGTTACGACCTGTAGTGTCCATGGATCCACAGGCCCCGTATGGCGGATACTAAACCAAGGTTAGTGACCAGCAGATCGGGGTGGATCAAGAAACAGGGACAGGCTTATGGCGAAGTTGCCAGTTGGAAGGCGATGGGTTTAGCCTGGGGGAATGAGCTCGCCAAGTCGTCACGGATCGGTGCGTAACGAGGATGAGAAGATTGCGAGAGAAGCAGAGTTGGAGCTCCGGATGAGAGAAAGTGGGCAGAGATGAAGATGAGAAGAGAAAGCTAGGCAGAGGATTCCGAGAGCAGAAGGTGAAGTGAAGAGAAAGCTGCTAGGCAGGGAGCTAGAGAGAAGCAGAGTGGATTGAAGAGGAGAAAGCGATAGGCAAGGAGGATTGAAGAGGAAGCTGTAGCAGAGGAGGATTTAGAGGAGCAAACTGATAGCCGAGGGAGTAATTAGAGAGGCTGAGGATGAAGATGAGAAGGACTGGAACTGCAGAGGAAGAAGATGGAGGAAGAAAGGGCGATAAGAGAAATAGAAGCTCAAGCACGGCAGGCCGAGTTAGATCTCAAGAGACGGAAAGATGAGCTGAGTTGGAGGCAAGAGAGCGTGAGCTAAATATACAAGAGAGACAGGCCTCAGATGAAGCAGAGCATAAAAACGCTTGATGGAGGTGAAGAAACGAAGCGTGTCCACCTTGAGCCGCAGGAGAGGACGACGACGTAGACGCTTTCATCGCCCAATTTGAGCGTGTAGCCCAGATGTGCAAGTGGAGCGAGACCTCATGGCCCACACGTCTGATGTCTTTGCTGAGAGGAAAGGCTAGAGAAGCAGTAATGCGGTTAAGTGTGGAGGAGTTAGGCGACTATGATCAGATAAAGAGCGCCCTGTTCAGCCACTTCAGGCTAGATGCTGAAGCCTACCGGAAAAGTTCAGAAGCATCAAGAAGGACGGCTGCTGAGACTTTCGCCCAGGTGCTGGGAAGAATGAAGCGGTGGTTTTCCCTCTGGTGTGCGGCAGCGGGCAAGGATGAGAATGTGGCAGAGGATGTTAAGGATCTGCTTTTCCAAGAACAGTTTTACCAGCTGCTGTCCCAGAGTTTCACGATTGAGGTCCGGAAGAAAAGCCCGAAAACTGCTGAACAAATGGCAACAGAAGCTACTGTTTTAGCAGAGGCCAAAAGGTTGGGGAGGAAGGCGAAGCAAGACCGATCGGTTAACCAGCTCAACCTGGTAATAGGCATGAAACGACAGAGAGCCAGCCTGCAGAGAGGTCCCAACAAAGTGATGGTGCACTACAGCAGCTGAACAGGAGATCAGAAGGGCCTAGATCGACCATAGTTTGCTTCACTGCAAGAAGCCAGGCCACGTCGCTAGGAAATGCCCTGAACCCCCATTCTGTTGGAGCTGTTCATTGTTGTGAACCAGCCCCAAGCTCGAGTGGTCCCTACGTTGTGTCGCCCATGCGCCGAGCAGCGGTACGATCCTGCGTGCATTGTAGAGGTCAACGAGCTCCGGCAATGGATTACGAGACACTGGTGCCGGATACACCGTAGTGGCCCAGTGGTTGGTGCCAGCAGACGCGTACACAGGAGAACAGTTCCAGTAGTGTTGGCTGAATCCAGATGTAGGTCGATGTTACCTGTGGCGGTATAGAGTTGAAGTCGCCATTCATCGAAGGGAAGTTGGAGGTTTTAGTCATGAATTAGCCCTGTGCAGGAAGTCCTGATCGGAAACTTCGCAAAGAAAGTAGGAGATTCCGGTTAGATACGTGTGCCTGTATACGCAGACCCAGCGTTGGTAGGGGCAGTGCAGACACGTGCGCAGAGAGCCAGGGAGCAGCAAGAACCAGTACCGCTGCCCGTCGAGGAGTGCATTCTGAACACCTCTACCCAGCAGTTAATTCAGATGCAGGACCAGGATGAAACCTTGAGGAAGGCTCGGAGTGCGTGAGTGGAGGAAGAAAGGCGCATAAGCGAAATAAAGCTAAGGACGGCAGCGAGTAGACTCAAAGAGAACGAAAGATAAGCTGAGTTGAGGCAAGAGACGTGGAGCTAATATACGAGAGACAGCCTCAGATGAAGCTAGAGCAAAAAAACGCGTGATGGAGGTGAAGGAAACGAAGCGTGTCCCATTTGGACCGTAGGAGAGGACCGACGACGTAGACGCTTTCATCGCCCATTTGAGCGTGTAGGCCCAGATGTCAAGTGGAGCGAGACCTTCATGGCCCACACGTTGATGTCTTTGCGATGAAAGGCTAGAGAAGCAGTAATGCGGTTAAGTGTGAGGGTTAGCGACTATGTCAATAAAGCGCGCCCTGTTCAGCCACTTCAGGCTAGATGTGAAGCCACCGGAAAAGTTCAGACATCAAGCAAGGACGCTGCTGAGACTTTCGCCCAGGTGCTGGAGAATGAAGCGGTGGTTTCCCTCGAGGTGCGCAGCGGGCAGGATGAAGAATGTGGCAGAGATGTTAGGATCTGACTTTTCCAAGGACAGTTTACCAGCGCTGTCCGAAGTTCACGATCGAGGTCCGGAAGGAAAAGCCGAAACTGCTGAACAAGGCATACAAGCTACTGTTTAGGCAGAGGCAAAATGTTGGAGGAAGGCGAAGCAGACCGATCGTTACCAGCTCAAAACCTGGTAATAGGCATGAAAGACAGAGAGCCAGCCAGCAGAGAGGTCCCAACAAAGTGAGGTGCATACAGCAGCTGAAAGAGAGATCAGAAGGCCGTAAGATTCGACATATTTGCTGTCACTGCAAGAAGCAGGCCACGTCGCTAGGAAATGCCCTGAACCATTCTGTTGGCTGTTCATTGTTTGACCACCCCAAGCTTCGGTGGGTCCCTACGTTGTGTCGCCATGCGCCGAGCAGCGGACGATCTGCGTGCATTGTAAGTCAACGGACCTCACGGCATGGATTACGAACTGACCGTACACCGTAGTGGCCCAGTGGTTGTGCCAGCGACGCTTACAGGTCGGAGAGACAGTTCCAGTAGTTGGCTGAATCCAGATGTAGGTCGATGTTTTACCTGTGGCGGTATAGAGTTGAGTCCCAGTTCATCGAAGGGAAGTTGAGGTTTAGCATGAATAGCCTGTGGCAGGAAGTCCTGATCGAAAACTTCGCAAAGAAGTAGGAGATTCCGGTTGATACTGTGCCGTATACGCAGACCCAGCGTTGGTAAAGGGGCAGTGCAGACACGTGGCGCAGAGAGCCATGGGAGCACAAGAACCATTACCGCGCCCGTCGGGAGTGCTTCAGAACACCTCTACCCACAGTTAATTCAGATGCAGACCAGGGATGAACCTTGAGGAAGGCTCGAGATGGTGTGAAGCAGGGACCATTCACACCAAGTTTGGAGAGTCGAGTCGCTCGGAAGGTGTACTGTCAGGGTTTTGAGGGGCCCAAGGACTAGCGAGTCAATCTCTCCAGCTGAACTACGGACCACGGTGATGAAGCTGTGCCCGACGACCCTGTGGACATTTAAGACCACCCAACCAGGAGCGAGTTGTCGCATTTATGCCAGGCATGCATGCTGATTCGTCGGTATGCCAGCATGTTTCCAGGTCAGCGTATGTGGAAAGTCTCAAGAGTTTCCCTTGTAAAGAAGCCACTGATGCGCAGGCCCATGCAGATACTGAGGGACCGGTTGCAACCAAAGCAGAGTTCCGCACAGCGCAGAGGACGTCGTTAGCTAGGAACAAGTAGCTGAGACTGTGAGTTGCGAAAGAACTTGGCAACGAGGTTGCAGTACAAGCGACATTGTCATTGAGGGAAACCCGAAGGTAGCTGCGGTCTAGATGAGTGGAGGACACAAGGGGGCACGCAGCTGCAGCCATTCAGTTACGGTGCAGGCAGTGTCTGGAAAGGACATGTGGTCGGCAGATTCTTGAGTCGCTGCGTAGAGAGAGTGAGAGAGAGAAGAGAGAGAGAGAGAGAGAGAGAGAGAGGCGAAAGAAGAGAGAACCCTGTAGTTCCATTTACCTGTGTATGGAAGTTGACATTGTCGGAGATATGCACGTTCTTTAATTGAGAGATGCGAGCAAAGTGTACGGGGTGGGTATTGTAGCACGGTTGCATACGGTCGTGCATGGTCAGGCACCCTCATATGAAGTTTATATAACGTAAGTAACGGCTGCCTGTAGTGCCTGCGTTAAGGTCGTGAAGGCAGACTGACCAGAGTGTTGTATCGTGGTTATGAATGTGTAAAGTGTTGTGAAATGAGATGGGTGCACAAAAGTAACAGCAGGGCAGAGTGAGTGTGGGAGTTGGATTGTTATAGGGGGTTAACGCCGATCGAGTGAGAGTTTTGTGGTTTAACCTGTAGTTAACTTAGCGGGGGTGTGTCACCGATCGCGTACAGATCAGCGTCCGAGGGTATGAGAGTAATGGACTCGGAAATAGAGCGAGAGCGCTGTGATGTATATGTGTGTGTGCGAGGTGCGGTGAGATTGGGGTTTTGGTTAAGGGAGGTTCGCTAGTGTAGGGGGCTGGGAATAAGACATACAATATTCTTGAATTCCGTCTTCATTATGAGGATGAAGCGGGGGTTAGGTTCGTTCCGATGTTACCTTTGTTACTGGTTCTACCCAGAAGGCGGGGCAGGTATCGCGGGTGTGTCAGTCTGGAGTTGTTGTGGTAAATTGTCGTGTTGTTGCACGAGCACACTAGTTGTCCGGCGTGTCAGCCTCGGAGGGTACGCTGCTTGACCAATCGCGTTTTGTTGTGATAGTTCGCTTGTTCCGACCAGGTGAATCGTTGGGTACTTACTTCGGTCCCTGTGTTCGTCGGAGTGACGCGCCTTGTAGTTGCGCGGCAGCGCCGTAGCGAGCTGTGACTTCGATCATAGTTAGTGCCGGTCCGTCGGTGGTGTGCCCTTGGCCTGTGCCGGGTTCTGTGTCGTCTCTGTTGGCAGCCACTTCAGCCAGTTGCAGAACTGGTGTGGTTGAACGTCTGTCTGTCCAGTTGTGTTAGCAGGTATCCTGTTCCATCCTGAGGCTGGGGCCAGACCACCGCAGTCTGCTGCCGCGTGCCGGCAGGTGAGCGGCGGTGTCCCGTTGCCTGCTGCTTTCTTCCCGGGAGAGGGAGACCATCCAGGCCGTCGGCCGTCTTTCAGCTACCGGGGTTCTCCCGGGGATTCTCAGTCCACCTGTTGCTCTACCCGGTTCGGCGTCCTGTGAGGGGGCGCTGCACCAGACCTTCCCTCACCCTCGTGTCCAGCGGGGCCTTCAGAGGAGGTGTCTTTCGACCGCCGGACTCGTCGAGAGGCGTCTGGTGTGTGGGTGCGCTGGGTGTCGTGCCCAGCGCAGGGGAGGAGCCAGACCGTGAGGAGTCACGGTCGCCGCCGGGGCGTAGAGTCTTCAGGGAGTTGGACTGTGGGAGGCCACGGTCAGCGCTGAAGTGCAGTCTTCCGGGGAGGTGTCAGCCATGAGGGGCCAAGTACAGCACCGAGGACTGGAGCTCTCCGGGCCGGGATGGGTTGTCCCATAGTTGTAGTAGAAAGGGTTGTAGTGTTAGGCAGTAGGGTTAAGTGTGTAGTGTTAGGCAGTAAAGTTAAGGGTGTTAGCTACTGCCTCCTTTTGGAGACGTAGTGGCCAGCACAGTGTAGGGTACTTGTCGTTGCCTCCCTTAGGGACGCAGTGACCAGTGCGATAGTGGTCCCGGGTCAAAGAGAAGGGTGGATCCTGGGGAGAGGTGTGGGGGTAGTAGTTTAAAGATTAGAGTCCCGTGGGGTTATCCATGTCCTTAGTAGTTAGCCACCACGTGTGCGGGCTATCTCTGCGTCCCTAGGTCGCAGTGATATACCGCAACTGGTTGCTGTAGCATAGGTTAGGGTTCTCAGGGTCGTAGTAGGGTAGGGTGGGTCAGTGAAGAAGTGGGATAAACCGGTGTGTGGTTGTAGATGGACGTGAGTGGTGGCGCCATGGTATGTTTGGGTGTGTGAAATAAAGAGGTGCGCGTGATTGTAAAGCTGTGTTAGTGTGCTGTGTTGTCTGCTCTAGTGTGTAATAGGTGTGGGTAGGGTGGTTGGGGCCGTCCGGCTTAGCGACCGTGACAAAGACAAAACAGTTTTTGTTGAATTTGTAAGATATGCTTTTTGTGAATGAAATTGATGGAGTTGCTAGAGCAGCTAAATATGTTGATGGAGTTGCTGAAACAAATTGAATATGTTTTGGTTTTGTTGCATATTCAGATACTGTCCATTACAAGCAAAAATGGTACACCTGACAGATATACGGTTTGGGCAGGTGATGTATATTTTTTCAGATCAAAATTGTATTATCTGAGAAAAACTGTTTGGTACAAAATTTAACGAATCGTATGTACGTTTAAAAAGAGTAAAAGCAGAACATGTAGAGATTAACGTTTTTCATTTCTCTGTCTGTTAAATGCATATTTGGACTCAAACCCATACACACTTACACACACAAACGCTAGCGCGCGCGCACGCACACACACACACACACACACACACACACACACACACACACACACACACACACACACACACACACACACACACCATTTCCATCATTTTTTTATCGGAGGTTATGTGTTTTGTGATGAAATGTGTCAGTGAAGTGTTTAGGTAATTACAGAAAGAGGAGCCAGATGTATAAGACACAGAGGCAGGGGTGGGGGGGGGGGGAGAAACCGGGGTGCTGTTTATTCGGTTACTTCCATTTGGTCTACTCCCATTTCGCCTACTCAGAAATGTGTGGCACGACTTGGCTAACGGCCTTCGTTCATTTCGTCCTTCGTCCTCTCTCGGGCTTCGCCCTACTCTAATCTAAAGACCATCGATTCTGCTTTGGGTAGACTGGGACACTGGTTACGCCAGGGGGGAGCCTTGCAGTATGGTCAGTATGGAAATAGACGAAATGGGAGTAGTAGACGAAATGGGAGTAGACGAAATGGGAGTAGACCAAATGGGATGTCACCGTTTATTCATGTACGGGACAGGATGCGGATACAATGGATGGCGTTGGCTACACAGACATTGGAGGGGTTTGAGTGACGTGGAGATGGTAGGAAGAAGGGATGCACGAATTGGAGGAGTAGGAACTCCTCAGAGAAGCCTTTATTTGGATCTGCTCAAATAAAGAACCCCCGACTAAATAAGCTAAACAACCTGTTGAACAAATACGTAGAGGCAAAAAAAAACCGAGTGCATGGAGACAATTCATCCCCCATTGAAACAAAGACTTTGCAAAGACTTTAAGAAAAGGAGAAGAAAGTAAGACGAGGAGGGGATTGTGTGAGAAAGAAAACGGGCATGAAGAAGTGTGTTAAAACATAAATGTAAACTGCTGCACTAGCAGCATACTGGGGCAGTTATAGTCTCCCCTGAATACAATATCATTTGTGATTGTTTTGAACAAAGGCCTTAGGTCCGTTGCTTTTGGACTGTCAGTGGAAAACCGCTAATTGTGTCGGTCCTCCTCGGCATCAAATGGAAATATATTATCCATCATTCTGTGGTAACCTCACCACACAAAGAGTTCAAAACAGAATATAACGGAACCTCAAAGCAGCCAGCGAAGGACAGAAAAATAAAAACAAAAATGGGAAGAAGGCACTGTAAGGAAATAAGATGCTCAAAAACTGAAATTATGTCTTAAAGAGACAAAAGGCTATAGGGGGAACTCTGTGTATCTATGCTTCAGAATTTCATGCCATTCGCCTTGTATTGCTCTAAGGAATTCAGAATGCGAACTTACGTGTCAATATAGTAAATGATGCGTGAAGCTAGTTTACTTCTACACAGATGAACTGCACATTTTATTAGCCATCTACCCCTTTTTAAGGGGTTAGAATCTCCATAAATAAACTTCTGCATCTGTTTTTCTCTCAATAAGGCTGCTTAAAACGTTAACAAAAAGCATACCATTTTGTGAGATAAAAATTCACTCTTTTCAGGCATCAAAATAAATGGGGTGGGGTTTTTTTTCAGAATCTCCGGAGATTGTTAATTGGAAGGGATACAATACTGGGCGCCCTGTAGAGACTACTACCTGTTCTGTTTCAGATTTATTGGTGTGGCCAGGCGGTCTGCAGTGATTCCATCCTCTTTCTGGCCCTTCACATCATCACCAAGCAGTACTGCTGCCAGACCAGAAACCGGACATTGCTATATTGTCTGCGCTCTCGCTCGGTGATTTGATCCTAGTAGAAATTTCCATCGGCTGACGCAACAGAGGAGACAAAGAAATTACGGTTTTCATCTCACATGGAAGGGTTTGTATATTCTGACTCACTCATGTATATAATAAGCTATTTCTACAACATGCCAAACCATGAACCACAAAAATCTATCACCCACCAACCGCCCATATCAGTCACCACGGATAACACAATAATGACAGTTAAGCTCGACGCAAACCTCGGGCGGAGATGACAGGCACAGAGGTGTAAGAATATTTGAAAGGCAGGAAAAAATTTATTCATGATGATTATGTGCAAAAGACATATCACACACACACACACACACACACACACACCACACACCACACACACACACACACACACTGACTGACTGAACCCCTTTACTGTCAGATTCACACACACACACACACACACACACACACACACACACACACACACACACACACAGAGAGAGAGAGAGAGAGAGAGAGAGGAGAGAGAGAGGAGAGAGAGAGAGAGAGAGAGAGAGCAACAAACATTCGTGGCGAGTGACATTTCCTTGAAGAGGTCACGTCTGGACAGAGAGAGAAAGAGGGCGGGTGGGGGGGGGGAGGGAGACCATAATAACACCCCGCTCTTTATTTTCTTTTGTTTTTTAATATTGATACACTGCCAAAGACTAGAATCATTAAGTGACGACAGACAGACAGACAGAGCCAGAGGAGTAGAGACGCTTCCTGAGAGAGAGAGAGAGAGAGAGAGAGAGAGAGAGAGAGAGAGAGAGAGAGAGAGAGAGAAAGAGAGAGACGCTTACTAAATCGTCTAATATCACGATTAGTGGAAAGACGTTAAATGAATGACACACACACGCTTACTAAAAGAAAGACCAGTCTGGACATGAGAGAGAGAGGCGTGGGAAGGGAGGGAGGGAGGCAGAGAGAAGATGAAGGGAGTGAGCGTGTGTGTGCGTGCGTCACATTAAACTTGCCAGGAGGGTCTTTGACACGACACGCACGTGAGATAAATGCTATGCGCGTTTGTGGTATCACATGGTTTCCTGCCGTCCAATGAGCGTTGTCTGGTGTGATAACGCGCCGCTATTCCCTTCACTTCAAACCTGCCGGGTGCGCCTTCTCGCCATGTTGGAAGCAAGGACTTGGCCGGTGAGTTCATGTATATTTGTGTTATTCGCGAGGTAGACAGTGCATAATCAACCCGTGTTAGGTTCATAACATCTCCCTGTTTTCCGGAAACCTAAAATTTAGGGACACATCCTCTTCCCTCCTTATTCAAACTCTTTGTAGGCAACTTCTCTTTGAAAGATAGCTTTGTGTAAAAAAAAAAAAAAAAAAAAAAATCCAGTAAATGTATTATGGCAAATTGTGATTATTTTGTGCATATTCAGTGTTCTCGAAACAAAGAAAAAAATTCATTTAATACAGCTTCCCACCACCTTCCGCTCGAGCTCAGGAGTTTCATTTTTACGAGAAGCAATTCAAGAATATTTATCAACTTGAATGCGAATGAATGTGTTCTCATGTCTAGTGTTCGGCGCCTTAACTGTTTTTCGTGTTGGCGAAAAGAAACATTTTGTGTGGGAGAGGGATACAAAAGGAAATCTTTCCTTAAATCAGATTCACATTGATTTTTGATGGCGAGATAATGTGGAGAGTAGGAGGGGGGGGGGGGGGGAGGGGGAACGAAACCTGAGATTTGCTGGAGGTTCAGTTCAGTTCAGTTCAGTTCAGTTCACTTGGGACTTTGATAGCCTCACAGCTTTTTGTGTCCCAATCATCTTATTTCATAAACATTTGGTTGCTTAATGCATGCATATGCTCAGGATATATTTTAATCTATTCTATTACTTTATTTCTATCAATCAAATTGAGATTTTAACATATTTAACTCAGCGTTAGTATCCAGAAGGTTTTTAAAAGTATTCAAATCTTTTGCTTTTTTAATGTGCGCAGGTAGTTTGTTCCAATACGGTGCCACTCTGTTACTAAATGAAAATTTTCTAATATTAGTGCGACAATATTTAATTTGGATTTTGTTATCAGAATTTCTTGTAATTTGATTAGTGGTTAGTTGAAAAAATGTGTTAAAATTTGTACTGTTAAGTCCCTTAAATAGCTTGTAAGTCTCAATCAAGTCTCCCCTTATTCGTCTGAACTTTAACGATGGTAAATTTAATCTTCGCAATCTATCTGCATAGCTAACATATTTGAATTCCTTAATTAACAAGGTGGCTCTTTTTTGTACTTTCTCAATACTTGCTGATTGCCTTTTTAAATAAGGGCTCCATATCACATTTCCATACTCCAGGTGGGGTCTAACTAATGCCTTATATAGTAATGTAAAAACTTCAGTATCCAAATATGAAAAAGACCGTCTGATTATGCCGAGCATTTTATTTGCTTTCATCATTACACTGTTTATGTGCTTGTCAAATTTCAGACTGCTATCAAACATTACACCAAGATCTTTTTCTTCTGACACGGAATCAACATCTGAGACAGCATCATTATATTTCATAGTATATGTATACTCCGGATTATTTTTTCCATAATGTATAACCTTGCATTTAACTGGATTAAAATATAAATTCCATGTTTCACTCCACTTAATTAGATTATCAATATCATCTTGTAATTTAAGATGGTTACTTACAGGATCATATATTTTCGTATCATCTGCAAATATTTTACATGAACTAATTACACATTCTGGCAGGTCATTTATAAAAACTGTGAACAGAATAGGTCCAAGAATACTTCCCTGCGGAATACCGCTTACAACATCTATATTTGAAGAATAATTATTTCCAACTTTCACCCTTTGTACTCGATTAGAAAGAAAACTCTTAATCCAGTTGTATATATTCCCATTTATACCATAACCTAATTTTTTTAACAATCGGTAGTGGGGCACAGAGTCAAAAGCTTTCCTAAAATCCAAGTAAATTACGTCAAAAGCAAGCCCATCATCGATCATATTTGTAAAATCTTCCATTACTTCTAAAAGTTGTGTCATACAAGATTTACCCTGTCTAAATCCATGTTGGCAATCTGAATATAAGGAAAAATCATTCATATGGTTTACTATTGCATCTCTCACAAATGACTCGAGCACTTTGCAAAGGATACAAGTCAGACTTACAGGGCGATAATTTCCTGGGTCAGACCTGGTGCCTTTTTTAAATATAGCAGTTACAGTTGCAAACTTCCAATCACTGGGTACCACTCCTTCACTTATTGATTTATTGAACAGCACACACAAAGGCACTGCTAGTTCTACACATAACTCCTTTAGTACTCTAGCTGGTAAACCATCTGGACCAGAAGCTTTAGCAACATCCAATTTACTTAATTTTTCTTTTATCGCTAATGGTGTAATGACTATATCACACAGAGTTTTTCCATCAGATAAAGAGGCGCTGTCGATTTCAGGAACATTTTCAATATTTTCATGTATGAATACACTAGAAAAGAATTTATTTAGCACCTCGGCCTTATCATTATCACTAACTGCAATATTACCATCTTTTCTCAGGGGACTAATTGAAGTTAGGAGAGCGACCAATGATTTGAATGATATAGTGGACAGTGAGGTGAGATTCGGATAGTTAACACGCATGCTCATTCAGTCTAGTCTTTGCACGTCAGGCCAGCTTAATTTACCCACACCTTCCCCCTCCCCCCGTCCGCTCTTAACCCCACGCATCTCCGCACTAGGTGGGAAATTTTAACATTTGAAAGATAGAATTGAGCATGGGTAGATTTGTTCTAATTTTGCCATTTCAGAGTAGAGTTAAACTCGCCATTTTTTTTTCACCGCCATAGTCTGAATTCTCAGGCGAAAGAAAGGGGTTTGGAAAGGTATCCCTCCTTTTCGCTGCCACATTTCCGTTCAAATCATTTGCTCTTTTCATCCATATTAAAAGGTGGGAATATTCAAACCTGAACGATGGAATTGAGCATGGATGAATTTGTTTTGATTTTGCGTTTGCAGAGTTGAGTTAACCTCGTCTTTTTTTTTCACTGTCATATATTTGATTTCTCGTGCCAAAAGAAGGGATTGGAAAGGTGTTCCTCTTTTTCGCTGCCCCACCCCATCCCGTTTAGCTCGCTCTCTTTCCCACAGAGGAAAAGTGTTGTTTTTTTATGCAGTCCTTTCCATTTTAGCTTCCCCTCCTCCTCAGAAGCCATTGTTGCCTCCTTACACACACACACACGCGCGCGCGCGCACTCAAACTTGCCTTCAGACATAATTTCTCAATGTCATTTTGTTCCTCGTCAAATTGATTAGAAAACGTCCTAAATGTTCAATATATGTAAATACACGCTGGCAGTTTATTTACATTGGCCTTAAAATCAGACGACAAAGGACGTGATGGCGAGTTGCATGGTGGGGTTTTGAATGGTGGTCCCAAAACGTAATGTTTGCTTAATTCATAACCGTCGTTAGCGCTGATGTGGCTATACTGCTGCTTTCTTCACAACACGTTCAGCAGTGTGTGTATTTGTGTGCGCGCGGGCGCGCGCAACAGGACAAGAAGCGTAAGAAGAGAAGAGGCTTCAGGGCTTCTATATGGGGCTTGGGGATCTCTCCCTGGTGGTGGGAAGGGGATGTGTGTGGGTTGGGTGGGGGCGTCTTGGCAATGCATTGTTGCCAGCCCAAAGGTATTGGAATGTGTTGCTGGGAGCAGGTACCGGGAACCCCCTTCCCTCCCTCTCCCGTCCAGCCTTGCTCTCTTCTCTCTCTCTCTCTCTCTCTCTCTCTCTCTCTCTCTCTCTCTCTCTCTCTCAATTATCCATGGAGAGAGAGGTGTGACTGATGTGGAGATTTAGGAACGGAAAGAGAAACACGTGGTTGTGATTATACCGAGTTGGATTATATTTACATTATGTATTTCTACACACGTCCAAGGGAAATTCTATAGAACCCTTGCGAACTCTTACATCTCTTGTACATTACATTAATCGCAAGCCACCGTCAGCCAATCTCGAAACATTTAGTTTACCTCATGTTCTCTCTCTCTCTCTCTCTCTCTCTCTCTCTCTCTCTCTCTCTCTCTCTCTCTCTGTATTGTGTTGACATTTTCCTGTCTTTTTTGCACGGAATTAGCAGGTGCTACGATGATGATAATCAGACTTTAAGTACATTTCTTCATAGTAGCGTCATTGATTTATTGCCCAAATTCATTTAGTTCTAAATCGTCAGTGGAGGAAAAGACAGATAAATGAATCAACCAGCCAGTCAATTTGCGCGCGCGCGCACACACACAGACACACTTACGCACGCGCACACACACACACACACACACACACACACACTCGCGCGCGCGCGCGATCTCTCTCTCTCTCCCTTTCAAACACGCACACACACCCACACACACACACACACACACACACCACATACACCCACACGCACAAAAGCGCGCACGCGTGCTCACACACGCGCACACACACACACGCACACGCACACGCACGCACACACGCACACACACACACACACACACACACACACACACACACGTACACACGCCCACACATTCGCACAAATGCACGAACATGCAGACACGCGCTCATACATTCATACAAATAGAAATATACTTACAAATTCCGACACGCACACTGGACACAAACACACGCGCACGCACGCACGCACACACAGGCAAGCGTGCGCGCATGCATTCAAACGCCCACCCGCATACACGCTTGCTCGCACACACGCACACGCGCTCGCGCACAGCGTAAAGCTTAAAGCATTAAATCCTCAGTGCTTCCTCGGGTAATGGAAGATAAATTCATGTACGCAAATTAGAGAAATGCTGAATGGATTCGGCCACAACCAAGCGGCAGAACAACATTACGCCTTTCTTCAAAATCTTAAGTTCACGTGTTTAGCCACTTTTAATGAAACAGACGTGTTTACACTCAAAAGATTACAGAAGAAAAATTTTGTGAGAAAAAATTATTGGTGTAAACATGCTTTAATTATTTTTTAAGTTTGGTGGACATACAAAATTATAATGGAATACAACACCGAATACATTTTGCATCCCACGAGTTGTATGTCCTGGTCTCCAATGAATTCACGCACCCTTTGTCTACCCAGTTTAACTTTCGCAACTAATTTAAACGTCATGAAAGTTTATTGAAATAGGGACCCAAGTCTCACCTTTCTTGTATTACGAATTGTGTGTTTAAATTTCTGCGAAAAATGTATACGCACGCGCGCACTTAAATGCGCGCGCACGCACACACGCACACACGCACGCGCGCGCGCGTGGAGAGTGAGAGAATGATGATGAAGAAAAAAGAAACGCAAAAACAAAGGGCAGTTTTTGTCCATTGAATTAAGAGTGTGTACGTTCAGGACTGCTTACACTTCAACGTGGCAAAGATGAAACGGACAGCGGATATAACCCCTGTCTGTCCTCGCCACTCCCACATCTCGCCCGAGCCCCGGATATCCCCAGGTCATTTTCAAGGATTTCAACTGGCAGATTTAAAGTGATTTCATTGAAAAGGAGAGAAGAAATTCGTTTTTCCGCCCCCACTACACGAAAGTCCTATTCCTGACACCTATTTTTTCAGCAGCATTGAATGAATAGAAAATGAGAATCATCTAGAATGTCAGGACATAGAGATCATTATTTTTCTTTTTGCCGTTGTCTCTCACACTGATCTCTCTCTCTCTCTCTCTCTCTCTCTCTCTCTCTCTCTGTCTCTCTCTCTCTCTCTCTCTCTCTCTCTCTCTCTCTCTCGCACGCGCGCGCGCGCAGTACGCGCTCGTACTAAAAACACTCCATCTCTATCCATACTGAAAGCCAGTGTGGGAGGAATGCATTACAAAGCCACTGCTGTGCGAATGGGCATAGCAGAAAGCTTTCATGCAGCTCCCATATCACGTGATGTAAATTTAAAAAAAAATCATCAGATGGCAAGATAACGCCTCATAAACGTTAAACTGCCTTTGCTGTATTGGGTGTGTCAGTTTTGTTTTTTGTTTTCGCGTACAGTCCAATAATTAAAGGTCTTGATTTTTCATCCACAGAGATAAGGATCTGCTCCATCAAAAACCAAGAGACGAAGAATATCTACCTCAACAGCCACGGAAAACGGAGATAGGTCACGAGAACCTGGGACATGGACTTAAAGGGGAGTACTGACAGTGGTGTTCTTCAGATTCCATGTTTGTTCATGTTCTCCATCCTCTTGTCCTTCTAGTATTGTCTCTTACGTATCACAGCTCAGTGTTTTGT
Source organism: Conus ventricosus (assembly GCA_018398815.1). Classification (NCBI taxonomy): domain Eukaryota; kingdom Metazoa; phylum Mollusca; class Gastropoda; order Neogastropoda; family Conidae; genus Conus; species Conus ventricosus. Next base: position 59,284,575 of record CM031617.1, on the reverse strand, counting down.
CACTGGATCTTCTGTTGACTTTGTCTTATTTCAAAGGTTTTCGGGGTTTTTTTTTTAACATATCAGCTTCCATCAGGATTTACTGCTATATTCATACACAGGATTTGGTGTCGTCTCTTCCAAGCTCATTGTCCTTTTCATCGGCAGTTTTAGTGTCATCATTCTCAATGATTGATTTGATTGATTTGATTTTAATTTAACGTCTGTTCACAACAATGGTGATATTAGACTAAGGTGACCCCGACGTGATTCGAACACCATCATTCTCAAGTTTACGTCTTTATTCGTATTGTTTATCTTCCTCTTTCCAAGGCTTTAATGTCCTTTTCTTTCCCAGGATAGATGGTCCTGTCTCATTAATTCGGCTTGTTTATGTACATCAGATTCCTCTGGATCAAGAGTTTGAAAAAAAAAACCCTGGGTATCAGATCCCTCAGAGGCCGAGATGCTGAGGAAGTCTTTGATCCTCTAACTGAATTATTCTTCTTGCGCACCTTGGAACCTTCAGATCTGAGTATCCAGTAACCCATTGAAAGTCTGACACGGTAATTGTCAGCATCATTCTTCTATAGGGTTTGATACCCTTGGTCTACAAGGTTGAGCTTTCGTTTTTCTTAGAATTTATCCTTTTTGTCATTGTATGTATTGTGTGCTCCTTTCACAGGGTTTACTTTCATAAGATTTACTGTCCTCTTCCCAAGAGTTCAGCATCCAATTCTTTCAAAGGGTTTTGTCTCTTCGCTTTACTGTCCTTTCATAGGGCCTGTCTTCTCTTTAAATAGGATTCGGCGTCCTCCTTTCACTGCATTTAGTAGCTCTCTTGTGTATAATTGTGCGTCTTCCTTCACATCGTCTCGTTCACCCACAGGGTTTTATGTGCTTTCATAGTTTTAGTATTTCCTTCTACAACTTTAGTGTCCTCTTTTCTCGAAGGATTTAGTGCCTTAGTCCTATGAGATCACAGTCCTCTTCTTTAGTGTCCTCGTTACATAAAAACCTAGATTCCTTCTCTCATGGGGTTAGTATCACCATCGTTCAAACGGAAGGCTGTCTTCATTTCATATATTCATGTCCAAAGTTTTTTTCACAGAGTTAATTTCCCTCTCTGTAGGGTGCTGTCTTTTCACAAGATTAAGAGTCCTTTCTCTAGCTGTTCTATTTTCCTACGTCAGTGTGCTGTGGAACAAGGATACAAAAACGGGGGGTACCAGAGGGAACACTCTTAGGGAAAGGTATGAAAGGTTGGCTCCAGCTATGTAGCAGGTCTCATAAATCAGGGATCTGGAACATGGACGCATGTTTTCAGATCTTTTTGGGGCTGAGCTGCAAAGGTCTTGGGGAAGTCTTGAAACTTCTTCCAGAAATATTCCCTAGTGCGCACCTGGTACCTCCTGATCCGAGTGTCCTTTGATCAGCAGAAGACACGGCATGGTTATTACAGTAAAATGTAGATCCTCTTACTGATTGTATTGGTCTTCGTTCATAGAATCTAGTTTCATCTGTCAATCGGTGTACGCTCTCATGGGGTATAGCATCCTCTTGTGTGGTGTTCTTTCATAGGGTTGAGTGACTTCTTTAGGTGGCTTGTGTCATCCTACCAGAAGTTTAGTTTCCTCTGTTCACAAGCTTTACTGTCCTCTTCCCTTGTTCATCGTCCTCCTTTCATAGTAACTAGTGTTCCCTTTTCTGGCCATTGTCAGCTTTTTGTATGGTATGTTTTGTTTCCACAGGGTTTAGTCATCTTTAGTATCGGTTGAGTCTCTTTTCACATGAGTCCCTTACTTTCATCAGGATTAGGATCCACGTTTGAATATGGTATAGTCTCCTTTAGTAGGAGGTAATGGCCCCCTTTTGCATGGCTTACTGTCACTTCTTGGTAGGTTTTATCAGTTCATCCATAAGGTTTACAGTCCTTTTCTGTCATAAGATTTTTTCTCCTCTGATCTTACATTGAGTAGTGACCCCTCTTGTTTTACAAAATCCTTCTTTCAAAATGTCAAGTCTTCTCATAATGCGATTAATTTGTCTTTCCTGGAGCTTAGGCTTTCAGTCACAAGGTGAACAACAATCTCTTTTTCTATGACTTGGTGTATTGTGTCAAGAGCCGTAGTGTGCGCCATGGGCATGTGGGTGTATTTTGTGTATGTGTGTTTAAAACTACCCTCAAGACTTGTGTTTGCTCGACACAATTTCCTGACTTCTACATTTTAGCGACTTGTTTCGTCGGAATTTAGTCAGTCTTTGTGTTTGGCAGATCACTGGGCTGGCCACTCTCCGGACATCCCCACCAGTCTAACAGGAGGAGGACATTGCATTGCTCTGTTCTGGACAACCAACCTCCTCACGAAGTACATGACTAGTCTCCAACTCGACTTCCAATGTTCCACAGGTATACTTTCATGTTTGGATTTGTCAAATTGTGAACCCGCTGATCCTTGACTGAGTGGTCTGTCCATGATAATCTGTACGAAAGTAACCATTTTCCTGTTAAGTTAAAATCCATAGCGACTGAAAACGGCTATGTTCCAGAACACCTTAGTTATTAGTTCTTTGCCGGTCCCAGAATTCTTCTGGACAAATCCACCATTCCAGGTGTGAAAGAAGGCAAATTTCTCGGTGTTATCGTTTTCATCAAAATCTCAACTTTAAAATCATGTCCAACATTTTCCAAACTGCTTGTCAGAGAGCGCTGAGCATTCTGAGAGTATACACATGGATTGGGCCGCTGACAGGAAAACTCCATCTTTACAAGACTATGATCCGCTCCAAACTGGCTTATGGGCGTGTGTTCAACTTGGCCAAGAGTGCCACAAAGAAAGATTTGAGCAGATTGTCTATCCCTCACACTGATCTGAAACCCAGAACACAGGCTTATGTCAAAGACCTCTGGCAAGAGGAATGGAACTGGCAGACGGATAACAAATTGTACAAAGTCCGTCCAAACCCGAGTTTTTACCATGTTCCCAAGATGGCCGTAAAGACGAAAGTCTTGTGCCATTTGCATACAGGCTACTCTTTTTACACCCATTATTATCTTTTAAAAGGTGATGAAGCTCCGTGGTGCATCCGATGTCATGTACAACTCGCATTGAAACACATTCTTTTAGAGTGTTGGGACTTCCACGATGTGAGACATGAACACTTTACCACAGCAGACTCCATGAAAACCTTGTTCAGAGATGCCCCACCTGACATGATCTTTGAATTTCTGAGGCAGATTAACATTTTTCGTCTGATCTAAGATTTTACGGGAAAATATTTGTAACAAAGTTTCTGGTCTGTTTTTAGGTGTATTTTACATAGTGTGAATGGTGGTGCTGGATTTTTTTTTAAATGACTTGAGTTGACTTCAACGTGGTGACAGCCCTGATATGGCCCATTGCGGTCCGCTGGGCTATAAGCAACATTACCTTGCCTTACCTTACTTTATGGGTGTGTAGTCTTTGGCTCAGCCAAACCTTCCTACCTGAAAAGTTTAGATCCCGTCCATCAAGGGCTTCAACTCTGTCTTGGTGCATTCTTCATCGCCCCTATTTATAGCCTGTATGCTGGGGCAGAAGAACCATCCCTCTTGAACTGTCAGCTGAAACTTAAGGTACTGTTTTAATCAATGTTCTGAACCCCAGGACGCTGCATACGACCGTGTTTTTGACCACAAGTTCCAAAAGAAATTCGATGACCACCCCAGTTAATTCCACCATTGGGAATTCTTATGCTTGCCTATTTCATGCACAATGCATATAGAAACCATGGTGTCGTGTGTGATATATCAAGTTTCCTGACAGTCCACCATTGACGTTCCTCACTCCAGAGGTCCGCTTTGATTTAGTCTCGTACCGTAAAGATGCCATTAGCTTCATGGCATACAATTCCGTTTTCGCTGAATTGTGTTCGAAGTTTCCATTCTTTGAAAGAATTTTCACTGACGATTATAAATCCAAGGGTGGGGTTGCCTCTGCTGTGTTCTGTGCAACCGGTCTTTGTCAGATGTTCTAAACACATTTTCACTTACAGCTCCATCTACACTGCTGATTTGACAACCTTGGTCCTGGCTCCTGAAATGGTCTTCAACCAAACCAGTAAGATTTCCTCATTTTGTCGGACTCGCTTTCTGCTTTGGAGGCCATTGCCGGCCGTCACCTCAAGCACTCTCAACTGTTGAAGTTATCTGAAGTGTACCCCTCTCTGAAATCAGATTGAAACATTTTTTGCTTGGTTAACCAGCCACATGACATTCGAGGCAACAAGTTGGTTGATCAATTTGCCAAGATTGCCACAAGGAAAGAGTTAATCAGATTGTGTATTCCTCATACTGATGTGAAACCGAAAGCCCAGGCTTACATCAAAGACCTGTGAAGAGGAATGGAACCTGAAAGAGTTTACCATGTTCCCGATGCGGCCGTAAAGAAGATAGTCTTGTGACATTTGCATACATGCCACACCTTTCACACCCATTCTTGTCTTCTAAAAAGTGAAGAAGCTCTGTGGTGCATTCCATGTCATGAACCACTCACAGTGAAACGTATTCTTTTACTGTGTTAGGACGTACATGATGGCAGACATAAACATTTTACAGCATACTCCAAGAAAACCTTGTCCAGTTGTCCCACCTGACGTTGTCCAGTTATCCCACCTGACGTTGTCCAGTTGTCCCACCTGACGTTGTCCAGTTGTCCCACCTGATGTGGTCTTTGAATTTCTGAGGGAGATTAACATTTTTCATCTGATCTAAGATTTTACAGAAGAAAGATTTTAACAAAATTTCCTATGTGCTCTTAGGTGTATTTCAAATTAATGACTTGAGTTCAACGCAGTGACAACCCTGGAATGGCCCTTTGCAGTCGGCTGAAACTATAAGCAACACTACCATTATCATAACCATCTCTTCCTCTCTCTCTCTCTCTCTCTCTCTCTCTCTCTTCTCTCTCTCTCTCCTCTCTCTCTCTCTCTCTCTCTCTCTCTGTGCGTGTCTTGCATACACATAAACACACGGATGCACACAGTATGCGCTCGCACTCAAACACTGTTTCTACCCCCATAAAGAAAGCCAGTGTGGGAGGAATGCATTAGAAAGCCACTGCTGTGCTAATGAGGATAGCAGAAAGCTTTCGTACCACTCCCATATTACATGATGTAAATCAAATATCATCAGATGGCAAGAGAACGCCTCAAAAATGTTTAACTGCCTGTGCTGAATTTTGATGTCAGTTTTCCTGCTTTTTTTCCCCCACGTACAGTCCAATGTTTAAAAGTAGTCTTAATTTATCATCCACAGAGAGAAGGATCTGCTCCATCAATGGCCAGAGACGATGGAAATCTACCTCGGCAGCCACTGAAAACGGAGATGGGTCACAAGAACCTGGGACATGGACTTAAAAAGGGAGTGATGACAGCGTTCTTAAAATTCCATAATTTTTCTTTCATGTTCATCTTGTCCTTCCAGTATTGTCTCTTATGTGTCACAGCTTAGTGTTTTGACACGAGGCGAGTGTCGTAGTTTCTTGTTCTTCTGCTGACTTTGGTATCTTGTTTCAAAGGTTTTTTTTAAATGAACAGATCATTGTCTTCATACACAGGACTTTGTCATCTCTTCCAAGCTCATTGTCCCTTTCATCGGCAGTTTTAGTGTCATTCTCAAGTTAATGTCTTAATTCGTAGCGTTTTTCTTCCTCTTTCCGAGGATTTAATGTTCTTTTCTTTCATAGGATCGAGAGTCCTGTCTCATCTGATCGGCTCGTTTTTGTATATCAGTGTCCTCTGGATCAAGAGTTTGAAAAAAAGCGTGGGTATCAGATCCCTCAGAGACTGAGGTGCCGAGGAAGTCTTTGATCCTCTTCCTGAATTTTTTCATGTGCTTGTCAGTACCTTCTGAACTGAGTATTCTATAACCCATTGAAAGTCTGAGACGGTAATTGTCAACATCAGAATTTTTTTAGGGTTTGATACCCTTAGTCTACAATTTTGAGCTTTTTCTAGTCTTGGAATTTATATCCTTTTTGACATTGTGTGTGTTCCTTTCACAGGGTTGTTTCCTTTCATAAGGTTAATGCCTTCTTTCCAAAGAGTTCAGCGTCTGGTTCTTTCACAGCGTTTGTCTCCCCCTTGCACTACTATCCTTTCATATGGCGTAATGCCTTCTTCCTAAATAGGATTTGGCGTCCTTTCACTGGATGTAGTACCCTCCTTGCGTATTTTGTGTTTTCCTTCATATCGCCCTGTTCTTTCACAGGGTTTTATGTACTTTCATACTTTTTAGTATTTTTCTTCAAATTTAGTCTACTCTTTTGTCAAAGGATTTAGTGCTATAAGGGATTACTGTCCTCTTCTTTAGCCTTTAGTGTCTTTGTTACGTAGAGCCTAGATTCCTTCTTTCATGGGGTTAGTATCACCATCGTTCAAAAGGATTGCTGTCTTCATTTCATACATTCATGCCCACCGTTTTTTTTTCACAGAGTGAATTTCTCTCTGTGTAGGTCGTTGTCTTCTTTTCACAAGATTGATAGTGTTCTTTCTCTTAACTTCTATTTTCCTACGTCAGTGTGCTGTGGAACAAGGATACAAAAACAGGGGGTACCAGAGGGAATATTCTTCGGGAAAGGTATGAAAGACTGACTCCAGCTATGTAGCAGGTCTCATAAATCAGGGATCTGGAACATGGACGCATGCTTTCAGATCTTTTGGGGCTGAGCTGCAAAGGTCTTGAAGTCTTAAAACCTCTTCCAAAAATATTCCCTAGTGCGCACCTGGTACCTCCTGAACCGAATGTCCATTGATCAACAGAACACACGGTATGGTGATTACAGTAAAAATGTGGATCCTCTCATAGAATGAATTGGCCTTCGTTCATAGAATCTAGGTTCATCTGTCAATTAGTGAACACTCTCATGGGGCTTAGCATCCTCTCGTGTGGTGTTTTTTTTTTTTATAGGATTGTCTTTTAAGGTGGCTTGTGTCATCCTTTCAGAAGTTTAGTTTCCTTTTTTTACAAGCTTTACTGTCCTCTTTCCTTGTTTATCGTCCTTTCGTAGTCACTAGTGTCCCCTTTTCTGGCCATTGTCAGCTTTTTGTATAGTATAATGTTTTGTTTCCACAGGGTTTAGTCATCTTCAGTATCGGTTAAGTCTCCTTTCACAGGAGTCCCCTACTTTCATCGGGATTAGGGTCCATGTTTGAATATGGTATAGTCTCCTTTTGTAAGAGGTTTATGGCCCCCTTTTGCTTGGTTTACTCAGTCTGTTACTTGTACATAGGTTTGATCAGTTTTCATCCATAGGTTTTGCAGTCCTTTTCTGTCAAATTTATTCTCCTTTGATCTTAAATTGATTAGTGACCCCTCTTGTATTAATTGGCAGGATCCAACCCTTCACCTCTTGTATGTGCACGCGCGCTTCCGCGCCTGAATGCTTATGTGCTTTTGCGTGTGTGCGTTCGTGTGTGTGCGTTTACGCGCGTGGGGTTTTGTTGCTTCGTGTTGAGTTTTCCTTTGTGTGTGTGGGGGGGGGGGGGGGGGCTCCCTTCTGCATGTTTTAAATTGTAAGCTTACTCCGTGCAGTGTTCACGAAACTGGAGGCGGGTGGGTGGGTGGGGATGGGGGTTCTTTTCTTTTATTCCCAAATTCTTGTCGAGCGTTGTTCATAAAACGTCATGTGTGTGGGGGGTGGCGGTGGGGGGGGGAGAATGGAGTGGGGGGGGGGATGTGGTTTGTGCATCTGTTTTAGTGCTTGCTTTGTGACCTTTTGTTTTGATGCCTTTTTTCTCAATATTCTGCAATGTTTATGGAAACTTATTTTTCCTGTATTGTGAAGCGCTCTGAGGATGTCTTTTTCTCTCATCGAAGGGCGCTATATAAGCTCGATTTGTTATTATCCTTCTTTAAAAATGACGGGCCTCTCTTCATGCGTTTAATTTGTCATTTCTAGAGCAAAGGCTTCGGTCGCATGGTGTATACCAATCTTTTTCTATGGTCGAGTGTTGTATCAAGAGCTGTAGTGTGCACCGTGTGTATGTGTGGTGTGCGTGTGTGTGTTTAGAACTACCTTAAAGACTTGTGTTTGCTTGACACCATTTCCTGACTTCTACTTTTTAGCGACTTCTTTTTCGTCGGAATTTAGTCAGAGTATTTGTGTTTGGCAGATCATAGGACTGGCCACTCTCCGGAGATCACCACCAGTTAACAGGAGACCATGCATTGCTCTGTTCTGGACATGCAATCTCCTCACCAAGGACATGACTGGCCTTCTTCCACAGGTACGCTTTCATGTTTAGATTTGTCAAAATGTGACCCCCTGCTGATTGTGGATTATGAGTGGTCTGTCCATGATCTGTATGGAAGTGACCATTTCCCGTTATTTTAAAATCCATAACTGAAAACGCCTCTGTTCCCGAACATCTTAATTATAGAAAAAGCTAACTGGAATCTTTTTGTTTCAAATATTTCAAAGGAGCTCCAGGAAACTGACATTCAAGTGAAGGTCTAGCAGAATCTCGATCTCTCACTAATACCATAAGTCTGCAAAAACATGTATTCCGATGTCTTCCAATAAACTCCAGCTGCCTAGAACACCTTGGTATAATTCTGACGGCCAACTAATCTCACGAAAACGCAAACTGGTTCAGCATCGGGCATTCCAAAGACATTCAGCCCCCAATGGTGTGTTCGTAGAAGAGGTATTTTAGAAGACTGTGTGCATGAGGTTTTTTCTTTTCCTTTAATGACTTGTGAATTGACTTCAACATGGTGACAGCCTTGATATGGCCCAATCGGTCGGCTGGGCTATAAGCAACATTAGTATTGCCATCTCTCTCTCTCTCTCTCTCTCTCTCTCTCTCTCTCTCTCTCTCTCTCACCTTCCTTTCCTTCCAAGAGTTACTTTTTTGCAGTAGTTCAGAAGTTGTTAAATTCAGGTCTTATGGTGTTAGAATATCAGTTTGAATTGAGCACAGACCAACATTTTTACAAAGGGACTCGCATTTTGTTTTGATAGGGACAAAGTTATTACGAATTCTGACACTGCTTCTCCCCTTTCTCCAGTCTCGCTCCTCGCCACCACGTGACTGTGCATGCGCGTATGTGAGCAGACGCATATGCGCCCACACGAACATAGACGCAATCGCATACAGCAGGCACGTGCACTCATGCACTCGAAAGTGCACGCACGCTCGCACTGACAAACAGCGTGCGCTTGTGCACGTGGGTACACGCATACATGCATATACAATACATTCTCACACACACGCACACACACACGCGTGCACGCACACCCATGCACGCACGCATGCAGTACTCGCTCGCACTCAAATACTCCGACTATCCATACAGACGGCCAATGTAGGAGGAATGCATTACACAGCCACTGCTGTGCCAATGGGCATAGCAGAAAGCTTTCATGCAGCTCCCATATTACATGATGTAAACAAATTACTATCAGATGGCAAGAGAACGCCACATAAATATTAAAATGCCTTTACTGAATGGGTGTGTCAGTTTTGCTTGTCTTTCCTGCGTACAGTCCAATAATTCAAGGTGGTCTTGATTTCTCATCCACAGAGTTAATGATCTGCTCCAGCAACGGCCAGAGACGACGGAAATCTCCCCCACCAGCCACGGAAAACGGAGATAGGTCATGAGAACCTTCGATATGGACTTAAAGGGGAGTACTCACAGTGTTCTTCAGATTCCATGTTTTTTCTTTCATGTTCTCCATCCTCTTGTCCTTCCACTATTGTCTCTTATGTATCACAGCTTAGTGTTTTACACAAGGTCATTGCCTTAGTTTCTTGTTCTTCTGTTGAGTTTATCTTGTTTCAAAAGCTTTTATTTATGAGCATATCATTCATTTTTCATCAAGATTTACTGTTATCTTCATACACAGGACTTTGTGTCATCTCTTCCAAGCTCGTCTCCTTCATTGGCAGTTTTAGTGTCATCATTCTCAAGTTTACTTGTCTTCATTCGTAGTGTTTTTCTTCCTCTTTCCCAGGATTTAATGTCCTTTTCTTTCACAGGCTACAGAGTCATGTCTCATTAATTCGGCTCGTGTTTGTATATCACTATTCCTAGATGAAGTTGAAAAAAAACGTGCGTACCAGATCCCTCGGAGGCCGAGACGCTGAGGAAGTCGTTGATCCTCTTCCTGAATTTTTTCATGTACTTTCTGAACTGGGTATTCTATAACCCATTGAAAGTCTGACATGCTAATTGTCAGCATCAGAATTTTTCTATAGGGTTTGATGCCCTTAGTCTACAAGGTTGAGCTTTTTCTAGTCTTAGAATTTATATCCTTTTTGACATTGTGTATGCTCCTTTCACAGGGTTTTTTACTTTCATGAGGTTTAATGTCCTCTTACCAAAGAGTTTAACGTCCTGTTCTTTCAAAGGGTTTTGTCTCTTCTTTGCAGTACTGTCCTTTCATAGGGTTTAATGTCTTCTCCCTAAACAGGAATTGGCATCCTCCTTTCACTGGATTTAGTACCTTCTTTCGTATCGTTCTGTTCTTCTACAGGGTTTTATGAGCTTTCATACTTTTAGTATTTCCTTCTACAAATTTAGTGTCCTCTATTCTCAAAGGAGTTACAGCCTTAGTCAAAAAGGGATCAATGTCCTCCTCTATAGCCTTTAGTACCTTCTTTACATAGAGCCTAAATTCCATCTTTCATGGGGTTAGTATCATCATCGTTCAAAAGGATTACTAGTTTCATTTCATACATTCAGCTCCGCCCATTTTTTCACAGAGTTAATTTCTCTCTTTGCAGGGCGCTGTCTTTTCACATGATTAGGAGTTGTTCTTTTTCTAGTTGCTCTAGTTTCGTATGTCAGTGTGCTGTGGAGCAAGGATGCAAAAGAAGGGGGTACCAGAGGGAATACTCTTCGGGAAAGGTATGAAGGACTGACTCCAGCTATGTAGCAGGTCTCATAAGTCGGGGATCTGGAACATGGACGCCTGATTTCAGATCTTTTGGGGCCGAGCTGCAAAGGTCTTGAGCAAGTCTTTAAATCTCTTCCTGAACTATTCCCTAGTGCGCACCTGGTACCTCCTGATCCCAGTCTCCAGCAGAACAAACGGCATGGTTACTACAGTAAAACTGTAGATACTGTCATAGATTATATTGGCCTTCATTCATAGAATCTAGTTTCATCTGTCAATTAGTGTACGCTCTCATGGGGTATAGCATCCTCTTGTGTGGTGTTCTTTCATAGGGTTAAGTGACTTTTTTAGGTGGCTTGTCATCGTTCCAGAAGTTTAGTTTCCTCTGTTCACAAGCTTTACTGTCCTCTTCCCTTGTTCATCGTCCTTTCATAGTAACTAGTGTCCTCTTTTATGATCATTGTCAGCTTTGTGTATGGTATGTTTTGTTTCCACAGGGTTTAACATTCTTTAGTATTGGTTGAGTCACTTTACACAAGAGTCCCTTACTTTCATCATGATCCACGTTTGAATATGGTAGTCTCCTTGTGTAAGAGGTATACCGAACAGCAAAAGAAACGCGAAAATTTGACTTTGACTGTATTTTATTCATAATGTAGAATGTAATTAAATCAAGTTTTCAACCAAAAGAAATGAAAAGTGGCACAAAAGTTCTGTGGTGACATGTCGTGAAAACAGAAAGTTCATTTTGACAGTGCGCGTTTTGTGACGAATTTGACAATCAATATGGCGTATGTCCCCCATTGGCAGCAATAACAGCCTGGCATCTGTGGTGCATGGAGCGCACCAATCGGTTGATGGAAGCCATAGGAACGTTGGCCCAGGCCTGCTGCAGTTCTGCGGCGGCGGTGGGTCTTGGGCGGATCGTGTTCAGCTCCCTTTGCAACATGTCCCAAAAGTGTTCAATGGGGTTCATATCCGGGCTCAACGCGGGCCAGGCCATGACAGGGATCCCTGACTGCTGCAGGAAGTCCTGTGTAGCCCTGGCAGAGTGTGGACGGGCATTGTCCTGCTGGAATTCGAAGTTTGCATGCCCGTGGAAAAAGGGCACCACATGGGGACGCAGCACCTGATGTATCGCTGCGCTGTGATGCCCCCACCACGGCCCGGGGCCAGGCCTTGAAAGAAGACAGGGCCTAGCACATGGTTACGTCCTATGGCGCCCCACAGGATCGTGCTAGGTCCGCCCCAGGTGTTGTGCTCTTGGACGCAGCAGTCTGCATACCGTTCTCCATGTCTCCTCCACACTCGCGCACGCCCATCCAGGTGGTCAACACAGAAGCGGCTCTCATCACTGAACAACACACGCAGCCACTGTGCGTTAGTCCAGTTGACGTGGTTCTGTGCCCACTGAAGGCGCGCCTGTCTGTGGCGCACAGTAAGCATGGGGCCCCTGGCTGGCCGATGGTTCCGTAGCCCTCTGTTGGCCAGTCGGCGCCGGACTGTGTCGGCACTGATGGGTGCCTGGTGGCCCCCAATGACATTCCGGGCTGTTTCCGCGGCTGTCCTGAAGCGGTCCTGGACGTGGTGGCGGCAGATGTAGCGATCTTGCCTTGGAGTGCGTCACGAGGGGTCTGCCGCTCCTGTGTCTATCAGCAGTGGTGCCCGTGGCCAGGAATCGGTGCTGCAGGCGGTAAACAGTGGCGATGTGACAGTTGAAGGTCATAGCCACAGCCTCGGGAGTGTCTTCGGCCTCCAAACGTCCAACAGCCCTCTCGCGTTGTGCAGGTGTCTGTCTTGGCATTGTTGGCGTCCAAAACGCGATTGCTAAAACCTGATCAATCGTGTCATTTTTATCCCCTGTCACTAGTGAACACTACTGACTATTCAGATTTGCTGCAGCGCTTGCACGTACAGCCACAGGCCGCACGAAAAGCGCGGTCAGAAACACAAGCCTCACGCTGGAAGCAAGAGCGCTAACAACCAGAAAATTCCCATGGTCTTCCCTCGGCCATTAGTCGTCTTATACTCAGTGCAAAAAATAACTAAACATAAATTAAACTGGAAGAAATACCCATGAAACGAAACCAAACAAATTAGCGTTTCTTTTGCTGTTCGGTATATATGGCACCCTTTTGCATGGTTTACTGTCACTCGTTGATAGGTTTTATCGGTTTTCATCCATAAGGTTTACAGTCCTTTTCTTTTATGAGATTTTTTTCTCCTCTGATCTTACATTGAGTAGTGACCCTCTTGTTTTAATTTGCAGAATCTTCTTTTAAAATGTCAAGTCTTCTCATAATGCGATTAATTTGTCTTTCCTGTAGCTAAGGCTTCAGTCACATGGTCTATAACAGTCTCTATGATTTAGTGTCTTGTGTCAAGAGCCGTAGTGTGCGGCATGTGGGTGTGTTTTGTGTATGTGTGTTTAAAACTAACTTCAAGACTTTTGTGTTTGTTTGACACGATTTCCTGAATTCTACTTTGTAGCGACTTTTTTTCGTCGAAATTTAGTCAGTCTTTGTGTTTCGCAGATCACGGGGCTAGCCACCCTCCGGAGATCCCACATGTTTAACGGGAGTCCATTGCATCGCTCTGTTCTGGACAACCAACCTCCTCACCAAGGGCATGACTGGTCTCCAACTCTACTTCCATTCTTCCACAGGTGTACACTTTCATGTTTAGATTTGTCAACATGTGACCCCTTGCTGATTGTGGACTATGAGTGGTCTGTCCATGATGATCTGTATGGCAGTGACCATTTCCCGCTATGTTAAATTCCATAACTGAAAATGCCTTTGTTCTGGAACGCCTTTAAGATAATTGTAGAAAAAGCTAACTGGAATCTTTTTGCTTCAAATATTTCAAAGGAGCTCCAGGAAACTGACATTCATCAAAGTGAAGATCCAGCAGAATCTCAGACTAATACATAAGTCTGCAAAAACATATATTCCGATTTCTTCCAATAATTTCCAACTGCCTAAAACACCTAGGTTTATTTCTGACGGCCAAATCTGGCGAAAACGCAAACTGGTTTAGCAACAGGCATTCCAAAGACCTGAAGCCCCCAATGGTGTGTTCGTAGAAGAGGTATTTTAGAGGAATGTGTGCATGAGTTTTTTTTCGTTTCCTTTAATGACTTGTGTGTTGACTTCAACGTGGTGACAGCCTTGATATGGCCCTATGCGGTCGGCTAAGCTATAAGCGACATTACGATTAGTATTACCATCTCTGTCTCCGTCTGTCTGTCTCTCTCTCTCTCTCTCTCTCTCTCTCTCTCTCTCTCTCTCTCTCTCTCTCTCTCTCTCCCTTCCTTCCTTTCCTTCCAGGAGTTGACTTTTTTTTTGCAGTAAATGCGCAGTCGTTAAATTCAGGTCTTAAGGTGTTAGAATATCAGTTTGGATTGAGTACTGACCAACATTTTTACAAAGGGACTCGCATTTTGTCATTTCGATAGGGACAAAGTTGTTACGAATTCTGATACTGCTTCTCTCTCTCCAGTCACACTCCTCGCCACTACCATGACTGCATGTGCGTATGTGAGCAGATGCATATGCGCCCACACGAACATAGACGCAATTGCATACAGGCACGTGGACGCTAGCTTGTACTCGCACAAACAGCGTGCGCTTGTGCACGTGGGTGCACACATACACGCATATACAACACATTCTCTCGCCCTACACGCACGCACGCACGCACGCATGCAGTACGCGCTCGCGCTCAAATACTCCGACTCTATCCATACAGAAAGCCAATGTGGGAGGAATGCATTACAAAGCCACTGATGTGCCAATGGGCACAGCAGAAAGCTTTCATGCAGCTCCCATATTACATGATGTAAATAAAATTACTATCAGATGGCAAGAGAACGCCTCATAAATATTAAAATGCCTTTACTGAATGGGCGTGTCAGTTTTGCTTCTTTCCTGCGTACAGTCCAATAATTCAAGGTGGTCTTGATTTCTCTTCCACAGACGTAAGGATCTGCTCTAGCAACGGCCAGAGACGACGGAAATCTCCCCCACCAGCCACGGAAAACGGAGATAGGTCATGAGAACCTGGGATATGGACTTAAAGGGGAGTACTCAGTGTTCTTCAGATTCCATGTTTTTTTCTTTCATGTACTCCATCCTCTTGTCCTAGTATTGTCTTATGTATAACAGCTTAGTGTTTTGTCACTAGGTTATTGCCTTAGTTGTTCTTCTATTGACTTTGGTGTCCTATTTCAAAGGTTTTCTTTTTTAATGAACATGTCATTTTCCATCAGGATTTACTGTTATCTTCATACACAGGACTTTGTGTCATCTCTTCCAAGCTCATTGTCCCTTTCATCGACAGTTTTAGTGTCATCATTCTCAAGTGTATGTGTCTGCATTCGTAGTGTTTTTCTTCCACTTTCCAAGGATTTAATGTCCTTTTCTTTCCCAGGCTAAAGTGTCTCTCTGTTGGATCAGTGTGGCTCGTTTTTGTATATCGGTATCCTCTGGATCAAGAGTTTGATAAATTAGAAGAAAAAAAGCAGAAAAAAAACGTGGGTATCGGATCCCTGAGAGATCGAGATGCTGAGGAAGTCTTTGATCCTTCTCCTGAATTTTTTTCTTGTGCGTGTTGGTACATTATTTTCTGAGTATCCTGTAACCCTTTGAAAGTCTGACACGGTAATTAGCATCAGATTTCTTCTATTGGGTTTGATACCCTTAGTCTGCAAGTTGAGCATTCTCTTTTCTTAGAATTTGATATCCTTTTTGTCATTGTGTGTGCTCCTTTCACAGGGTTGTTTCCTTTAATCAGATTTAGTGTCCTCTTTCTAAAGAGTTCAGCGCCCAGTTCTTTCAAAGGGTTTTGTCTCCTTGCATTACTGTCCTTTCGTATGGCTTAATGTCTTTCTAAATAGGTTTTGGCGTCGTCCTTTCACTGGATTTAGTACCTTCCTCACGTACAATTTTGTGTCCTGTTCTCCCACAGGGTTTTACGTGCTTTCATAGTTTAAGGATTTCCTTCTTCAAATTTAGTGTCTTTTCTCAAAGGATTTAGTACCTTAGTCCTATAAGGGATCACTGTCCTCCTATAGCCTTTAGTGGTCTTGTTTCATAGAGCTCATATTCCTCATTTCATGGAGTTAGTATCACCATCGCGGAAGGATTGCTGTCTTCATTTCATACGTTCATGTCCACTGTTTTTTTTACAGAGGTAATATTTCTTTTGCAGAGCTCAGTCTTCTTTTCACAAGATTAAGTGTTCTTTCTCTAGCTGTTCTAGTTTTGTACGTCAGTGTGCTGCGGAACGAGAATGCAAAAACGGGGGGTACCAGAGGGAATACTTTTCGTGAAAGGTTGACTCCAGCTATGCAGCAGGTCTCATAAATCGGGGATTTGGAGCCATGGACGCATGTTTTCAGATCTTTTTGGGGCCGAGCTGCAAAGTTCTTGAGGAAATCTTCAGACCCTTCCTGAAATATTCCCTAGTGCGCACCTGGTACCTCCTGATCCCAGTGTCCTTTGATCCACAGAACACACGGCATGGTAATTAAACTGAAAATGTAGATCCTCTCATAGATTGTACTGGCCTTAGTTTATAGAATCTAGTTTCATCCATCAATTAGTGTACGCTCTCGGGGTTCAGCATCCTCTCGTGTGGTGGTCTTTCATAGGGTTGAGTGACTTTTTAGGTGGCTTGTGTCATGCTTCCAGAAGTTGTTTCCTCTTTTCACAAGCTTTACTCTCCCTTTCCCTTGTTTAGCGTCTTCCTTTTATAGTAACTAGTGTCCTCTTTTCTTACTATTGTCAGCTTTTTGTGTGGTATAATGTCTTTGTTTCCACAGGATTTAGTTATCTTTAGTATCGATCGAGTCACCCTTCACAGGAGTCCCCTACTGTCATCGGGGTTAGGGTCCTCATTTGAATATGGTATAATCTCCTTTGAATATGGTATAATCTCCTTTGAATATGGTATAATCTCCTTTGGTAAGAGGTTTATGAACCCCTCTGGCATGGTTTACTGTTACGTGCACACTGGGTTTTTTTTTCCATAGGGGTTAGTCTTTTTCTGTCATAACTTTTTCTCCTCTGATCTTAGGGATTAGTGACCCCTCTTGTATCAACAGGCAGAATCTGCTTTCAAAACAGTCCTCTCTTAATGCGATTAATTTGTCTTTTCTAGAGCTAAGGCTTCAGTCACATGGTGTATAGCAATCTCTTTTCTTATATCTTGGTGTCTTGTATCAAGAGCCATAGTGTGCACCGTGTGTGTGTGTGTTTAGAACTACCTTAAAGGTTTTTGTATCTGCTTGACACGATTTCCTGACTTATAATTTCAATGAATTCTGTTTTATCAGAATATAATCAGTCTTCGTGTTTGGCAGATCACAAGGCTGGCCAGTCTCCGGAGATCCCACCAGTCTAACAGGAGACTACTGCATTGCTCTGTTCTGGACAACCAATCTCCACACAAGGACATGACAACTTACCTCCATCTTTCACAGGTACAATTTCATGTTAGATTTTTCAGAGTGCGACCCCTCGCTGATCCGGGACTATTGAGTGGTCTGTCATGATGATCCGTATGGAAGTGACCATTTTCCGTTATGTTAACATCCATCACAACTGAAAATGCCATGTTCTGGAACACCTTTAAGATAATTATAGAAAAGGTTAACTGGAATGTTTTTGCTTCAATATTTCAAAGGAGCTCCAGGAAACTGGCATTCTTCAAGTGAAGATCAGCAGAATCTCTATACTTTAAGTCTGAAAAACGTGTATTCCGATGTCTCCAATAAACTTCAACTGCTAAACACTGGTTTAATTCTGCGGCCAACTACCTTACAAAAAACGCAAACGGGCTCATGCGCCGGGTATTCCAAAGACTTCAGCCCAAAGTTCGACCCCATCAAAAAGTCGGAGTCAAACGAGACCCACTTTTAAAGTCAGTAAACGTCAGTCTTGGAGAAAACAACTTCTCAAGGGTTGACATCTAAAAATCTAAAAAAAAGGTCTGGAAACAGCATTAAGAAAATCAAAGGGAAGAACATAACTGTCGGTTCATCACCTGAAACTTGCCAAGGGTCAAAATGACAAGCTGTCGCCAATCTGTTGTTTTCATCATTCAACAGAACCTTCATCCTTAAGTTAATTTTTTTACATGATTAGTGACCCGTCTTGTATTCATGGCAGAATTCTTCTTTCAAAATGTCGGTCATTTTCTTCATGCGATTGATTTGTCTTTTCTAGAGCTAAGGTCAAGTCACCGGTTTATAACTATTTCTTTTTCCTATGGTTTAGTATCTTGCATCAAGAACCGTGGTGTACACCCTTGTGTGGGTGTGTGTGTGTGTTTAGAACTACCTTAAAGATTTTAGTGGTCTGCCTGACACGATTTCCTGACTCCTAATTTTTAGCGACTTCTTTTTCATCAGAATTTAATCAAAGTCTTTGTGTTTGGCAGTCGGTAGTCTGGCACTCTCCGGGGGATCCCCACCATCTCACGGAAGACCGTTACATTGCTCTGATCTGGGCAACCAGTTTGCCTCACCCAAAGACATGACTCCACGGACAGCATTCATTAAATGTGTAGACGACCTCAACTTGAGGCTACTGCAACCTTTCAGGAAACTATTGCCAGTAGATGCAAAGAAAACGGGAGGCTTTCAACACCAACCAACATCGGGAATTTCAGAAAACACAATGGCAAGGGACGAAGAGGAGTCCTTGAGAGTAAAGATAGACTGTGAAAAAATGTTGAGACAAGACTGCATTGTACAATTTTGAGAAAGCCTGCAGAAATTAACGGCCTGAGTCAATGTTGAAAGTAACTAGACATCGGATCACCACGCTCGTGGAAAACCGAGAGCTTCTGATAGGAAAGCAACTAGATCACTGTGCTAGGGTCTACAGCAATGGAAGTGATATCCACGTCAGCAAAAAACCCTTCAGTATAACTACAACAGAGCAGAGACAACGAAATTCAGCAAACATGAGAACAAACGAATTGAGCACACAGTACACACTGGCAGTACATCAGCCTCGCCGGAGGGCTTAAAATCCTGGATGTAACCCCCCTTTCCCTCCCCCCTCCCTTACCCCTCTCCCCCCCTCCCCTTACCCCTCTCCCGCACCTGTTGACCTTCCTACCCACTACGGAGTAGGGTCTGCCTTCGCCCCTCCTAGAGGCCTGAAATATAGTGGGTGGCCCCAAGCCCTTCTTCCCTACCCACTTCAAGCTGTTGATCCGGCAGCATCTACATCTGTATCTTATTACCGGAAACCTTCTTTTAGTGTCAGTCTTCAACTGGTTGCGGGTGGACCTTTAAGAAAGAAAAGGCAAATCTCACTCGCACACTCTCTCTCTCTCTCTCTCTCTCTCTCTCTCTCTCTCTCTGACTCGCTCACTCTCTCACGCACTTGAGAAGAGTTGGTATTAATAGTAAAATGACTGAGCAGACAACAAAATAGTTGCAAAGGCAAGCGACCAATTCGTTGATTGCAGTACCTTTTAGCTGTACCAGAACAGACATCTAGAGCGCAACTCCATAGTCTTCTGAGACTGAAGGATGCCTACACTTTTAGCTATATAAAATGAGCGTTGAAGGAATACTGAACTGTTTTGGCACTGGAAGATAGCTCTGAGTATTTATGTAGTTCTCACTATCCATCGTGTTAAACATGTCGGAGAATAAAGAAGAGACTTTCAACGTTTTGCTGAACTTCGTCGTTCCCAATTACATGTATTTACACAGAAAATTCAGATATGTTCAATACTTGTGTTTTCATCAATAGGACCAAAGGACTTCTACACGAACGGCCGTGGAAAACGGAGACCAGCGCAAGTGAACCTGGAGAATGCAGCTGAAAGATGGAGAGTTTCGAAGTTTTTTTGTTTTTGTTTTTTTTTCATTCTTCGCACTTTTTCTTCTTTCTTCTCCTGCATTTCTAGCGTAGTAATCCTATTCTTTCATAGTTAAGTGTGTCGGTTAAGTTACCAGTTTTCTTTCAGATGGTTTAGGATTCGGTGTCATTATTCACAAAATTTAGTGTCCTTTCCAGGTTTAGTGTGTTTCACTGTCCGGCTTTAGTGTGTTTCCATCGAATTAATGCCTTCATTCACAGGCTTATGTGACTTTCTCGGGGTTTTGAGTCTATTCAAACGTTTAGTTCAGTCTTTCATATGATAAACATATTGGCTGCTCTGGTTTCCTAGATCGGTGGTCTGTGGAACAAGGGTACAAAAAGGGGGGTACCAGAGGGAATATTTTCTGGAAAGATGGACTCCAGCTATGTAGCAGGTCTCATGAGCTGGGGGCCTGGAACATGGACGCATGTTTTCAGATCACGTGAAGGCTGAGCTGCATAGCCTTTGAGGGAGTCCTTAAATCTCTTCTTAAAATATTGCCTAGTGCGCACCTGGTACCTCCTGATCCGAGTGTCCTTTGATTCATAGATAGCCTGACATTGTAACCAGAGTCAACCCTTTTAGGGTTTTACCGCCCATCGTTCATAAGATTGTCATTTTTTATGTCATGTTTTATAGGGTTCAGTGTCGTCCACCTCTCATATACTTGAAACTACTTTTTTTCTTCAAAACGAAAAAAAAATCTTTTTCGTGGGTTCATTGGTCTTTTTTAGTACTTAAGTTTTATTAACAACGTTTGTTTTCATTTCCCAAGGTTTGAAGTCTTGTATTATAGATTTCGATGCTTTGTGTGTGTGTGTATGTGAGCGCGCCCCCCGCGCGCGTGTGTGTGTGTGTGTGCGTGAGAGAGAACCTCTTTCCTAGCCTTGGTTTTTTCAACGTGATTTTTTTCCATCTCACGGTTTAATGTCTTCTTCGGCAGAATTAAATCGGAGGCTTTGTTTGGCAGGTCGCAGGGTTGACCACTCCCCACGCATCACTACCATTCTACCAGAGGACCATCACTACCATTCTACCAGAGGACCATCGCTACCATTCTACCAGAGGACCATCGCTACCATTCTACCAGAGGACCATCGCTACCATTCTACCAGGAGACCATCGCTACCATTATACCAGAGGACCATCGCTACCATTCTACCAGAGGACCATCGCTACCATTCTACCAGAGGACCATCGCTACCATTCTACCAGAGGACCATCGCTACCATTCTACCAGAGGACCATCGCTACCATTCTACCAGAGGACCATCGCTACCATTCTACCAGAGGACCATCACTGCCGTTCTACCAGAGGACCATCACAACCATTCTACCAGAGGACCATCACTGCCGTTCTACCAGAGGACCATCACTACCATTCTACCAGGACCATCACTACCGTTCTACCAGAGGACCATCACTGCCGTTCTACCAGAGGACCATCACTACCATTCTACCAGAGGACCATCACAACCATTCTACCAGAGGACCATCGCTGCCGTTCTACCAGAGGACCATCACTGCCATTCTACCAGAGGACCACCGCGTTACAGTGTCCTGGGCATCGAATATCCTCACCAGGGACGTGCGACTCCCAGTGTTACCTGACGTGTCAACGAGTGCAACTCGGGCTTCATCAACATCGTTTACACTTTCTTTTTCCAAGGTTCGATATTTTGTATCATAGGTTTGTGTGTGTGTGTGTGTGAAAAAACCTGTTTTCTGTGCTTTTGTTATTTTTGTAATATCTTTTTCTTGTGGTTTAGTGATTTCTTCGGCAGAATTTGATCGGTGGCTTTATAGTTCGACAGGTCACAGGGTTGACCACTTCCCACGCATCACTACCATTCTACCAGAGGACCACCGCGTTACAGCGTCCTGGACAACCAACATCTTCACCAAGGACGTACGACTCCCAGGATGTTACATTACGTGTCAACGAGGTCAACCCCGTGGCATCGCTGCCTTCCAGAGAATCCATTTCCAGGGGATGCAAGAAGCGGGAGCTCCGCTGTACCAACCGACTGCAGGAACTTCAAGACGCCCACAAAGGCAAGGGGCGGATCAGACAGGGAGTCTTC
Organism: Conus ventricosus; assembly: GCA_018398815.1. NCBI lineage: Eukaryota > Metazoa > Mollusca > Gastropoda > Neogastropoda > Conidae > Conus > Conus ventricosus. The sequence goes on along the minus strand of CM031617.1, from coordinate 59,262,740 downwards.
CTCGGAGAACAGTGAAGAAACCTAGCCATTTTTCTGTGATCAAAAACAGCAGACGTAACGATGACTGCTTCGTCATTTTTTTTCTTAGGAAGATGAGAAATCTAACGCGGCAGTTCAACTACCGGGGGTCTGATCTCTGCGGAGGACAACAGAGCTGCTGACGAGGAAACACGCAGCCGATGACGTTGTAGGGTCAAAGCAAGGACTTCTTCGGTGTCGGAAGAGAGCGGAGAACGAGCTCGGTTCGACGGACCAGAGCACAAGTGAATCGGACAGATTTCATTCATACTGTTTTGTGTGTGTGTGCGTGAGATGTGAAACGGATCTTAAGCCATCTGCTTTAGTATGTAAGGATTGAGGTTTTGGGGGACTATTAATTTTGTTTGCTTGCTGTCAAGGGATATATTTTTGATATTGCGACCCTGATATGATCCTTTACGGTCTGCTGGCCTGAACAGTTAGTGCTAGTCCACACAGACACACGCACACATGGATAGACTGGCTGTGTTGCTGCCAGATGTTTGCAAGGGCCTATCTTTGATACGCCACTGCAAACATTTCAGTAACGAAACGTAGACTGGAGATATATAGGGTGGTTCATGTGTATATGTGAAGGGGTATATTGATACAGCTCGGATATGACCCATAAAGGTCGGCTGAGCTGTGAACAAAATGAGTCTTGTCAAATTCTGGTTCAAACCGCCTTTGTGGAATGACATTTCAGGGGACTTTTTACGTGTGTGTTATTTTTGCCTGTTTTTAACAGAATTATTTTTTTTAGTTTTTTACAGCTCTGATGTCGGTTGGGCTGTGAGCAAAATGTCCGAGAAAATATATAATCTTTCCACATTTAATCTCAATTTATTCCTGAATATATCTTTGTATATAAATGTATATATAGATAGATGGATAGTATATAAATGTATATATATATAGATAGATGGATAGACAAACGCAACCCATTTATGGGAGGGGGGGGGGAATAGATATATAAAATACACGCATAGACAGTCTGTATTTTATATATCTATTCTTCCCCCGCTGAATGGGTTGTGTTGCTGTCGGTTCCTTGTAGAACTGTGGGCTATGAGCTAGATAGGTTTGAGTAATTTAATTCCACTTTCATGCCTGCCGATTGATTACCCCATATTCTAGTAAATGTTTGCCGGTGCTGCCAAATGTTTGCAACAGCCTATCAATGGTATGCCATTGCAGATGTTTCAGTAACGCAATACATAGCTTGCTTGAGAAGGGGGGGGGCGAGTTCTTGTCAAATTCTAGGTTAAGGCGCCTGTGTGGATTGACATTTTAGAGGACTTTTAATGTGGGATTTTATGTCTTTTTTTTTAATGAAATTATCTTTCATGTTGCTGCAGCTCTGATATGATCCATAAAGGTCGGTTGGGCCGTGAGCAAAATGACCAACAAACTAGAAAATATTTTCACTTTTAATGTCATTTGATTACTTTATATGCAGAGAGAGAGAGAGAGAGAGAGAGAGAGAGAGAGAGAGAGAGAGAGGCAACACAACCCAATTACCTGGGGGATAATAAATATATAAAATACACACATAGACAAACTATGTCCGTCTATGCGTGTATTTTATATATGTTTTTCCCCTGCTAAATGGGTTGTGTTGCTGCCAATTCCCTGTAGAGCTGTGGGCTATAAGATAAGTTTGAGTAATGATTTTAACTCCGCTTTTCATGGTAGTTGATTGATTACACCTCATTCCAGTAAATGTTTGGTGTTGCTGCCAAATGTTTACGGCCTATTAATGGTATGCTGTTGCAAATGTTTCGGTTACAAATCTGAAGAATTGATTTGAGATACCTAGCTTGCTTTGTAAGTTAGTGTGTAGGCGTGTTGGACAGTGGGTGTGTATTGGAAACGTGTGTTTGTATCTATGAGGGGGAAGCGAGAGGGAGAACTGGGGGTTTGGGGAGAGTGAGTGTCAAATTCTGGTTAAAGCCGCCTTGTGGAATGACATTTTAGGGGACTTTTTACGTAGTTTTTTATGCCTGTTTTTAGCAATTATTTTTCATGTTTTTACAGCTCTGACATGACCCATGAAGGTTGGTTGGGCTGTGAGCAAAATGACCGAGAAAATAAACCTTTTCACTTTTAATCTCGGTTCATTACTGTATGTATGTGTACATATATGTATATATATATATAGAGAGAGCAACACAACCCATTTATTAGGGGTGGGGAGGGACCGATATATAAAAGAGAACAGTCTAGCCGATATATAAAATAGAACAGTCTATTTGTAATTTAGATATCTATTCACCACCACAACCCCCCACCACCCCGATAAATGGGTTGTGTTGCTGCCAGTTCCTTCTGGAACTGAAGGCTATGAGAGAGATAACTTTGAGAAATGATTTTAATTCCGCTTTTCATGCCAGTTGATGATTACTCCACATTCCAGTAAACGTTTGGTGTTGCTGCCAAACGCTTGCAACGGCCTGCCAATGGTACGCCGTTGCAGACGTTTCGGTAACAAATCTGAATGGAATTGATTGGAGATACATAGCTTGCTTGTATAAGTTAATGTGTGGGTGTGTTGGACATTGGGTATGTCGGGGGAGGGGGGGTGTGTGGGTGGGTGTGTTGGACATTGGGTATGTCGGGTGTGTGGGTGTATTGGACATTGGGTATGTCGGGGGGGGGGGGGGGTTGGACATTGGGTATGTCGGGTGTGTGGGTGTATTGGACATTGGGTATGCCGGGGGGGGGGTGTGGGTGTGTTGGACATTGGGTATGTCGTGTGTGTGGGTGGGTGTGTTGGACATTGGGTGTGTCGGGGGTGTGGGGGTGTTTGTGTGTGCGTGGGGGTGTATTGGACATTGGGTATGTCGGGTGTGTGTGGGTGTGTTGGACATTGGGTATGTCGGGGGTGTTGTGGGTGTGGCTGTATTGGACATTGGGTATGTCGGGTGTGGGTGTATTGGACATCGGGTGTGTGTGTGTGGGTGTATTGGACATTGGATATGTCGGTGGGGTGTGGGTGTGTTGGACATGGGTATGTCGGGTGTGTGTGTGTATTGGACATTGCGTATGTCGGGTGTGTGTGTATTGAACATTGGGTATGTCGGGTGTGGTTGTGTTGGACATTGGGCATGTCGGGTGTGTGTGTGAGGGCAAGAGAGAGAGAAGGGCGGGGGGAGAGGTGTCAAATTCTGGTTAAAGCCGCCTGTGTTGAATGACATTTTAGGGCGACTTTTATGGGGTCTTTTTTTGTCATTTTTTCAACAAAATTATTTTTTTGTTCTTACAGCTCTGATAGGAATCGTAAAGGTTGGTTGGGCTGTGAGCAAAATCACCGAGTAAATGCATAATCTTTTCACTTTTGATGTCGGTTTATTACTTTATATGTAGAGGGAGAGAGAGCAACACAACCCTTTTATCGGGGCAAATCGATATATAAAATACACATATAGACAGATAGATGAACTTAACTATCTTCATGTCTATGTGCATATTTTATATATCCATTTTCCTCCCGATAAATGGGTTGTGTTGCTGCCGATTCCTTTTGGAACTGTGGACTTTAAGATAAAGTTTGAATAATGATTTTAATTCCGTTTTTCATGCCAGTTGATATATTACTCCACATTCCAGTAAATGTTTGGCGTTGCTGCCAAATGTTTGCAGCGGCCTATCAATGGTACGCCATTGCAAATGTTTCAGTAACAAATCTGAATGGAATTAATTGGAGATGCATAATTTGCTTGTGTAAATTAGTGCATGGATGTGTTGGACAGTGGGTAGGGTGTGTGTGTGTTGTAAACAGGCGTCGTTTGGAAATGTGTGTTTTACGTGTGTGTGTGTATAAGGGATGAGGGCGAGAGAGAGAACGGGGGTGGGGGGAGTGAGTTTGTGTCAAATTCTGGTTAAAGCCGCATGTGTGGAATGATATTTTGGACTTTTTATGGGGTTAATTTTGTCTTCTTTTTTTTTAAATAGAATTATTTTTCAAATTGTTACAGCTCCGATATGACCAATAAAGGTCGGTTGGGCTGTGAGAAAAATGACCGAGAAAATGTAAAATCTTTTCACTTTGAATGTCGGTTACTTTAAATATGTATGTATATATACAGAGAGAATCCAATCATCGGGGGGAAAAAATGAAATACACACATAGACAGAAGGATAAACTGTATGTGTGTATTTAATATATCTATTTTTCCCTCGATAAATGGGTTGACTGTGGGCTATAACATAAACTAAATTTGAGTAATGACTTTAATTCCGCTTTTCATGCTAGTTAATCGATTACTCCACATTCCAGTAAATGTTTCGTGTTGCTGCCAAATGTTTGCAACGGCCTATCGGTGATACGCCGTTGGAAATGTTTCAGTAACAAATCTGAATGAAACTAATTGTAGATACATAGCTTGTTTGTGTAAGCTAGTGTGTGGGCGTGTTGGAGAGTGGGTAAGTTGGGTGTGTGTGTGTGCCTGTGTGTGTGTGGAATAAGGCGTCATTTGGATATGTCTGTATGTGTGAGGGCAAGAGAGAAGAGAGAATGGCGTTGGGAGTGAGTTTGTGTCAAATTCTGGTATAATCCGCCTTTATGGAATAACATTTTAGGGAACATTTTATGGTGGGGTTTTCTGTTTTTTGTCTTTTTTATAGAATTAAATTTTATGTTACAGCTCCGATATGACCCATAAAGGTCGGTTGGGCTGTGAGCAAAATGATTGAGGAAATACGAAATCTTTTCACTTTTTAATGTAAGTTTATTATTTGATATATGTGTGTACATGTATATAAAGAGAAATAGAGCAACGCAACCCAATTATCAGCGGGGAAATAGATATATAAAATGCACACCTAGACAGACAGACTAATCTATCTATGTGTGTATTCTATATATTTCAGCTATAAATGGGTTGTGTTGCTGCCAATTCCTTGAGGAACTGTGGACTGTAAGATAAAAAAGTTTAATGATTTTAGTTTCGCTTCTTAAGCCAAGTGCTTGATTACTCCTCATTCCAGTAAATGTGTGGTGTTGCTGCCAAATGTTTGCTGCGGCCTATCAATGGTACGCCGTTGCAAATGTTTCGGTAACAAATTTGAATGAAACTGATCGTAGATACATAGTTTGTTCGTGTAAGTTAGTGTGTGGGTGTGTTGGAGAGTGGGTAGGTTGGTGTGTGTGTGTGTGTGTAAACAGGCGTCGTTCGGAAAATTGTGTGTGTTTGCGCGCGTGTGTGTGAGGGGAAGAGAGTGGGGGGGGGGGGGGGCAGAGTGAGCTTGTCAAATTTGGTATAAAGCGCCATTGTGGAATGACATTTTAAGGGAATTTTTTGACTTTTTTTATAGACTTTTTTTTGTTACAGCTCTGATGTGACCCATAAAGGTCGGTTGGGCTGTGAACACAATGACCGAAAAAAATATAAAATCTTTTCACTTTTAATGTTAGTTTTTGTATACATATATAGAGAGTGTGAGAGAGAGAGAGAGGAACACAACCCATTTAACAGGGCAAAAATAGATATATAAAATACACACATGGACAGATTAGACTAATCTATCTATATGTGTTTTATACATCTATTTTTCCCCAACTAAATGGGTTGTGTTCCTACCAATTCCTTGTGGACTGTAAGATAAAAAAAAGTTTGAGTAATGTGTGTCTATAATATATATATATATATATATATATAGTGTGTGTGTAGTTAAAAATAATGCTCTCTCGATGTCCTGAGCTCCGCACCTTGTAGAATAAACTGAAGTAAAAACCGGAGACAGTGAAATACAAGAATAAAAACAAGTCTTTTCATTCTCAGACTTGAGTTTTAACAAATTTTCCCTGTTAAAAGGTTCATCAGGCCAAGGTACATGGATTGTACATTGGCCCGATGAATCTGTTAACGGCGAAAATTTGTACCTTGGCCTAATAAAGGTTTAACAGCAAACATTAACTAAATGCCAAGTCTGGGACACGAAAAGACTTGTTTTTATTCTTGTATATACATATATATATAGAGAGAGAGGGGGAGAGAGAGAGAGCAACAACACATTTATCGGGGGAAAAATGGATAAATAAAATGCGCACATAGGCAGCTGGATAGATTAATCTATGTGTGTATATTATATATCTATTTTTCGCCGAATAAATGGGTTTGTTATGAATGGTACGCCATTGCAAATGTTTCAGTAGTAACAAATCTGAATGGAATTGATTGGAGATACATAGCTTGTTTGTGTAAATTAGTGCATGGGTGTGTTGGACAGTGGGTAGGGTAGGGTGTGTGTGTGTGTGTGTGTATAAACGGGCGTCGTTTGGAAATGTGTGTGTTTTACGTGTGTGTATGATAAGGAATGAGGGCAAGAGAGAGGGAGAACGTGGGGGGGGGGGGGGAGTTTGTGTCAAATTCTGTTAAATCCGCATGTGTGGAATGATATTTTAGGGGACTTTTTATGGAGTTAATTTTGTCTGTTTTTTTATAGAATTATTTTTCAAATTGTGACAACTCTGATATGACCCATAGTGGTCGGTTGGGCTGTGAGCAAAATGACCGAGAAAATGTAAAATCTTTTCACTTTGAATGTCAGTTTATTACTTTAAATATGTATGTATATATACAGAGAGAATCCAATTATCGGGGAAAAAATAAATGAAATAAACACATAGGCGGAAGGATAAACTATGTGTATTTAATATCTATTTTTCCTCGATAAATGGGTTGACTGTGGGCTATAAGATAAACTGAATTTGAGTAATGACTTTAATTCCGCTTTTCATGCTAGTTAATCGATTACTCCACATTCCAGTAAATGTTTCGTGTTGCTGCCAAATGTTTGCAACGGCCTATCGGTGATACGCCGTTGGAAATGTTTCAGTAACAAATCTGAATGAAACTAATTGTAGATACATAGCTTGTTTGTGTAAGCTAGTGTGTGGGCGTGTTGGAGAGTGGGTAAGTTAGGTGTGTGTGTGGAAAAAGGCGTCATTTGGATATGCCTGTATGTTGCGTGTGTGTGCGAGGGCAAGAGAGGAGAGAGAATGGCGTTGGGAGTGAGTTTGTGTCAAATTCTGGTAGAATCCGCCTTTATGGAATGACATTTAGGGAACTTTTTATGGTTTTTTTTTTGTTTTGTTTTTTATAGAATTAAATTTGTTACAGCTCTGATATGACCCATAAAGGTCGGTTGGGCTGTGAGCAAAATGATTGAGGAAATGTGAAATCTTTTCACTTTTTAGTGTCAGTTTATTATTTGATATATGTGTGTACGAAGAAAAAGAAACGCCCGAAGGTGCTGGGGAGGACCCAGAGAAGCACTGTCTTCACCTGCCTTTAGAGCAGTCCTGTACCACCCTTGGAGGCCTGCGCTGTGTTGACGATGGGTACAGGCACGCGCAGGACACTCCATTAAGATATCAAGGGACATAACTGCTGAACAGAGGTAAATTTGACTACAGGATGCAGCTCATAACAGCCTTAAAGTAGCATCCCCATGGGTTGTACCAGCCCGTATTTCATGACTGCAGACCCCACCGGCGAAAAACACCACCCTCCAGCTGCCGAGCACACCCCACAGACCCAACCACCCCTGCCCACGGACAGATGAAGACGGTGCCACTCCAGACACAGCCAAGCTTTCGCCATACGGTCTTATGTGCCTTCAAGAGAGAATCCAGAGTTGTAGTCTTTCCCACTGTCAACGGGACTTTCCCTGTGGTCAGTGGGTCTTTCCTCGTCGTCACTGGACCTTTCTCCAGGGTCAGCCTAGTTAAGGCAAAGAAGAAAAAGAAACACCCGAAGGTGCTGGGGAAATAGAGAGAAATAGAGCAACGCAACCCAATTATCAGCGGGGAAATTGATATATAAAATGAACACATAGACAGACTAATATATCTCTATGTGTGTATTGTATATATTCTTTCAGCAATAAGTGGGTTGTGTTGCTGCCAATTCCTTGTGGAACTGTGGACTGTAAGATAAATAAGTTTGAGTAATTTTGATTTCGCTTAAGCCAAGTGCTTGATTACTCCTCATTCCAGTAAACGTGTGGTGTTGCTGCCAAATGTTTGCTGCGGCCTATCAATGGTACGCCGTTGCAAATGTTTCGGTAACAAATTTCAATGAAACTGATCGTACATACATAGCTTGTTCGTGTAAGTTAGTGTGTGGGTGTGTTGGAGAGTGGGTAGGTTGGCGTGTGTGTGTGTAAACAGGCGTCGTTCGGAAAATTGTGTGTTTTGCGCGCGCCTGTGTGTGTGTGAGGGGAAGAGAGAGAGGAGGGGGGGGGCAGAGTGAGCTTGTGTCAAATTTGGTATAAACCGCCATTGTGGAATGACATTTTAAGGGAATTTATGACTTTAATAGATTTTTTTTTTGTTACAGCTCTGATATGACCCATAAAGGTCGGTTGGGCTGTGAACAAAATGACCGAAAAAAATCTTTTCACTTTTAATGTCGGTTTTTTGTATATATATATATATATATATATATAAGAGAGAGAGAGAGAGAGAGAGAGTGTGTGTGTGGGAGAGAGAAAGAGGAACACAACCCATTATTTAACAGGGCAAAAATAGTTATATAAAATACACAGACAGATAGATTAGACTAATCTATATGTGTTTTATACATCTATTTTTCCCCAACTAAATGGGTTGTGTTGCTCCCAGTTCCTTGTGGGCTGTAAGATAAATACGTTTCAGTAATGTGTGTGTCTCTCTCTCTCTCTCCCTCTCTCTCTCTCTCTCTCTCTCTCTCTCTCTTATATATATATATATATATATATATATATTTTTTTTTTTTTTTTTTTTTTTTTTTTTTAAAGTTCAAATCTTTGCCAAGTCATAAACTACATCGACTGAAGAATTGTTAACCTGCACTTGTTTTCCCCCACTACTTAATTGTTCAGCATTCTATTGTTTGGTCAATCAGTGGGAGATTGCATCTCTTAGGAGATCCAAGTAAAGGTTGTTCTGTACAATTCTTAGCCACTCACAATGCTTGGGTTTTTGAACAGCAGAGCTGACCACTCAGACTGTTCCATTTTTTATCTCCCTTGCATCCTTGAATGGATCCTCGAGCATAGGCTCAAAGATTGTCCCCTATATTTTATATTGTTTGAATAATGCTTTTAGTTTTTCAGCAACTTTTTTCATCTCCACACTTGTGTTTTGTTCCATTTACTACCCTTCGCTGGCTGCTTTGAGGGTGCTGTTGGATTCTTTTTTCAACCCTTGGTGGTGAGAACACCACAGAATTATGGACTGGTGTCTATTTGACACCAAGAGCACTGACAGTCAGCCGTGTCTCCCTGATGAGTCCGATCCAGCGGACGAAAGGCCTAGGTGCAGGCAATACAGATGAATGTGCTTTCAAGAGGGATTACGATGATTCCCTCAGGCAGCTAGTGAAGGGCTTTTCATATTTATAATATATTCCACCCATTTCTTCAAAAATTTTTTTTTTTTTAAAGTTCAAATCTTTGCCAAGTCATTACTACATCGACTGAATAATTGTTAACCTGCACTTGTTTTACCCCACTACTTAATTGTTCAGCATTCTATTGTTTGGTCAGTCAGTGGGAGATTGCATCTCTTAGGAGATCCAAGTAAAGGTTGTTCTGTACAATTCTTAGCCACTCACAATGCTTGGGTTATTGAACAGCAGAGCTGACCACTCAGACTGTTCCATTTCTTTTTATCTCCCTTGCTTCCTTGAATGGATCCTCAAGCATAGGCTCAAAGATTGTCCCCTATATTTTATATTGTTTGAATAATGCTTTTAGTTTTTCAGCAACTTTTTTCATCTCCACACTTGTGTTTTGTTCCATTTACTACCCTTCGCTGGCTGCTTTGAGGGTGCTGTTGGATTCTTTTTTCAACCCTTGGTGGTGAAAACACCACAGAATTATGGACTGTGGTGTCTATTTGACACCAAGAGCACTGACACAATCAGCCGTGTCTCCCTGATGAGTCCGATCCAGCGGACGAAAGGCCTAGGAGCAGGCAACACAAATAAATGTGCTTTCAAGAGGGATTACGATGATTCCCTCAGGCAGCTAGTGAAGGGCTCCTCATATTTATAATATATTCCACCCATTTTTTTCATCTTCAAAATTTTTTTTTTTTTAAGTTCAAATCTTTGCCAAGTCATTACTACATCGACTGAAGAATTGTTAACCTGCACTTGTTTTCCCCCACTACTTAATTGTTCAGCATTATATATATATATATATATATATATATATATATATATATATATATATATAATGTGTGTGTGTAGTTAAAAATAATGCTTTCTCGATGTCCTGAGCTCCGCACCTTGTAGAATAAACTGAAGTAAAAACCGGAGACAGTGAAATACAAGAATAAAAACAACAGTCTTTTCATGTCTCAGACTTGTATGTTTAACAAATTTTTCGCTGTTAAAAGATTCATCAGGTCAAGGCACATAGATTCTAGCTTGGCCTGATCAAGCTTTTAACAGCGAACATTTGCTAAATACCAAGTCTGGGACACGAAAAGACTTGTTTTTATTCTTGTATATACATATATCTATATATATATATATATAGAGAGAGAGAGAGAGAGGGAGAGAGGGCGGGGAGAGAGAGGGGAGGGGGAGAGAGAGAGAGCAACACAACACATTTATCAGGGGAAAATAGATATATAAAATGCTCGCATAGGCAGCTAGATTAATCTATGTGTGTATATCATATCTATTTTTCGCCCAATAAATGGGTTTGTGTTATGAATGGTACGCCATTGCAAATGTTTCAGTAGTAACAAATCTGAATGGAATTGATTGGAGATACATAGCTTGCTTGTGTAAATTAGTGCATGGGTGTGTTGGACAGTGGGTAGGGTGTGTGTGTGTGTGAGGGAAGAGAGGATGGATGGGGATAGTGAGTTTTTATCAGACCAGGGTATGAGCCCCTTGTGTGAAATGGCGTTTTAAGGGACTTTTTATGGGGGTTCTTTGTCTTTTTTTTTATAGAATTTCTTTGTTACAGCTCTGATATGACCCATGAAGGTCGGTTGGGCTGTGAGCAAAACGACAAAGAAAATACAAAATCCTTTAACTTTTAATGTCAGTTTATTACTTTGTATATATATGTATATATATATATATATATATATATATATATATATATATATATATATATTGAGAGAGAGGGCAACACAACCCAGTTATCGGGGTGGGATAGATATATAAAATGCACACATAGATCTATCTGTATTTCGTGTATCTATTTTCCCCCTGGTAAATGGGTTGTGTGGCTGCCTAGTCTTTGTGGAACTGTGCGCTATATGATAGATTAGTTTGAGTAATGATTTTAAATCTGCTTTTCAGGCCAGTTGATTTTCTCACCTTCCAGTAAACGTTTGGTGTTGCTGCCAAATGTTTGCAACGGCCTTCCAATGGTACGCCGTTGATAATGTTTCAGTAACAAATCTGAATGGATTGGAGATACATAGCTTGCTTGTTAATTTAGTGTGTGGATGTGTTGGACAGTTGATGGGTTTGGGGGGGGGGGGGAGGGTGTGGGGTGTGTGTGTGTGTATAAACGGGCATCGTTCGGGAATCTGTGTGTGTGTGTGTGTGAGAGAGGGAGAGGAGAACGAAGGGTGTGTGTGAGTTCGTCAAATTGTGGAATGACGTTTAAGGGGACTTTTTAAGGTGGGTGTTTTTTTTATAGAATTAATTTATTTCGTTACAGCTCTGATATGACCCATAAAGGTCGGTTGGGCTGTGAACAAAATGACCCAGAAAATATAAAACCTTTTCACTTTTAATGTCGGTATATTCGTGTGTGTGTGTTTAAAAATACTTTCTTGTTGTCCTGAGCTCCGCACCTTGTAGAATAAACTGAAGTACAACCGGAGACAGTAAAATACAAGAATGAAAACAAGTCTTTTCATGGCTTAGACTTGTATGTTTAACAAATTTTCGCTCTTAAAAGCTTCATCAGGTCAAGGTACATAGATTGTACCTTGGCCTGACGAAGCTTTTAACATCGAAAATTTGTTAAATACAAGTCGGACATGAAAAGAGACTTGTTTTTATTCTGGTATGTACATGCATACATATATATATATATATATATATATATATATAAAATATATATATATATATATATATATATATACATAGAGAGAGAGAGAGCGAGCAACACAACCCATTTATCGGGCGGAAAATAGATACATAAAATGCACGCATAGGCAGATAGATAGATTAATCTGAGTATATCATATATCTATTTTTCGCCCAATAAATCGGTAGTGTTGTTTTAAATTTCTTGTGGAACTACAGGCTCCAAGATAAGTTTGAGTAATGATTTTAATTTTACTTTTCATGCCAGTTGATTGATTATCCCACATTCCAATAAACGTTTGTTGCTGCCAAATGTTTGCAACGGCCTATCGGTGGTACACTGTTGCAAATATTTCAGTACCAAATCTGGAGTTGATTTGAGATGCATAGCTTAAGGGGACTTTAATATGTGGGTATTCTGGTCTGATTTTTATAGGATTATTTTTCACGTTGTTACAGTTCCGATATGACCCATAAAGGTCGGTTGGCTGTGAGCAAAACGACAAAGAAAATACAAAATGCTTTCACTTTTAATGTCAGTTTATTACACTGTATATTGGGAGACAGAGAGAGAGAGAGAGAGCAACACAAACCCAGTTATCGGGGGGTGGGGGGTGTAGATATATAAAATGCACACATAGATTGATCTATGTATTTTATTTATCTATTTTCCCCCTGGTAAATGGGTTGTGTTGCTGCCTATTCTTTGTGCAACTGTGGGCTATATGATTGATACGTTTTAGTACTGATTTAACTCCGCTTTTCATGCCAGTTGATTGATTGCCCCACATTCCAGTAAACGTTTGGTGTTGCTGCCAAATGTTTGCAACGGCCTATTAGTGGTACGCCGTTGCAAATGTTTCAATAACAAATCTGAATGGAATTGATTTGGAGATACAAAGTTGGTGCGTAGGTGTGTTGGACAGTTGGTAGGTTCGGGGTGTGGTGTGTGTGTGTGTGTGTGTGTTGTGTGTGTGTGTGTGTGTATAAACAGACATCGTTAGGGAATGTGTGTGTGAGGGGGGGAGAAAGAAAGAAGTGTGTGTATGAGTCTTTGTCAAATTGTGGAATGGCATTTTAGGGAACTTGGGGAGGGGGGGGGGTATTTTCTTAACAGAATTAATTTTCTATGTTGTAACAGCTCTGATATGACTAAAAAAAAAGGTCGGCTGGGCTGTGAGCAAAATGACCGAGACATAAAAAGACTGTTTTTGTTCTTGTATATACATATATATTAGAGAGAGAGCAACACAACCCATTTATCGGGGGGGGAAATAGATATATAAAAACCACGCATAGGCAGCTAGCTACATTAATCTATGTGTGTATATCATATCTATTTTTCGCCCAATACATGGGATGTGTTGCTGCCAAATCCTTGTGGAAACTATGGGCTATAAGATAAATAAGTTTGAGTAATGGTTTTAATTCCGCTTTTCATGCTAGTAGATTGATTACTCCACATTCCAGTAAATGTTTAGTGTTGCTGCCAAACGTTTGCAACGGCCTGTCAATGGTATGCCATTGCAAATGTTTCAGTAGTAACAAATCTGAATGGAATTGATTGGAGATACATAGCTTGCCTGTGTAAACTACTCCATCGGTGTGTTGGACAGTGGGTAGGGTGTGTGTGTGTGTGTGTGTGTGTGTGTGTGAGGGGAAGAGAGGACGGACGGGGATAGTGTTTTGTTTTGTTTTTTTTATCAAATTCTGGTATGAGCCGCCTGTGTGAAATGTTTTAAGGGACATTTTAGGGGGGGGGGGGTGTCTTTTTTTAATAGAATTCATGTTACAGCTCTGATATGACCCATAAAGGTCGGCTGGGCTGTGAGCAAAATGACCGAGAAAATATAAAACCTTTTCACTCTTAATGTCAGTTTATATATATATATTTTTTTAAATATGTATGTGTGTGGATGTGTAGTTCAAATAATGCTCTTTTGTTGTCCTGAGCTCCGCACCTTGTAGAATAATCTGAAGTAAAAACCGGAGACGGTGAAATACAAGAATAAAAACAAGTCTTTTCATGTCTCAAACTTGTATTTTTAACAAATTTTCGCTGTTAAAAGATGCATCAGGCCAAGGTACATAGATTGTACCTTGGCCTGATCAAGCTTTTAACAGCGAAAATTTGTACCTTGGCTTGATAAAGCTTTTAACAGTAAATCTGTCAAAAATACAAGTCTTAGACATGAAAAGACTTGCTTTTATTCTTGCATATATATATAGAGAGAGAGAGAGAGAGAGTGAGAGAGAGACAGACAGACAGACAGAGACAGAGAGAGCAACACAACCCATTTATCGGGCGGAAAATAGATAGATAAAATGCACACATAGGCAGCTAGATAGATTATCTATGTGTGTATATCATATCTATTTTTCGCCTAATAAATGGGTTTTGTTGCTTCCAATTCCTTGTGAAACTATGGGTTACAAGATAAATAAGTTTGAGTAATGGTTTTAATTCTGCTTTTCATGCCAGTAGATTGTTTACCCCACATTCCAGTAATCGTTTGGTGTTGCTGCCAAATGTTTGCAACGGTCTATCAATGGTACACCGTTGCAAATAATTACTTCAGTAACAAATATGAATGGAATTGATTTGAGATACATAGCTTAAGGGGTCCCCAGCCACATGGGAATCTATGGTAACTCAGTGGTGGACAAAGCAGCCAAACAAGCTCTCGGTGCAAGTCTTTCCAGGAGGCATATGCAGTTTGTTCCTCACTCTGATCTACGTCATAAATCTAGTTTGTATTGTCGTGAACTGTGGCAGAATGAATGGTGTAATCAAATTCATAATAAATTGTTTAAAATTTGCCCAGATTTAACCAATCCTTTCCCATCGGTGGTACGTAACCGTAAAGAGGAATCGGTTTTGTCACGGTTACATATTGGGCACAGCTATATAACGCACAGTTGGATATTCAGAAAGGAAGATCCCCCATGGTGTGTTGCGTGTGACAGCTTGTTCAGTGTTAATCATTTTTTGACAGAATGTGCTGATTTGATGTGTATCAGAGAGAAGTTCTTTTCCACCAGTGATTTATCGGTTCTTTTTCGTGAGATTTCAGTAGATCTTATTTTTTCTTTTTTGAAAGAGGTAAACTTATTTTATAAAATATAGTGTTTTAATAATGTATACAGGTGTCGCCGGAGTTGAACAGATAATTGTGTTTTTGTCCTCATAAATTTTAAACGATGTGTTAATACTAGTGTGGGTATTTGTATTTAGAGACTAGATATGATAGCTGAGGTCCTGATTTGGTCCTAGTAGTCCGCTGGACCCTATAAACACAAAACTAACTAACTAACATAGCTTAAGGGGACTTTCTTTTTTTTTTTGTTTAAGGGAATTATTTTTTTATGTCGTTACAGCTCTGATATGACCCATAAAGGTTGGTTGGGCTGTAGAAAAATGACCGAGAAAATATAAACTACATTCCCTTTTAATGTCGGTGTATTACTTTGTATTATATATATACATTCAGAGAGAGAGCAATACAACCCATTATCAGGGGGGAGGGGATACATTTATAAAATATACGGATAGTTTAGTTTTATCTATGTGTGTATTTTATCTTTTTTCCCCCCCATGGTAAATGGGTTGTGTTGCTGCTTGGTCCTTGTGGAACTGTGGGCTATATGATAGATTAGTTTGATAATGATTTTAATTCCGCTTTTCATGCCAGTTGTTTGATTACTCCCATTCCAGTAAACGTTTGGTGTTGCCTCCCAAAATGTTTGCAACAGCCTATCGATGGTAGGGCCGTTCCAAATGTTTCAGTAACAAATCTGAATGGAATTGATTGGAGATGCATAGCTTGCTTGTGAAAGTTGGTGTGTGGGTTGTTGGACATTTTGTTGGGTTTTCGGGGGGTGTGTGTGTGTGTGTGTGTTGTGTGTGTGTGTGTGTGTGTGTGTGTGTGTGGTTGAACAGGCATCGTTCGGTACTTGGTTGCGTTTGTGTGTGTGTGAGGGGGAGAGAGAGGAGGAGGAGTTTTTGTCAAATTGTGGAAATTACATGTTGGGGGACTTGTTAGGGGGGGGGGGGGGGGGGGGGTAAATAGAATTATTTTTTACGTTGTTACAGCTCTGATAAAGGTCAGTTGGGCTGTGAGCAAAATGACAGAGAAAAATGTTTTTTTCTCCATTTTTTAATGTTTATTACTTTATATATATATATAGGAGGAACACAACTCGCTTATGGGAAAATAGATATATTAAATACACACATATACAGAGACAATTATCTGTCTATTTTATGTACCTATTTTCACCCCGATAAATCGGTTGTGTTGCTTCCAATTCCTTGTAGTACTATGGGCTACAGCATAAATAAGTTTGAGTAATGATTTGAGTAATGATTTGAATGGAATTGATTGAGATACATAGCTTGCTTGTGTAAGTTAGTGTGTGGATGTGTTGGACAGTGGGTAGGTTTGTTGTTGTTTTTTGCGTGTGTGTGTGTAAACGGGCGTCGTTTGGAATGCCTGCTGTGTGTTTTGTGTCTGTGAGGGAGAGGGAGAGGAAGAGGGGGGGGGGGTGTGTTTGTTTCAAATTCTGGTATAAGCCCCCTATGTGAAATGACATTTTAAGGGACTTTTCTTTTTTCTTTTTTTTGTTTAAGGGAATTATTTTTTGTCGTTAAAGCTTCGATATGACCCCATAAAGGTCGGTTGGGCTGTGAGCAAATGACCGGGGAAAATACAAAATCCTTTCACTTTTAATGTCAGTTATTACTTTATACTGTATATGCATATAGAAAGAGAAAAGAGAGAGCGCAACACATCCCATTTACCGGGGTGGGTGGGGGGGATAGATATAAAAAATACACACACAGACAGATAGAATAATCTGTATGTCTGTATTTATATATATGTTTTCCCCTGCTAAATGGGTTGCTTTTGCTGCCAATTCCTTGCAGAACTGTGGGTTATAAGATGAACAAGTTGATTTAATGATTTTAATTCCGCTTTTCATGCCAGTTGATTGATTACTCCACAATCGAGTAAACTTTTGGTGTTGCTGCAAAATGTTTGCAAAAGCCTATAAATGGTACCCATTGCAAATGTTTCAGTAATAAATCTGAATGGAATTGATTGGAGATACATAGCTTGGTTGTGTACGTTAGTGTGGCCCTTTGCTATCCCTCGAATCAAGCAGTTCTGTGTAGGGTCAGTCAGTTGTAGTCTTCTCCACTCTCTTTTACTGATGGGCGCCAGTTCCCGTTCTCCTTGGGTTTTCCAGGATGTCGTCATGAATCAGGTTTGGATCTTTTACCAGCTGTTCCCTGCTGGAAGGTTTTCCTCTGTGTCTGTCTCAACTGATTGACGGCAGGATGACACAGGGCTGGCCTGTTGTTGCTGGCCGGCCTACGCCCTTGGCTTTCTTTCACGGCCTTGACCACCACCGAGCTTGCGGTTTGCGATTCGTTGTTTTGGTTGTAAAGTTCAGTGGCCTTCCTCCTGATGAACTCTGTGTCTTCCAGGAACTTGTGTTACTCTGCATCCTCAAGAAGTTCTCCCGTCATGTCGCCTAGACCGGCCGTCAGCATCCAAATGGCTGGATCCTCTCTTGTTTTGTATATCAAAGTCATAGATGGAAAGAGAAGCAAGCCACCTTGACTCACAGCATCAAGCTTTGCTTTGTGGAGGATGTACCGCAGAGGGTTGTTTATCCGTGACTGCTGTGACTTGAGTTCCCAGAATGTAATCATGGAATTTCTCCGTCATTCCCCCACTTAAAGGGCAAAAATTCCCTCTTGTGCGCGGGATAGTTGGACTCTGCCCTTGTTGAGAGATCGGCGGGAATATGCAATTCTCGGTTCTTCCCGTCCTGCTCCTGGTACAGTACAGCACCGATTTCAGTTCCCACTCGCATAGGGTTTGCAGATGAATGACTTTGTGCGGTCGGCCACTGCCAGGAGAGGCTCAGATGTCAATGCCTGGATTGAGTGCGTTCGAATGCTTCTTGTTGTAGATCCCCCCACATGTGCGTGATATCCTATGTCGGGGTAAGGCCTTGTTTTTTTCTTTCTTCGGGCTGTCCCTTGGAATGTAACCAGCAGTTAGGTCATTGAGTGGCTTGGCTATCTGGGCGAACTTTGGGAGGAAATTTTCGGTAGAACCCGCAAACCCAAATGAATGACTTCACGTCGCGAATTTGTGCGAGGAATCGGCCAGGTCGTCAAGGCAGATTCTCCGGGTCTGGTTTTATCCCTTGTCGGAGATGACATGACCCAAGTGGCAAAACCTCCTTTGTCCCAAACGGGCATTTTTGTGGGTCAAGCTTCAGCTTAAACTTTCTCAGCCGTTCCAGAGAGCGGTTTGGTCCGGTCTTCCAGTTCCTCCAGTGTACGACCAATGAATCAATGTCATCTAGAAACACGATCAGTTCACTGAGGTTCATATCAATGAACACCTTGTCCATCAGTCGCTGAAATGTTGCTGGGGAGTTGCAGAGGCCAAAAGGTATCCGCTCGAACTGGAAAAGCCCGAAAGGTGTGGTAGTATGCTTGCTGAGGTCCTTGCTCGTGAATCGTTGGCTGCCGTTCAGTGTGAGAAATAGGTCATCAGTCTTTGGGAAAAAGGCATAGCTATCCTTGTGAAACGACTGACTGCTCGATAGTCCACACCAACCGCAGGGCTTTTGTTCTTCTTCCTCGCCAAGACGATAGGGCTTGCAAAGGGCGGCAACTGGGAGTAATGATCTTTCCCTCCAGGAGCTCCTGTATATGTTGCTTCGCCTCTGCAAAGTCCTTCGGAGAAATGGGTCGGGTCTCTCCCTGACGGTGCATCCTGGCTGGAGTTGGATGTCATGTTGTTCAGCCTCGGTCCTGCCGATGTCCAAATCATGTTGAATGAAGACATCGAAGTAGAATGAGAGTCGATGGGCAAAATGCTTGCGCCATTCTTCGGTGCACTCTCTCCAAAACGGAACTGCCCTGTGCATGCAAAATCAAAATTTGCAACTACCTGTTTCTGCAAAGTGAGCGTGAGTGTGATCTTGTGACTGTGTGCGTGTTCAGTGTCCCATTCTATGGTTCAGGCAACTCCCCTAAACTCAAGTCGCTTCTCTACGCATTGCTGCAGGTCGTAAAAGGGCCTTTGCTTTGCCTTCGCACACATGTGTGTGAACTTTTCCCTGCAGTTCTTTATCCGTGTTCAAATCACAGCCTCCTCTCTCTGTCTTTCTGCCTCCAGTTAGCTGATTTTAACGTGGTGACAGCCTGATATAGCCCTTTGCGGTCGGCGGGGCTATAAGCAACTTTACCCTTGCCTCCTCAACAGTTTTCACCTCTGCACAGAGGCAGTGACTTATGTGAGAACACAGGGAGCACATTAGCTCCTGGTGGCTGCAGCAGTAGGGGCTCCGCCTTGCCGATCGCTATGGCTCCCTTTCAAATGGTTTTGGGCTCATCCCATTCAGTCGTTCCGCTGTCAGATTGTCCAGGGGCTCAACGACATGGTTTTCCATGACTGGGAACTTTGTGTGCACTTGACAGCAAGCCTGGCAGAGCTTCATACTGCACTGAAGACGGACAGAGGTGGCGGCGGTGGTGGTGGTAACACAGGTCAGCACACCTGGCCACTGTTGAGCAGCTGGAAACTCCTTTACTCTCATCACCATGGTGAAGTCGGTGGGCAGGTCGTCCACCACCGCCTGAAGATCGTCGTGAGAAGGGGTCGGCCCCACACTGGGCGCCAGAAATGAAGACAAGGTCGGACAGACTCTAATCCCCAACTTAGAGAGCAGCAGCAAGATAAGAGGATCGGCCCCACACGGGCGCCAGAAATGAAGACGGTCAGACGACTCTAATCCTACTTAGAGAGGGAGCAGCAAGATGAGAGAGAGAGGGGGGGGGGAGAAAAACGGAACAAACAAAAAGATATAGAACAGGGGAAATCACTCTGTCCACAGGAGGGCCGAGGAAGGCTCTTGCTTACTTGGACAAAACAAGTGGCTTACAAAATTTTTTATCACTATTTTTAAATTTGTCCCACTGAACAATTCAGTTTAACAATCAACCACTGGTTTATCTAACCAGAGCACATCATTGATTTCTAGTCAAAAGATTTTCAAAATCGAGATCAAAGTTAATATCGAACACTAAATATATAATCAAAAAAATCCAGACCAACATAAGCCATCATCCCATTCCTGGGGTTCCGCAGGTATATTGAGACAGGGGAGCAGAGTATTGATATTTGCAGGCTAGACCAGGGGCAACTTTGGTTGCAGGGTTAATGAGGGGGAAATTGGGCCCAAAGGTAGGAGGGAGGCGAGGGGTAAGGAGGAAAATAAAAAGTGGCAACGACGAAGTCGAAGAAAAGAGGCCCTGGGAATAACGCATAACAACAATAATTAGCATTCTCTGGTGAAGAAAAACTACCATTCAAAAGAATTACAGACGAGAGCAACACCGCTGGACATAAAAAGAACACCTCAATAAAAACACATCAATCCACACACAACAATCAATCCACAACTTGAACTACAACTCTTGGGACAACTCTCCAAAGGAACAACTTTCAAGAGACTAAGAAATTAGTTACTTCCCTTTACTACTCCCTCCGGGGGTTGCGACCTTGTCGTGGTCGGAGGGGTTGCGCGGTCCAGTGATCCCTTAGGCTTTGCTGGCGGGGGCATCAATACTTGGAGATAGGCTTTGTTTTTTCAAACTGCTTCTAGGTCCAAAAAGCCAAGATGCTGTCTGGCCTAAGCGTAACGTGGTAAGGAGTTGATGCCCCTGGGAGGGCTTTCCCATGTCGGATAGGCTAAGGGTGAGGATCCTGACTAAAAGTAACCCACCTTTCTCCTTTTCTTTTCTGCCTTATTTGGCCCTTTTCTATCTTCGTCTCCCCTTTAAGTCTTCTTTTCCACACTCCCCTTTTTTCTCTGTGGTCTCCTTAAAATCTGCCGCGTTCGCCGTGCGGTGCGACCTGTGTCGGAGGGGGAATGAGATCCTGGTGATTGAGAGGGCCAGCGCTCTCAACAGATCACTTTGGTTCCCGGGCCTCTCCCAGACAGGGAGTACACTTTGGCCCGGCTGTACTAATCGGCTCCCCTTCTTGGCTGGGTCAAGACAGATGTCCCCCTACTGGCCAAGTAAACCCCTGCAGTGCTCACTCTCTGTTCCCGGGAGTTGAGCATGATCAGGGGGGATAGGGTTGGTTTGGGTTCTGTTGTCGTAAAGTCTCTCCCGAAGCCTGGAAGGGGTCAAGACATTGGTTTCTTTGGGCCCCGGCCCCTTAGTTGGACTCCAAGATGGGTGGGTAAGGGAGGGGATGAAACAAACTAAATATAGCTTTCTCAAAAACTATCCCCCAAAAAAAAAAGAGGAAGGCAGCATCCCCTATTTCAGGGATTTCAATTCTGACAGTGATTCAGATACGAGGTACGACAGAAGACATGTTTCTGGGGTTCTGGCTCGTGATGGAAGGGACGGAGCAGGAAAGGCCCCTTTCAGCTCTGAGCCCTTTTGCTATCCAAAAGGGCTTTCAAGGTATAGCAGGTGACCCTCGGGCCATCAAGAGGTTGAAATGCTCGTTTTCTAATTCAATGTAAATCACAAAAACGATCTGAACAGCTGCTGAGGGCAACAAAACTAGTGGACAGGGAGAGGTGGGGTAACTCCCCACAAAGTTAAATCATCAAAAGGGTGATTCGCTGCCGGGATTTATCAGGTGTCTCAGAGGCAGAGATCAAAACGGAGCTGGCATCCCAGGGTGTGACGGAGGTGCGCAGGGTGACGGGTAAAGAAGGGTGCAGAAAGAGTGGCCACCAACACCCTCTTTCTGACATTCTGCAACCCGTGCTGCCTCCGGTCATCAAAGTCGGGCTACCTGAATGTCCGGGTTCAGTTATTTGTTCCGCCCCGTTGAGGTGCTTCAGGGTTTCCAGAAGTTTGGCCATGTCAGGGACCGCTGTTCAGGGCAAGAGGTATGCGGTGTTTGCTGCAAGGCAACCCATGATGGCCGTGTCAAGATCCGGCACATTGTGCTAACTGCGGTGGCGACCATCCCCCCTCTTCACGAAACTGTCCTTTTGGATTCAGGAATCCGCAATACAGAGAATTAAAAACTGAAAAGAAAAAATTTTCCCTTTTTTTAGGCCCGGGAAACAGGTTGTGGGGAGTCGGACGCCGACAGCTTCCTCATATGCTTCGGCCGTAAAGAAAGTTCCTACAGTTCCTACTCGGTCAGTCTGCTGCCAGACTGATGAATTCATTTTTTCCGAAAACATTGCAAGGAAGGATTGTCAATTCTGGTGGTGGCAGGTCCACCACCTCCCAACCAAAGGAATGCCCCTGGGGAGGCAAAAAATCCGTATCCCTCAGACTGAGCAGTCCCACAACATCTGCTGCTGGGCAGACCCAAAAAAAAGCACCCCTACCTCGAACTCCTCAGTCCAGTGCCCGTGCGGGCAAGGGAGTTCAATCCAGGGTGGAGATGAGAAAAAAAACCTCCCGTCTCCCAAATCCAGACCTTCACCTGTTGGCAAGTCTGCCCGCAGGTCTGAAGACCACAGTCCAGTGAAACTAACCAATAAATTTACACCCTTAAACGCAGATGTTTTATGAGATGAACCTGATCTCTCTCCTTTTCGCCCTCTGCACCATGGATAGTACAGTATTCCATTAGAATATCCGTGGACTAATTCCAACTTCGAGGAGCTGCAGCTTCTGTGTCAGTCTATAAAACCTTCCGTCGTGGTCTTCCAGGAAACCAAATTCAAAGCCAGAAGACCTTTACTCTTTCTGGCCCTTTAATATTCTTTCAAAACCTGCACAACCATCCACGTTGGGACTGTCGGGCGGTGTTGCCCCTTTTCCTACACAAAACTTTGTTGTATAGTCCTGTCGCTCTGTCTACCTCCCTTCAGGCTGTAGCTGCGAGAGGTCGCTCTCCACAAGACTGTGGGCAATCTGTTCCCTTTTTCTGCCTCCTCAGTCCCCGGTTTGTCGTCAGGACCTTGTCAGTTGATAGAACTTCCTCGACCTTTTTGCTGTTGGGTGACTTTAACGGTCACAATCCTGTTTGGGGTAGTGTCAGTACGTCATCTAGAGGTCTGCTAATTTAGGATGTCCTTTCGGATTTGGATTTTGTTGTCTGAACGCCGGATCTGCAACTTACCTCCACTCTCCACAGGTTCACTTTCGTGTTTAGATTTGTCGGTTTGTGACCCCTCGCTGGTCCTGGACTATGAGTGGTCTGTCCCCTGACGATCTGCACGGAAGTGACCATTTCCCTGTCCTTCTACAACCTGTAATAACTGAACACGTCTGTCTCACAACATCTAAATTATAAGAAAGCAAACTGGGATCTATTTGCAGCCACTATTCTAAGGCGTTCCAGGACACTGATTTTCTTCAGAGTCCGGACCCAGCAGAATCACTGGGCTAACACACTGATCAAGTGTGCTAAAGCTTGTATTCCAGTGTCTTTGATAAACTTTAATGCCAAAAACACCCTGGGTTTGATTCAGACTGCCAACAAATTTCCACAGTTCGAAAACGGGCTGAGGGGTCAGGTGTACCAACGACCTTCGGGTCCCAACGCTCGAGCCCCTCAGAAAACTCCGTGCCAAATCGAGACACACTTTTAAAAAACAGTAAACGTCGGTCCTGGGGAAGTTTCTGCTCCAGGCTGACATCGAAAACTTCCAAGAAAAAAGTGGAACATCATTAAGAAAATCAAAGGGAAAAACACCTGTCCCACTGTGAACCATCTCAAGTTTTCGGACTCATTAATACGGAGAAGATAGCAGTTGCTAAGCTAGCTGGCTTCAAAACCATTGAAAAAGAATTCTCCTCTCAAACACTCACCCTTTTGTCTAAAACTCAGCCCTTAAAGAAAAATCACCTGCAATTTCATCGTACAACATGGAAGACTACAATCTTCCTTTCCACGTTACACGAACTAAAATCTGCCTAACTTTCTTGCAGCGATTCCTCTAGAGGTAGAGATGAAATCCATTATCAACTGTTGAAACAGAAAAAAAACATTTTCTTCCGCAAATAGTCTGAACATCCTGCTACAGGTATACATACCAGTGTGGGGAATACTGGTTTCTTTCCGCCTTCTTGGCCAAAAACCCTCATTCCAATTCCCAAACCTGAAAAGATCTTTCTAACCCATCAAACTACCGTCCCATCGCTTTGACCAGCGGTGTCTGCAATTGATGAAAAAATTGGTCCATGCTAGACTCATGTGGCAACTCGAAACCGATTGGCCTTTTTGGCGAAGAACAGTGGTTTCCGAAACATCGTACTACGGTTGACCATTTGTTTTCGTCTGAATCTACACTTCGCGGAACGCTTTTTTGAACAGAACAGCATACAGAGGCAATTTTCTTTGACTTGTAAGAAGGCCTAACGATACTACACCTGGAAGTCGGGATACTTCAATTGACTCCACGATCTGGGGTTTCAGGTCATCTCCGCTATTTATTCAAAAATTTTTGGGCAGAAAACGACGAGTTTCAGGTCCGGTTGGCACCACTCTCTCTGATGTCCACCGAGCAGGAGTTGGTGGTCCACAGGGAGCATACGTCTCCTGCCCTATTTAGGATTAAAAATCCACAACATTGTTCAATCAGTTCAGCAGGGTTCAGACTGCTCATTGTATGTGGATGATTTCGCTATCTACGCAACTGGAAGCCTGTACCCGAGTGTCCCAGCGGCAGGGCTCCAGCTTTGCGTAGATAAAATCCATCGGTGGGCGGATGAAAAACGGTTTCAATCACCTATTTCTCCCACAAAGACGCAGTGTATTTCACTTCCATAATTTCCGTCAGTTTTTTTCTTCCCAGATCCTGGATCTCAAGTAGGAGAAAACTCCCATTCCGCTGTTACTGAGGCCAAATTTCCTGGAGTTCATTTTTGACCAGAAACTTAACTATCTCCGGCCAATCAAACACCTCAAAAACTGCTTGCCAAGAAAGCACTGAATATGCTGCGGGTCGTAGCGCTCACCGACTGGGGCGCTGATAAGAAAACTTTGTTGCACCCTCTACAGAGCCCTGTCCGCTCCAACTGGACTTACAGTTGTTCTGTGTACGGCTCCGCACGATCTCCTTACCTCAAACCTTGGAGACCCTATCCACCATCAAGGGCTTCGTCTCTGTCTTGCGCATTCCGGCACCACACCCCTGCTACAGCCTTACGCAGAGGCGGCTAAACCTTCACTGTCCAACCGCAGGCTGAAACTGTCTTTGAATATTACATCAACTGTTCTCGGGAACAAAAAAAACCCTGCCTATGACTGTGTCTTTGAACCCTCCGTTCCAAAGTATGTTGAAAAACAACCCAAAAATGTATTTCCGCCGTTTGGTCCTTCGTATGCAGCTTCACGTGCGGAATGCAGGTCTAGACCCTAGGTGAGTTATCTGAATTTTTTCAAGTTTTCGGATCAACCACCGCGGACTTCTCACGACCAGAGAGTCGTTTTGATCTTGCAGTCTTTCGCAAAGAGTCACAACCCTCTGGCGTACAAGGCATTGTATGCTGAGCTCTGTTTTGAAATCCTCCTGGTCAAAAAGTTTTTACTGACGGTGCAAGTTCTGAAGATGGAGTGGCCCTGTGCAGCCTATTGGGCCCCTGGGGCCTTCTTCTCAGATACTGTTGAACTATTCATTCAGATGCTCTGTCTATTCTGCTGAACTTACTGCTCTGGTTTTGGCTTGAAAGATAATCTCACATCATTCTTCAAAGAGGACTTTTCTGGTTCTGTCGGATTCGCTGTCAGCTTGAGGACCATAGCTGGCCGCAACGTCGCATCCAGAACTTTTTCTTTTGAACTTTTTAGTAAGTTGAAGAGCGGACGGTTTACCAACATTACTCTTGCTTGGGTTCCTGGTCATGTTGGCATCCGGCGGGAACGAAATGTTGAGCGTTTAGCCAAGAACGCCCACAAAGAGAAACTTCCAACCACTTATAATCCCCTGCTCCAGATGTGAAAACCCAAAATTAACGATTTATGGGAGAGACCTCTGGCAGGAGGATTGGAACACAACACAGACGAATAACAAACATCTTTGCAGATCCGTCTCCCAAACCTAAGACACTTCCCCCATCTACGTCGGAGGTCTAAAGAGAAACGCTTCTTGCCGCTGCACACCGGCCCCATCTCCGTATTTTACGCCAATCTTGACCTTTTTAAAGAGTGAAGAACCCGTGGTGTATTCCCCATGTCATGCGCCACTCACAATGAAACATGTTCTTTTAGAGTGTTGGGACTTGCACGATGTGAGACAACAAACCTTTTACAGCGAGGTCCATGAAGAGCTCTGTTCAGGGATTCCCACCTGATGGATCCTTGAGTTTTTGAGAGAGATTAACATTTTTCATCTGATTTAAGATTTTACGAAGAAAGATTTTAATTGCAATTTCTGGTGCGTTTCTAGACGATGTCATTTCATGAGATGTTTGAAAAGTTTTTTTTTTTTTTTTTTTAATGACTGGTTGAGATTGATTTAACGTGTGACAGCCCTGATGTGGCCCTTGCGGTCGGCTGGCTTATAAGCAACATTATCCTATCTTATCCTACCTAACGTCTTTGAAGTATTATATCCGAACTGTTCTCAGGAACAGCTTGAATCCTGCCCTATGACTGTGTCTTTGACCCTCCGTTCCACAGTAAGTTTTTGAAACAACCCAAAATGTATCCACCGTTTGGTCTTCGTATGCGGCCTCCCGTGCGGAATGCAGGTCTAGACCTAGGAGTTGTGTCCGGATTTTTCCAAGTTTTCCGATCAACCTCCGTGGACCTTTTTCACACGCAGAGATCGTTTCCGATCATTGTCAGCCTTTCGCAAAGATCTAGCCAGCTCCTGGGCGACAAGGCATTGGTATGCTGACCTCTGTTCGAAATTCCCATCCTGGTCAAAAAGCTTTTCAACTGACGGTTCCAATCTGAAGGATGGAATGGCCTGTGCAAGCCTACTGCCAACTGGGCGTTGCCCTTCTCAGATACTGTTGGAACACTATCCATTCAGATGCTTCGTCTATTCGGCTGAACTTACTGCTCTGGTCGGGCTTTGAAGATAATCTCACATTCTTCGAAGAGGGACTTATGAGTCTGTAAATCACAGAAACAATCTAACCTGCTGCTGAAGTCAACAAAATTAGTTCGGGACATGGGGAATCAGAGTAACTCCCCCAAACATTAACATTCATCAAAGCGTGGATTCGCTGCAGGGATTAGCACTGGTGTCTCGGAGGCAAAATTAAATCGGAGCTGGCCGTCCCAGGGTGTGCCCGGAGTGCGCAGGGTGACAGTAAAGAAGGGTGCAGAAGAGTAGGCCACCAACACCCTCTTTCTGACAATTCTTGCAACCGCTGTGCTGCCTCCGGTCATCAAAGTCGCTACCTGAAATCCGGGTTGACTATATGTTTCCGTCCCCTTGAGGTGCTATCAGTTCCCAGAAGTTTGGCCATGTCGGGACCGCCTGTTCTGGCGGGAGTGTGTGGTATTTGCTGCAAGGCAACCCATGATGGGCCGTGTCATGATCCGGCACATTGTGCTAACTGCGGGTTTGGGCGACCATCCCTCCTCTTCCCGAAATTGTCCTCTTGATTCAGGAATCGGCTATAACAACGAACTCAAAACGAAAAGATCTCTTTTTTTGAAGCCCGGAAACATGTGTGGGCAGTCAGACGCCGACAGCTTGTCCTACGCTTCCGGCTGTAAGAAGGTTCCCACAGTTTCGACTCGGTCAGTCTGCCTGCCCCCAGACGGAATTCATGTTTTCGAAGAACATTGCAAGTATGATCTGTCAGTTCGTGTAGCAGTCCACCACCTTCCAAACCAAAGTGACTGCCCCTGGTGGAGGCAAAAAAATCCGCCCCCCCTCAGACGCCCAGCAGTCTACAACATCTGGGGGGGGGGGCCCCCTCTGGGCAGATTAAAAAAACCAGCACCGCCCATACCTCGAACTCCTCTGTCCATGCCCGTGCGGGCAAGGGAGTACCACCCAGTGTGGAGATGGTGAGATTAGGACAAAACCTCCACCATCTCCCAATCCAGACCCTCCCACCTCTCCAAAATCCAGGCCTTGTCACCTGGCGGCAAGTCTGCCAAGCAGGTCCACAGACCAACACAGTCCAGTGAAACTAAAACATAAGTCACTCCATTGCCGCCAGATGCTGATGAGGAGATGAACTGATCTCTCGCCTTTTCGCCCTCTGCGACTATGGATGAACAATATCCATTGGAATACCGTGACTAAAATTCCAACTTTGAGGACTGCAGCTTCTGTGTCGATCAATAAAAACCTTCCGTCGTGCTCCTTCAGGAAAACCCAAATTCAAAGCCAGAAGACCTTTACTCTTCTGGGCTTTAATATACTTTCAAAACCTGCACAAACCATCCACGTTGGATTGTCGGGCGGTGTTGCTCTTCTCCTACTCAAAACTTTGTTGTATAGTCCGTCACATTGTCTACCTTCCCCCCTTTTTTTTTTTTTCCCCCCCCCCCCCAGCTGTAGCTGCGAGAGTCACTCTCCACAAACTGTGACAATCGTTTCCCTTTAATCTCCACTTCTGTCCCCGGTTTGTCGTCAGACATTTCAGTCTGATAGAACTTCCCGACCTTTTTTGCTGTTGGGTACTTTAAACGGTCAAACCCGCTTTGGGGTAGTGCCGTACGTCCACCCAGAGGTCTGCTGATTGAAGATGTCTTTCAGACTTGGATTTGTGTTGTCTGAATGACGGATCTGCAACCTTAACCTCACCGTTCCACTGGTTCACTTTCGTTTTAGATTTTGTCGGTTTGTGTGACCCCTTCTCTCGCTGTCCTGTACTATGAGTGGTCTGTCCATGACGACTGCACGTAAGTGACCATCCCTGTCCTTCTACAACCTGTAATAAACTGAACACGTCCGCAGTTTCCTCAACATCTAAATTACAAGAAAGCAAACTGGGTTCATTCGCAACCACTATTTCGAAAGAATTCCAGGCACTTGTAAAAAAAAAAAAACTTTCTCAGAGTCCGGACCCAGCTGAATCACCGACTAACCACAGTGGATCAAGTGTGCTAAAGCTTGGATCCAGTTGGTCTTCCGATAAACTACAATGCCAAAAACACTCCTGGTTTAATTCGGACTGCCAACAAGATTTCCAAAGTTCGAAACGGGCTCAGCGGCATGTATACCAACGCCCTCCGGGGGGTTGCGACCTTGTCGTGGTCGAGGGTTTGCGTGGTCCAGTGATCCTTAGCTTTTGCTGGCGGCATCTATACGGAGATAGGCTGTTTTTTTTCACACTGCTTCTAGCTGAGCGGTGGCAGATGCTGTTTAGCCTAAGCGAACGTGGTAAGGAGTTGATGCCCCTGGTAGGGCTTCCCATGTCAGATAAGGCTAAGGGTGAGGATCCTGACTAACATAACCCGCCTTTCCTTCCTTTTCTTGTTTTCGGCCTCCCTTATTTGGCCTCTTTTCTATCTATCTTTCGTCGCCCCTTCAAGTCGTTCTTATTTCCCACACTCCTTTTCTCTCTGTGGTCGCCTTAAGATCCGCCGCGTTGCCGGCGGTGCGACCTGGTCGAGGGGAATGAAGATCCTGGTGATTGAGAGAGCCAGCGCTCTCAAACACATCACTTTGGCTCGGACCTCTCCTAGACAGGAGTACACTTTGGCCCGGGTGTACTAATCGGCTCCCCTTCTTGGGGTTGGGTCAAGACGGCGCATTCCCGCAGCTGGCCAAGTAAACCAGCAGTGCTCAGCTCTCTGTTTTTCGCGGGAGTTGAGCATGATCCGGGAGGGATATGGTTGGTGCTTCTGCTTGTCGTATGTCTCTCCCGAAGCCTGGAGGGTCAAGACAGTTGGTTCTTGCCCTGGCCCCTTAGTTTGGACTCCAAGGTGGGGTGGTAAGGGAAGAGATGAATCACAATAAAACTAAATATGACTCTTTAAAAAACTACCCCACCAAAATGAAGAGGAAGGCAGTAGCCCCTATTTCATTGGGAATTAGAAACGGACAGTGATTCTGACAGTGAGGTAAGACAAGGACCGGTATCTGGCTTCCTGCTCGTGGTGGAAGGACAGAGCAGGAAAGAACCCCCTTCAGCTCTGAGCCCTTGTGGTTTTTTGCTGTCCAAACAGGGCTTTCATGGTATAAGCAGGTGAACCTAGGTCCATAAAACGGTTGAGGAATGGTTCGTGTTCTTCTTCAATTCGATCAAGAAGCAATCCGAACAGCTGCAGGAAGGGCCAAAAAAGCTTGTGGATAGGGAGAGTCAGGTGACTTCCCCATAAGCAATTAAATTCATTCCAAGGTGTATTAGATGCAGAGATCTGGCGGGTGGTTCAGAGGCGGAAATAAAAACGAGCTGGCGTCCCAGGTGTGACGGAAGTGCGCAGGGTGACGCTAAAGAGGTTCAGAGAGAGTGGCCACCAACACCCACTTTCTGACCTTCGTGCAACCCTGTGCTGCCTGCGGTCCATCAAGGTTGGTTACCTAAATGTTCATGGTCAGCTGATAGGTCCGTCCCCATTGAAGGTGCTTCCAGGTGCCAGAAGTTTGGCCATGTCAGGGACCGCGTTCAGGGCAAGAGGTATGGCGGTGTTAGCTCAAGGCAACCCATGAATGGGCCGTGTCAATAGATCCGGCAACATTGTGCGAACTGCGGCGGCGACCATCCCTCCTCTTCAAGAAACTGTCCTCTTTGGATTCAGGAATCCGCAATTCAAAGAACTAAAGACTGAAAGAAAATTTCCTTTTTTGAAGCCCGCAAGCAGGTGTGGGCAGTCAGTCCGCCGACAGCTTCTTCGTATGCTTCGGCCGTAAAGAAAGTTCCTAACAGTGTCAAACTCGGTCAGTCTGCTGTCAGACTGATAACTTTAACGTTTTCGAAAACAATGCAAGTCAGATCTGTCAGTTCTGGTGTAGCAAGTCCACCACCTTACCAACCAAAGTGGACTGCCCCTGGTGAGGCAAAAAATCGCCACCCCCTCAGACTGTGCCCACAGTCTACAACATCCTGCTAAGAGCGCTGGCAGAGTTAAAATACCAAGCACCCCCTACCTCGAACTCCTCTGTCCATGCCCCGTGCGGCAAGGGAGTTCGCACCCAGTGGAATGGTGGAGAAAGAAAAACCCTCCACCGAAGCTCCACAAATCCAGATCATCATACCCCCTCATCTCCAAACTGCCAGGCCTTGTCACCTGCGGCAAGTCTGCCAGCAGTCCAAAGACCAACACAGTCCAGTTAAATACAAATAATAATTCTCTCCATTGGACGCAGACGTTGAGAGGGGAGATGACCTGCTCCTCTCTCCTTTTTCGCCTCTGCACAAACCATGGGATGTACCATACACCATGGAATATTCGTGGGGATTAATTCCAACTTTGAGGAACTGCAGGGCTTCCTGATGTCAGTCTCTAAAACCCTCCGTCGTGGCTCTTCAAGAAACTTCAAATTCAAACAGCCAGAAGACTTTACTTCTTTTCTGGCTTTAATATGCTTTTCAAACCTGCACAACATCCACGTTGGGACTGTCGGGCGGTGTTGCCCTTCTCATACAGAAAACTAACTTTGTTGTATATGTACCTGTCGCTCTGTCTACCTCCCTTCAAGCTGTTGCTGCGAGAGTCACTCTCCACAAGCCTGTGACAATCTATGTTTCTCTTTAATTTACCTGGGGGGGGTGGGGGTGGGGGGAAACCACCCCCCCCCCCTGATCCCGGGTGTCGTCAGGACCTTAGTCAGTCTGATAGAAGAACTTCCTCGAACCACTTTGCGTTGGGTGACTTTAACGGTCACAATCCTCTTTGGGTATGTCTGTACGTCCATCCAGAGGTCTGCTAAATGAGGATGTCCTTCGGGATTTGGATTTTTGTGTTGTCTGAACACGGATTCGGCACTTACCTCCACTCTTCCACAGGTTCACTTTCGTTTAGATTTGTCGTTTGTGACACCCCGTCGCTGGTTCCTGGACTATGAGTGGTCGTCCATGACGATCTGGCACGGAAGTGACCATTTCCCTGACCTTCTAACAACCGGTAATAACTGAACACGTCTCTGTCTCTCAAAACATCTCATTAATACAAAAAGCAAACTGGGATCCATTTGCAGCCACTATTTCCAAAAAGAATCCAGGACACTGATTTTTTTCAGAGTCCAGACCCAGCAGAATCTCTGACCTAACACTATGATCAAATGTGCTAAAGCCTGTATTCCAGTGTCTCCGATAAACTCAAAATGCCCAAAACACCCTGGTCGATTCAGATTGCCACAAATTTCCAAAGTTAAAAACGGGCTCAGCGTCAGTATACCAACGACCCTTCGGGTCCCCAACGCTCGAGCCCATCAAAACTCCGTGCAAATCAAGACACACTTTAAATCAGTAAACTTCGGTCCTGGAGAAAGCTTCTGCTCAGGCTGACAATCAAAAACTTCCTAAAGAAACAAGTGTGGAACATCATTAAGGAAAACAAAGGGAAGAACACCTGTCCCACTGTGAACCATCTCACTTTTTCGGATTCTTTAATAACAGAAAAGAAAGCAGTTGCTTAAAACTGCTGCTTCAACCATTTGAAAAGAATTCCTCCTCTTCTAATAAATCAGTCACTTCTTGTTCCAAACACAAAGCCCTAAAGAAAAACACCCAGCAACTTTATCATTCCGACAACATGATGGAAGAGCTACAATCTTCCTTTTAACATTAAAACGAGCGTGAAATCTGCCTTACGCTCTTGCAGCGATTCCTCTCCAGGTATAGATGAATACATTATCAACTATTAAACATCTTTCCGCAAGAAGGTCTGAACATCCTGTTACAGGTATACAACCACGTGTGGACTCACAGGTTGCTTTCCACCCTCTTGGCGGGACGAGCTCTCATTATTCCCATCCCCAAACCTGAAAAGATCTTTTCTAATCCATACTAACTACCGTCCCATAGCTTTGACCAGCGGTGTCTGTAAATTGATGGAAAAAAGGTCAATGCTAGGCCTCATGTGAAACTCGAAACCGATGGCTTGTGGCGAAAGAACAGTGTGGTTTCCGCAAACAGTCGTAGGTACAGTTGAACCATTTGATTCGTCTGGAATCCCCTTAACACTTATAAGAGAACGCTTTTTTAACAGAGAACAGCATGCAGTGGGCAATTTTCTTTAACATGGGAAGGCCTACGAGACCACCTGGAAGTCGGGGATACTTCATGATCTCCACGATCTGGTTTCGAGGTCACCTTCCGCTTTTTTATTCAAATTTTTTGGCAGAAAGACAGTTTCAGCCGGTTGGCACCACTCTCTCGAGTCCACGAGCAGGAGTTGGGTGTTCCACAGGGGAGCATACTATCTCCTGCCCTCTTTAGTATTAAGATCGACAACATTGTGAAATCAGTTCAGCAGGTTCAGACTGCTCATTGTTTGTGGATGATTTTGCTGTCTACGCAACTGAAGCCTGTACCCGAGTGTCCAGCGCAGGCCCAGCTTTGCCGTAGAATAAACATCCATCGTGGGCGGATGAAAACGGTTTGCACACCTTTCTGCTACACAAACCCAGTGTATACGACTTCCATAATTTCCGTCAGTTTTTTCCAGATCCGGAACTTCAAGTAGGGAACTCTCCCATTCCAGCTGTTAAAGAGGCCAAATTTTCTGGGAGTCATTTGTTGACCAAAACTTAACTTTCCAGTCTCATATTAAAAACCCTCAAAACTGCTTGCCAAAAGGCCATTGAATATTCTGCGGGTCGTAGCATCACACACCGACTGGGGCGCTGATAAAGAAAACCTTTTGTTTGCACCTCTACAGAGCCCGGGTCCGTTCAAACGGGACTAACGGTTGTGCTCTACGGCGTCGAGCAAGATCATCTTACCCAGTCCAACCTCTTGGCCCCTACCACCAAAAGGCTTCGCTCTGTCTTGGAGATCGTTTCCGCACACACCCCCTGTGTACGCCTGTAACGCAGAGGCAGGTGAAGCCTTCAACTGTCCCAAACCGCAGGCCTGAAACTGTCTTTGAATTTATTACATCCGACGGCTCTCAGAAGCCGGCAGAATCCCTGCCTATGACTGTGTTTTTTGACGCCACCGGACCAAAGTAAGTTTGAAACAAACCGAAATGTAATTTCCGCCGTTTGGGCTTCGTATGCAGCCTGCACGTTGCGGAAATGCAGGTATAGACCCTGGGAGTAGTTCCGATTTTTCAAGTTTCCGGATCAACCTCCATGGGAACCTTTTTCACACCAGAGATTCGTATTGGATCTCGCAGCTTTCCGTAAGAGTCTACCCAGCTCTCCTGGCGTAAAGGCCTTTTTTTTTTTGTTTTTGTATGCCGAGCTCTGTGCCATTGGCCTGCCAACAAAAAGTTTCACTGACGGTTCCAAGTCTGAGGAATGGAGTGCCTGTGCAGGGCCTACTGCCCTGGGGCTCCTTCTCATATTGTGTGGAACATATACACTTCAATTGCTTCTGTCTATTCTTGCTGTACTTAATACTGCTCTAGTACTGGCTTTGAAGATAATCTCCCATTTTTTCGAGGGGGATTTTTTGGGTTTCGTGGGATTCGCTGTCAGCTTTGGGGCCATAGGCCGCAACCTTCGATCCGAATTTTTACTTTTTTTTGAACTTTTTAGAATTAAAGGCGGACGGTTACAACATTCTTGTTTTGGGTTCCGGGCCCATGTTGGCATCCGGGGGGGAACGAAATGGTTGATCTTTTACCCAAAACCCACAAAGAAAAAATGTAACCTTATATCCCCCCAAATGTGAAACCCAAATTTTAACGTTTGTGAGAGACCCTGGCGGGGGATTGGAACACACAGAGAAAAACAAACTCTTTCAATCCGCCCCCAAACCCTTTAAAGACTTCCCCCTCTACGTCGGGGGGTCAAAAAAGGGGGGAAACGGTTCTTCCCGGGGCGCACCCCCATTCGTATTTACCCATTCTTCCTTTTAAAGAGTGAAGACCCCGTGGTGCATTCCATGTCGCCCCACTCACAATAAAAACATGTTCTTTAGGGTGTTGGGTTTGCCGATGTGAGACAAAAACTTTTTACAGGGGAGCCCAAAAAGATCCTGTTCAGGGTTCCCGCCGACGTGACCTTGGGTTTTTAAAGGAAATTAACATTTTTATTGTTTTTAAATTTTTGGAAGAAGGTTTTTTTAAACGAAGTTTCTGGTTCGTTTGTAGACGATGTCATTTAACGAGTGTTGAGGTTTTTTTTTTTTTTTTTTTGTTTTTTAAATGACTGGGGGGTTTTATTTTAAGTGGTACAGCCCTGATGTGGCCCTCTGCGGTCGGTGGGCTATAAGCAACAAATCTTTTCTTAGTTCCAACACCTTTGGGGCCCAACGCCCGGCCCCAAAAACCCGTGCAAAAATTTGACACACTTTTTTAAAAACAGTAAACGCGGTCCTGGAGAAGCTTTGCTCCAGGGGTGAAACAAAAAATTCTAAAAAAAAAGTGGGAACATCATTAAGAAAATCAAAGGGAAAAACACCTGTCCACTGTGAACCACTCAAATTTTTAGATTCTTTAATAAAGGAAGAAAGCATTTTTTAATCTCGGGTTCAACCATTGAAAGAATTCCTCCTTCTAATAAATCATAAATTTTGTCAAACACAAAGCCCTAAAAAAAAAAATCTCCGCAATTTTCATCCGACAAGGAAGACAAATCTTTTTTTTACATTAAACGAGTGAAATCTGCCTTTTCCCTTCAGCTTTTCCCCTCCCGGTAAGATGACTACATTTAATATTGAAACATCTTCCCCAAAAAAGGCTGAAAATCTGTTACGGTATACAACCCCGTGTTCAGGGTTCTTTTCCCCCCCTCTTGGCGGACCCCTCATTATTCCCATCCCCAAAACCCGGAAAAAATCTTTTTAAACCATCTAACTACCGCCAAAAAGCTTTTACCCGCTGGTCTGTAACTGATGGAGAAAATGGTCAAAGCTAGGCCTTGGGGAAAAACGAAACCGATGGGCCCTTTTGCGAAAAACTGTGGTTTCCGCAAACATCGTAGTACTTTGACCATTTGATTCTTTCTGGAATCAAACATTAGGAACGCTTTTTAAACAGACGCTTTGCAGTGGCAATTTTCTTTGACTTGAGAGAGGCCTCGATCCCAAAACCTGGAAGTGGGGGGATACTTAAATGATCTCCACGATCTGGGTTTTCGAGGTCATCTTCCTCTTTTTATTCAAATTTTTTGGCAAAACGACAGTTTCAGGTCCGGGTTGGCACCACTCTCTCGTGTCCCCGAGAGGGTTGGGGGTTCCCAGGGGAGCATACTGTCTCCTGCCCTCTTTAGTATTAAAATCAACAACAAATCAGTTCAGCAGGGTTCAGACTGCTCATTGTTTGTGGATGATTTTGCTGTCTACGCAATGGAAGCCTGTACCCGAGTGTCCAGCGCGGCTCCAGCTTTGCGTAGATAAAATCCATCAGTGGGCGGATAAAAACGGTTTCACCTTTTCTGCTACAAAAACCCAGTGTATTCACTTCCATATTTTTCCCTCAGTTTTTTCCAGATCCTGAACTTCACGTCGGGAAATCTCCCATTCCAGCTGTTAAAGAGGCCAAATTTTTTGGGAGTCATTTTTTACCAAAAACTTAACTTCTCAGCCATATTAAAAAATCTCAAAACTGCTTGCCAAAAGGCACTGAATTTTGCGGGTCGTAGCAACACCGACTGGGGCGCTGATAAGAAACTTTGTTGCACCTCTACAGAGCCCTGGTCCGTTCTAAACTGGACTTACGGTTGTCTGTTTACGGCTCCGCAAAATCATCTTACCTCAAAATCTTGGACCCTATCCACCATCAAGGGCTTCATCTCTGTCTTGGAGCGTTCCGCACCACCCCTGTTTACAGCCTGTACGCAGAGGCAGGTGAACCCTTCACGTCCAATCGCAGGCTGAAACTGTCTTTGAATTATTACATCCGACTGTTCTCAGAACCGCAGAATTTCCCGCCTATGACTGTGTTTTTGGGCCTCCGTTCCAAAGTAAGTTTGAAACAAACCCGAAATGTATTCCGCCGTTTTGGGGGTTCGTATGCAGCCTCACGTGCGGAATGCAGGTATAGACCCGGGAGTAGTTTCCGTTTTTCCAAATTTTTCCCGGGTCACCTCCATGGACCTTTTTCACACCAAAAGATTCGTTTTGATCTCGCGCTTTCCTAAGGAGTCTACCAGCTCTCTGGCGTACAAGGCTTTGTATGCCGAGCTCTGTTCCAAATTCCCTTTCCCATCAAAAAGTTTTCACTGACGGTTCCAATTGGGGATGGAGGGCCTGTGCGCCTACTGCCCCGGGCCCCTTTTCCCGATATTTTTGGAAAAAATATCATTAGATGCTTCGTCTATTTGCTGAAATTACTGCTCTAGTATGGCTTTGAAGATAATCTCCCCCCCATTTCTTCGAGGCTGCACCCCGGGCCCTTTGTATTTTTCCCCTTTTTAAACTTTTAAAAGTGTGAAAAAGCTTGTGGGGGTTTTCCTTTTTTATTGCGCCACTCACAATGAAAAATTTCTTTTGGAGTTTTGGGGGACTTGCATGATGTGAGACACAAATTTTACAGGGGAAAGGTCCATAAAAGTTTCCTTTTTAGGGATGTCCCCCCTGCGTGACCCTTTGGGGTTTTTGAGAGAGTTTTAACTTTTTCATTGTTTTAAAGTTTTTACGGCAGAAAGATTTTTAACAAAGTTTCTGGTGCGTTTGTAGACGATGTCATTTAACGAGATGTGTGAAAGTTGGTTTTTTTTTTTTTTTTTTTTTTTATGACTGGTGAGTTGCTTTTAACGTGGTGACAGCCCTGATGTGGCCCTCTGCGGTCGGCTGGGCTATAAGCAACATTATCTTATCTTATCCTTGAGCTACTCTTGTGTAGACCAGCCCTCTATCATGCTGTCTACATGTGTTTTTATAGTATTGACGTGGACATTGTTACAGCCCTGAGATGACCGCTGAGGTCTGTAGGGCTATAAGACAAAAGGGACAGTGATATAATGTTAACGCTTTTTATGCAAGTTATTGGTTACTCCGTATTGAAATCAATGGGTCGTGTTGCTGCCTGATGTGTGCAATTTATGCAAGTTATTGGTTACTCCGTATTGAAATCAATGGCTCGTGTTGCTGCCTGATGTGTGCAATGTATGCAAGTTATTGGTTACTCCGTATTGAAATCAATGGGTCGTGTTGCTGCCTGATGTGTGCAATGTATGCAAGTTATTGGTTACTCCGTATTGAAATCAATGGGTCGTCCCTCCGGGGTTGCAACCTTGCCGTGGTCGGAGGGCTTGCGTGGTCCTGTGATCCCTTAGGCTTTGCTGGCGGGGGCATCAATACTTAGAGATAGGCTGGTTTTTTTCCAATTGCTTCTAGGCCTGAGAAGTCAAGATGCTGTCTGGCCTAAGCGTAACGTGGTAAGGAGTTGATGCCCCTGGTAGGGCTTCCCATGTCAGATAGGCTAGGGGTGAGGATCCTGACTAAGTGTAACCCGCCTTTCTCCTTTTCTTGTTTTCTGCCTTATTTGGCCCTTTTCTATCTTCGTCTCCCCTTCAAGTCTTCTTTTCCACACTCCTTTTCTCTCTGTGGAGACCACAGAGATTAAGATTTGCCGTGCGGTGCGACCTGTGTCGGAGGGGAATGAGATCCTGGTGATTGAGAGGGCCAGTGCTTGAGGAGGCCTGTGCTCTCAACACATCACTTTGGCTCGGACCTCTCCTAGACAGGGAGTACACTTTGGCCCGGGTGTACTAATCGGCTCCCTTCTTGGGGCTGGGTTAAGACAAGCAGTTCCCCTGCTGGCCATGTGAACCCCTGCAGTGCTCAGCTCTCTGTCCCCGGGAGTTGAGCATGATCAGGGGGGATAGGGTTAGTTGCTTCTGTTTGTCCTATGTCTCTCCCGAAGCCTGGAAGGGGTCAAGACATTGGTTTCTTGGCCCTGGCCCCTTAGTTGGACTCCAAGGTGGGTGGGTAAGGGAGGGATGAAACACAATGAACTTAATATGGCCTTTTCAAAAAATATCCCCCCAAAAGGAAGAGGAAGGCAGCATCCCTATTTCAGGGGAACGTTATTCTGACAGCGATTCTGACACGGAGGTACGACAGAGAACAGGTTTCTGGGCTTCCTGGCTCGTGGTGGAAGGGACGGAGCAGGAACGACCCCTTTCAGCTCTGAGCCCTTTTGCTATTCAAAAGGGCTTTCAAGGCTTAGCAGGTGACCCTCAGTCCGTCAAAAGGTGAGGAATGGATCGTTTCTAGTTCAATGTCGATCAAGAAAACAATCTGAACAGCTGTTGAGGGCAACAAAATTAGTGGATAGGGAGATCAGGGTGACTCCCCATAAACAGTTAATTCATCGAAAGGTGTGATTCGCTGCAGAGATCTAACGGGTGTCTCAGAGGCAGAAATAAAAACGGAACTGGCGTCCCAGGGTGTGACGGAGGTGCGCAGGGTGACAGTCAAGAAAGGTGCAGAGAGAGTGGCCACCAACACCCTCTTTCTGACCTTCTGCAACCCTGTGCTGCCTCCGGTCATCAAAGTTGGCTACCTGAACGTCCGTGTTCAGCTGTATGTCCCGTCCCCGTTGAGATGCTTCAGGTGCCAGAGGTTTGGACATGTCAGAGACCGCTGTTCTGGGCAGGAGGTGTGCGGTGTTTGCTGCAAGGCAATCCATGATGGGCCGTGCAAAGATCCGGCACATTGTGCTAACTGCAGTGGCGATCATCCCTCCTCTTCAAGAAACTGTCCTCTTTGGATTCAGGAATCCACCATTCAACGAATAAAAACAGAAAAGAGGATCTCCTTTTTTGAAGCCCGCAAGCAGGTTGTGGGCAGTCGGACTCCAACAGCTTCATATGCTTCGGCCGTAAAGACGGTTCCTACAGTTCCCACTCGATCAGTCTGCTGTCAGACTGATGACTTTACATTTTCGAAGACACTGCAAGTCAGAACTGTCAACTCTGGTGGAAGCAGGTCCACCACCTTCCAACCCAAAGTGACTGCCCTGGTGGAGGCAAAAAATCCGCCACCCCTCAGACTGCCCAGCAGTCTACAACATCTGCTGCTGGGCAGATTAAAAACCAGCAATTCCGCCTCGAACTCTCCTATCCAGTGCCCGTGTGGGCAAGGGAGTTCCACCCAGTGTGGAGATGGTGGAGATGAGAACAAAACCTCCACCATCTCCCAAATCCAGACCTCCACCATCTCCAAAATCCAGGCCTTTGTCACCTGCGGGCAAGTCTGCCAGCGGGTCCAAAGACCAACACAGTCCAGTGAAACTAAAAAATAAGTTCACTCCATTGGCCGCAGATGCTGATGAGATGACCTGATCTCTCTCCTTTTCGCCCTCTGCACCATGGATAGTACAATATTCCATTGGAATATCCGTGGACTAAATTCCAACTTTGAGGAGCTGCAGCTTCTGTGTCAATCTATAAAACCTTCCGTCGTGGCTCTTCAGGAAACCCAAATTCAAAGCCAGAAGACCTTTACTCTTTCTGGCTTTAATATACTTTTGAAACCTGCACAACCATCCACGTTGGGACTGTCGGGCGGTGTTGCCCTTCTCCTACATAAAACTTTGTTATATAGTCCTGTCACTTTGTCTACCTCCCTTCAGGCTGTAGCTGCGAGAGTCACTCTTCACAAGACTGTGACGATC
>CM031617.1:59210759-59221956 GCA_018398815.1 Conus ventricosus | reverse complement strand
TTTCATTTTTTTTTCAGCAAAAAATAAGTTTAGAATGCATAATGCTTTGCAAAAGGAACTGACTTCCTGGATCTTTGAACTCAAGAAAAGTTCATCTCATACTTACTGTGTTTGAAGGAATTATTTGTTTTTTTTTCTCTCCCCTTTTTTGTGTTGTAGTTGTTA
This sequence comes from Conus ventricosus, assembly GCA_018398815.1. NCBI lineage: Eukaryota > Metazoa > Mollusca > Gastropoda > Neogastropoda > Conidae > Conus > Conus ventricosus. The sequence continues at coordinate 59,221,791 of CM031617.1, read as the reverse complement.
AGGATAGTTCTCTTTGATTGGCAACAGTGGCCTTTTTTTTGCCTTAAAACTTCAAAACAACAAAGAATGAAACGAAGGCCGTGAACAGCGCGCTTGAAATAGGTTAACCTTCATTTTCTGTGCTGTTTATCTACTGAATAAAGTGTGCATTCTGTTTGTCTGTGTCCTGTTTGTTTTTGCATCTGAGTCTTCATTGTTGCTTCTAAAAATCCACAGTTTTAGTCTGATCTTCCACAATTTTGGCATAGACTCATTGATGTCCTGGGCATTTGAAAAAAAAAAGAATCACTTTTGTGCTACAAAGCCGCATTAGTCGCATGATAATGTGAACGTATGGCGAACCCGAGAGTCAAACATGCCTGGCCATGACGTTCATTAGGATTAAAAGCACCGTACTTTCGGTCAGCCGCAATAGCTCCGATGGGAGAGCGTTAGACTGAAGTCACTGATTCAGAGAGTATTTTTTTCTTTCTTCAAGGGATTCGAAGTGGGTTTTGAGCAGCTATAGTTTGTTGCACACAGCTCTATGAACAGACACAGACTTAAGTTCGGTTTCTGAGTTTTCTTTCATGTGTCTCAGAGAAAAGATCGACGTGACAAAACAAACGGTTCTGCCAACAAAACAACAAGGAATGGAACTCTTAAACCCTAGGTTACAAAGACAAGGGAAATAACTCTCATTTCAAGGAACTCGAATGAAGTCGGCTCGGAGAGCTAAGATGAAGTCGCTACACGGGTTTAGGGCAAAGAAAGTGTTGGGGGGGAAGGGCGGAGAGGGGGGAGGGGGGGGGGGGGGGGCAGGAGTGAAGGGGACGGGAGAAACGAGGACAGGCGACGGGGAAATGGTGGCGGAGGGGGAAAAGGAATGGAAGAAGGAGGGTGGCCAGAGACAGCTTGGGGAAGGGGGACAGGATAGAGGATCATGCGGTGGGCACGGGGAACAGTGGAGGTAGGGGGGGGGGGGGTAAGAGAAGGGGGAGATGGGGGAAGGGTGGACGGGGTGGAGTAGAGGAAAAGGAGGGACGACATTACTAACAAAACAAAACAAAAAAGCAACAACTTTTTTTTTCTCTCATACCACAGTTATAGGATTCTTCAGGTTGTTTGGTTGGGGTCAGCCATGCCAAGGAACCATGCAGAAAATTAGCTGCCTCAACACTCAAGCAACATTGGAAAGTCATTTTGAAGGCAAAAGAGGTCGAAAACAGACTCGTCCCTGATGGATGATGATAATAAAGATTTCAGAGGATACGAATATGGTCCAAACGCAAGCCCTATAAACCTTAGGCATATAGGTCAATGACCTTTTGGAGCATTCCGTGCGAACCCATTTCCGCAACTTAATCGACCTTTTTTGTCAGAAAAGGTTGCATTTATCATTTCCATGTGAAACGTTATTTATTTATTTATTTATTTATTTATTTTTGTTTGTATTTCTGCAAAATAAGCATCGTATTACTTTCCCGAGGTGACTACTTTTCAGGATTTTAATTATTTCTCTCTCTCTCTCTCTCTCTCTCGGGGGGCACGACGGGTAATGGCGGCTGGCAGGAAGTTTATGTTGAGTGCTGCAGGCATATTTACTTTGTTCAACTGGAATTCTGGACTGTTTGCTACCTATGCTTGTTGGTATACATCGTAAGTACCAAGTGACAGTAAATTTGATAGCAAATGGTGGACTTGAACATTTGGAGGGCCGTTATCGGCGTTTTCTATGGTAAAGTAAATGTGAGAACAAAATGTAAACAAATGAGGTCAGGTGACTTTGTGAAGGTGAGTTCGGAGACAGATACAAAAACACACATTTCTTCCATTGATGTCGTCGTCGGTTTTGGTTTGATCTTCATGATGTACAGAGTGATTGTCAGTTTCATCCAAAATGTAACGGAATGTGTGTCATTCAAAAGTACGATGTACTATTTCAATGGGCAAAAGGGGACTGGAATCGAATGTGTAGATGAAGGGCCGTGTGTCAACACACACATGTGTCAACTTGACATGCACGTGCAAGTGCTGCTGTCTGCTTTCTGTGCAATGCGTGTCGTGTTCTCGCTGCGTAGGCTGCTTCTCAGTGGAGACATTGAGACCAACCCTGGCCCCAATACTGAAGAAAACAACACAAACGAATGATGAAGTTGAAAAGAACACATACACACTGATAGATCAAGACAAGCTTGTTGAAGACAATGATGCAAGCGATGCAAAACCAGCTGCGTGAAACAAACCACAGTGCTCAGAAATGACATGTCTGAAATAAAACAGGACTTGGGCCAAGTGAAACGACAGTGCGATGAAATAAACCAACGCTGTGACAGACTGGAGACTGAACAAAAACATCTGACTGCCACAGTGAAAGACATAACACGTGACATACATGACCTGTTTGCTGTGACGACTGGAGACTGAAAAAACACCTGTCTGAAGACAATGACATCATGACTGTCTGTGTCAATGAAAGAAAGGGAAAAATACGACAATGTTCTGAAACAATTGACAGCATGAAACAAGACTGGACAAACTGAAGGCTGACACAGAAAAACTCGAAAGTTTTTCTCGAAGAGATAACTTAAGATTTTTTGGTATTCCCAAGAGGGCCCCAGCGATTCATTTGACACATGTGCGCGTGCAGTAGTTGATGTGTTGAATAGCATTGACGGACAAAAACAGTGGACTGACAACGACATCGGACGTGCACACAGAACAGGATACAAACGAGATGACCAACCACGACCAATGATCGTGAAATTCAACAGGTGGAAAGACAAGATGTGCATAATTGGCGATAGAGAGGTCAGAGAGAAATTACAGCAAAAAGGAGTAAGAGTGGCTAATGACCTAACAAACCAACAGATGAAAATAAAGGCTAGAGCACATGAAGAAGGGAAAAGAACATTTTTCCGCAGGGGACAACTCGTGATTGGTCCAAGATTGCCTGACCCACGCACTTACGCTGAAGTAGTAGAGGGTGGCGGAGAAAATAATAAGACAAACAAACACACAGTTGTACCTTCTACTCCACAATTTCAATCTGGGAAAAGTGGGGAGGGTGGGTCTCTATCTGTTTCAGCCAATCAGCAGGCATCTCGCCCTGTTAACGCAATGAGGGGGGATGGCAGTGAGGGTGGTGGGTTTACATCTCCCTCCGCTCCCCCACCCTCTGTTCGTGCTCCACCCGATCGGCAACGGAGTGGTACAGATGGGGTTTAGGCCGATAAAATTTTGGCGGATAATACCGTTTGCTTGAATTAATTCCTAAAAAAATCATTTTAAGTGCATTGAAAACTACAATCTTTCCTGAATACGCAGCACTATTTTTAACCAAGTTTACGCTGCGGAAAATTGGTTTTAATTCACTTTGAAAGTTGTGTGTGTGGGTGAAATTTGGCGCGCCGCGAGCAAGCATCGCTGCGCGTCTGTTAAGAGCCAAAACCCAACATCCCACTCACTAACAAGTATTGCGGTTTTGGGTTCTGGCTCTAGCATTCAGCGCCGCTTGAGCAAAACCTAAAGCTTATTTCTCATACTGTACAAGGTGATGTTTCAGAAAATATTTGAAAATAGCAAATCAGCAATTAATAAAGTATTTTCTCATTTAAGCATGAAAAAGGGGGGGGGGGGGCACAGAATAAAAATATAGGGGGGGGGGGGGGGGATTGCAGGCACATATGAGTGAGCGTAGTGGTGATGCATCGTCTAGGTGAACTGTCTGACCGCATATTCTTGTTAAAAACCATCATAAGCTTATATTTACGATGACCATTGAGAAGACTAAACACACAGATAAAGGTCATAATGTAACAAAAACAATGGTAGTAAAGTGTACAGACATTGACAACTGAAGCAAAGGGAGGAATTTGACATACATATATATTTCAGTAATTCATTTCACTCAAACAATTTCAACTCCGATCATAATTTTTATTCATGATAACAACACACGAAAATAGCAATTATGAAATAGTAAACATTCTCTCTCTCTCTCTCTCTCTCTCTCTCTCTTCTCTCTCTTCTCTCTCTCTCTCTCTCTCTCACACACACACACACACACACACACACACACACACACACACACACACACACACACACACACACACATGATCACATACACACACCCCACACACTAGGGAAACAGCAATAGAGAATAAAAAATATTATAACCGAAATTTATAGCAAAATAGGAGACAAAGGTCAAACAAAGAACATTAGTGTTTGAACATTGTAAATTCTACACATCATAATGAAATAGCTTTCAAATCGTTCAGAGGTAAGTCACAAACAAACAAACTAGCAATGTGCTTGCTGTGTTTAAATAACATTCAAGAAAATATTCAGTTATACACACACAAGCAAAATGTATACCAGACAGCAAAGTATACTATATTCAGGGGATGCATATAGAGGTTATATCTTTCCCTCCGAAGTTTAGATCACAAGAGCAACAGCAAAAATAAATAAATACATAAATAAATTAAAATGAAATAAAATAAATTAAAATAAAATCAAATAAACTGAAATAAAATCAAATAAAGTGAAATAAAATCAAATTTTCAAATAAAATAAAATAAAATAAAATAAAATAAATCCGTGTTGCATTTACTCAAATAAAATTCAAGAAACCATACAAGTACACACCTCAAGCAAAGATTTGGAAAACATAAGCCCGATGACGACAATCAACATCTTTGTGACTATGTTGCTTTGTTACAGAATTTTATGAAGTTGTGGGAACCATCCTTAGTTTTTCAACTAAGATCATATTTTATAAAGAAATAGAGATATATATGCATTAAAATCTCTCTCTCTCTCTTCTCTCTCTCTCTCTCTCTTCTCTCTCTCTCTCTCTCTCTCTCTCTCTCCACACACACACACACGCGCGCACGCGCGCGCATGCGAACAGGTAAAAAAGTCAGAAATCACATTTCTTCTTCATCATCTGAACATTGGTCACAGTCAGTGAATTTACAGAGTTTTGCGCAGTTCATTCCTCTGCACTGTCCACAAGCAGTTGTACAGACCAGCCCATGTCGTCGACAGGTGCATCTGGCGGTTTGACAATCGCTTGGTGGTTGAGAGTGTCAACCAGGAAACGCGACCCAAACGCTCTGTGCATTTGGACACCCAGTCCTATTTGTAGTGGTGCAACAATAGTGTTTGGCCTCGTACACTGGATGATGGCCTGGCCGACCGCTGACAGTTTGGCTTTGGCTTCAGCCCTCTTAGTTATATGTCGTAAGAGTTCAGCCAGAGAATCAGGATGAAATTGGTTATGGTTTTCTTCTCTTCCGTATCGGGGTAGCTGGAAAGAGTCGAACACATCGACTTAATGTCACTTCGTATAATGCTTGCTGCCGCTCTGATAAAACGCATTTTTTCAGCATCTGTATTTGATTCCTTCTTTCTTTGTAAAAGTTCATCAGAATCTTGTCTGCTGATGTCTTCAGAGATATTATGTCCCCTACGTTGCCAGACTGTGAAAAAACAATGTCAGTGCCGTAATGGTCTTGAAGTTTGTCTTTCATGTGCCTGATACTGTATGCTTCATGTTCCGTGTCATCAAGCAGGCTTTCCATGTACTGAACAAGCGTCTTGATGGTGATTTGTTCCTCGTCAAGTGACTCGAAATATTCGACAGTGTCAGCAAAAGCCTGCAGGCGGACATTGTTCTTGGGGCGGCCAGGGTGGACAGTTTTTGCTTCACTCGGAGTGTCACTGAACATCCTTGGCAGCTGATATCCAGAAGTGAAGTTGGAATAGCACACAACATGATACATAGTGTCACTGGCTACACAGTCTTGCACATATTCTATGTTTGCTACGACTTTTCTTCCCCAAGAAATCGTTTCTGGTATGCGCTTTTTCCAGCACACTTGTTTGAAAAGTGAGAGTCCTCACGGGAATCAGCTTCCCAACACGATGTTTCGATTTGCAATGTTTGTTGTCTTTTTCGCCTTTTCCACAGAATAAACACAGGGGAGGATCCTGGTTGTCGCCACTCGGTTGTCTCCTTTTCCGGGGTGATCGGTTTTGTCTTCCTTCGTTTTTTTTTGCACATATAAGTTTTTTGTTTGTGTAGTATGCGCGACATTTAGTGTGCACAGAATCACCTATTTTGGCAAATACAGTGTCTTTTCGCTGTTGGCTACTCAAGTTGATGGTGTCACATCCTTTCTGCGTCAAGGCCGAGGTCTCCGTTCCACATGGCTTTTTGCATATGATGCAGACTGGTTCATCAATGTGTGTGTGTGTCTGTGGACAAAGATCAATACCTCTTTAGCTCATTCTCTCTCTCTCTCTCTCTCTTCTCTCTCCTCTCTTCTCTTCTCTCTCTCGCACGCACGCACACACACACACACACACACACACACACAAACACACACCGTTACACACACATTTTGTGATTACACTTACCGTGGCACACATTTTGTGCTTACTGTTAATATCATAGGTAGACACACACTACACAAAAATAATATATTGAACTGGAAACCACTAGCAATAATCGTACACAAGACGAAACAATAACCAGTCTGCGTTTAACACTGAGTTGTACACGCCCACCTATTTACGGTGTGCTGGTGCTTTATTGCAGGCGCCTATTTTCACGGCTGTAGCGTGTGCCGGTCAGCTGCTAAATGGCGCCATTTCTCAGAGACTATGATAACTTGTGTCTGCAGACATTTATTATAGACTGCAGCGGACTGCTGCGTTATAACAGCATTTAGCACACACTATAGACTGCATAATCACCCAAACATATGTTATATACTTTCAAAAATATGAAAACTTACTTCAAAATTCAACAAATGGTGGTCAGACGTTGAGTCGGAAACTTTCTTCCGGCGTAGCAGACGACTCCATGCTTCGCGATGCTGTCTGGATTTCCTGGCTCTGTGAGCAACCCTTCCCCCCCTACAGGCGCAAGAGAAAGTTGAAGCTTTTCTTTAGGTTTTGCGTAATTAAAAAGTCGTTTTTTAAATATTTTCCGCATTGATACCCTGGTTAAAAATGCTGCATTGTATTATTTTCATTCAAATAAACACTTTCTGACAAAAATAAATTTTTTAGGAATTTTTTTCGAGCAGGTTTTTGGTATTTACCCGACTAGTTGCAGAGCGGCTCGAGGCGGAGGTCAGCGAATTGGATCAGCGGCCAGTAGCGGGATTCCCCCGTGTCTCCACGGATCGACGTCACGGTAATGCTTAGTTCACACTATGGAAACCGGCCTGGAAACAGCCCCAATTTCTTGTCGGGTAACCGAAATCTGCACAGAGAAAACTCACATTACCCCTTCAACAAACTGCATTACCTCTATTGGATATTCCCGATAGATTTGCCAAGCCTGTTTCCTTCCATCTCAGTCTGCAAAAGTTGTTTGGAAATACAGGCCGAGAAGAAACTAGGACACTGACGCTACCGAGTTTCCATATCGTTTCCAAAGTGTGAACAGGTAGGCAACAAAGTTTTTGTACACGAGACTGACTGAAATTGACCCCCAAAAAAAAAGAAAGGCGAAAATAGCAGGGAAGTCCGTGCAAAACGCAGTGTGCGGTACAAGAGCAAAAAAGGGGAGGAGCTTCGCAGTTTCTGTATAATTTCGTCGAGCGTTCACATTGTCGACAGAAACTCCAGTCACATTTATTTATAGACGGTTTCCAAAGCAGTTTCTTTAACGCGCAGACTGCCAGAGTTTCCCACAGTTTCCATCGTGTGAACCTGGCATAACGACGAACACACGGCGCGTGGCGGAGTTGTGCCCGACAGACAGAGTGGCATGCGAGCGTACCTGTCTAACCAGTCCAGCAAGTTTCTATGTGGGGAAAGGGGCACGGGTGGTATTAAAGCCTTGCGTTCAAACTCTGTAAAAAGCAAATAGGACAGGCTAGACCATCCACAACAATGGACTTTCTTAAGTTATAATGTTGAAAATTTGTTTCCAAAACTACGTGATGTTTCTTTTGTACATTATGTTAACAAATTTGATTTTGTTTGCCTTACAGAAACCTTTTTAGATTCGTCTTTTGACTATAAATGCATCTTCAATGATTATATGAAATTTCATGTTTCAGCTGGAAAGTTTTCATTTCATGGAGGAAATTCAGGAGGTGTGCTCCTTTTAGTAAGAAAGTGTTTAGAAAAATATGTAAAAGAGATTCAGATAAATTGTGACAATACAATTGTTATAAGAATAGATAAAACTGTTTTTGGTGTGAATAAAGATATATTTTTGTTGGTTGTTATATTGTTCCAGAGGGAGGCCCTCTATATAATGATAAGGTTATCAAAGATGGCGTACTTTTATTAGAAGAGGCTTTACTGGAAAAGTTTGATAAAGATGATGTATACTTTATTGTAACTGGTGATATGAACGCTCGAACAGGTCAGATGCAATCTGAGCATGAAGATATGACTATGTGTGGTTTTAATTTGTATGAAATGGATGACATTTTTTTACGTCATTCAAAAGATATGGTTGTAAATAGCTTTGGGAAAACGTTACTGGATTTTTGTTTTTTGTTTGATATGAATATTTTAAATGGGTTTTGTGACGGAGATAAAGAGGGTAGTTACACTTTTGTATCCCCTAATGGATGTAGTGTGGTTGATTACTTTTTGATTCATGTTGATTTATTACCGAAGTTTGATTTGCATGTTGGTGACTGTGTTCATTCGTGGCACTTGCCAATCGAAGTTGTATGGAATAACGTTCACCGGAATCTGGAAAGTAACCAGGTTAAACAGTCAGGTGAAGAAAAAATTGTTTGGTCGAATGAAAATGTCCATAAATATAAAGACGAACTTGAAAGTGATGAGTTCCAAAGTTGTTTACAGTCAGCCCTCCTGCAAATGGATATTGATATAAATGATAGTTTTAAACCTTTTTGTTAATGCTTTATATGGAGCTGCTGCATGTATGGTCCGCACGGTAGGTCAAGGTCGAATAAAAAGTAATGACTGGTTGATGTTGAATGTGAGAGAAAGAAAGCAGAAGTAAAAAGGCTGCTAAAAAGATTTCAGAGATGTAAAACAGCTAGTGATAAAAAAGAAAAAGGAGTAGAATATGCGTGTCACGAAAAGAATACATCAAACTGAGAGAAACTAAGCAATTAGAATTTGAGGAAAATAGACTAAAGAAATTAAGAGAATCCACAAACGATTCTAAACCATTTTGGTCAGTAATAAGATCCGTTAATACGAAAAGCTTAATTTACAATGAAATCTCCATCTTACAATGGTATGATCACTTTTTGCATGTTTTCAATGATTCAGATACTGTTCCTCTGGAAGAAGACGTTCCACTGGATGATGAGGATGAATCTGTGCCATTGTTCAATAACACCATTTCTAGAGAAGAAGTAATGGATGGTATCAGACATTTAAGGACAGGGAAAAGTGCTGGACCTGATAGAATTGTTGGAGAAATGTTAAAAGAAGCAAATTCGATCATAATTGACTATCTTGTTCGCTTATTTAATGAGCTTTTTGAACACAGCAATTTTCCTTTAGAATGGGCTAAATCTATTATTATTCCAATTTACAAAAAGGTGATTCCAGCAATCCACATAATTATCGTGGTATAGCACTCACTAGCACTATAAGCAAAGTGTAAACTCATATCTTGAACAAAAGATTATCAAAATGGGCTGAAAATGAAGGAAAAATATTAGAAGAACAGGCAGGTTTCAGAGCAAATTATAGTACTATTGACCATACATATGCACTATATTCACTTGTACAGAAATATCTATTGAGCAATTCTAAACTCTATATAGCCTTTGTTGACTTCAGGAAGGCTTTCGACTCTGTTAATCGTAATATTCTTTGGAACGTGTTGCGTAAAAGTGGAGTGAATGGAAAACTTTATTTGGCTATTCGTGGTATGTATAATTCTGTGCTGGCATGTGTGCGTGCAAAGAGTGAATGTTCTAATTATTTTGACTGTCCAAAGGGTGTAAAACAAGGCTGCCTTTTGAGCCCACAATTGTTTTCCTTTTTCATTAATGAGTTAGCAATTGAAATATCAAAAAAAGGAAAGCACGGTATCCAATTAATCTCAGGAGCTGTTGAGATATTTTTGCTTCTGTTTGCTGACGATGTCATTCTAATGTCTCAAACAGTTATAGGTCTCCAAAACCAATTAAAGTCATTAAAAGAAGAAACAGATCGTTTAGGATTAACTGTCAATTTAGATAAAACTAATATTATTGTATTTAGAAATGGTGGACACCTTTCAATGCATGAAAAATGGTTTTATGGAAATGAAGAAATAAAAGTTGTCAATTCTTATAGATACCTAGGATTGATATTTTCAACAAGATTAAGTTTGAATTTTGCTTGGGAAGAGGGAAGTAGAAAGGGTGTAATTGAAATTTTGAAGTCATTGAAAAAGCTAAATACTATTGACTGTAATCTATTTTGGAAATTATTTGATGCCCAAATAGAACCTATTCTTACTTATGCTGCTGAAATATGGGGTTTGTACTCTAATCAGAAAATGGAAAGAGTGCATACATATGCTATAAAACGTTTCCTTCATTTACCTTTACATGCTTCTAATACTATGCTATACGGAGAAACCGGCCGATATCCTCTGTACATAAGATTTCGTTAAGTGCATAAAATACTTGCTAAAAATGGCAAAATTGCCTCAGTCTCGATTGTGCAAACAAGCATACGACATGATGGTAATTCAACTCGAGAATGGTAAAGAGAATTGGGCCTGTCAAGTAAAAAAAGTATTATCTGTAAATGGTTTTGGTATTGTATGGATGTTTCAGGGTGTTGGAAATGATAGACAATTTATTTCAGGGTTTAAAGACAGACTGATATGTTCGTACAAACAAAACTGGCATTCGGCTATTGAGAACAATGAAAAATACAGTTGGTCTTTCAAGCTGAAAAGTATCTATATATTATATCAGACAAATGGCATAGGATTAATTTTGCTCGATTTCGATTCAGAACTCTCGGATTGAATACAAAGAAAAGATGGTATCTGCCTGGGGCTTCCTCAGAATCTTCATGCCCTATGTGT
>CM031617.1:59175759-59195759 GCA_018398815.1 Conus ventricosus | reverse complement strand
ATGATACACTATGACATTGGACCACCATAACGCTTGACCACCATGTCATCGAAATACAACAAATTGCTATGGACAAAGGTTTGTAATGTGGATGTTGGTTTAGATGGATTTCCTCGAAAGCACAACAAAACGCACGAGAACATCTGTCTGTCTGTTGTTGCGCTGAGTGTCATGGCTGACTGTCATTTATGTGTCTACATACGCACGTTTAAGATCAATGTCAGCGTTTGGCGGATTGTCAAATCCGAAATACAGCACTACCGAGAACTGGAAGCATGGCTCCGCACGAATGTCCTAGTCACTGATGGTGCTCTTCACTGTACACTACAACGCATGTTTCACTGACCCTGGAATATCTACATGCAGCGTCCATTGCAGCTATTACGTATATATGATGACGATGTGATGACGACGACGATGAGATAGTGATGGCTCGTAAACAATCTTCATTTGCAGCTGGTTTTTTGTTAGTATCTGCAGTGAGTTTTTCTTATTTCTTTATTTATTTACTTATATATATATTATATTTATGGATCCTCAAGCATAGGCTCAAGATTGTCCCCTATATTCATACGTTTGCATAGCTTTAGTTTTTTACAACTTTTCTTCTCCACACTTTCTTTGTTCTATTACTACCCTTCGCTGTGGCTTTGGGTGCATGATATCTTTTTGAACCAACCTTGTGTATGAAATACAACAAATTGTATGGACTTTGTAGTGGTTGCTTTTAATGGATCACCAAAGCACAACAACACATCAGCGTGTTTTCCTGATGATGTGCCGATTCCATACGGACGAAAGATCATAGGTGGCGGTGTCAAATACAGATAGATCTGCCATCCGAAGGAGGCGATGGCTCCCTCGTGTCACTAAGTTTAAGGTGTTGTCATTCGTAAATAATCCACGCATGTTTCTCATCCCTGAATTTTCACTTCCTTCGCTATTATATTTTTATGTTAGTTATTTCATAAAAAATCTTTGCACTGTTCGTTACTATTGCTGTGAGTTTTATGCCTTTATTTCTTCTATTTAATTTTACATATATATATATATATATTTTTTAATTTTTTTTTTTTTGGGGGGGGGGGTTAAAAGTGGTTTGTTCTTGGCACATATTCCCACCAGAGGAGACACTGCACTGCCGACGAGTCACTTCTGTGGTGTTCACTTCTGCCTGTTCTCAGCCTGTCTGTGCAGGACACCGCCCACAAAGCCTCCATTCTAACGACACTAGAGAACTTTAGGGGCGACTTCGTTCAATCGGCGTCTTCGTCGCGTGACGTCAAACACGGCTTCCGCCCTACAGCCCCGCTGTTCTATGTTGGCGTGTTAGCAGCGTCCGGAGTCGTCTGCTGTACTTTGGAAGAGTGGCGTCCCCTGTATTTCATCTAGATCAACAAATGTGCTCGAATGCACTGACACATTTCACGTAGACTACAAATAATTCCACATGGAGTATCATGTTGTTGTTGTTCTACTGGAGTAAACAAAAATTTACAGATTCAAAACAACCAAGGTTTAGGAGGCTTCATAGGCCTCCTTGGGTTTTCTATGACAAATAAACGACTGACTCTGAGTCTAGGCCAAACGTTCCGCCAATTTTGTTGTCGAATCGATTCAGCTTACATTTTACTTTGTAGTGATTCTTTTGGGCTTTTAGCACCGTGACATACCGTGTAATACAACAGGAAATGTGTAGACTAATGTTTTTGTTAACAAATTGGAAGTACTTGCCGATTATAAAGCAGACAACTGGGCTCGTAAAGATCGCTTCCACGAGCGGCGTTAAAAATCCCGATTGAACGACGCGCTCAGCCGGTGTCGGCGGAAAATAACACTGCGGGAAAAAAACACTACAGGAGTGTTATTTTCCTAGGAAGATTACACTCCTTCACCAGGAAAAAATGACTACGCCCAGGAAATTAACACTACCCCAGGAAAAAAAGACTGCTCTAGTTTTCTTTCAATTAATTCTTTTAATTCTTCCATGATTAAAATTCTTTAAAATTCTTTAAGAACACGTTTAACACTCGCATGAAACAACCCTTTCGAAGTGCCCACAGAGGTTCAACAAATATATTTTCTCTTGGCTTTCAGCTCTGCCAAGGGGGTGTGATCGAGCCACTTTCTCTCATCTCCACTTTGAGTATACACGCTGATCGTGGTGTTCAGGAGCAAGGCAGCTGCCATGATCTCTGTGTCTGTAGCCAGATACGATTTGCTGCCATCTTTGTCGATCTGAGGTATTCTTCTGTGTCCATACCAATATAACGGCCCAAAACGTACCCAAATAACACTCCCCTTCCGAGATTGCAGTGTTTCTTTCCTAGGAAAAATACACTCCCAGTGTTTTTTTTCCTGGAAGTCTTTTTTGCCTCCTACACCGGCCAGCGGCCTTGCTTGGCAAGGTTGCGCATGCGCATATCGCCTCTATGAGAGAAAAAGGGGATTCCCAAGGACGCCGGTGGCTAACGCGGGCTGCTAAAGTTCTCTACTAACTCATCGGTCGCGGAGCCAGCGTGAGTGAGCGCCGCTCGCCCACTAACCCCCCCCCCCCCCCCATGCCCCTCCCGCCCCCCAACCGCCTCCTGGGGGTGCCACTATGAAATCCCCGTGACCTGCCGATATAGACGACATCGACACGAACCCACCACGGGCATAGGCGTTGGGATGAAACTGAAACCGAGGTCACCACAGACGTAGGGCATGGAGAGCAACCGAATTTGAGACTTTCTTCTAAAGAGCTATCGATGAAAATAACAAAGAAGATGCTATAGAGTTCGATTCTGGTCAAAGACTGAATTGTACTCTATGCTGAATTTTATAACACACCCCGGCGTCAACCAGGCCCGAGAGATACAGACACCTGCAGTGTTGGTCAGAAAATTTGAGCTACACTCTCAGAGACGCATTCATTTAGTGGATGAAACTCGACCATGTGGTCCCGTCTTCTCAGATGAGCCATAACAAACTCAGCTCTAGGCAGGAGCCGGTCAGGAAAAAAAAATCCCGCAAATACTGGCTCTGATCGGAACCGATCCGACGATCTCTCAGCTCACAAACCGCGACGCTAACCCCCGCGTCACGGTAGCTTGTCTTTCTGAATAGTTCTTTGTCGGTGTCTGTCCCGTTTCTTTCACTAAAATGCATTCCTAAAAGGTCTTTGCTGTATGTCCCATTTCATTCATGTTATGTGTTTTAAAGAGATCTTTTTTACTTTCTGTCCCATGCCTTTCATTGTGCTATGTTCCAGAAACGTCTCTGTTGAAACCTCTGAAGTTTGATCTAGTTGCAAAGTGAGACGACTGCAGGCGGAAATCTAAACAAATCTTAAATAAATGTTAGCGAGCCGCCAAAACAACAACAACAAAACGTGGACAAACGAATCACAAGACAAAACACGACGCGTTTCGACCTCTTAGGTCTTCTTCAGGCAAGAAACAAAACAATTAGGACAACGAAAATGCACGAACAATCACTGATCTTCAATCACTTCAGCGCAAGATAGGCGTTCAATGCGTGTGTGCACGTGCGTGCAAGCGAGGGCGCGCGCGCGCGCGTGCGCGCGCGCGCGCGCGTGTGTGTGTGTGTGTGTTTTCATTCAACGCCTATCTTGCGCTGAAGTGATTGAAGATAAGTGATTGCTCATTTATTTTCATTGTCCTAATTGTTTTGTATCTTGCCTGAAGAAGACCTAAGAGGTCGAAACGCGTCGTGTTTTGTCTTGTGATTCGTTTGTCCACGTTTTTGTACTCCCAGTTCTTAAACAACAGGGAGTACTTTAGAATGGGAACGAAGAAATGCTGGTGTGTGTGTGTGTGTGTGTGTGTGTGTGTGTGTGTGTGTGTGTGTGTGTGTGTGTGTGTGTGTGTGTGTGTGTGTGTGTGTCCGTGGTCAAAATGTGTTCCACTCGCTCCAGACAAAACTACGTGGCCGATCTTTCTGAAAATGTGTAGGTATGTTCACTATGGGTCAAGGATGATGCCCGATGTTTTAGCTTACCATTACAGCCGTTACTAACGGCTGTAACGGCCTGTAACGGTTTTTCTTCTCCATGGAATGTCTCAGAAAGAACTTGGCTGATCTTTGTGAAAATTAGCAGGTATGTTCATTATGGGTCACGGATGATGACCGATGTTTCAGTTTACCCCGCTACAGCCGTTACTGACGGCTGTAACAGCCTGTAACAGCTTTTCTTCTTTATGGAATATCTCAAAAAGATATGTTCATTATGGGTCACGGATGATGCCCAATGTTTTAGTTACCGTTACAACCGTTACTAACGGTTGTAACGGCCTGTACCGCTTTTTCTTCTTTATGGAGTATCTCAGAAAGTACTTGGCGGGATCTTTGTGAAAATTAGCAGGTATGTTCATTATGGGTCACGGATGATGCCCATGTTTTAGTTTACCCCGTTATAGCCGTTACTAACGACTGTAACAGCCTGTAACGGTTTTTCTTCTTTATAGAATATCTCAAAAAGTACTTGGCCGATCTTTCAAAAATATTTTGGGTTTAATTTTTTCTTTAAAGGGGTCCGAATGATGCCCGAGGTTTTATTTTTTAACCCTTTTTATGGGCCCGTTACTAAGGGCGTAACGGGCCCAACGCTTTTTTTTCCCTTCAGGAAATTATCCCGAAAGTACTTGGCTGATCTTTTTTTTAACATCCGGGTATGTTCTTTATGGATCCCCCGAATAATCCCCCGTTTATTTGGTTTTAAAAAACCCCGTTAAAAAGGGCCGGGTACAAAGGGCGGGTAAGGGCCGGGTTAAGGGTTTTGTTTTTCTTTAGGGAAATTTATCTCAAAAAGGAAACCTTGGCTGATTTTTGGGAACATTAGCAAGTTTTTTCACTATTTTTTAAACGGATGATCCCCCAAATGTTTTATTTTAAACCTTTAAAAACGGGTACAAGGGCTAAAAACGGCCTTTAACTTTTTTCTTCTTTATAAAAATTATCTCAGAAATATTTGGGGCCGATCGGGGGAATATTAAAAGATTTTCATTAGGGGTCAGGGATGTTCCCCAAATTTGTTTTATTTTACCGTTAAAAGGCCTTTTAAAAAAAACGGCTGTAAGGGCCTTTAAATTTTTTTTTGGTTTTTTCCCTTTTTTTAAATTTGGAATATTTTTTTAAAAAGAAAAAAAGGTACTTCCAAAATTTTTCTAAAATTTTAAAAAGGTTCAAAGGGCCCCAAGACAAGGGGTTTTTTTTTTTTTTTTTTTTTTTTTTTTTTTTTTTTTTTTTTTTTTTTTTTTCCCTTTTTGGGGGGAATATCTCAGGGCTTTTTCGGGATAAACTGAAGTACTTTAAAATGCTTTGAAACTTGTTTTTTCCTTTTTTTTTTGGGGGGGGGCGGCTCCAAACTTTTATTTAAGATCGTGACGTTTGATTTGGGGGGGGGGGGGGTTTTTCTAAATTGTTCCTTTTTGGGCCCCTGTCCGTTTCCTTAATTACATTTTTTCCCTGAGCTTTTTTGGGGTTTTTTTTTTTTTTTTTTTTTTTTTTTTATATCTCCTTTTTTTTCCCCTTTTAAGGGTTTGTTTTTTTGGGGGGGCCGTGGTTTGTTGGAAAACCCCCTTTATTGTTTAAAATTCGGGGGTTTCAAAAAAAAAAAAAAAATCTTAAAACTTTCGGGCCGTCTCCTTTTTTAAAAACCCGCCTTTCAAACTTTTCCTTCCAGTCGGACCATTTAAAGGGAATTTTTTTCACCACTCTTACACATGACTAAATTTTTTCTTTTGGTATCGGGTTCACAACAGAAAAATAAAACAATTTCATTTTTTAAATTTGGGCATTTGATAATAGTGAGCAAAAATAATGCAATGATGTTGATGGAGATAACAACAACAGAAAACAACAATAAAAATTTTAATTTAAAGATGATAAATGAGGGATAGAAATGATAAAAATTTTTAAAAAAAAAATAATTGTGTTCACCTCCCTTGTTTTTTTTAAGGGGTTCATTTACCCGGCGCGTATGGTGAATTTATTTTCTTTCTGGGGGTGTGGCAATGAAGTTTTTCCCCCTTCCCCTCGTTGCCCTTCGTTTAAAACATGCTGTGAATTTCACAAAGCAATTTTGCACAGGTGTCGGGTTTCAGTGTTTGTAAGGGGTTCATTTTTAGGGGGCAGATAATGAAATCTGTGTGGGGTTTTTGGTGTGGTGTGTGTGTGTGGGTGGTGTTGTGGGGTGTTTTGTGTGTTTTGGGGGTGTGTATGGTGCGGTGCGTGTGTGTTTTGGGGGTTTGTGTTGTGTGTGTGTGTGTGGGAAAAAAAAGGGGGAGTCACGAGTGTGTTCATGGGGCTTTTGGTGGGCGCTCGAAACCTAAAAGCTTATGTAACTTTTTAATTGCCCCTGCTGTTGTAGAAGTTGTGTTTTACATCTCCAAACGCCAAAAAAACCAAATAAAAGAGGGGGAAAATTACACTCTGGTTAAAGGGCCCATTTTTTGAAGTGTTCACTAAATCCCTTAATCTCTCTCTCTCCTCTCCCCTCTCGCTCTGTTGCCCCCGCGGGGGGGGGGCAGGCCCGTTTGTCTTCGCAGCCCCAGGAAAAACACTGATTTTTCCTTTACTCAAGTAAGGTTAAGAACGAAAAACCCGAACTTCGAAAATACTGTGTAAATGTGATGTAAGCCCCCAATTAGTGCTGAGGCGTCTGATCGTTTTTTTGGGGGGTAATTAAGAAAAGAGAAAAAAAAAGTCCAGCCGCCGGCGAAGGCCCGGAAAGGCGTGGTGCTTGCCGGCCCGGCGGGGCAGGAGCGGGGCCTTTTTAAAATGTGTCGGCTGAGGTTAAAACCACCCATGACCCCGCCAGGGGCCCACTACTCGATCCAGGGCCAAAGACCCCGGGTATATTTTGTGCGGGGGAAACCTCGGGGCAGAAAACGGATACGCTTAAATCCAAAAACAGAAAACATTTTACATGTTTTAAAACAGTGTATGCCCCCACTGGGGGGTTTCACAAACATCACGGGAAAAAAGGGGAAAAGAAACATACCTACAGGAGTAAAAGGGCCAAAAGGAAAAAAATTACCTTTCACAACACAAAAAATTATACTGCTCTGAAAAATTTACTACCACCCTCTCCAATTCCCTCTACCTCGGGCCAAAACAAACATAGAAGAATCAGGGGAAAGTCAAGATTCTTAAGTTTCAAATACTATACAACGGGTACCATTTTTTATAAAAGGGAAAGAAGGCCACAGTGGGCCCGATGGGGATTTTCGCGGGCCGTACTATTGTACACACACGGGGGGGAACTGCGTGCTCTGCCCCCACCTCCATCACACACATTTGCGGCCAACAGGGGAAACAGCGACTCCCGGGCGTAAAAGGGCGCTGGGGGGTGGCAGTGGAGGGGCCCAGCACGGTGCAAACCGGAAAGGAGACACGCGCTGTGTGCTTATCCCCCCAATTTTCCCGGGGCAAAAACGGTAAAGGGGAAGGGAAACCCAACCGCCCTTTGACCGCCCATCCTGCCAACACCAGCATCCCCCCTCCACTCCCCACCCCCCTTAAACCACCCAAGGCCAGTTCTTCTAAACCCAGTGACAAAAACCTCCTCCCTCCACGGGCCCCTTCATTGAGCCCATCTTCCGTCCCCGGGCCAGGGGGGCGTTAGTGCACGGGTTTTTCACAGCCCCCCCACTTTTTACTAAAATTTTCCCCCCCCTCCCACCACCCCCCGGAAACCCCCGGCCCCACCTGCCCTAAAGCCCCATGCCCCTCCCCTCTCCCAAACAAGACCCATTTTCAGGGCAGTTACTGAAAGCGTTAGCAGCAAACACCCCACAGACACTAAAACGCTTTTTTCCATTGCCCAAAGACGGTGACCAAAGTTTAAAAGTCAGGGAACTTGCTAATGTGTCTGCTGCCATATGACTGGTGTCCAAAGCAGAGTTTTTACAAACAACAAAACCCCTACAAGCAAATTTTCCCACCCCTTCGTGCACCACAAGAAGCAAGACAAAACATTTAAGTTTTGTTTATAGATCCATCAACCAACTCAGTTATTTGCCCCTTACACGCCCAAAACACACAAAAACATTTTCCCCCGCTCCCAAATCACAAACTTCCCCCAAGATTTGCACCCCAAACCACCACCCCCCCAAAAATCATCCCCCCCCAAAAATCACATCCCCTTTTTGGGCCCCCCCCACTAAAAGCCGCTCCAAACAGAGAGCAATGCTGACAGTGGACACGCGCAGGCAAACCCAGACCCCCAAAACATGTCTGAGTCCCTCTTCAGCAAACCTCCCCCCCAACCCCCCACCATGCCCAGTGTCACAAGGAAAACCCCCCCCAAACCCTCCCACCATGCCCGTGTCATTTAAGGAAAACCCCCCCCCCAACCCCTCCACCTTTTCAGTGTCACAAGGACCCCAAACTCCCAAATTCGCGGGGATGATGTAGTGAAAGGGGGGGGAAACCCCCCCGGGGCCCCCCTTTTGCCCCCAACAGCAACCCCCAAAAAAAGGGTTTCGGTGACCGCCCGGACCCCAGCGGTCTGAGGGGCTCAGTTGCCAGCCCCAACCCTTTCAACAACCGTAGACTGGCGCAGTTCATGTTGGGACCCAAACGACGTCCCCAAAAATCCAGGCCCAGCACATTTCCCCCGCAGTGACAAGGGAAAAAGACCTTCTTTCCCCAGTCCCGGAAAGGGGTTTTTTCCCCAAAGCGTCACTGCTAGCTTCTGCTATCATCCTGCCAGAGACAAACACCCCTTCAATCCAGTCACCTTTCACAGCAACAAGAACCTGCGGGCAGGTGTGTGACGCATGGGTTTTTCACTACAAGGGACCACACTGCTGTCTTAAACCCACCCCCAGGGGTTTGCCCCAGAATGGCATTGTACCAAAAGGCCTTTCTCCCTACGGAAAATCTGTTTGCTGGGAAAACAGGCAACAGCATGGGCCACAAAGGGGGCATGCCCAAACAGGCCTCGCCCCCACTACCTCCCCTTTTTCCCCCATTTTGCATCCCCGCTCCTTTCCTTTCCCTCCCGTCCATTCACCCTACCCCCACGCAGGGTTCCCAAACAAAAAACCCACACATCACAGCCCTCTAAAACCCAAAACCCCCTCCTACCCCTTCCCCCATTCCCCGGGGGCCGACCCACCTATTCGGAATTTTTCCTCCCCCCCCCCACCACCACTCAAAAAACCCCACCCCCCCACTCCGACGCCCGGGAACAGTAGGCCCCAAACTACCCCCGGGGGGGAACTAATTCGAAATGGTAGTAAAAAGACCTACCCCCTCCCCTCCACACCCCCAAACCCCAGAGCCCCCGGGCCCTGTTATCCCCCTATTTTCTTCCCTTCTTTTCCTCTAGCTTCCCCCCTTTGTTTTTTGGGGCCCATTGCCACATTTTCATGCCACGCCCCCCAAACTATGGCCATTCAGTTTTAAAACATGTGCGGGTGGGGGGGTTTTGTTTTGTGTGTGGGGTGTGTGGGGGTGTGTGTGTGTGTGGTGTGTGTGTGGTGTTTTTTGGGTTGGCGCGTGCTGTGGGGTTTGCTATAGGGTTTATAAACACTCGGGGAAAAAGTGCGGATTTTTGAACTATATCAACTGGCGAACTGTGAAATTTCCGAATTTTCTCCACTATCTGAAAAACCCTGAGAAGAAAAAGTGGTTGCGAACTACTTTTTAAACATTTCTGAAAAAGGCGAATTTTTAATATCATAGTTTTTTTTTTTTGTACTGAATGGGGGGGTGAGCCGCTCAAAAACCCTTGGGGGGGGTTTAAAGGGCTTGGGTAAACCCTTGCCAAAAGCGTGTTACTTTAATTTTGTGAATTTAACTTTTGCCCTTTTCATATTAAATTACCTTTTTTTTGTCTTTGAGCATTGTTTTTTGGTGTGAAAGGTGGGGTTTGAAATCACACTTATTTTTTGGGTTTTCACTTGCTTTTTTTCTCATATTCCTTATCCTTTTAATTTGGAAAAATAGTTTTTGTGTGTGTATCCCAATAGGGAAACACATTGAGTTGGTTTTCCCAGGTGTAGGGGTTTGGGCTATATTTGATTTATTTTGCTATATTTTTTTTAGTTGCAAAATTTTTGGGTTTTAGTTGCACAAGGGGGGAAATTTAAATTTTCCCAAAATGGCCAAAGGGGAAAGGGAGGGACTACTTTTGGGAACATTTTAATAAAACCAATACAAAACAATTACGGGAAAGTACCCCCAAATTGTCCAATCAAGAAAAACCCTTTCATTTTTTGGGCTTCACTAAATTCAAAACTTTCAATATTTCCCCTATGCCACTGTTTTTAAATCTCGGGCACAATTTTTGTGGGCAGAGATCCCACCAAATTTCCAAACAAAACGGGCATATTATTTTACGTTCATAAACATTAAATCCCAAGGGCCCGAAAAGGAACCCTTAAAGGGTTTTGGAATTGAAGCATTTTGGGTTAGAAAACAAGTTAAAGAGAAAAAAAACCGATCAAAATAGGATTTGTATATGGAAAACCCAGGGGAAAATGCGGCCCTGTATGGACAATTTTAAACGGCAAAGATGGATGCAGCTCGCTTAAATGCCACAGTTTTGGAATTTTTTTTAGGTTTTTTCCCAAACATTGTTTCTATTGAAGTCCCAAAACTTCATGGTCAGATAGGACACCTCATAAATTTATCCCAAATTTTTGGACATGCCAACCAGAGTAACATTCCACTAAAAAACAAAAATTTGCCCCACATCTATCTTTCGAACCACAAAACTTTGAAAATGGTGCCTTTAAAAAGGATGCAGCGACCACTTTTCCAGTACTTTACTTGGAAAAAAAAGGGGAAATCAAAATTCCTAAAACTGGCCAAAACATATCACTTACAGATTTTTTTTGGACACTTCCAAAAAATTTCCCTTTCTCACTAAACCCATAAATTTTCCCCCTTTTAAATTTTAAAATTACACTAAACCAGAGAAACGCTTTAGTCTGGGTAAAAACACGTTTAATTTTTGTTTATGACAAGCATGCGCCATTCAAAACGCGTCGAGTTAAAAAAGTGCACAACCAAATTTGGTGACTGATGAAAAACAAGCTGCTTGTTTCTTTCGGGGCGATCTGCTTGAAGCAGAAGGGGGGTTTGGATGGAAATTTTTAAAAAAGGGGAACGTATAAAAATCAATTCACTCAAACGGAAAAGCAAAAAAGAAATTTTTTTTGGGGAACTTGTAGCCAACAAAAAAATTTTGAAGTCCATATGGCAAGCAAAAAAATGAAAAATTTCAAAAAAAACTTCACAGTCCCAAAAACCCAAATCCCAATTTCCGTAAAAACACCAAATGAACTCAACCAACACTTTTTTCAACAGTTTCAGAACAAAGGGGTTTTCAAAAAAAAACACTGACTCCCAAAAAAAAACAAAAATTAAAAAAAAATTTGTGGGAAATGCTATGAACATTCGTTAGCAACACCAGTTTTCCCCCAAGACAGTCCCTGAAGTTTTTCCAAGCTTTAGCCAATTAAAGCAGACAGGGAAACCCCCGGGCTTGACGGGATTATGGGAAAAAAACTGAAACATCAGCACCCGTTTTTATGTGAAAACTCTTTTCCTTTCCCTTTTTCAAATTTAAAGCATTGATAAAGGCCACCCTTTCCCCCCAGTCAAAGTTTGCAAAAGGTTTTACCCATTTTCAAAACGGGGGAAAAAATCTGAACCTTTTGAACTTTCAGACCTATATCCATTTTTGGGCCCGTTCTTTTTTCCCCAACCCTTGGAAAAACCAAAAAATAACATCTTTTCCACCCTTTTTTGGGCTCCTCCCAAAACCCACTAAAAAAATCAAACCCGGGTTCAGGAAAAAAAACATTCCCTTTTCATAAAAGCCTTACAAACCTAGTAGATCAATGGCTACCAGTGTTTTAAAGGGGAAAAAATATTGTGGCGGCCCCTGTTTGTTGATTTTTCAAAAGGGTTTTTATGTCATTTTACCACAAATTGTTAAACAGGAAAACTTTTTTAATTTATATACAAAAAACAGAATACCCCAACTGATAAAAAAACATTCCCAGAAAAACCTTTAACAAAAAACCTTTTTTGTCAACAACAAATTTTTTAGAGAAGTTCCATCCAACTTTGGGGTACCCCAGGGGGCTGGGGTTGGGCCATTGCTGTTTTCAGTTTATTTTAAATGATCTTTCCTTTTTTATATTGAGGATTCATGTGAACTCTTTTTTGGAAAGATACTGCAACCTCGGGTATGTCAGGGGGAAGGACTACGCCCCCAGCCCAAAAACACCCCCACACTTCTTACAAAACTCATTTATATATCAAACATTCGTCCCCATCAAAAACCCCAGTAAAGTCTATAACTTTACTACACATGATCTTTGAAAACCCCAAAAATCAAGCAAAGGAGTCAAACAAAAAAAAACAATTTTCTCTTTCCTTGAACTTCACAAAAACCCTTTTGGGCTAAATCAACATTAATAACCCCCGGGGATAAAAAGATTTCTACTTTTCCTGGGCCCGGGGATCTTAAAACTAAAATTTTACGAATCACTGTCTTTTTTTCTTTCCCTTTTTTTTTTTTTGTTTTTTTTTCACTGGGCACTTTCCCCAAGCACAACACAACTCGGCACTTTTCAGGTTTGGGCTGCTGGCCCTGGTCAGGTTAACCGCTTGGGGGTTGGTTCCCGTTGGGCGGGGGAAAGAAGTGGCACGCCAGGTATGAGGGAAAACTTTCCCGGGTTTAATGGGAAAAGTGACTATCAACATTGAATTTTTCTTTCCTTTTTTTCTTCCTGCATTAAAAAGCAATTTCACTCTCTTTTCCTTTTGTCTGCTCAAACAAATGGGCTTGGGTTTCTTTCTTTTCTTTTTTTTTTTCTTTTTTTCTCATTGATTAGCAAAATCTCTCTCTCTCTCAAAAATCTCTCCCCTTTGTCCTTTCCCCTCAGACTTTTTCTGGGCTAATGCCTCCACTCGGTTTTTCTTCCCTCCCCCCTCATCTCTCTGCCTTTCTCCGAGCAGGCCAAATCTCAAAAACCCCTTTTTCCCTCTGTCTGGGCTGTTCTTTTTCCCCCTCTCCCATCGGGTTTTTTATTATCATCCCCCCTGGGGTTCCCCAAGGGGAGTTTCCAAAAAGGGCAGTAAATTTTTAAAACCCCCTTGTTCCCGAATTACCTCCCCCAAATTCCCTTGGGAAAAATTCAAAACATGACATCCGCCTACAAAAGCCTTTTTTCCGGGAGTGGCATTGGGTCCCTTTATTAAATTAGCTAGATCTCCCCCCCCCACCACAATTTCCTTCCCCCCCCTCCCCTTTCCCCGGG
Organism: Conus ventricosus; assembly: GCA_018398815.1. NCBI lineage: Eukaryota > Metazoa > Mollusca > Gastropoda > Neogastropoda > Conidae > Conus > Conus ventricosus. The sequence goes on along the minus strand of CM031617.1, from coordinate 59,182,470 downwards.
GACGCCCACTTAATTGTGGGCACTGGTCCCCACAAAATTTGGGGAGATCAGTCGGGGCCCCGGGGTTTAGATCCGTCTGGGCAGACCCGAGGCGGCGGTCCCTACTTTGTCCGGCTGGTTTGGAAAAGTACCGTCTCCGTAGAGGGAAATTAAAATTAGTCCCTCGCTGGCCCAAATTGGCTAGGCGAAAGCTTGAAGGGGTCGGCCCCGCATGAGGGGCCCCTCTAAACCCGGGGGGCCCAGGAATTGAGTTGGGGCTTATGTCCCCCACAAAAATGGCTGGCGAAAACCAAAGAGTTTTGGTTTTTTTTTTTTTTTGTCCCGGGGCAGATTTCCATGTCCATACAAGTAGCCCCAGCTTTGGGAAACTGTTTTCACTTCATTACAGAAAATGCTTTAAAATTTTTGGGAAAATTTGGGGCAATGTAAATCCATGCACTGAATCCTAAAAAAAAAAAAAACTAATGCTGAAACAAAAAAGGCAGAGAAAAACCCAAAAAATAACCACACAGCCCCCAAACTGTTTTTAATTTAAAAAACAGGAAATTGAAAATGGTGGATAGCCCCCGAGTTCAGGGAAAATGTTGATTTAAAAACTTTCTTGGGCTCCCATCACCTTTCCCCAGGGGGAAGTAAAAACAATATCCAGACAAAAAATACAGCTGTGGGAAGATTAAGCATTTTTAAAAACCTTTATGCCAGGAAAATTTGGGTTTCCCACACGCACATGTTCTCCCTCTTCAAAAACAATTTTTGTTTAAAAATTTTTTTGATTCTGCTATATGCAAGAAAAACCCCTTAAGATGTCACAAAAGAGCCTAAAACAGTTCTTTTAAAAACCCTCCCAGTCTTAGTGAAAAGGGGGGTTAAAACTAAAGGGGGGGCTCTTCCGTTACAAGAAAGTTTGCTGTCCAAAAAATGTCAGCTAAAACCCAAAAAATTGCGTCGGGGTTTTTGCACCAAAAAACCCTTCAATCCAAAATTTTGCAAAAACCCTAGGGGGTTTAACCCCAAAATTTCCCGGGTTTCCCCCACCTAGAATAACTATTTAAATCAAGCTTTTCTTTCCAGGAAACGGGGTTTGGAAATTTCCCGCCACTAAAATTTCCATGGTACTCCCTATTTTCAGAATCCTTTAGGGAAAAACTAAAATTTCACATTTTACAGCAGACCATTGCTATTAGAAAAAAAATACAATACCAGGGGGAAAACCCTCTGTTTTGCGGGATATTAAACTGATACGGGCCCTTTCCTTTCCCTTTATTTTTTAAAACCAGATAATGATAAGGGGAGATATGGGTTTCTATCGGTTATATTTAAGGTTTTAAAACATATTATGATGAATGACTTTGTGGTCGCTGGGTTTTTTTGGTGCATTTTCACTAAATTTTTTGATTCTTAATACTTTGGGTTCTTTGAGCACTGTAACTGCAAGGTGATAAAAGGGTTCCCCCCTTTCTTGGTTAAAAATTTTTTGGGTGGGATTTTCTCGGGATTCAAATTTATTGTAATTTTTTAGCATTGGGTATTTTTGGGTTTGAAAAATGGAATTATAATCTCTCTCTCCTTTTCTCTCTCTCCTCTCTCCTTCCCCTCTTCCCTCCCCGTCCCTCTCTCTCTTTTTCCGCCTTTTCTCCCCCCCCTCTCCTCTCCCCTCTCTTCCCTGTCTTTTGTTAACTACGCGGCGGTTTTTTGATGGATTTTCCCCTTAAAAATTAATAATTAAAGAATTTGGGGAGTGTAAAAGAATGGTTTAAAAAAAAAAAAAAGGAAGGGGGGGAAGGAAAAATGGAAAACCTCTCCTCTCTCTCCTCTCCTCTTCCCTCTCTCCTCCTCCTCTCTCACACCAAAACCACACCACACCAAACACACCAAAATCCCCCCAACACACACACACACACACACACACACACACACACACACACACCACACACCCCACCCCGCACAACCCCCACCACCCCAACACACACACACACACACACCACACACACACCCCCACACACGCCCACAAAACACCAAAACACACACACACACACACCCCACACACACCACACACACACCGCACGGGGCGCGCGTGCTCTCACGCGCGCGCCACTTTCACACGCACACATCATGAAAAATAAATTTTTTATAATTATTTATGCAAAAGGATTTTTTGCGCTTACTGTTTAAAGGGTTGTTCGTTTTTCCCTTTTTCCTTAAAACCACATCATATAAATGTAAAAGAAAGAACAAATGTTGAATTAAGAAAGCATTGTAAATTTTTCTTAGTTTGTCACCTTAGCAGGGTTTTTTGTAAAGTAAATCTTTTTTAAAAGGGAAACTCCTTCCCCTCTCCCCTCTCTCCTCTCCCCTCTCTCCCCCCCAAATCTCTCTCTTCTCCTTTGTCTCCCTCTTCTCCCCTCTCCCCCCCCCCCCCCTCCTTTATAGGAGGACGCTTATTCCAAAATATCTGTGGTGCTAATTTCCTTTTTTTCTTTGTAATCAAATTTCTTTTTTTTTTTGTTGTTGTTTTTTAAAAAAGTTTCTTTTTTTTCCCTTTTTTTAAATCATCTACGCCTTAAAATGTTAATTTCATAAACTTTTTAAAAAGTTTGTGAAGATATGTGTTTTGGGAAAAGTTTTTTAAGGCTTTGTCGCAGGGCCCTACTTAGTCCCTTAAAAAGGGGAAGGGCCGGGGTGAAAAAAAAACATCCGTTTGCTTACTGTTTTCCCCTTGGGAAAAAAAGATTTTTTCATCATCTCCTCATCATCTCTCTCTCTCTCTCTCTCTCTTTTTCCCCTCCCCTCTCCCTCTCTTTTCTCTCCTCTTTTCCCCTCTCAAAGCACGCGCGCTCCCTCTTTCCTTTTTTTTTCCCCTCTCGCCCCTCCTCCCCTCTCCCTCTCCTCTCTCCTCTCCCCCTCTCTCTCTTCTCTCCCCCTTCCCCCTCTCTCCCCTCTCTCTCTCTCTCTCTCTCTCTCTCCCTTCCCTTGTCCGTATGGTATTTGGTGGGGTTCATGCTGAAATCCTTGATATTGCTGAATTATTTTCCTCCCAGTGGATAGATTCTGTTTTTTGTACATGTGCTTTTGCTAAGATCGTAATGGGAGAATGACAGTCATTTTTAACAGAAGAAAGCTGCAAGTGTGAATTGTTGTGTGCAGTGTCCCAAAATGTTTCCTCACCACACCCCTTCTTTCCCCTCCCCCCCCCCTCCCCCTCTGCCTCCTATTTTAATTTTAATTTTAATTTTGTATTATGTTTAATTGCAGTTGCGATGCGTTGTTTCTGTTTCAGCTCTGACGAAGCTACGGCGAAAATTTAGCGTAAATCTGAAGCCAATGTTACCTGGATTTTGAGTTTTTATTTGCTCTTCTTATATATATATATATTATATATATATATATTATTATAATATATATATATATAATATTATATTATATAATATAATATTATCAAATATAGTAATATGTCAATGATGTTAAAAAGGAAGTTAAACTCAAGGTTAAAACTCGACAAATTTGTTTCTAGCGCGTTGCGCTGTCATCAGGATGGTTTTGTATGCCCACCGCCGATGTTCAAAAAACCATCCTGATGACAGCGCAACGCCGCTAGAAACAAATTTGGTCGAGTTTTAAACCTTGATTTTTAACTTCCTTTTTAACATCATTGACAAATGTTCTGTCAGCCTCCCAAGGGGTCGAGCACTTTTAAAATCATTTTAGGCTCTTTGGTTGTATTCATCTATATATATATATATATATATATAATATAATATATAATAACATATATATATATATATATATATATAACAAAGAAGAGAGGAGAGAAGAGAGAGAGAGAGAGAGAGAGAGAGAGAGAGAGAGAGAGAGAGAGAGGTCCAGTGTGTATGGTCTCGGGCGTAAAATCCACATGCTATTCATTCCATCCCAAGGCGGCCGCCGTTGTCATCTCTACAACCACTGACAAAGACCACATCGTCCCAAACACCTGCAGCAGCAACACCAACAACGTCAGGAATATCAGCAAATGTATTTCCCCATCGTTTCTGTTGCACGAAAGTATAGTACATGGTGTGGTGTGTCTGTGTGTGTGTGTGTGTGTGTGTGTGTGTGTGTGTGTGTGTGTGTGTGTGTGTGTGTGTGTGTGTGGAGAGAGAGAGAGATGGTGTGTGTGTGTGTGTGTGTGTGTGTGTGTGTGTGTGCAAACGTGCGTGCGTGCGTGCGTGTCGTGCGAGCGTGCGTGCGTGCGTGCGTGTGTGTGTGTGCGTGCATGTGTGCGTGTGTGTGTGCGTGCGTGCGTGTGTGTGTGTGTGTGTGTATAAGTGGTGTGTGTGTGTGTGGTGTGGTGTGTGTGTGTGTGTGTGTGTGTGTGTGTGTGTGTGTGTGTGTGTGTGTGTGTGTGCCCGCGTGCGCGCGCGTGCGCGCGCGCGCGCGCGCGCGTGTGTGTGTGTGTGTGTGTGTGGGTGTGGTGTGTGTGTGTGTGGGTGTGGGTGTGTGTGCTTACAAATGGCAGTAACTTTTGGTTCATGGAAGCACAATTAAATGTGCCAGATTGATGAGAGTAAATTACACAATGTTGTGTGTGCCCGCGCGCGTGTGTGTGTGCGTGTGTGTGTGTGTGTGGTGTGTGTGTGTGTGTGTGTGTGTGTGTGTGTGTGTGTGTGTGTGTGTGTGTGTGTGTGAGTGTGGGTGTGTGTGTGTGTGTGTTTTACAAATGGCAGTAACTTTTGGTTCATGGAAGCACAATTAAATGTGCCAGATCGATGAGAGTAAATTACACAATATTCCACTGCGTGACATTGTGCAAAGACTTCCATTACTCCCCGTGTGAAGCGCCAGGGAAAGAAAAGGGACAAGAGAACCAGGAATTGAATTGAAAAAAGCGAAAGAGCAAATCCTTCTCTGTGATTAGGTGCATGCGCGTGCATGTGCGAGAACCCCCTCTCTTTTCTCTCTCTCTCTCTCTCTCTCTCTCTCTCTTCTCCGATCACACACACACACACACACACACACACACACACACACACACACACACACACACACACACACACACACCACACCCCACGCACACACACACACACCACACACACACGCACGCACACACGCACACTTGCACGCAACACACACACGACGCACGCCCCGCACGCGCACACACACACACACACACACACACACCAAAACACACACCACACACAACACACACACACACACACACACACACACACACACACACACACACACACACACACACACGCCAAAGTTTGTCCTCTAGTCTTTCTACAGAAAACGAGCCCCATCCACAATTTAAATATTTGAACTTTTTATTTCATTTATTTTTTTTACCTCCTCTCATACTTTATTCCCTCAGAGAAAATACTTCACCACCACTCATCCCAGTATTCCTCTCCGCCTAGCCTTTCCGTCCACAGCCACATTCAGGCTGTTCCTGTCGCAGCCTCAGAACTGGAATGAACAGGGAGCCGTCGGTAGGAGATCACCATGGGGCACCCCACTGGAGGATATCCTGCTCTGCTGCTCTAGTATTGTTCAGTGCTGCCAGTCTCCATCAAACCCACGCAGGACACCACCTGCAGAGCCCCCTACTCACGATTGTAACGACACTGGGATGGATGGAGCCAGCGTGATGAGCGCCCTGCCCCCCCCCCCCCCCCCCGCCCCCACCCTCCAGAGGGCGCCTCTACATCCATCCATCCACCCAACGACCATGCCCATGAAACGTGCCAGTTATGAACGATTCAGACACGATCTCGCTACAGGCAAGTCACCAAAAGAACGGGGCTGCCGCGGGCCACAGAATTTTTTAGAGAAGAAAACAGTTGCTCATAACGTGTTCTGAGACGATTTCAAACATAAACAAACGAAAAACGAAGGGGAAAAAAAAAAAAAAGACCCGACCAAACTAAAACCACATACACACCGTTCCCTTCCCCCTCCCTCCCCACCCTTTCCCTCTTCGGAAGGCATCCGTTGAGCGCTTTTGAGATTAAAAAAAAAATCATTTGCCACCCCACCCCCCCTTCTTTGGTTGTTTGTTCTTGGAATGACACCAGGGAAAGAAATGGTAGTGAAGGTGGGGATCTCATAACCTCTGTAGGGGGGGGATGAGAAGGAGGAGCTAGAGAAGGGGGATGTATAGGGTGTGGATGAAGGAGGAGGGAAATTTTGTTCGAAACGTGTTTGAATCACGACTGTAACCACCCACGCACCCTAAATCCCACCCCATCCTCTCACACCTCTACCCCCCCCCCCCCCCCCACTTTCCTAATAAAATTTTTTACAAAACAAACAAAAGAAACAACAACAAAAAAGAGAAAGAAAATATAAAGAAAAGAAAACAATCTTTATTGGTTGTTGTTCATTTGCTTTAGAGTAAGCGTTGTTGCTGATGATGCTGCTGCCTTTCTTTGAGCATGAAAGATTGGAGCGCTCACTCAGCATATGATAATAAAGCAATCCTGATACAGTGGAGACCTTTTAATGATGTCCAGACAAAGACAGACCACACAGTAAGGAACAGGGGAATGAATTCGGACGGTAGGAAAATGTAGTCAAACTGACGTCCCATTCCACGTTAGCGATCAGTGTCCAGAACGTTTGCCATGTAAACTCCCAACCATTGTATCACCACAAATGACAGTGGGCAAACTGGCTCGGTGGCTGAGCAACGAGTTTATAGTCAGACGTTGGGAGTTCTATTCCTTCAACTGC
>CM031617.1:59168259-59170759 GCA_018398815.1 Conus ventricosus | reverse complement strand
GTGTGAACGCACGCATAACATCTTGCACACACGTAAAATCCCATCGCCAACTTTCGGAAGAGAAGGCCAGTTTGGCCGTTGGTATGGATGACACGTGACACATAGCATGCACCTTCCCCGAAGATGGAGTATGGCTCCTTAATGGCGGGATAAAAAAGGGTCATACACACAAAACTCCACTCCCTGGCTATACAGGGAGTGTCCGCAGGAGTATCAGCCTGCGTACGCAGAAAGAAAGAAAGAAAGAAAGAAACACGGAACCTCAGTTTAGAGTCTCATTCGAAGGACTGTATGGGAAATGAAGTCAGAACTAATGTTAACTCTAAGGGGAAAATCCCCCCATATCGAAACGGCCCGGCGGAGATTCGAACCTGCAACCCTTGGATTACGAGTCCGGCGCTCTACAAACTGAGCTATTCCAGCCCCTCCCCCCCCCCCCCCCCCCCCCACTGGAGGAGATGCTGCTTCACTGGTGTTCAGTGGTGTCTGTCCTGATCAAAGACATGCAGAGCATCATCCATGGAGCTTCCAGCTGGTGACAATAACTGCTCTGTGGTGGAGCCAGCATAAGTGAAGTCACCCCCCCCCCGCCCCCCTCCAGAGGGCGCCACTACATCTACCCAAAGATAGTGCCCGTGAACGTGCCAGTATGAACGATCTAGACACGATCTCGCTGCGGGCAAGTCACCGTAAGAGTGGAGCTCAGAGTCACAGAATTTGCAGAAGAGAATACTTTGCTCATGACATGTTCTGTTGCGATTTGTAAAAAAGAACAAAAAAAAACCCCCTGTTCCCTCCCCCTCCCTCCCAACCCTTCCCCTTCTCAGAATGCATTCGTTTAGGTGCTGTTTGATTTTTCTTTTCTTTCTTTTTTGAATGATGGGGGTGGGATGGGGGTTCTAAAACACTCAAGATGGAGGAGCTAGAGGAGGGGTCAATGCGTCTTGGATGAAGGAGGAGGACATTTTTTGTTGTTGAAGATATGTTTCGGTCACAAGTAAAAATGTAAAACAAAAATTGAAAGAGAGGCGGAGAGAAGAGAGAGAGAGAGGAGAGGAGAGAGAGAGAGAGAGAGAGAGAGAGAGAGAGAGAGAGAGAGAGAATATGAGATTTGAGTGAGAGAAGTTAGGTTACTTGCTCATTTGCTTTGTAGTGTACGCTGTTCCTGCTGATGATGTTCACATTCTCAACCTACAGAGATTGGTGTGTTGGCTCAGTACATGAAATAAAACACTCCGAACACAATGGAGACCTTCAATAACGTGCAATAGAAGCAGGCATAACACTAAAAGCAGTGGGACATACAGCCCACTGATGTCCCATTCCACATTGACGATTAACGTCTGGGCAGTTGGGTCTGTAAACCCTGAACCACCATTCCACATTGACGATTAACGTCTGGGCAGTTGGGTCTGTAAACCCTGAACCACCATTCCACATTGACGATTAACGTCTGGGCAGTTGGGTCTGTAAACCCTGAACCACCATTCCACATTGACGATTAACGTCTGGGCAGTTGGGTCTGTAAACCCTGAACCACCATACCACATTGACGATTAACGTCTGGGCAGTTGGGTCTGTAGACCCTGAACCATTTTCTCATCTGAAATGAGGGTGTCAAACTGGCTCTGTGGGTCAGCAACGAGGTCACAGTCAGACTCGCTAGGTTGAATCCGTAGGTGGCAAACATGAAAGTTACCATTTTCGCTACTCATCTGAACGTTTTGCTATTCTGGTGGTGTTCGTGTAGTTTTAAATAAGCCTCCCCCTTCCCCATTTCCCATTTCTCTCTCCTCCCGTCACCCCTTCCACTCGCACACTCTCTCACACACACACACACACACACACACACACACACACACACACACACACACACACACACACACACACACACACACAGAGTACAAATTTCAAACTGTGCTGAAAAGATATTCTATGAATTTACGTTGTTACCATATCCTTTACCCGTACTGATGTGTTTTCTCGTGTGGCCTCACAGCAAACAATACCCTGGAAGATTTAATCTAACCAGCCACGACATTGATCAACAGAGTAAAAAATCCGTCTAAGCAGGCCAGGGGAGATCTTTTCTTTTCGCAAAAGTTACATCGCTTTGATTCGTCTTATCTGTTTGTTTGTTTGTTTGTATCAATGTTCGTGTTGTAATATCTCTTTGCCTGCTCCAAGCAAATCACCCGACAAGCCAGAGGGTCTTTTATCTTTGTTCCATGCCTTTTCTTGTTTTGTGTGCAGGCGTGCGAACAAGCATGCGCGCACACACGCACGCGGGCAGGTCAGTAGTTTGGTTTGACGAGTGAGGGCAGTGTCGTGCTCTGTCAAGGCTAATTCTGCGGCTCCTGTTTCATCTTCCCAAAGTCATTAAAACGAGATCTGCCTGCAAGGTGTCTCTTGATTCTCTTGTTTCTGCGTCTACTTATTTGTGTCCTGTGTGTGTGTGTGTGTGTGTGTGTGTGTGTGTGTGTGTGTGCGCGCGCGCGCA
>CM031617.1:59143259-59148259 GCA_018398815.1 Conus ventricosus | reverse complement strand
CCTCTCAAGCGATGTGTGTGAGTGTGTGTGTGTGTGTGTGTGTGTGTGTGTGTGTGTGTGTGTGTGTGTGTGTGTGTGTGTGTGTGTGTGTGTTTGTGAGTGTGTGTTTGTGCGCGCGCGCGCGCGCGTGTGTGTATGTGTGTGTGTGTGTGTGTGTGTGTGTGTGTTTTGTGTGTGTGTGTATGAGTGGTGCACGTCTCTCTCTCTCTCTCTCTCTCTCTCTCTCTCTCTCTCTCTCTCTCTCACTCTGTCTGTCTGTCTGTCTGTCTGTCTCTCTCTCTCTCTCTCTCTCTCTCTCTCTCTCTCCTCTCTCTCTCTCTCTCTCTCTCTCTCTGCTTTGACCGAACTTTGGTTGAGTGCACGAAGCCGTGCACTTTTCCGTAGCCTATAAGATTATCAAAATGCGAAAGTACACAGTATTTCCGTGACGTCGTACACAGCGCGGACAACACGTGTTATCGGGAGGGCCGTACACCTTAAAACAGAGCAGTCCGAGAACCAAGTGGCTCCGTGACGTAGAGAACATGGCCGCCGGCCGGAACAACTGGCTGTACAACCAAAACTTCATGCGTCAAGGCTTTGCTTAAGGAGTCGAGTACTTATAGACAGGCGAATTGGATTCTTTGAGAATTTTTATTGTCTCCGAAAGTTGATTCTCCTCATTTCCTTTCATGTGGCCATCAAGGTACAAGCCAGGTGGTTCCAAGCAGACAGATTAAAAAACAATGAAATGGGATTATTTGTGCATTTGGGGCTGGCGCAAAGATAGGGTGACGGTGAGTGCCAATGTCTGAAATGTGTGCAAACTACGGGGAAGGTCATGTATTTGAAGATTGCTGTGAATTTCATCGGGGAAGATCCTCCTAAAACAAGGGAAATAAATGGAGGGGGGTTGGTCTCTTGATCAATGATCAATTAACATTAAATGCTGGCTCAAATCTATGGCAGGCTTTAAAACGCTTACATGGAATATAATTACGGTGTTTTAGAGCAAAATCCTAATTGTGGCGTGTGGCCACTCACCGTTCCACGCGTTAAATGACTTGTCGCCATGACAGGATAGCGTTACATTTCTCTGATGTCCACCTATCTGCCTGTCTTAATGACTTTCACCAAACGTACCCGTGTTCTCGTGCACGCACTGTTTTACTTCTTTACGCACGACCCCAGTCCATTCACTCCCACTTCATCCAAACAGTCAGCTAGTCTGTGCTCTGCCTTCCTTAGTTAAATTTCCTCCTCCTCCTCCCCCTGCTCTTCCTCCTCCTCCTCTTCCTCCTCCTTCCTCTCCATTATCTGTCTTTCTTTTTCTAACGCTTCTTCTTTTTCTCCTTTCTTTCTTTCTCTTTCTTTCAATCTTTCTATCTTTCTTTCTTTCAGTCTTCTTCTTTCTTTCTTTCTCTTCCTTTCTTTCTTTCTTTCTGTCCATTTTGTCTATCTATCTGTCTGTCTGTCTGACTGTATTTCTTTTTTTCTTTCCTTCTTTCTTTCTTACCTTTGTATCATCCATCATCATCATCATCATCATCATCATCATCATCATCATCATCATCATCATCATCACCACCACCACCACCACCAGCACCACCACCACCAACACCACATCAGCAGCAGCAGGAGCATCGCCACCATCATTATTATTATTATCAGTGTTGTTGTTGCTGCAGCTGTTGTTCAAAAAAAAAGTGCCAAACATACGATCAAGCAAGATTAATAGTTGGGTAGAGAACGATTTAATGCTGCATCTAAACTTCATTCTGGCATGAATGATTGTTGACAGCACCGCAGATTCAAACAGAAGTCATACTCATAAAGCGAAGTGGGAGGAAAGAGAGAGAGAGAGAGAAGAGAGAGAGAGAGAGAGAGAGAGAGAGAGAGAGAAGAGAGAGAGAGAGAGAGAGAGAGAAAGACAAGACAGAGACAGAGACAGAGAGAGAGAGACAGAGACAGAGACAGACAGACAGAGAGATAGAGCCAGAAACAGAGACAGAGAGAAGAAAACAAACAGACAGATAGATGATAGATAGATAGATAAGATAGATATGATAGATAGATCGATCGATAGATAGATAGATAAGATAGATAGATAGATAGATAGGTAGATAGATAGATGGGAGAGAGAGAGAGAGAGAGAGAGAGAGAGAGAGAGAGAGAGAGGAGAAGAGAGAGAGGAGAGAGAGAAGAGAGAGAGAGAGAGAGAGAGAGAGAGCGAGCAAATGCGGACAGAGACTGTGAGTGAGCGAAAAAGCGGGGGTGATATTGTGGGATAGGGGTGGCTGTAGTGATATGAATGCTACAATGAATTCAGAGCGTTTTCACGAAGCAAAAACAAAGACACTTGCGCACAGTCAAACGAAAGCGCCACACGACTTAAAAACAAAACAAAACAAAACAAAACAAACAAAAAAAGAACAATAACAAACAAAAAGGACATGGTAGATGAAGCAAGAAAGAGATTTTGACCACCTCCACCCCCCCACCCACACACAGACGACCATTCCTCTAACCTCCCTCCCTCCCCACCCACCCCACCTCCCACCCCCATCCCCAAAGTACTGAAGTGTTGAATACCTGTCATCAATAATGCAGCTCCGCTACACTCCCACACGACAAATGACATTCACGGATCGGTTGGCCAAGCCTCCTTGGTCTCTCCAAACAGGAGGAGGGAAACGCTTATTTTGAATGATTTATCAGCCTTCTTATCTTTCCAGACAGGAAGGTTTCTGGTTTTTCTACCACAACAACATTTTTTTTTCCACTCTTTTCACCTGGCAGAGCGTTGAAAAGCTTAGGAATAAATCATGTTTACCGGAGGAGTGACTTCTGAGGACGGAGGAAAAAAAACAAACAAACAAAGGTTGCATTATCATTATCGTGTTGGATACAGTGAACAGTGGTAAAGGATATAAAAGTTATCATATTGTTTCAAACGTAAGCGATTGAATTGGCATTTCTTATGAGACAATCGTCGTACAGTGCAGGGTCGCGTCGGACGAGTGGGCTGATGGCGATGAACCTGACGATTGATGGCCCGTTGGGGACTGCTTGCCGGGTAACAGGCGGAACCTCCCTCCCCTGGCTAGTTTATATGCCCCGAGTATAAAGTAGCCTGGGCGATTTAACCCCCTGGGTTAAAACCACACACACACACACACACACACACACACACACACACACACACACACACACGCGCGCGCGCGCGCGCGCACGCACGCACGCACGCACACATTCTGACTTTTTATAGCTTACAAGGGAGTAGTGAAGAGAGGATATATCCATGTCCATGTCAATGTTCTTTCATTCTGCTCTTTCTCTTACTTTTAAGAGGGCGCCCCCTTCCTCAAAATCCTCTTTTTCTTTCTTGTTTTTCTTCTTCCTTCTTCCTTCTTGTTTGCTTACATTATTATTTTACCTGTAACGTTGTTCAAAGCATATATTCACCAAAAGGAATCAAAGCTTTTCGGGGCAGCTTGAAGTCTCCAGGAATAATCTTAATGGTTAGGCATAAAATCGATTGAAACTATTGTTGCATATCTAAATTTTTCAATACATAATTTTACGATTTAGACGATAATTTCGTCCAACAAGTACATGGATTGCTTTGAACTTCTCCCATTTTGAATAAAATTTCATTGGTATGGTAAATAATTATCATGTAAAAAAAAATTCCCTTGCAGTTTAACTACCCTATATCCTGAAGTCGTGATCCTTGGTTATGTTCACAAGCTTCAAATGTCAATGTAATTCAAGAAGAAAAGAAAGATGAATATATATATATATATATATATAATATAATATATATATAATATATATATAATATATATATATATATATATATTATATATATATATATATTTGTTAAAAATATTATTAAAATGAAGTGCTAAAATTCATCTACAAGCTTGTTTCAAGATATGTCTCTCTCCTCTCCTTATATATATATTCAATTATAAACAAAGCTTGCTCTTATGTCTTAGATTGCAGAAATGGGGGGAGATAAGCATTCATATCTGCAGTGGTAGATCATTCTGCCTAACTAACATATGATATAATATATATATATATATATATATATATATATATATATATATATATATATATATATATATATATATATATATATATATATAAAAATGGCTCAGAGGATTTAAACTGGCCTAGGCCGTACTAAACCAGGAGCTATAAAGAAGCCCAGGCCAGTTTGTACGGGGGCATATTCTGGGCGGGGTATAGTCTGGCCTCCTACACCGGACCCGTTCCACGAAAAAGTAAGCCAGCACGCTGACTAGCAGAGGAATCGCAGGAGTGGTGTAGGAGTAAAGGCACAGACACGGCATCAAAGGTGGTATCACCCCCCCCCCCACACACACACACACACACACACATTCACCATCTTCTCCCACACCATCCTCACCCCCCCCCCCTCGCTCCCATCCCCGCTCCTTCCCCTCCCCGCTCCATCTACTGGCCATAGGACAACTGCATACAGCGGAGATCTCCGAACAAATGCACTCGCAGAACGACTGCAGACATACACTATTTCTGGGTGGGCTTGAGCTTTCCCCTAACGCCCCCCCCCCTCCCCCCCCCCCCCCCCCCGAGTACCCCCATTACTGTGCGAAATGCACGTGCACACGTTATACGTTGCTGACTGAACGAGCAAGCATGAAGACAGACAAACGACACGTAGACAAGCGTAGAACCAATAAAGGACAAAAAGGACCCGTGCACTTCCATAAGCGTGTAGATTCCCCATTCTGTCAGCCTCATCCCAGCACTACCATCTTCATGCAGCAAATTCTCAGCATGCTAACAGACACTTACATCCAGAGGCGCAAATTGTACGTAACTGTAAAACCCAGCGACTGGCCTTGAAAACTCGTAAGTCTACACATAGCCGGAGAGAAAAAGGTGAAGAGAAACAGATCTCCCTGAGAGGGTACGTGGTTTGTCCCGGCCACAAGTTTGGACCAGTAGAGTGACCGACGATGACGATA
>CM031617.1:59110759-59138259 GCA_018398815.1 Conus ventricosus | reverse complement strand
GTCTGTGTGTCTGTTTCTCTGCCCCCCTTTCTCTTTCTCTCCCCCCCCCCTCCCTCTCAGTTTCTCTGTCTGAGTCTCTCTGTCTATTTCTCTTTGTATATCATTGTCTCTGTCAGTATGTCTGTCTGTCTGAATGTCTGTCTGTCTGTCTGTCTGTCAGGTCTGTCTGTCTGTGTATGTGCCTGCCTGCTTGCCTGCTTGACTGTCTGTCTGTCAGTCTGTCTGTCTGTCTCTCTCTTTCTCTCTCCCTACTTTCTCTTTCCCCCTCTCTCCTTCCCTCTTTCTCTGTCTCTCTTCTCTCATTTCTAATTAAGCTCTCTGCGTGAATGCTTCCGTATGTCCTGCTTTATTTCATATTGTACATCCAGTTCAGGGTGAAGACTGGATTTTTAAAAAGTGCACAAGTGTCATCTTAGTGAATAAATAATTCTCTCTCTCTCTCTCTCTCTCTCTCTCTCTCTTCTCTCTCTCTCTCTCTCTCTCTCTCTCTCTCTCTTTACACATGAATCAAATCTGATTTTTTATTTTACCGTTCTTGTCGTTAAAAAACATTCTTGTACGTGGATAATCCATACGTTTAAGTTAATTTTATTGTACGAAGATTTGTTTGGTATGTTTGTTTACATTTTGTACAGATGTGTTGTTTCTAGAAAGAAAAGAACGTAGTCATAACAGAGGAAGAGTGATTTTTCCCCCCTGTCCCGTTTCTGTTTCATGTCAGTGGCATTGCACCCACACCGCTCATTCCGGACCCCCCCCCCCCCCCCCCCTCCTGTCCACAGCCACAGCTTGGCTCGATCCCGCCACAGCCCCGACACCGATAGTCCACTGGGAGCAGTCATCGTAAAGTCGTCATAGGGCAACCCACCGGAGGAGACACTGCACTGCTGCCGAGTCACTTCGATTGTGTTCAGCGGCGCCTGTTCTGATCCAGCATAGGCAGGACGCCACTCCAAAGTCCTATACAGACGACAGTAATTGCTTTAATGTGGAGCTGGTAGAAATGAGCTCTCCCTCCGGAGGGCGCTACCACGCCCGTTCAACGACAGTCCCCATGTATTAGCCGTAACCGGTGACCTCGACAGAATCAAAACAAAGATATGGACATGGAGTGGGGATCGAAACAGAAGTCGTCACAAGAGCAGGTCATGAAGGGCAACAGATTTTGAAACTTTGAC
The DNA here is from genome assembly GCA_018398815.1 of Conus ventricosus. Lineage (NCBI taxonomy): Eukaryota > Metazoa > Mollusca > Gastropoda > Neogastropoda > Conidae > Conus > Conus ventricosus. The sequence goes on along the minus strand of CM031617.1, from coordinate 59,137,081 downwards.
ATGCTGATCGATGTGGATTGTAAATGATGGAGATGATGCGAAGAATTTCCATTCTGGTCTGTGGACTGTATGACGAGCTGTACTTCACGCTTACTGTCATATTCCGGCGTCAACCAGGCCCGAGAGATACAGACACCTGATGCGTTGGTCAGGAAATTTGGACAACACTGTATAGATTAAACTTGACTGTGTGGTTCCAGTCTTCCAATTTGAGCCATAGCAAATTCAATCCGGATAGGAGCAGGTCAGGGTAAAAAAAAAACACACACCACAAATTAATGGCTCTGATGGGAATCGAACCCATGACCTCTCAGCCGAGAGTCCGCGACGCTAACCACTTTACCACGACGGCTGGTCCTGATCAGTATTTTAATAACTTCGATAACAGAGCCAAACGAACAGAAGCGGTGAAAATTTAAACCTTTTGATAGGGATAAAAATGGAAGTAAAAATGATAACGAATGAAAAAAAAAAGAAGTGAAGGGGAAAAAAGTGAGTAGGAAAGAAATAAACAAAAAGGTAAAAAGAAATAAAAGGAGAAAGAGAAAACAGGAAAATAAAGCAATGGAAAAAAAGATAGAATGAAAAGAGAAAGAAATGAAATAGTAAGAGAAAAAAAAAAAAAGCGAATTTCGACAATACGAAGGTGAAAGATGGTTTACATCCAACCACCGTTGTCAACTTTGCTTCCAAACAAACAAACAAAACACACCAGTTAAGGAAGAATAAAAGAAAGCGATATTTCACACTACATTCTGAAGCTGGGGTACGTCAAGAATGGTCACCCTGTGTGGCCAGCCAGTGTAGACAGTTCTGATGAAAATTAAAGAAATTGAAAGAAGAAAAAAATACTAGTTAAAACAAACAAAGGGATAGCAGACAGAAAATGTTGACTTTGCGCTTCTAAGGTCTGGAATAAAAAGGTACTCATATATAACTAAATCTGAAAAAAGAAACTTAAGGAAAATAAGGGAACAGAACGAAAAGAAGAAAGAAGAACATGAAATATATGGGCAGCGCAGAAACAAAAAAAAACAAAAAAAGAAAGGAAACAAAGCAGGCTCATGTGAAAAATACCGCATACGTGATTCGTCAGCAGTGCAGTGTCTTCGCTGGCGGGTTGTCTTACGACCACTCGTTAGAGATTCCTCCCAGTTGATTCAGTTGCTTGGGTTGCGTGCGGCGAATGCCGGAGATCTGTTTGGGAAAGGGCCCTTGAGGAGGTGAGGAAGATAAGATGGCCAAAACAGACTGACAGTGAAAATAAAAAGGAAGAACGGAAAGAGCGAACAAAACAAAGCAAGCAAGGTTCATGCTACGTTTCTCAACACCACTAAAGGACAAAAATCTTGCTCTCTTTCTGACCAGTCTTGTGCACAAGAAAAAAAGCAAGAAAGACAGGAAAAGATTGGAAAGATAAAGAATGTAAGAAGTGTAGAAAGAAGGAAAGAAAAAAAAAAAAGAAACAAAGAAATACTAACACATTAAAAAAAGAATAATGAAAGAAAAAAAAAAACAAAGGGAGAAAAAGGAAAAAAAGAAGACAGAAAGAAAGAAAGAAATAAAAACAACATTAAAAGAGAAAGAGACTGAAACAGGGAAAGACAGACAAACAAAACCAATGCAAGAAACGTTCGGCTTGCGTGCCTGAAAACGCTGTGAAGAGAAAACTCCGCCCCTGTTATGCCAGCTCTGGCAGCAGAAAGAAGTGTTTTTTTTTTTTTTTAAAAGGAACATGGAAGGACAAAAGGAAACAAAAAGAAAGAAAAAAAAAGAAGAAAACTCCTACCCCAGCAAAAAAAAAAAAGTTGAAATACAAACAAAACAATACCACAAAATTAACAAACGCACACAACTTTTTACAGCAGCCCTAACCGTAAAGTTCAAACGCAGTAAAAAGGAAGGAAATCAGACGCAAGCGTGACACGGTAGATTTTATGAAAAAACAAAAACAAACACAAAACAAAACAAAGCACACAAACAAAGAAACAAACAACCCCCCCCCCCCCCCCCCCCTCCCAATGACGTGTTACTGAGAAAGGTGACAGACACGCTTCCAATCCGATTGTCACGTGCACGAGAAGCCAGTTTTTTTTGCGGGCACTTCAGCCCTGTCCAGACCCTCCCGCCTCTTCCTGATGCCAGAACCGGTTGGCAGGCCACTACACAGCTGCCGCAGCTGCTTCGGCGGGCAAAAGCGTTTAATGAGTTCCATCCTTCAACGACGAAGACATTCAATCTATGGAAGCGAGAATAGCTGGTAGATCACTACTAACATTTTTTTTTCTAGCATCACGAGTTTTAGGATAAAGTTGACAATTCGAGAGTCATTGGAATAAACTTAGACGGAAGAGTGGTTTTTCACTGAACAAACTTAGAATTCCAGTTGGAGAGATTTTTTAGGCCGACTTGTATAATGTCAGACTGAAACGACAGGAATGGACTCTTTTCTCCCCCTTCCTCCCCGACCACTCCTCACCCCTACACCCGTTTTGTTTGGAGGGGATGCTAGAGGAGATGAGACACGGGACAGCGAGAGGCATGACGAGGACAGGCAGGCACTTTTAGAGACAGTGGTGGACAAGGAATCAAGATGGGAGTAGCACCCAATATGGTGTTCCCAGATCTGTTGAAAGCTGGGCTCAGTTCTCAATAACAAAACTGTAATAACTAGGGAAAGTACTCTCAGAGATAAACCAGGTACACACCCCGTCCTTGCCCTTTCCTCCCCCTCCCCCCCCCTTCCCACTCCAACTTTTACTCAGACTTTACTTCGTCATTCATCCACTTACCATCTTCTAAGCAAAACATGCACATGCATTGTATAAAAAAAACTTTGAATGAATATCACAATTGTGTGTGTGTGTGTGTGTGTGTGTGTGTGTGTGTGTGTGTGTGTGTGTGTGTGTGTGTGTGTGTATGTGTGTGGGGTGTGTGTATGTGTGGTGTGTGTGTGTGTGTGTGTGTGTGTGTGTGTGTGTGTTGTGTGTGTGCTTTGAGTTAGAATGAGTATTTCATCATGTTTCTGGAATATGCGCTTTGGCCTCTTGCGAAGAAAACGCTCTATAAATATCCTTTTTAATTACATTACATTATAATTTAAATGTTGCGCCGTCGAATCTTATTGTCTTTTCCCTTCAGAGGAAATCTTGCCCGAAAATGTCTTCATTTAAACCAAAATAAAGCCTGAAACTGGTAAAAATGCAATAACTTAAGAATATACACATCGTTGAAAACATTTAGAATACGGTCAATTTAAAGAATTATTGGATTCTTCCAATCGTTGAGACATTGCGTCCAGGCACACTGAAGATAACAGCATGGAAACGTCTTTCTCTCTCTCTGTCTCTGTCTCCTCTCTCTCTCTCTCTTGCACAACACACACACACACACACACACACACACACACACACACACACACACACACACACCACGCACGCTCACGCCGCACACACACACACACACACACACCACGCACACACACACACACAACACACACACACACACACACCACACACACCACGCACGCTCACGCCGCACGCACACACACACACACACACACACACACACACACACACACACACCACACACACACTATCACACACACTATCACACATACAAGTACAGACTCACATACCCTCACTGAAAGTATATGGAATGAATGGCACAGCTGAAAAGCCGCAGCGTTATCGAAGACACACTTTTTCCCCGTTTCAGGGAAATCACTTAAAATCAATTAACTGCATGTTTGAGCGTCTGAGTACGCGCTCTCACCTATTCGAACGGGCGAACGGCCAGAATGAATTTGTGATCTTGGTTGTTTTGATTGCAGTTGATTGTGTTCCTTTCCTGCGGACGTGGACAAACTGCGGTGTGTGTGTGTGTGTGTGTGTGTGTGTGTGTGTGTGTGTGTGTGTGTGTGCTGTCGAAAATGAATTTTCCATCTTTTGGACAAATAAAATTGTTATCCTGTTATCCTGTTATCCTGTTAACTCCCTTGCCAACTCTATTGTATTTTAAGCCTTCTTATAATGTAGTTTCCAGGAACCATGGAACGACATAGAATGATCTTGTTTTCCTTTACAGAATGCTGAAAAGATTTTCCAGGCTGTGGAAGAGAGGAACGTGCGCGTAAGGATTTCTGCAAGAATTAGTCGTGAAGATAAAATGACAAGTCAAGAGAAGCAGGCTCAGAAACATCAAATATTGCAGACAAATGACGACCGTAATGGCTCTGAATTAAAAAGAAATGAAATAAAGACAAACAAACCAAAGAAATCAATGGATTCGATGGCAGAATCGATCTTCTTAAAATGAGTAGAGGCCCAGCGCCGTCAGTTCACAGGGAACAGTCAGTATCGGGTCGACGTGGGGCAACCCGCCGGAGCGGACCTCGGATTGAAGCTAAATTGCTTGAGTCGTTTTCAGCAGGAGTTGTTTTCATCTAGCATACTCACGACGACGTCCTCTTTTAAGTCACACATTGACGACACTTTGCGACAGAGTCTTGATTCCACTACCAGATAAAATCCGCTGAGTGTCCTCTGGGCAGGTCGTCATTCTATGGCGCCTTTCCTGCTCAGATGTTGCACACAGGATGAGAGATTCATGACACATCCTCCCCCTCCTCCTCCTCTTCCTCCCCCCCCCCCAACAACTTCTATTTCTACAACTACTGCTGCTACTGCTACTGATGCTGCCACTGCTGCTACCAGTTATCTATAGTCATCTGCTTAGAGCATATCGTATGCATAAGAACTGTCATACAACGGAAAGGACGGGATCCTGCATTTACAGACCCAGAAACAGCCGTTTTCAGATGCCTTTACCATGAGCCAGGTCAGTCTCAGCTTCTGGTGGATGGTCTGAATAATCAGACCCTTTCTAAAGCTATTGGCGATTTCGCCAGGTGACTCCACACTGGGTAACGATACATGATATTAACAGATACTTTCTAAAAGCTATTGACAATTTCGCCGGTGACTCCACACTGGGCTACGATACATGATATCAACAGGTACTGTCTAAAAGCTATTGACAATTTCGCTAGGTGGACTCACACTGGATAATATAACATGATACAAATCAGGTACTTTGTAAAGCTATTGGCGATTTCGCCAGGTGACTCCACACTAGGTAACGATACATGATATCAGCAGGTACTTTGTATCAGGTACTTTGTAAAAGCCGCCAGGTGACTCCACACTGGGTAACAATCATGATACAATCGGATTACTTTGTAAAGCTATTGACAATTTCGCAGGTGACTCCACACTGGGAAACTGTTACAATGCTATCTATGCGCTGACTTCCTCAGTACAAGGTAAGCGCAGTACTATAGCTTGTAAGAGTTCGTTGTAGATCTGTGGTAGGTGTTCGGCTCGCAGCGACAAAATACACAGGCGGTATTGAAACGAAGAGGATCCTTTTATTTAAAAACGTTGAAGAATTTGGGAACAAAGAAAACACTGACCTTCGGGTTTTTTTCCCCAATTTGGTGTTCGGGAAACCCTCAACGTCATGAAAGCGCGAAAAATTCTACAAAATGACAGCTTTTCGTCGACTGGGGGGAACCTAAAAAAACCCAATAAAGACTCAAAACACTTTTTGATTAAAACTTTTTAAAAAATTCCTTTCCCCTCCTCTTCTCGTCTGTTTTGTCTTTCTCCCCCCCCCAGTCGCAAAGCCTTTCTTTTTTTTTTATGTTATTGAAACAATATTCCAAAACCTATCGATTTCATTTCTAAAATATTCTCCCTTTACCAGTAATTTTTAACCCAATAAAATCGCGCCCCCGACCGTTTTTGCAAATGAAATTTCGGTCATTTTTTCTAAAAACATTCTGGAACCCTTCGGCAATGCATTTGCAATTTACTGAAATGGAGAACCTTCTAACAAAAACCCTTGAATATTTAGTCGAATTACAATCGACCCAAAAAAACAATACTGAAAAATTAGGCATGTTTTCTTTTTCCCAAAACTTTTTTAAACAAATCAACAACGAAACCACACTGACCGAAAATAAAAAAGATCTAAAACGATATATAAAAAAGGGGGGGTTTGCCAGCGGTATTATTGCTTTTTACGTTTTCACAAAAGTCTCCCCCTCTCTTGTCCCCTTTTTTAAAATTTGAAAATTTAACCCCCCCCCATTTAAAAAAATTTTCCCCAAAATTTCAAATAAATCTTTAAAATTTTAAAAGAAATGCCCAAAATGATTTTAAAAAAAAAAGATCAACCAGAAAAACACACACCCAGGTTCAAAAAAAATTTTAAAACCAGTTAAAAAGTCTAAAATTTTTTTTCCCACAAAACCTTTTTAAAAAGGGTCGGGCCCCGCGCAGATTGGGTTCCCCCTTTTAAATTTTTCAAAAAATAAAGGGTTTAAGGTATGGGCCAAAAAGGAAACCCCTAGAAAATTAAAATTTCTAAAAAACAATAAAGGTTTTATGGTAGTAAACCCCCCGGTTAAATTTTTCCCTTGTGGGGAAAGAGGGAAACAGTTCCTTTTCCGTAAGCCCAAAAACCCCAAAATGGCAAGGGAAAAAATCTTCTTTTGGGTAAGGAACCTGCCGGCCCTTTGGGGGTTTCCCTTTCCCGGTGTAGGGGGGAACTGGGCCTTTCCCCCCCCATTTTTTTCCCCTTCCCAATGAGGCCGAAAAGGCCCCCTCCGTCAAAGGATCATTTTTCCGAGCCCACAAGGAAAGGGCAGGCCCTTTTTGGGGGACGGGGTTTCCTTCCAAAATTTTGTAAAATTGTTTAAACCCCCCTTCCCCTTTGGGCCCTTCCCCACTCCATTTTGGTTGGGCTTCCCGGGGCAGAAGGCCGGGGAAACATTGGGAATTTTCCAATTTTGAAATTTTTTGGAAGGCCGGATTCTCGTGGGAAGCCCCCCTTTAAGTTGAAGGGAAGGGACCAGGTTTTTTGTTTTTGGGGAGGGGAGGTTTTGCCTTTTCCAAAATTTTGGGTTCCCTTTTTTGGTTTCCTTAAAAGCAAACCCTTTTTTAAATTCCTTTTAGCGGGGGAAACCAAAAAAAAAAAAACCCCCCCCCCCCCCCCCCAAAAAAACCCCCCCCCCCCCCCCAACCACAAAAAAAAAAAAAAACAAAAAACCCCCCCCACAAAAAAAAAAAAAAAAAAACCCCCCAAAACCCCCCCAACCCAAAAAAAAAAAAAAAAAAAAAAAACACCCCCCCCAAAAAAAAAAAAAAAAAAAAAAAAAAAAAAAAAAAGGTCAGCAGCTGTAGGCATGGGTTCAGGATTAGGTAATCAGCTTTTGGGTCGCCAAAAATCGAGGCACACTCGGTTAGTCCCATCTTTCTTTTTGCCAACGAAAATTTGGCGCCCGCGTTTTTGGCGACCCTTGGGACTCTTTATAACCCCCGTTTCAACATGTCTTTGATGTCCTCTTTCAGCGACACTTGGGTGGGCTAAGGCATTTGGGTAGGGTTTTGCCTGATAGGGGGGTGATGTCAACTTCATTATTAAATTCAGATCTGTTTTTCCTGGGAACTCATTTGAAGATCTTGAGTCCCTAAATTTAACGCCCAAGTATTTCTGTTTGCTGCGGGAAATGCTCAGTTGTGGCCCCAAAACTACATGTCAATGTTTCCGGGGGTTTGAAATCATTCGGGTCTAACAGTTCTTCATCGTTCACAGAACTTTCTTAGTGAAGTGTCCCATGCCGGAGGGGGAAAAGGTGGCTCCCAATCTTTAAATTCACCAAAAATGTGCATCTGTAGTGGCTTTTCTTCCGGGTTCGAAGTATTTTTTGGGGCCCAATATTTGGGGAAAATCTTTGCTTGCCTTTGATTTTCATTTAAATAGTCATTCAGCCCTTGACTGCTTTACGGATAGGGTCCTTTCCCTGCATCGCGGGTTTGGGTTTTTGTCAGTAGGCGCAGAAAAAGGGGATTTTCTCCCCAGGCTAAAATTTCCCTGCCCTTGGTCTTCCGGTCATAGGGGGGTTGGCTTTTCCCTTTGGGATTTTTATTTCCCATTTTGGGGCAAACTGTGGGGGTTATTTTAAATGCGTTCACGCAGCTCAAACAATATTGATACTGTTCATGTTCTCGGGGGACTCCATTTCCCTTTTTGTCCACAGTCTTTAAATTTTTTGCATTGGCCCTCCCCACATTTTGGCCTTTACAGTAGCTAAAAGGGGAGAAAACCCAGGATTTTGAGGGATTCCCCTATAGGCGAACAACAAGGCTTGATTAATCTATGCCATTGTCGGGGTTTTGGTCAGAAACAATTTCTTCAGCATGTTTTTTAATTTTCCCGTTGTTACTTTTTCTCCGGGCCCGGTTTGCACATGGGGGATTAGGGCGTGGTGTTCAATGGGGCACTGAGCAAAAACAAAACAACCTCCCCATGCAATCAGATAAAAAAACTGGGTCCCTAAATCACTTAATATTTCTTTCAGGCACCCCAAAAGTTACTAAAAATGTCAATCGGGCTTTTCAGAAACGGTCTCAGTTTTGGGATGCTTTTTGGGGGGACCTCCCCGGATACCTGGGGGAATAGTCTCCCAAAATTTGAGGATGTATTTTGGTTCCTGATTCACTGGCGGGCCCAATTTTCCTAAAAGGTCGATGGGACCCTCTTAAAAGGGTCTGTAAATTTAGTGGCATCTTCCCCATGGGTACCTTTGGGGGTTCTTCCTTTGGGTTTTTTCTTCGGCAAAAGGGTCACAGGATCTGCAGAAGGAGCAACATCGCCCTGGATCCCGGGCCCAGTAGAAGGCTGTTTATGATTTTGTCTGTGGTCTTCTTGCCCCATGGGGCCCCCCCCAAGGATAGATTTAAAGGGGGCCAAACTCCATCACGGGTTTTCTTTTAAGGACTGGCTGGAAAAAAAATTGGCAAGTGTTTTGGGCCTTTCCCATCATTTTTCATCCCTTTTTTTCTTGAAAGGTCTGTAAGACACCATTTTTTTTTTACAAAGGATACCCCTGTGTTACCCTGGTCTGGCATCTGTTTTGCTGGCTATTTTTGCAGAGAAGGGTCGCTTGGGTGTAAAATGGACCCGTTTCTTTTTGGTTTTTTCTGGGGGATTTCGGGAGGGTTTTCTGTTTTTCAAAAGGTTTTGATCTCCCCTTTTTTCTCCTTTTGGGTTGTGCGCGTGTTGTTACTGCACAGGGTTTTTGTGGCCAAAAGGTTTAGGTCATCCGGGTGCAGGGCCCCCTTTAAAATTGCCCATGATGGGGTTTATGAGGAAAGGGCTGGGCAGGGGCAACCCAAAAAATTTTACCCTTTCCCCAAAAAGAAAACGGTGTAGGGAAAATTTTGACATAGCTGTGGGGGGGCGGCCTCAACATGCCATTTGGGCAATCGTAGGAAGCCGTTTTGCCGTTAAAAGTTTTTTTGGAAAAAAGGGGCCTTCCCAATGAAGATCCCCTGCACCCCTTTTTCTTGAGAAACCCGTACTTCCTTTTTTCATAAAGTCCCTTTTACCCAGGGAAAGGGGAAATTTAAATCATCTTGGCACGGTTTAAGAACGCACATTGCAAAACTTTCTTTTTTGTGCTCTTCCGGGGGTTTTCGTGGGCTTGACGTGAAAATTTCTCCATCTCCTCTGCGAGGGTGTCTTCCTTTACTCCCTTTTCCCCGATGGCAAAAATTGGGGGAAAATGTTAGGTTTTTTTATTTCCCCCCAAGCGCTGGTTTTTTCCGGTCTTTATGTTTAATGGGGGAGGGCCCGCGTTTATCTGAATTTTTGGGCAGTCTGCATTCAGCAGCCTTTTTGACCCAGGCGTCCCCCAGTTGAAAATTTCAATGGTGGGTTGGTTTACTTGGAACTTGGAGGGTGGTTTTGTATCGGTTGTAGAGGGTTTTGGGTCCGTTTTTCAAGGGGGCCCGGGTTTTGAGACTCCAGGAACCCCTGTGCGCTTCGCGGGATTTTAGGCTTTTGGGGGCTTTCTCTTGTAGAAGGTGGGCTTTCAAGGTCTTTAGGGGCAGGGATTCTACAAAATTTTTCTTTTTGGAACCCGATATGCAAACCATTCCCTTGTCTTTTTTCCCTTTTTGCCAATCCAGCCATCTCTTAGATAGTTTTGAAAACCTGGTCAGGAAAAGGGGGCCCCCCCCCCCCCCCACCCAACCCCCCAAAAAACCCCAAAAAAAAATTAAAAAAAAGGATTTTTTCTTCTTTGGTTTTGAGGAAAATTTGGGAGGTTTTCAAAAAAAAAAAAAACCTTTAAAAAGGGGAAAATTGGGGCCCCCGTTGTTTCAATTCATTTTCTTCCAAAAGGGTTAAATCTTTAGAAACTTCAAGGGTTGCGTTTCCCCTCTTAAAAATTTGGAAAGCCCCGGTCTTTTGGCCCCTCATTTTCGAACCCCAAAACGTTTTCCCCTTTCGAATTTCTTTCCCATCCGAAAATTAAATTCTCTTTGGCTCTTTTCGGGTGGGTTCCCCCTTTAACTTTTCAATTTTTTTCCCCGCAGTTTAAATTTTTCTTTCTCTTTCTTTTGGGGTTTTTTTTTTCAAATTTTTTTTCTTTCCTTTTTTCAGCCGGCTTCCTCTTTTCCTTTTTTCCTTTTTCTTCCTTTTTCTTTCCTTTTTTTCACGTTTTTTTCTTTTTCCCCCTTTTTTTCTTTTTTTTTCCAAAATTTTTTCCTGTCTTTCCTTCTCTTCCCGTTTTTTCCCTTTTTCCTTTCTTCCCGTCTTTTCCCTTTTTTTCACGTTCTTCCTGTCTTTCCTTCTTTCCTTCTTTTTTTCTTTCCTTTTTCCCGTCTTTCCCTTTTTTCTTCAGTTTTTCCCTTTTTTTCCTTTTTCTTCCCGTCTTTCCTTCTTTCAGTTCTTCCTTTTCTTTCCCCTTTTCTTCCTTTCTTCCTTCTTTCCTTCTTTCCCGTTTTCCTTTCTTCACGTTCTTCCCGTTTTTTTCTTTCTTTTTCCTGGGTTTTTCCCTTTCTTCAAGTTTCCCTTTCCGTCTTTCCTTCTTTCCCGTTTTTTCCCTTTTATTCACGTTTTTCCTGGGCTTTTCCCTTTTTTTCCCCGTTTTCCTGTTTTTTTCCCCTTTCTTCACGTTCTTCCTGTTTTTTCCTTCTCTTCCCGTTTTTCCTGGGCTTTCCCTTTTCTTCCCGTCTTTCCTTCTCTTCCCCGTTTTTCTGTCTTTCCTTCTCTTCCCGTTTTTCCTGTCTTTCCTTCTCTTCCTGTCTTTTCCCTTTTCTTCACGTTCTTCCCGTCCTTTTTTTCTTTCCGTTTTCCCTTTTTTCCTTCTTTTTTGTCTTTCCCTTTCTCTTCTTTTTTCTTTCCTTCTCTTCACGTTTTCTGGGCTTTCTTTTTTCCTTTTCTTTTCCTTTTTTCCCCGTTCTTCCTGCTTTCCTTCTTTCCTTTTTTTCCTTCTTTCCTTTTCCCTTGGGCTTTCCTTCTCTTCAATTCTTTTTCCCTTTCCCTTTTCTTCACGGGTTTTTCCCGTCTTTTCCCTTTCTTCCCTTTTCTTTTTTTTTTTTTTCCTTTTTTTCTTCCCTTTACCTTTTCCTTTTTTTCCTTTCTTTACCTTCGTCCTTTTCCTTTCCTCTTCACCCTTTTCCTGGGCTTTCCTTTCCTTTACTTTTTCCTGTTTTTTTCTTTTCCGGTGCCAATTCCCCAAGGTTTTCCCTTTTTTGTTTTTTCCTAAACCCCTTTTTTTATAAAATTTTTCCCGGGAAATTTTTCCCCCCTGGCAAGTCCTAAAACCTTTCCCCTCCCCCGTTTAGGAAAAAAAAAAAAAAAGACCCAAACTTTTTTAGCAACGTTTTACTAAAAATTTCATTCCTTCCCCAGTCAGGGCCAGCAGTCTTCCGTTTTGGGCTTCTTGGGGGTTTTGGTTAAAATGCTTTTTTAGAAGGCGCCAGTTTTAATTCTCTGGAAAAAACCTGTGAGGACCCCGGTTCCCCCCTGTTTACAATCCGCTTAAAAATTGGTCTGAAATTTCGAATAATTTCCGATTTCTTTAAAACGGGAGCCGTGGGTAGGTGTTCGGCTTTTTGACGCAAAAACACAGGCGGTTTAAACGGGGTTTTTTTTTATTTAAAAGGTTTGGTTTTGGAAAAATTTTCCCCCGGGTTATTAAAACCTGGGACAGGAATTTTCGGGGTTTGGGGCCCCCAATTTTACTTAAAAAATTTGTCTGACTTCCCCCTAAAGGAAAGTTAGACATAGCTTGTAACTTCCTTTGTTTCTTGGGGGTGTTCCCCCAGCGCAAAAATCCACGGTATTGAAACAAAGGGCCTTTTATTTAATTTTTTTGAAAATTTGGGGGAACCCAAAAACAAAACCCTGAAAACCCAGGGTTCAATTAACGGGCCGTTTCAAATTTAATTGAATGCAGCAAAGCCGGAAATTCTAAAATAATTTTAAATTTTTGTCACTTAATCAAACTTCCCCAAAAAACTGAACAATTAGGCCTGAACTCGTTTTAAAAAATCCCCCCCTTCCCGTTTGTTCCTTTTAAAATGCTCCCCCCCCTCATTTTTTTTATGAATTTTAAAAAAATTTTCTCCCCTCTCTTTTCCCCCTTTAAATTTCATTCCAAGTAAAAGGGGTTTTTAAACCAATGGGAAATTTTGCGGGACCTATGGGCAAAATGTTTAAAAAGGGGATTTCTACAAAAATTTCGAACCTTTAATGGGGAAAAAAGAACTTACTGAAACGGGGGAATTTTCCTAAATTTTTAAATATTTTAATCAAATTAATTGTAAAAAAAATCTTGGGAAAAAATTCAAGCAAACAACCAAAGTTTTAAAACCCAAAAAACGCCAATTACCAAAATACAAAATTTTTAAAAGGCGATTTTTATTTAAAAATGCCAAGGGGTTTTGCCTTTTTAAAAAGTTTTCCAAAATCCCCCGTTCAAAGGTTAAAAAAAAAAAAAAAAAAAAAAAAAAAAAAACCCCCCCCCCCCCCCCCCCCTTAAAAAGGGGAAAAACTTTAAAAAAAAAAAAATTTTTTTGACCAAAGGGGCCCCGCAAAAGGGTAAGGGGGGGGCCGTTCTTTTGGGGGGGCTTTGTTTGGCCCAAATTTTTTTAAAAAAAAATTTTAAAAAAATTTTTTGTTTTTTTTTTTGGAAAAACCGAAAAAAGGGAAAAATTCTACTAATGACAGCTTCTCGTCGACTAGACTCAAACTCAATGAAGACTCGAACACTTCTAGACAGAACTCGTCAACAAATCTCCTTTCGCTCTCTCTCTCGTCTGTGTGTCTCTCTTCCCCAGTCGCACAGCTCTCATTCTTTTTTATGATATTGAAACAATATTCTCGAACCTACTCGATTATTCATTTCTAGAATATTCTGCATACCAGTAAGCTTAACCAATGAAATCGCGACGACCGTATGCAAATGTAATTCGGTCAGTTTCTACAACATTCTCGAACCTTCGCAATGCACTAGCAACTTACTGAAACCTGGAGAACCTTCTAACATAATCTTGAATATTCTAGTCACATTATCAATCGATCCCAAAACAATACTGAACAATTAGGCATGCATTCATTTTCCAAACGTTTTAAACAAATCAACAACAGCACCACACTGACCGAAAATACAAAGATCTAAAAGCGATATATAAAAGGAGGCTGCCAGCGCGTCATTATTGCTATGACGTCTTTCACAAAAGTCTCACCCTCTCTTGTCTCCCTTTTAAATTGTAACAGTAACAATACATGATACAATCGGGTACTTTGTAAAGCTACTGACAATTTCGCTAGGTGACTCCACACTGGGTAACAATACATGATACAATGGGGTACTTTGTAAAGCTACTGACAATTTCGCTAGGTGACTCCACACTGGGTAACAATACATGATCTGCCACTGTACTCAGCGGGAGCATAACTCCTATGTGCTAGAATAAACAATCAAATTAAGTGGTGGACAATAAAGGTCAATGGGAAATTCAAGCAACAAGCGGCAAAGTAAATTAAACACCAAAATTCGCTTCAAGTTATCATACTACATCTGGAAATTTTGTGTCTTGAATTACTTCTATTTGCCCCAACTATGCATCATAGATTCTGAATCTGAAAAAGAATAGGAGGGGGTCCTGTTACAAGGCATAACATTAAAGGAAACTAGTTTTGACCAGGCGCAAAAGGTAGTGCGTCTGACTTGATGGCATTTACTCAAGATATTTGTTTTTAGAAACGAAACAAGCAAAGAACTTTCGAAGTCTCACACTATTCTGTTCAATATTTTGTTTCAAGGAAAATTACCAATCACAGCCAAGATAAACAGGCAATTTAGTTCTATTCAAGACAAAATGTTCGACTTCTTTCCTCCGCACATATCGGCGGGACTTCTGCCACAAGCAAGATTATAACGGTTACTTCCCATTTGGTCTACTCCTATTTCGCCTACTCAGAAATGTGTGAGCACGACTTGGCCTAACGGCCTTCGTTCATTCGTCCTTCGTCCTCTCTCGGGCTTCGCCCTACTCTAATCTAAAGACCATCGATTCTGCTTTGGAGTAGACTGGGACACTGGTTACGCCAGGGGGGAGCCTTGCAGTATGGTCAGTATGGAAATAGACGAAATGGGAGTAGTAGACGAAATGGGAGTAGACGAAATGGGAGTAGACCAAATGGGATGTCACCATTATAACATATACTTGGCTAGAACAGTCTGTTCTGTTGATCAGATTACCAACATGGTTTTGTTAAAGGCAGATCACGTTCCGGCCAATGCTGACTGGATCAGGACTAGACTGAAGAACACGATGAGAGTTAGGATTGGGATTAGGGTCAGGCAGACGTTATGCTCCGCGACTTGTCTAATTGTTTGACAGCGTGCCTCACCTGCAATTCAAGAACACGTTGAGGGATAGTGAGCTGAACAGAATGTGCTCTGGAAGGATCCAGCATTTCCGGGAGAATGACATAAAGCTTACCGTGATTCACAGCTACGAGATATTGATGAAGCTGATTCGTTACGGCTCTAAAGGCAACGTGCTGGTTTATATATAGTATAATATATATATATATATCTCATATATATATAATAATTATAATATATATATATATAAAATTATATGATATATATTATAGATATGTAACAAACTAATAAATCCAAGGTTTAAGTACCGAGACCATTGAGCAACTTACAGAGCAGCTTGGATTGCAAGACTAAGACAATTGAGCAAGCTTTGTCTCTAATTCTAATATAGTGCCATATATATATATATATATATATTATATATATATATATATATATATATATATATATATATATATATATATATATATATATCGGAAATAGCACACAAAAAATGATTCAAGACCGAATAAATATATTTACATAAAGCGCCAATATTTTCTCCACTGTCCACAGTGAGAGTCGCGCAGAAAACTGCCGATAGAAAGCGACTCCTTTCAGGAACAGTAAACATCAAAGAAATAGAATGGAATTATTGGAAAAGTCTGTCCTGTAGAATAAAAACACGATTGGCGACAGCTGCGTGCCACTGTAAACAAAGACAAGAGTGTGCCCAATGGACGAACAAACGATTCCACGTCAGAGAGTGGCCTTGAAGAAATACAATGTAAACAGTCGGATTGTCATAGGAAACAAATATCCCCGTCAGAGCCAAAACTCAATATCCAGACAGCCTGCTTAGTCCGAGAGGAAACTCCAGATACTTCACCTGCCTGGTCGCATGCACAGAAGGCTTGAAGGAGAACTGAAATAACATTCTGAACTAGCTGCTACAAGGACGACACAAACACAGCCTGACTCATCACAGTCAAGAAGGCTTGAAGAAGAACTGAAATAACATTCTCAACTAGCTGCTACAAGGACGACACAAACACAGCCTGACTCATCACAGTCAAGCCGAGGATGACGGGTCAGTGGTTCCAGTTAAAAAATCGGGGCGCTTCGCCTTGAATTGAGAAACCACCACTTTGAATCGCGGTAGCTGACGTCTGAAAAAAAGTCTAACGGAACAAGTCGTCGTGAGCCTCTTCTCCACCACCATCACCTTCTCTCTCCCTCCCCCCCCCCCCCCAATCATCACCTAATTCTTTACTTTCTACCGTCACCCTTTCCTTTCCCAACTCCCTCCCCCCCCCCACCTCCCTCTCTACGCCAGGTGTGTGGCACTAACTGACCCAACCAGCACTAACTGGAACAAGAAGTGTTTTTTAAAAAAAAAGTGTTTTAAAGTTATAAGCACCTGATTTATGTATAACATGTAATTGTTGTTTAAATGCAACGAAGAAAACGAGCAGTATAACACACTTAAAACGCCAATCAATCGCACGCTTATACACACTCAAACATAACGGAACCCTGTCCTTTCCATCTGGCCAAACAGTTCCCTTCTGCTGAGCACAGAAATGATGGCGAAGCTTCAGTTCGCTGTTCGTGTTTTCGAGCATCAGTTGTCACGTGCAGAGGACATGTGACCCACATTCAGTGAGTTATTCCGTCAAGGTCACCAAAGAGTAGCTATTATTTGTAGTGGTTCCTGTCCAGTCTGAATACCAAGGAAACCAGACAGTGCCGCCGAAACACACGCCTCACAATGCATGTCGTCAAAAGACGTTCAGACTGACACACATCCATCGTATTATCAGTAGCCCGCTTTGTTGGCTGTGAACTTCCCTCTCGATCCTCGGAGGACAATATTCTTCACTGGCGAAGACTGTCCAGAACAGGAGGAACCACAGACAGGAGCGAGCTTCTCGGGAAGAGAGTTGAAGGTTCCAGACCTCGAGAAGGTATGACCAGAAACACGAGTCTTTTCGAAAAGATTCCAAGGAGGTTCCAAAGCTTGATGCCGGGCAGTCTGGGGGAAAAAAAAGAGTCTCAAAAGGGATAACTGGAAGCTCTCTACAGGCCTAAAAGTGATAACTGGAAGGAAGCTCTCTATAGGCCTACCAGTTCGCTGAAAACGGTCAGATGTCAAGGATTCATTGCAAAGATCTATTTCCTTGCTATAAGGTGAACAGTATTTTGTGGCTTCTCATGCATGTGGTTCACGACACATTTTATTCGTAATGCGATACATATATTATTATTCATAGGTAAGAAATTGTCAGTTTTCTTTTTTTGGTTTTTTTTTAATCTCGTGTCACATGTCTTGTCTCTCGTCTCGTCTCTCTCTCTCTCTCCTCTTCTCTCTCTCTCTCTCTCTCATCTCTCCTCTTCTCCTCTCTCTCTCTCTCTCCGCCCCCCCTCTCTCTCTTCTCCTGAACTATTTATTTTGTGATTAAAATTGTTGTTGAGGCCTTCTAGTAATAAAAAAAAAACGTTTGATGCATGGGTTGGATAAGTTTGTTATTCTCTCTCTCTCTCTCTCTCTCTCTCTCTCTCTCTCTCTCTCTCTCCTCTCTCTCTCTCTCTCTCTCTCTTATGTAATGCTGAATCGGAGACGTATCCATATTTGTCCAAGACTTATTTTTATGACTAACGTCCAATGCGTTATTATGATGACAGGTCTTTGCTGTTGTTTTTGATGTGTGAATTTCTTTGTTTCTTTGTTTTGTGTTATGTTGTATGCAAATATGTGTGTATGCCCCGCGCGCGCGCGCGCGCGCGCGCGCGTGTGTGTGTGTGTGTGTGTGTTCGTTCGTTCTTTAAGTTAACGTCTATCCACCTAACAGTGATCTTAGACAGAATGTAAGTGTTATGTGTGTGTGCATGTGGTGTTTTGGGTGTATGCAAGCGAACGGTTGGTGTTGATTTTGGGCGTACATAGGTATGTATAATGCATTTAGGCCTAGATAAAATAAATAATTTTTAAAAAAAAATAATAAAAATTAATTTTAAAAAAAAAAAAAAAAAAAAAAAAACAAAAAAAAAAAACCCCCCGGGGCCCAAAAAAAAAAACAAAAACAAAAAAAATAAAAAACTTTTAACTTGAAATTCCAAAATTTGGGAAACAGAAATAACAATTTAAAAGGATTTTTGGAAAATACACGAGGGAAAAAGGTAAAAACCCAAGGGCAAAATTTGGGCCTTCATTTTTCCCAAAAAAGTTTAATTGGAAGGTGCTTCCGGGCCCAAAATCGACGGTTAAATTTTTGGTTTTAAAAAAGCAAAAAAGGGGGTTTCAATCCAAAAAAAAAAAATTTTGGGGGGGTGATTTTGGGGAACCTGAATTTTTTAATTTTGGTTTTGGATAACCTTTTAAAAAATCCCCTTTTTTTTTTTTGGGGGCCTTTCGTTTATTTTGAAAAAAGGTTAAAAAACCCCCCCCTTTTTTTGTTTTTCCTTTTCCTTTTTTGAAAAGATTAAAAAATTCTTTTTTTTTTTAAAATTTTTTTAAAGGGGTTTGCATTTTTTTTTTAAATCAGCCCTCATTGATGGGCATTTTTTGGCTAATTTTTCCCCCCCTTTCATTCGCAGATAATCCCCAGTGTAAAGGAAACCCCAAACCAAAAATGAAATAGGAAACCACGTAAATGAAATAAATTTTTAAGGGGTTTGACTTCGGGATATGATTTCGGGCTCTCACACTTGTATTCGAAAATTTTAGAGCTTGTAGGACTGTTTTTGAAAAAAACCCCAAAGTAGTATTTAAAATTGAGGAAATTGAAAATAAAGAAGAAGTGTAATCCCCTAATAAGGGCAAAAAATTTTTCCGCAGTAAATTGGAAATTTTTTTTTCCCAAAGGGGGAAACCCCTTTCTCTTTTTTAAGGGAGGGAAAATAGGGAAATGTTGACCGAAAAATGATTGTTATCAAAACCTTTCGGGTAAAAATTTTTAAGGTGTTTTATATAAGTTTCATTTTTTATGTGATTTGAAAACGTTGGCAGAAAGGGGTTTAAACACTTTTTTTAAAAACTTGGGTATCTATGTCAAAATTTTTGCTCTACAAATTTCCCTTTCCGGGGATAGTCCCTAAAAGAAAAAAACCCGGGGAGCTACGTTTTGAGGGGCAGTCCCTGCTTTGTAAATAAGTGGGATGTTTATGAGGCTATCGTTTTAAAGAAATCGATATTTTGGGGCCCGTTAGGAAAACTTATTTCTGTTTTAATTCAGTTTCAGTGGTTTTAAAGTTTTTTTGTCGGGTATAAATTTTTTTAAAATATTTTTTTGCACTTGTTTTTTAAGGTTTTCTTAAAAAAGGCAATTTTTCCGCCCTCCTATAATTCTTAATTTTGTTGTATGAACCGGGAAACCAAGAGCTATTTGTAACTTTACTTTTCGAAAAAAAACTTTGCAATTTTTTTTTTTAAAACATTTTGGGGATGAAAAAATGTCCCGGGGAAATGGGGAATAAATTTTATCGAAAAAAGCGCAGTGCTAAATTGTTAATCTTTACTGTTTTTCCCCCATGATGTTGACTCCAAATTTTAAAAAAAAATTAAAAAGTTTTTTTTACTTTTTTTTGTTTTGTTTTTTATGTGAAAATTTCCCAGCTTTTTTTTGAAGTTAAATTTTTTCCAAAAAATTTTAAACACTTTTATATTAAAGGGCCCTAATCCATAAATTTTAAAATTTGAAGGAAAGGGTTTGGGACCCAAAACCCTTTTTTTGAACGGGAACCATATCGATTTTTCAGCTGAAAGGGCCAACCCATTTTCATCATTACCAACAAATTTTAATATTTTCATTTTATATTTTCTTTTTAATATAGTTTATTGATCAAAGGGGGTTTTTGACTTTTTTTAAAGTAACTTTATCCATATCCAGTATCCCCGCATTGTACTAGTTAAAACATTTTTTGTAATGATTTGGGAAAAGATCATGGTTTTCCAAAATTTTAAAACGGGAAAAGGACCCTACACGCTCCTTGTGGGTTTTCCCTTTTTGGGGACATTTTCTTTCTTAAGAAAAATCATTTCCTACCTTTCGTTTGGTTTTCCCTCCCACTTAAAAAGGTTTTTAAAAAATTGTACTACCCCCCGGGAAGAGACCTTTTAAACTTCAATTTTTTTCAGAAGTTTTGAATCCAAATTTGGGTCATATCCCCTTTTCTGATGTAAAAAAAACGTGGCAAGACTTTTTTCCCTACGTGCAAAAACTGATTTTTAAAAACCTGTTTTGGTAATTTTTTACAAGTGGCCCAACGGTAGATCCCCCTTTCTAAAGCCACCTGTTGAAATTGGGTATTATCCTTTTTTTTTCACAGATTTTTCAAGTTTTCTTTAAAAAACCCCTTTCCCAAAATTTTTCCCACATTTTGAATGAGAGCAATTAAACCTGTAGTTGTTTTTGTTCTATTTGCTTCCCCCTTTTTAAGGGATTGGGTTAAAATTTGTTTTTTTTCCAAAAAGAGGGTTTGAACCCCTTTCCCAGCCCAACATTTCGGGAAAAAAATAAGTTCAGAAATTGTGAAATAAGGGCAAATGTTTTATCTTTTTTTTTGGGAAAAATTGCATTTTTCCCCAAACTGATTTTCTTTCAAACCCCACAATAGAAAAAATTTTGCATCCTTTTCTTCTTAAAAATTTTAAGGGGGAGCATTTTGTGTAGTGACTTTTAAAGGGGGAACTTTTTCAGCTTTTCCCTTTAATCCTCCTTTTCTCTCTGTAAATCTTTTTTTTTTTTCTGTCGGCCCCCCTGTTGTATTTTTTGCAAAAATATTTGCAAATGCTTCGGGCCTTTTAAAATTTTTTAAAGGGAAAAAATCTTTATTTTCTAATTTTAAGGGTTTTTCCCGGGAAAAGACGGGTTTCCCCATTTTTTATGTTTTTTTAAATTTTTTTTCCCAATTTTTTCTAAAGCCCTTGGGTAAAGTACTTCACTTTCACAAAAAATTTTGGGACCAAAAATTGTTTCCTTGCTTTTTCGATTACTCTTTTTACGGGGTTTTTTTTTGCTTTTTCTTTTCAGCAATTTTTTTCGGGAAACTTTCTTTTTTTTTAAAATTATATTTTTTTGGGCCTGCATCTTTTTTTCTCTGCTTCTTCACAATTTCCCTTTCCAACCATACATTGCCTGCATATTTGTTTGTGCGTCAAAAGGGCACCTTGGTATTGAGAGATCGCTGCATGTTTAAAACAATACCAAAAAAAGCGCGTACTTAGGGCAATAAAAACAGCCCTTATCTCTTCACAATTTTTAATAGAGGTATATTTTCAAATTTATCCCAAAAGCTTTATTTTAATTATTTTTTGGGGATCTTATCTTTAGCGCGTTTTTTGAACGGATTGTTTAAAACCCTTAATGGTAAAAATTATTGAAAATGATCACTCCCAAAAGAGGATCTTTGAAGGTAGACCCCTCACAGCTTGGAGTATAGCAGGAGATATAAGTGTTAAAAAACAAATTTCTGTTGCTCGATGGTGTGAAAAACCGGTATTCTTTTTACACGCCCTCATTTTTAACAGACTCAATGAACATCTAATATTTCCAACCAAAAAGATTGTGTTTTACAAATTTTGAAACATTATCCCAAAAAGGGGGGATGTGGGTTAAAATCACCTGGTTTTAAACCCTTTTTTCTGCTGGTCCCTTTTAGCGCGAAACCATTCTGTGTTTTTTTAAATTTTCAGGAAACCTTTTTGGGAAATAAATTTTAAAAAAAACGTTTTTAAATTTTAAATAAATTTGTTGAAAATTAGTTTTTTCTGCACAAGCATTAATGGGTTTTAAAAAATTTTTTTAAATGGGTTTGGGTTTTATTTTTAAAGTATTCAACCTTTTCTTTAAAATAAAGTGCAGTTGTAACCCTCCTTGTTTGTTGTTTTGTTTGGGGAAAATTGGGAAAGGGGAAAAGAAAATTTTTTTAATTTTGGAAATTTTTTTTTCAAATTTCATTTTTAAAACTGTTATTTTTAACACTTGAAAACGTAATCTGAGAGGGTTTTGAATCAGTTCGGTTTTTTGTTTATATTGATCTGCAGTTTTCCCTTGAAAAATTTTCAAATTCGAAAAATTTGTCATTTCTCACTGAAAAATGGAAAAAGTATTGGGCCTAAATAGAAAAAAAAACAACTTTTTATAATATTTAAAATTGCAAAAAACAAAAAAAACTGTGTCAATTACAAACTAATTACTGGTATTCCAATAATAAAGAATTAATTTTTTGGGGTTATTCTTTTTGATAATGAGGTTAAATTTCAAAGTTGAATTACCCGGGTGGCAAACCCTTTTTTTAAAAAAAAAACTAACAGCAAGAAGGGGGTGGTATTTTGCAAAAAATTCCCTTTTCCCCCCTCTCTCAGAAAGAAAAACCCCAGGGAAAAAGGGTCAAAAAATCACTCAGCACAGCCAAAACTTTCCCCATGAATTTGGGGCGAAAACAGGTCCCTCGTTTGTTTCCCTGGGAAGGGGCTGGGGGGGTGGGGGGTGGAACCTGGGGTTTCTTTCTTGGGGTTTTCCCCAGAACAGATCCTCACGTGGGGCCCGATGTTACTGCCCTCTTACGGTTTCCGAGGAAAGGTTTTGGAAAAAACCATTTCCGAAGATGTCGCGGGGTGGTTGGTAATTGGAAAACCCCCCCGAAAATGGGTGTTTTTTTGAAATCACTAGCTGTTGCATGGGCGATGCACTGAACAAATTCTGCTTTATTTTTTAGATCTTTTTTTTCGATAGGGGACACTTTGTGACCACTACTTTGGATCGAAAGACTTTTTAAAAATTGTTTTAAAAGTTAACAAAGTCCTACAGCATCTTCGGGGGGATTTCTTTTTCAGGTCATTTTTTGCTGCGGGGGATGACTAGAGCGGCATATTTCATGGGGTTTTTTAGAATCCTTTTTTCCCCTTTAACATTCTTGGGAAATTCCCCTGTTTCTTTCCCTTTTTGGATGTTTCTTTTGAAGAGTACGAATTTTCCCAACCTCTTTCTATCGATTTTTTTGGCTATGAATCGTTTTAGAAACAACACCCAAGGGAGATTCCCCGATTTTACGCTTTCTTGGAAGGTTTTTTTTTTTTTAAAAATTTTTCCCCAGACGTAAATGGTCGGTCTTTTTTTTGGGGTATCAGTTTTTTTTTCTTCAGTCTTCCCCTTTTTTTTTCATTTGCATTTCTTTCCTTCTTTTTGTGGGGTTTTTTTTTTGCTGGGTGTTTTTATGTGGGTTTTACAAGGGGAGGGCTGTTTTGGGGGCGATAAAAAATGTCCCCCCCGCCTTTTTGGGGGGGGCTTCGGCAAAGATCGCGTTTTTTTTGGTTTTTAGTCTGCGTTTCCGGTTTTGTTTAAAGATACTTTTTTTCCTCAAAAATTTAAAAAATCTTTTTTTCAGTTTCCCTTTGCGACTGAATTTTTGTCTTCTGGTTTATACTTTTTATTTTTGTATCGAAAAAGGTTTTTAAGGAAAATAATTCTACTTTTCGTTTTTCAATTTTTTCTTTTTTTTTCCATCGCCGATTGACTCAGTTTGCACGGTTTTTTTCGGGGCCCCTCCAAACGGTCGTTGCCGACTGGGAAAAAACTTTTCCCGGTTAGGAAGACCCCCGGCCTTCGGGGGTGGTTGGTTTTTTTTTCTCATCAGAATGTTCTTTTAGCCGTCTTTCCCCTTAGGTTTTGCTCTTGGGCCCAGTCATGTTCTCAAGATTTTTGCCAAATCTCAGCAGCCTTTTAAATTTGGTTTTTACGTTTGCCGCCCCTCTTGTGTGGTGTTGTGTTGTGTGTGTTTTAAAGGGCGGCATGTGCGGGTTTATTTAGGGAAAGATGAAAGAGGGGGAGAGAGTTAAGAGAGAGGGAGAGAGTTTTTCCCTGGTGTGTGTGTGTTTGGTGGTGTTGTGGGGGGGGTTTTGTGTGTGTTTTGTGTGTGTTGTGTTTAAAAGGGCGGCATGTGCGTTCATTTAAAGGGAAAGATGGGGAGAGGGAGAGAGAGAGAGGAGGGAAAGGGGAGGAGAGAGAATTTTTCCCTGGTGTGTGTTTTGTGTTTGGTTTTTGGGTTGTTTGGTGTGGTTTTGTAAGGCAATGTTGCTTATTTGCCCACCGACCCCAAAGGGCATATCAGGGGTGTCACCGGGGTTGAATGTGGGGTTGTTGTGTGTGGGGTGTGTGTGTGTGTGTGTGTGTGGGTTTTGTGTGTGCGCGCGGCGCGCGCGCGCGCGTGTGTGGGGGTTTGGTGTGTGGTGTGCGTCGTTGTGTGGGTGTGTGTGGTGGTGTGTTTTGTGCGTGTGTGTGTGTGTGTGTGTGTGTTTTGTGGGTGTCTGAAAACAAGAAGAGAGAGAGAGAAGGAAAAGAGAGAGGAGAGAAAGAGAAGGGGGGAGGGGGTGCGGGGCGCAATAGCTCTTGTATTTGTTGGTGTGTAGGGAAGAGTGGGGGGGGGGGGGGGGTGTGGAGAAAATCAATGTTTACCCTGGGGACGCAGGAAAAAAATGAAACCAACCACCTCTAATGTCACACAAAGACTGCATCTTTTTGGTTTTGTTTAAAAATGGGTGTGAAACCCGGACAAAGGGTAAAGGGTTTTGATTAACAGTTGGGCAAAAACCGTCTGCACTTTTTTTTTTATGTCTTGGGGGTGGGGAAGTGTAGGCAAGGGGGTTTTGGGAGTGACCCCTGAGTGGGGTGGGTGAGTGTTTGCCCCTAGGGGGAGCTGTGAGGAAAGTTTTCAACAATGCTTTAGTTGACGAGCAGAATCGCAGCGAACAAACAAATAGGGTAACCCTTGCTCCCATGATGAAATAACGACAGGCCCACAACTCCAAACCAAGCTTGAAACCAGACAAAATTTAGAAAGAGAGGGAGTTAGTTCCCGCCAAGGACACAGAAAAACAGAGTAAAGGACAAGACACTAATATACGAGACCCCCAAATCGTCCAGCAGAAATGACAACACAGAGCACACAGAACAAACACCCCCGTGTTGTGCGATTTGGGCTTTTGGGAGGCGATTTTGGACAAAATCAAATCCAATGTAAAAGAATTCCAACTGTTTTACTCCATTATTTGTAAACTCATTTCTATAACGGGTCATTCGTATTAAAAAATTTAAAACTGAGTATTTTGCATGTAAAGTGAACCTAGTCTGTCAGATTCTCTTTCTGGTCTTCTTTCGAAAATAAAACTGAGCTGAGATGTTTTGCTTGATCACGAGATTTGTTGTTTTGTTTTTTGTTGTGTTGTTGTTGTTTGTTGTTTTATTTTTCATGTTTACGAACAATTCTACAAGTTCAACAATTGCGCATACAGTGCCTGTGGAAAAAAAAACAACAACCCCCTCCCCTCCCCCCCCCCCCCTCCCCTCGCTTTTTCTTTTTCTCGGGAGTTTCACCACTCCTTTTTTTCCCATCAGAACGGGAGCAGAATCAGCAACTCAGCCAAGCCTAATACATGACAACATTCTGGAGAGGGGGTGGGTACTGTAATAAGATTGGCGAGCGCCCCTTTCCTGGGATTAGAACGGTTGCAATTCATGACAAGGTGATCCGCGTTTACCACTGGCTACGCGGCATTGAACGTTTGCGGAACAGAGTCTGAAAGTATTAGGCCTAGTGCCGCAAAACTGGCGAGCAATTGGGAAGATGTTCGCTTGATTACACATCAAACACCCCCCCCCCCCCCTACACACACACACACCAACACACCCCACACACACGCACACACACACACACACACACACACACACACAGCTATATATCTATATCAGTATCTATCTATTAATCTATCTATGTATCTATCTAATCTACAACACACACACAAAGCGCGTGTGCAATGTGTGTGTGTGTGCGTGTGTGTGTGTGTGGTGTGTGTGTGTGTGTGTGGTGTTGTGTGTGTGTGTGTGAGGAGCGCATATGCGTGTGTGAAAGTGAGGATGGAAGAGAGGAGAGAGAGAAAAGAGAGAGAGAGGAGAGAGAGAGAGAGAGAGAGAGAGAGAGAGAGGGAGAGAGAGAGACGCACGCAGACAATCTCTCTCTCTCTCTCTCTCTCTCTCTCTCTCTCTCTCTCTCTCCCCCTCTCTCTCTCTCTCTCCCCTGAGTATGTTGGTGTGTTGGTGTTTGTATATGTTTGTGCGTTTGTGTGTGTGCCAGCAAATATGCGTGTGTGTATGTGGTGTGTTGGTGGGGTGGTGTGTTTTGTGGGTGTGTGTTGTGTGTGTGTGTTCGCGCGCGCATATGGATCTGGGCCCGGGAAAAAACTCTGGTATCAGTGTGGGTGCTTAGAGAAAATGGGGAGTGTGGGAGGGAGGTGTCATAGTCAGAGTGGGTATGCAGGAGGCGGAAAATAATGAAATCAAAACCCCATTAGAATAGGGTTTTAGTTATGAGGACCATATTTTATAAATACCCCCCCTCACCACACACACACACACGCACACGTTATGTTGACAAACAGAATCGGTTGTGCCACTTTGGGCTTTAAAGGCAAAATCTATCCAATGTAAATGTCAGAGCCGTTTTTTTCATTGTTTAAAATGTATTTTCATAGCGGTTATTCACATTTTTCTTTTAAAAAAGTCAAATCAATGTTGCACTTAAGTGAAATTGTAAAA
>CM031617.1:59082652-59085152 GCA_018398815.1 Conus ventricosus | reverse complement strand
AAACCCCCCCCGGGGGGGGGGGGGGTTTTTTTGGGGACCCCCCCCCCCTTTTAAATTTTAAAAAAAACCCCAAATTTTCCCCCCCCAAAAAAAATTCCCTTTTTCCAAGGGCTTTTTTTTTTTTCCCAAAGGGGGGGTTTTTTTAAAAAAAAAAAAATTTTTTTTTTTTGGGGGGGTTTTTTTGGGCCCCCCCCCCTTTTTTTCCCCCCCCCCAAAAAACCCCCCCTTTTTTTTTTTCCCAAAAAGGGAACAACCCCCCCCAAAAAAAATAAAAAAAAAAAATTTTCCTTTTTTATTTTTTTTTTTTTTTTCCCCCCCCCCCAAAAACCAAAAAAAATTTTTTTTTAAATTTTGGGTTTTAAAAGATAAAAAAAAAAAATTTTTGGGAAAAAAAAGGAAAGGGGAAACCCCAAAAAAAAAAGAAAAATTTTTACTAACCCCCCCAAAAAAATATTTTTAAAAAAAAAAATTTTTAAAAAAATTAAAAAAAAATAAAAAGTTTTTTAAAAAAAAAAAAACCCCCAAAAAAAAAAAACCCCCCCCCCAAAAAAAAAAAAACCCAAATAAATTTTTTTAAAAAAAACCCTTTTTAAAAAATTTTTTTTTAAAAAAAATTTTTTGGGGTTTACTTCCCCCCCCAAAAAAAAAACCCCCTTAAATTTTCCCCTTTGGTTAATTTTTTTTTTCCCTTTTAAAAATTTCCCCTTTAATGGCCCCCCAAAAAAAAAATTTTCAACGGAATGGGAAAAAAGAAATTTTTTTTTTTTTTTTTTAATTTAAAGAAAGAAAAACCCCCCAACCAAAAAACCCCAAAGGGAAAACCCCCCCCCCCCCATGAAAAAAAAAAATTTTTTTCCCCCAAAAAAATTCCCCCTTAAAAAATTCCCTACTCTCAAATTTTTAAAAATCGCCCAAAAAATTTTTTTATTCCAACCACACAATTTTTTAAAAAAACTCTGAACCAAAAATTTTTAAAAAAAATTAACCGTTCAAAACCCCAAAAAAAAAAAAAAAACCCAAACCCAAAATTTTTTTCCCCAAAAATTTAAAAAAAAAAAAAAAAAAAGGGAAAAAAAAAAAACCCCCCCCCAAAACCCCCCCTTTAACCAAAAAAACAAAGGCCGGGCCCCCCCCAAATTTAACAACCCCGGGGGTTTTTGGGGGGGGGAAAAAAAAAAAAAATTTTTTTTTTTTTAAAAAATTTTTTTAAAAATTTTTAACCCTTTTTTAAAAAAAAAAAAAAAATTTTTCCCCCCCCTTTTTTTTAATTTTTTTCCCCCCCAAAACCCCCCCCCTTTTTTTTTTTTTAAACCCCCCGTTTAAATTTTTTTCCCCCCCTTTCTTATTTACCACCCAAAAAAAAAAAAAAAAAAAACCAACCCAAAGGGAAAAAATTAAAAAAAAAATTAATTTTTAAAACTTTCGATCTACAATTTTTTTTTAAAAAAAACCCCCAAAAGGGGAACTTCCAAAAAAAAAATTAAAAAAAACCCCCCGAAAAATTTTTTTCCCCGGTTAAAAAAAAACCTTGGCCCCCCGGGAAAAAAAAAAAAATTTTTAAAAAAAAGGGGGGTTTTTCCCAAAAAGGAAAAGAAAGGGAAAAAAAAAAAAACCCCCCAAAAAAAATTTGGGAAAAAAATTTTTTCCTTTTAAAAAATTTAAAAAAAGGGGGCCCGAAAAAACAAAATTTAAAAAAGGAAAATTTTTAATTTTAAAAAAGGGGGTTTTTTAAAAAAAAATTTTTTTTTTCCCCCCTTTTTTTTTTTTTAAAAAAAAAAAAAAAAAAAAAAAAAAAAGGGAAAAAGGGGAAAAAAGGGGGGAAAAAAAAAAAAAAAAAGGAAAAAAAAGGGAAAAAAGAAAAAGGGAAAAAAAAAAAAAAAACCCCCAAAAAAAAAAAAAAGGAAAAAGGAAAAAAAAAAAAAAAAAGGGGGGGGGGAAAAAAAAAGGGGAAAAAAAGGGGAAAAAAACCCCCCCCAAAAAAAAAAAATTAAAAAAACCCCCCAAAAAAACCCCCCCTTTAACCCGGGGAAAAAAAAAGGGGGGGGGGGGTTTTTTTTTAAAAAAAAAAAAAAAGGGGGGGTTTTTTTCCCCCCCCTTTTTTTTTTCCCCCCCTTTCCCCTTTTTCCCCCCCCAATTTTTAAAATTAATTTTTTTTTAAAAATTTTTGGGGGGGGGCCAAAAAAAAATTTTTTTCCCCCGGTTTTTTTTTTTTTAAATTTTTTTTTTTTCCCTTTTTCTTTAAAAGTTCCCCCCCCAAAAAACCCAAAAGGGTTTCCCCCTTTTTTCCCCCAAAAAAAGGCCCCCCAAAAAAAAAGGGGGGGGGGTTTTTTTTTTTTTTTATTTAAAAATTTTTTTCCCCCTTAAAACCCTTTAAAATTTTTGGGGAAAAAATCCAAAGGGCCCCAAAATTTTTTGGGAAAAAAAAAGGGCCCAAAAAAATTTTTTCCCCCTTTTTTAAAAAAAAAAAAATTTTTTAAAAAAAAAATTTTTTTTTTTTTTG
>CM031617.1:59059259-59061759 GCA_018398815.1 Conus ventricosus | reverse complement strand
ACCCGGACTAATCAGTTATCAGGAAAAAAAAAAGTCAGACCGGATTAAAAAAAAAAAAAAAGAAAAAAAAGGTAGCAAATTGGGCGACCCGGTAGCGGTATGTAAAAGGTTCGATACTATTCCGGTACACAGCCATTTATATCTTGGTCATGTTGCTTTGTCAATGTATATTATTAATACCGTGATGGAAAAAAAAACAACAACAACAACAAAAAAAAAAACCTTTTTGGGACGAAACTAGGAGAGGGCTTCGTGCGAAGGAACTGTCAGAGAGTGACTGACTGTCTGAACCCAACTCCAAACTTTGTTATGTCACTCATCTGGGCAAGAAAGAATATGCATAAATATCACCCTTTTCGCTTCCAGACCAAAGAATGACATGATATTATCATTATGACGATGAACTGTTTGCGAATTAAAAAAAAAAACCCGTTCTCAATTTAGGATTAGAAGGGATGGAGAAGAAGATGGAGGGGGGGGGGGGGGGGAGGCCTGAGAGGAGGCAGCGATGGGAGTGGGGGTGGGGGTGGGGTGGGGGGGAGTGGGGTGGGGGGAGGGTAGAATGGGTAGTTGTCGGAGTTGTTTGAATGTCAAAGACTCAAACTGGAATACAGGCGGTCTATAGAATGAGAATTGGCGGCAGACATAAGACATAAGACATGTTTTCTTCACTGTAATTGCTGCTCCTTAACCAAACGCGTGAGTTGCATTTAGCAACCAGACACGCGGGAGACGTCATGAACATTCTATTTCAGGGGTAAGGAGGTCACTAGCAAGGGAACTGCACCACCTGTGTCGCGATATTTCTGTCACCAATGTTTTTGTTAAATTGAAAACCAAACAGAAACCAACAGAAGAAGACAGAAAAAGAGTGATTGGTTTGAAATGAAATGCCGATGTACGCATGAGTCTGAATGATGGAAAACATACACAGTATCTGACTCCTTATTTTCCATCTCACTGTCTACACACGCCTCTCTCTCTCTCTCTCTCTCTCTCTCTCTCTCTCCTCTCTCTCTCTCTCCTCTCTCTTCTCTCTCTCTCTCTCTCTCTCTCCGTAAGCCCACGTGTATGTGTGTGTGTGTGCGAGTATGTGTCGTGTGTGTGTGTGTGTGTGTGTGTGTGTGTGTGTGTGTGTGTGTGTGTGTGTGTGTTGTGTGTGTGTGTGGTGTGTGCGCGCGCGCGCGCGCGCACACACACGTGTGTATATGTGTGCTTGCGAGCGCGCAAGCGCGCCCACGCGCGCGTATGCGTGTCTGTGTGTGTACACACGCGCGCGCGCGCCTTTGTGTGTGCAAACCTGCACGCGCACGTGCACGCACGAGTGCAGGTACATACACATAGAGGGAGATCGTGCATATGTGTATGTGTATGTGTGTGCGTGCACGTGTGTGTGTGTGTGTGTGTGCTTGTTCGCGTTCGCATCTAAAGGCACCTTAGCATTCGTTTGACCCACTACTAGTAATGCTCTACATAACCGTTAGAGATCGGGTTTGGAGTTTGGACTGTGTGGAAAGGTGGAAGTGGTGGTGGTGGAAGGGGTGGGTAGAAAAGAAGGGGCGGGTGGGCAGGGAGCTGTGATAGATTGAAGTGACGGTAGTGGGGGGGGGGGGGGATGGGGGGGGGGGGGGGGGGGGGGTGATGAGGGGGGGGGATGGGGGGGGGGGGGGGGGGCAGGGTGTTGGAATAGAAACTGAAATAATGAGAGGAGGGGGGGGGGGGGGGAAGGAAAGACGGCGAGAGAAATGGAGGAGTGGTGGGGGAGGTTGGGGGAAGGGGGGCAGGGGGCTCGTAAAAGGACTAATATAGAACTCACTGTTTTCTTCCTGCTACCTTGTTGTTTCGCGTTTAAGGACGGCGTGTTCATGTGTGGACTTAATAGGCTGATGCAGAGGACCCGTCATTCGACATCTTCTTCATCCTGGGCGCCATAGACGCAGAAGTATGACACGGAAGAACTACTAACCGCATGTAGACAGCACTCAGTGCCAGAAAGGTAGGCGGCCAGCCCAGCAGCTGCTGCTGAATCTGCCGGACATGTGTGTGTGTGTGTGTGTGCGTGTGTGTGTGGTGTGTGTGTGTGTGTGTGTGTGTGTGTGTGTGTGTGTGTGTGTGTGTGTGTGTGTGTGTGTGTGTGTGTGTGTGTGTGTGTGTGTGTGGTGCGTGCGTGCGTGTGTGTGTGTGTGTGTGTGGGGGTGTGTGTGTGTGTGTGTGTGTGTGTGTGTGTGTGTGTGTGTGTGTGTGAACGACAGACCAGGTGAAGAACAGAGATCTGAGGACAAGCCAGATTGATAGATGGGAGATGGGCAAGGAATGAGAGAGAGAGAGAAGGAGGAAGGGAGAGAGAGAGAGAGAGAGAGGAGAGAGAGAGAGAGAGGGAGGGAAGAGTGAGAGAGAGAGGGAGAAAGAGGGAGGGAAGGAGGAGTAGGGCAGAGAGAGAGAGAAGGAGAATGAGAGGGAGGGAGAGGGAGAGATGGAGAGAGAGAGAGAGAGAGGGAAA
>CM031617.1:59054259-59056759 GCA_018398815.1 Conus ventricosus | reverse complement strand
TGTGTGTGTGTGGTGTGTGTGTGTGTGTGTGGACAGAGAAAGAGACAAAGAGAGAGAGAGAAGGAGAGAGAGAGAAAAACAACAACAAACCCAAATATTTTTTGTTCAATCTTTCATAGACTAACATCTTCCTATTTACATACAAATATGTATGGAATTTTGATTTTCACATAGACAGCAAAAAAGCATTAATAGCAAATGATGTGACACCTGGTACTTTTTTTTTTTCCTTTGAAATTTTTAGAAAATGACCTTCACTGCAAAGTCGGGAACCAAAAAAACCAAACACGTTAGCATTTTGGCTCTCAGTCTGAATAGCTGTTGTTCACAGTGACAGTGAAAGAACAGGTCCCATCTTCACATGCCACATTATCTTCACATGCCACATCATCTTCACATGCCACATTATCTTCACATGCCACATCACCTTAGGTGGACAGGGACGTGGAGCCTCAAGGGAATGAACTAACTTGACATCCAGATAGTTATCTCCCTGCTGTCCAGCCAATCATGACCTTGCCTCCCTCCCCCTCCCCCCCCCCCCCGGCCCCTATCCTCCCCCCTCCCCCTGGCCCTATTCCCCCCCCCCTGTACCAGAGCCAATGAACGTCACGGCTGTAGTCATAAAAGGGAAAGCAAACGATACAGCTGCCAGCCCAGAATGGTGTTATGTAATGAGGAAAATCCGATAGGATAAAATGACATGGACGAGACGTTATGTTGGAGCCGTTGCGGTGCCTGGCCAACATTCTGTCTGTCTCTCTCTTCTCCTCTCTTCTCTCTTCTCTCTCCTCTCTCACACACAAACACACTCACACACACACACACACACACACACGCACACGCACGCACGCACCCGCACGCATACACACACACAAAACACACACACACACACACACACACACACACACAAAAGTCTGTCCCTCCGTCAGTCTCTCTGTCTAGTCTATTCATCAATCTGTCCGCTTGTCTGCCTCTCTCTTCTCTCTCTCTCTCTCTCCCATCTCTCTCTCTCTCCTCTGCTCTCTCGTTGTCTCTCTCTCTCTCTCTCTCTCTCTCTTTACCTATCTATCCCTCTATCTCTCTATCTATCCATCTATCCATCTGTCTACCTATCTGTCTATCTGTCTGTCCGTCTGTCAAAACCCCTCGAAAGACACATGCGCACACATGTATCTTAGTTCATGAGAAAAAACAGACTGTTTCACACATTCAGATATGGATTCCGGTCTAATCATTACTGCCACATGGTATTATCACGAATGTGTGACTCATGGCACTCATATATAAACCGATCACAAATGACAGCAGTTGTCTTTCTTGACTTCAAAAAACGTTTGATCTTGTGATCATTACATTCTTTTAAAGACAGTGTCTATCTATTTGAATCATTCCTCGACAATCTATATTATTCCAA
Source organism: Conus ventricosus (assembly GCA_018398815.1). Taxonomy (NCBI): domain Eukaryota; kingdom Metazoa; phylum Mollusca; class Gastropoda; order Neogastropoda; family Conidae; genus Conus; species Conus ventricosus. The sequence goes on along the minus strand of CM031617.1, from coordinate 59,055,342 downwards.
TCATACTTCAATGAGAGGACGCAGGATGTGCTGTTTAATGGCAAAACCTCCTCTTCAGACTTTATCAGATATGGGAGTCCCACAAGGGTCAGTGTTAGGCCACTCCAGTTCTGCATTTCATCAATGATTTACAATTAATCCATATCAAATTTTTTCTAATGTCACGATAGATTTATTTGCTGCTGACTCGTCACTCCAAACAAATAGTAAGTGATCTAACAAACAATAGAACATCTCTCCGTGAAAGTCTAAAATGAAGTGTCAGACTGTTGTAATTTAAACTCTCTTTTCTCTCTCTCTCTCTCTCTCTCTCTTCTCTCCTCCTCCTTCTCATCTCTCTCTCTCTCTCTCTCCCTGTCCCTGTCTGTCTCTCTCTGTGACTGTCTCTCTCTGTCTGTCTCTGTCTGCTGTCTGTCTGTCTCTCTTAATCAATTAATCTATCTATCTGTCTGCCTATCCATCCCTCCATCCACCCCTCCATTCATCCGATTATCTATCTATCTATCTATCTATCTATCATCTATCTATCTATCTATCTATCTAATCTATCTGTCTGTCTGTCTACTATCTATCTATCTGTCTATCTGTCTGTATGTCTGTCTGTCTGTCTGTCTGTCTGATTGCCTGCCTGCGTGCCTTTCTGTCTGTCCGCCTGTTTGCCTGTTTGTGTACTACGTATCAATCTAGAGCTAGAAAGACATAAAAATGTGTTGGTGTTGTGTGTGTGTGTGTGTTTTGTTGTGTGTGTGTGGTGCGTGCGTGGCGTGCGTTGCGGTGCGTGGTGCGTGCGTGCGTGCGTGTGTCCTTTTGTGTGCATGTTGTTTGTTTAGTTGGTTGTGTGTGTGTGTGTGTGTGTGTGTGTGTGGTGTGTGTGTGTGTGTGTGTGTGTGTGTGTGTGTCTGTCTGTCTGTCTGTCTATCTGTCTGTCTGAAAGAGGAGAGAAAGACAGGAGACAGAGAGACAAGAGAGACGAAAGACAGACAAACAGACAGACGGAAATATAGACAGACAGACAGGCGGAGGAAGAAAGGACAGACACATATACAGACAGAGAGCCAGACAGACGACAGGCAGACAGAGAGA
>CM031617.1:59046759-59049259 GCA_018398815.1 Conus ventricosus | reverse complement strand
AAAGAAGAAAAACCGTTACAAGCTGTTACAGCCGTTAGTAACGGCTATAACGGGGTAAACTAAAACATCAGGCATCATTCGTGACCCATAATGAACATACCTGCTAATTTTCACAAAGATCAGCCAAGTACTTTCTGAGATATTCCATGGAGAAGAGAAAACCGTTACAGGCCGTTACAGCCGTTAGTAATGGCTGTAACGGTAAACTAAAACATCGGGCATCATCCTTGACCCATAGTGAACATACCTACAAATTTTCAGAAAGATCGGCCAAGTAGTTTTGTCTGGAGCGAGTGGAACACATTTTGACCACGGACGCACACACACACACACACACACACACACACACACACACACACACACACACACACACACACACACACACACACACACACACATATACACACAGCATTTCTTCGTCCCCATTCTAAAGTACTCCCTGTTCTGTAAGAACTGGGAGTACAAAAAGAAAAAGAATGCCCCCTCTCCCCACTTCCGGACAAAAATATGTATGCATGATTATGTACATCGATTTCTAACAGATCAGTTATGAACATCTCACGGACTATAGAACCAGGCCGCACTGAAGTCACCACGCATTCCACTTAATTCGCTACTCTCGCTTAAAAAAAATGGGAAGGGGGGGGGAGGGGGAGGGGGGGGGGGAGGGGGGGAGGGGGGAGGCCAGCAAAATCTCCAGATTATACGAGAAGACCTGGCGTGTTATAACTAGCCAGATTACACACACACACACACACACACACCACAAACACACACCCGCACACACAAAACACACACCGCCACACACACACACACACACACACACACACACACACACACACACACACACACACACACACACACACACACACACACACACACACACACACACACACACACACACACACACGCACGCACCACCACGCACGCACGCACGCACACACACAAAACGAAAAATTGTCATAATTTTCAAAGAAAGACAGATGAATGGACAACAAGGGAACAAACAGTAGAACGATGTAAGAAAAGAGAAAGAGAGAGAAGAGAAAGAGAAAGAGAAGAAAAGAGAGAGAGAGAAATCCAGAGAAGGAACATTCCAACACACACTTCCAGCAGGCGACACGATTCATATTTAAAGAGCGCTCACCCGCCCCCCCCCCCCCCCCCCTTCAGGGAGAACAATTCATGAACACACAAATAGACAACATAAAAACTGACTTGTCTGTTACGTAAGAGTGAAAAGTCTGCAATTAGTAACCGTTACGGAGCCGAGAACTTACATGTATCTATTCCCCTCACTTACTCGTGTCTTATCTGTCCTCTCCTCACATCAAAGCTTCTCTTTGAATGCAATCTTCTTACAGCTTTTGATCCCGCCACTGCTCTTGTTTGAACCTTAATATCCAGCAAATTGGTTCCTACAAAAGACATGTCTCTGTCCTTCTTCAGATGTCAAATGATTTTCGGTGGAATGATCGTTTGGACAGTTTAAATTACGCCCACGATGTAGTTAGCCATAGACTGGGACGGATAATCTGCATTGTTAACCGTTTCAGAGAGAACAATGCCTCCTGGAGTATCTCATTAAAGGACTGGCTGAGTAAATGATTGTGAAACTGCAAAAGTAGTTGGCGGCTGACTCTGAAGACTTTGTTTTGAACAAATTGCGTGTTTAATTAGCTAGTAAGATCAAAGTTCTGAAGTTCCGAGAGATCAGGAGACCGCTCTCCCTCTGTCTGTCTGTCTGTCTGTCTGTCTGTCTGTCTGTCTCTCCCCGTGTACGGACACACACACACACACACACACACACACACACACCACACACACACACACACACACTCACACACACACACACACACACACACACACACACACACACACACACACACACACACACACACCACACACACACACACACACACACACACACACACACACACACACAGAAGCACGCGCGCGCGCACACATGCGCATAAACACACACACGATGATGATTTAAGTGAATTAATTAATTTTAAAACTGGCGCACCATTCCCTCCTGACCATCTAAGCAATAAAATGACCTAACTTTCGAACACAGTTTTTTTTCCCCTAAGAAAAAGTAAAGACTTGTATCTTTTGCTTCGAGCTTTTTGAGCAAAAGGCAATAGCATCTCAAAGCCAAGGGTGGCACAGATCTACGGGTTGAATACGTTTCTATTGTTTAAACGATTCTCCCAAACAGGTGAATTTAGACCAGCAACTTCGGTACTCGCTGATTTATCATCAGTTGAGGGTAAAACGAACGAACCATACACACACTCTCTCTCTCTCTCATCTCTCTCTTCATCCTTCTCCCTCTCTCTCTCTTCTCTCTCTATCTCTCTCCTCTCTACTCTCTCTCTCTCTCTCTCTCTCTCTCACACACACACACACACACACGTACAGAGAGAGAAAGAGAGAGACGTCACCGGAAATATTACAACAAAGATAACATAATATAAACAAGATTCTTATCTTC
>CM031617.1:59029259-59041759 GCA_018398815.1 Conus ventricosus | reverse complement strand
AGTAATCTTTTCTTTACAGAAGTATTTTCATTTGCGAAGGATTTTGTTTTGAGTTGTCCAACACTCAGAAGTATTCGTGAAAGTTTTTTTTATATATAAAACTAAATATTGTTAACAACTTTCATCATTCAAACTCAGCTTACTAATGTCTTCACCTAAGTCTCACGATGTACGAAATCTCTGACTGTACATGTACACAGTTAACAGAACTAGTAGCGTTATAGAGATATGTACTTAATTTAATTTTGATACAATTTCTTCATGTGCTTCATTAGTGGTAAGTGCTAAGAAATTTTTTATTTATGTGTTCTTGTTTCGTTTTTCATTATGATTTCTTATATGGCGTTCACGCATCGCTTCATAAGGGGCCATGGCCAAATATGAAAATCTCTCTCTCTCTCTCTCTCTCTCTCTCTCTCTCTCTCTCTCTCTCTCTCTCTCTCTCTCTCTCTCTCTCTCTCTCTCTCTCTCTCTCTCTCTCTCTCTCTCTCTCTCTCTCTCTCTCTTCTCTCTGTGTGTGTGTGTGTGTGTGTAGCTGACAATTGTTCAAGTTTGAATGAGAGAGAGAGAGAGAGGGGGAGTGTGTATGTGTGTGTGTGTGTGTGTGTGTGTGTGTGTGTGTGTGTGTGTGTGTGTGTGTGTGTGTTGTGGATTGGGGGGAGGCATTGGAAGAGGAGGTGGTATGAGGACGGAAAGTGAGGAAAGAAGGAGGAGGAGGAGGAGGTTTCCTTTTCTTCACGCCTTCTTCATGTTCCTTTTTTTTATCAATAGCACTGCCTTCTCTTTTAGTGTAACTGTCAGTTACACGAGTAGGTGCGTTTGTGTCTTTGTCACGCCTGCCTGCTTTCACCTAAAGCCAGCTGAAACGACCAACAAAAGAAAGAAAGAACACGGTCATCTAGCGGAACGTGTGTGAACCCGTCCCTTCTGTGTCAGACCTTGGTCTCCATCCTGCGGTCCTGATCTCAATTACAGTCTTTGCAGCCAGTGCCAATGAAGGGATCAGAGCTCTGTCAGCAGGTGCCAGTCCACACCATCTTCAGCCCTTTCAGGACACGTCAGTTAACACCCTCGGATATTTTTCAGGAGATGTCTGTCAAGGTCCCTTTTTAAGGATCCAGAAAAGCTCAGCCCCCCCCCCCCTTGTTTTTCTCAGACCCCCCCCCCCCCCCCTACTGTCTCTGTCCTGCTCGCGTGCGCGCGCAGACACATACACACACACACACACACACACACACACACACACACACACACACACACACCACACACACACACACACACACACACACACACACACACACACACACACACACACACACACACATATGCGCACTCATGAATGCAGGAAAGAACGAACTCACGCTCGTACGCACCAACACACGCGCGTGCGAACGCGCGCGAGCACACACACACACACACACACACACACACACACACACACACACACACACACACACACACACACACACACACAGGATGCTGGGCTTACCATGTGATGCAGGGCGAGTTTGTAGACAAACGATGCATGTTTCATTTCCTGATTGCATCCATCACTATATGGCAATTTTGGTGACAGTCCTAACGTTTTGTTGTTCTGATAGTACCAATATCGTGTTAGCATCCATCGTTATATGGCATTTTTGCTGACAGTCCTAACGATTTTGTTGTTCTGATAGTACCAATATAGTGTTAGCATGCATCGTTATATGGCATTTTTGCTGACTGTCCTAACGTTGTGTGTTCTGATGTACCAATATAGTGTTAGCATCATCGTTATTATGGCATTTTTGCTGACAGTCCTAACGATGTGTTGTTCTGATGGTACCAATATGTGTTAGCATGCATCGTTATATGGCATTTTTGCTGACAGTCCTAACGATGTGTTATTCTGATGGTACCAATATAGTGTTAGCATCCATCGTTATATGGCATTTTTGCTGACAGTCATAACGATGTGTTGTTCTGATGGTACCAATATAGTGGTAGTATCCCCACGTTAACCCCAACCCACCCGACCACCGCCAGTTCTGGGACGATTATCCATGTCTGCCATATTACCTATGTGTAAATGTTAACGGTGATTGTATGTGTGTGTGCGTGTATATATATATATATATATATATATATATATATATATATTATATATAATATATATATATATATATATAATGTGTGTGTGTGTGTGTGTGGTGTGTGTGTGTGTGTGTGTGGTGTGTGTGTGTAGTGGTGTGGATGTTGGAGAGAGAGAGAGAGAGAGAGAGAGAGAGAGACAGACAGACAGACAGACAGACAGAGATGTTTATGGGTATATGGAGAGAGAGAGGAGAGAGAGAGAGAGAGAGAGAGAGGTTATAATTAATATTATATATATATATATATATATATATATATATAAATATATATATATATATATATATATATATATATATATATTCCTCATGGCATGCAAATTCATTCAGTACGTTTTCGACAAGAAAACATGTAGGGGAGAAAGCAGCCATTAATGTCCACTCAAGGTTAATCCGTTCTCCGGTCGGTGGCAGTTCTGCTTTTGTACACTTTTGTCTGCAGCGTGGTGATAGGAAACGAACCTCAGGTTCAGAGGAGAGAGAGAGAGAGAGAGAGAGAGAGAGAGAGAGAGAGAGTGTTGTTTATAGCTCGGTCGACGGCAGAGGGTCATATCAGGGCTGTCACTTCATTGAAGTCAACTCAAGTCATAAAAAGTCGTACACACAACTGTTGAAGAAAAAGAAACACCCGAAGGTGCTGGGGAGGACCCAGAGAAGCACTGTCTTCACCTGCCTTTTGAGCAGTCCTGTACCACCCTTGGACGCCTGCGCTGTGTTCACGATGGGTACAGGCACGCGCAGGACACGCCATTAAGATATCAAGGGACATAACTGCTCCTGAACAGAGGTAAATCAGACTACAGGATGCAACTCATAACAGCCTTAATATAGTATCCCCATGGGTGTACCAGCCCGTATTTCATGACTGCAGAGCCCACCGGCAAAAAGACACCACCCTCCAGCTGCCGAGCACACCCCACAGACCCAACCACCCCTGCCCACGGACAGATATTTTTCTTCCGTAAAATCTTAGATCAGATGAAAAATGTCGATTCCTTTCAGAAATTCAAAGATCAGATCAGTTGGGACATCTGTGACCAGGGTCTTCATGGAGTCTGCTGTAAAATGATTATGTTCCACATCATGCAAGTCCCAACACTCTCAAAGAACAACACGGAGATTCTTCAACTTTTAAAAGATAAGAATGGGGCCGGAATAGCTCAGTTGGTAGAGCTCCGGACTTGTAATCTTGGTGATCCTGGTTCGAATCTCCGGCGGGCCGTTTCATTACAGGGGGATTTTTCCCTCGGAGTTAACACCGGTTCTGACTCCATTTCCCATACAGTCCTTCAAATGACACTATAAACCGAGGTTCCGTGTGTGAACGCACGCATAACATCTTGCACATGCCTAAAATCCCATCACCAACTTTTGGAAGAGAAGGCCAGTTTGGCCGTTGGTATGGATGACACGTTACACATAGCATGCATCCTGTGTGAGAAATGGAAAGAATGAAGGAAGTAAGGAAACTGAGTGAACGATATTGCCTAGATGACACGGGAAACGACTGAATGAAGCGCCAGCTGGCAGCTCTTCAGTCAGCACTACTCAGGTAGACAGCCCGTTGTCTAAACGAGTGTGGATTGTAAAGCGCTTAGAGCGTGGTCTCTAGCCGAGGATAGGCGCTATATAAGTATTCATTATAACAATACAATAATAAAAGGAGCTTCAGCAAACGACAGTCCATGTCATTCCACTCCATTTCGACTCTGTATAGACTGGGCCAGCATCAGGAAGAGGGAAAGCAACTTCTAGTGCTGGCCAACTGTCCAGTGATAACACTACGAGAACGCTGGACGCCTTGGTGCTAAAGAGATGACTACAGTGGACAGAAAAACAGACAGAATGCATTCCACAATGGAAAAAGAACATATTATGGACAACGCACAAAATGACCTTTCTGAAGTCGGAGGAAATTTTTAAAAAAATGACAAGGTGAAGATCAAACTCAACAATTTCTCTATTAAGGATTGGCTGACGTGATAAAGTAATTTTTCAGGTGCGTAGAGTCCATGCCGAAGGGAGGGGGGGGGGGGGTGGAGGGAAAAAGTATGTGTGTGTGTGTGGGGGGGGGGGGGGGGATAGGAGGATGGAGGCCCTACATTTAAAAAAAAGGAGAAAAAAAAGAAAACGGTCATAATAGGGAGTTTGAAGGACAAAACAAAAGTGAAAAAAAAATCTGAAACAGGAGTAAATGAACCTAGAAAAGAACGTAAATATGATGTGACAGGATGTTGCCACGTTAGTTCAGTTTGAGGGAGGCTGTTTCCGCCACCCACCCGACGATGTCTCCACGTTGTTCAGTTTGAGGGAGGCGTTTCCGGCTACCAACGACAGATGTCGCCCACCAACGATTGTTCAGATTGAGGAACTGTTTCGCACCAACCGACAGACTTGCAACTTTTCATAGATTCACGTTAGCATAGAGTTTGCACCACCTCCCCGCCGCAATCTCTGCTGAGTGTCAGTATGAAAACGTGTCACTGCTTAAAATTGACATGTCCTATCATGCTCCCTGCTCAATGAAAGAACTGAGGGGATTGTTAACTAGGGAAATGACGTTCACAGTAAACAGGGATAAAGAATCGTGGATCGTTTCCCTTGTTCACAGTTACTGTTCGTCAAACACGATTGTTGACACGTACATATCGAACAGAATTGAATCAGATCCCTTTCCCCATCATTGCTTCCCTACTGCACACGAAGAGGCGGGGGGGGGGGGGGGGGGGGGCGATTTCTTTGGAAGGGAAAATATGTTAACCATTCAATGACTTTATTCGTAACTGGAAAAAAAAGCACTCGTGAGAGCATAGACTGTAAAAGATTTGAACAGATCCTGGACTATTCTTTTTTATTTTGCCAGAAATCGTAGTGTGGACTGAAACAGTTACTTCCCATGAATGTTTTCGTTAACTGGATATTGAAATTCGAATCGACAACATTCATATCAATGGAATGTTTAATATATTATAAAATGTATCACTTCATAAACAGTTTCCAGTTAGAATACAGTAAGTGCAAAGTGTTCTTGTTTAGAGAAAAATTTATAACATCCTTGCTAAACAGAACCATTTAATTCAGATTCATACGAATTAGTCATTTAATTCAGATTCATGCGATGGATTCACACCAACATGGAATATACTCGTCCTTAAGCCACGTTTAATCTTTCCTAAATTATTCGTTTAAAATCTGCTAAAGAGTTTTTGTGCGACGTTGTCAAACAAACAAACAAGCATATCACCGAACAATCATACGGACGCGTGAGAAAATAGATTGTCTTTGTAAAAGCTAACAATAAAGGGATCGAAATTCAGACGTTAAGGACAGCGGTTGACAGTGCCATTGAGGAGGGGTCGACCTGTTGTTCCACATTCCTTCAACACGCTGCGTGTCCAATGAAGTCGGAGCGGCAAGGGTAAAAATCATATGATATGAGCGTGGGAAACAACTAAAATAGAATAATAACAACCGGAAATGCTCAAACACTTCAACCCAAAGCAAGATTTAATGGAATGCTCGAATCTGGAGAATTACTTCAAAGATTTGTGCGGGAGAGGGAAAAAAGGCGGGAGTAAACGAACCTGTCCTAACCGAAATGAAGGTCGCGTGCCAGTCCCAGTGCGTTGAGGCAAATTGACCTTGTCAAAACTGAACTGTTCACAATTGATCTAGCTTCATGCGTAGGAAGGATGCTTTTGGAATTTGTCCCTCATAGATCAAAAACCAGTTGATAACTATTACTTCGGTCAAGGGTAGAAGACGTTCAGAGTAGTAATGCACCTGGAAGCTGCACCAACAGGTTAAAAAGAGGAGGGGGGGGGGGGGGGTGGATGGTAGTGCTCTCTACGCAATGAAAAACAGAAAATCGCTTTGGCCAGATGATCTATCGCCTGGTAATTTTTTTTCCTTTGATGCAAAGATTTTCTTGTTAGGTCTGTTGTGCATCAGAATTTGTCAGAGCCGGAAATTCACTCTAAATGGGACGAAACCTGCTTTATTCAGTTTACACAAAAAGGGGCCGATCATATAAAGTAGTCACTTAATGTACAGTAAGTAATAACAGAGTAATATTAATTTTGCGAAGCAAACGATAGTTTCCCAAAGCTCAAGTAGTTTTCCGCAATGGATATAATACTGCAGACCATTATTTTTTTTTCACTTTAGTCTGTTTCAGAAATATGTCACAAACCAGGAAACTGATTTTTACATTTTTTGTAGATTTGTCTAAAGCATTCGGAGGTGTGCACGTACACAAAAAAGTGCTGCACCATATTCTGAAAAAAAAAATTCAAGGGAAAATGTTCAAAACATGGAAGCTAACAACAATAACACGAAGATGGCTGTCAGAGTGAGTAGTTTGACTGCGTGTCGGTTGTCAGACAGGGTTGTGTTATAAGTCCATTATTGTTCTCGATATTTCTGTGTGAGTTATTAGCTAATTTGTTAGAACATAGAGTATATATTCCCGACTCTCGCAGATCTAGTCTGAATTTTTTTTTCATAAGTATACGTTGCGTTAATCTCTGGCTGTGTAGCAGACGTTCCAAAGATGATAGGCTGACTGAAGGGCTACTGTTTAAATCGGGGCTGACGGTCCCTAAGGAAAAATTCAGACCGGGTGTATTTTTTAAAAAGTGTCTTCATTAAATCAGCTGAGAGATTCTCCAATGCTACAGAGCAGAAATCAGGCTGCATCTTGCTGCAAATATCCTGGAGTTATATATTTTTGTTAAACATGGGATGTAGAAAGCTGCGGCTGTAAGAGTAGTAGCAGATATCAAAGTCAGTATTGAAGACTTCAAAGACCTCCAGCTGTTACGCTTTTTAACATTCTAGAGAAACAAGTAAAGTTGACACTGTTGTATAATTAGTACCCCCCCCCCCCAAAGACCTGAAAGGATGCAAAGAAAATACTGTTACCATGGAAACTCTCACATGTAAACATGCAAGCGCAGGCTGCACAGCACTCCAGTTCAAAAACCTTATACTACCGTGACACAAATGTAGACTGCAACCTTTCTTTCCGTTATATCATCCAAATGTATACACACTTTTTTGTACTGCAGCAGAAAATATTTCAATTTTGAGGGGTATATGATACTGTTATTTAACAAAAAAAAAAAAAAAAAAAAGGCCGCACTAAATCTGCAAACAGATTTTAGCAGCTGAGAAAGTCTCGAAAACGACATTGTTCTAGGAGTATAATTATTTTCTATTCTTACCGACTCGTATGTTCGACTTGTGAAATATTGGTGCAGACTTTTGTGCAAATACAACATGTATCACATGTAATGCCACAAAAAAAAACAAAACCAATTGAGCAGAAAAAAAACAAATGTCAAATCTGGGTAACACGATCACATGTACTCCTCTGCATTTATGACACGGCAGAACGTGCGGAATTTTCTGCTTGTTTGTTTGTTTGTCTTTGTTTCGTATCTCTGCTTAAACACCAGCCGAGGGATGCAAAACTGGTATGACATTCTGATTCTTTCTAATCATAGCCTAACTATTCCGTGAATCACTCAGAGATAGTGAGGGTCAGTTACTCTGTCAGTTAACTGCTTGCCAACCGTCGTGTGTGTGTGTGTGTGTGTGTGTGTGTGTGTGTGTGTGTGTGTGTGTGTGTTGTGTGTGTGTGTGTGTGTGTGTGTGTGTGCATGGTGTGTGTTTGTGTGTGTATGTGTGTGTGTGTGTGTGTGTGTGTGTGTGTGTGTGTGTGTGTGTGTGTGTGTGTGTGTGTGGTGTGTGTGTGTGTGTGTGTGTGTGTGAGTGAGTGCGCGCGCAATTTTCTAGAAATCAATGATCCATTTTGTAAACAGCGTGACAAGCACTGTCTTGAAGATTTATGTAAAGGTATGATGGTCAGTCTCAATTATACCACACTATGAAAAACAAACAAACAACTGGCATTATCATCAGAATTTCAAGTACAGTTACTATGCAGTCATATGTCCGATTATTTTTTTTTTAAAGTGGCAACATACACAGCAGAATCCGTATAAGTGAAGAAATAAAACGACCATCTATTCATAATTATGATTTAAGTTTAGGGCTAAATGGCTTCTTTACTGTTATTTTTTAATTCAGCTATAAAGTGCAAGTATTGCGCTATACTGTTCCGTTCATAAGGATCAGATGGAAAACGAATTGACAATTATTATTATTATTGTTGTTATGTTGTTGTATTGTTGTTGTTGTCATTGTTGTTATTACAAACACACATACTCTCTCTTCCCTCTCTCTCTCTTTCTCTCTCACTCACACACACACACACACACACACACACACACACACACACACACACACACACACACACACACACACACACACACACAACAACACACACACACACACACACACACACACACATACACACCCACTCCCCACCCCCACCCCCACCCCCCACACACAGACACACACAGACACACAGACACAGACACGACACACACACACACACACACACACACACACACACACACACACACACACACACACACACACACTAAACACCGAAACGATCGGAATGCAATGCAAATACATCCAGCCGGTGCCCTCAAGAATGGTCTGAAAATGATCAGTGACGGTAACCCTTCACGGCCGCTGCCGGACAGCATGTAAAGACAACCAAGATGTGTAATCCATCCTCAGTGGCATCTCGCTCCTTCCTCCTCTGTCAAAGATCCAGACCAAGAGGGTTGCGGAAATGGTCTGGGTCGACAAGCGCTGAGGGCCATTAGTCAAGAGATTTCCCACCGGAGTACACACAGACAACCCGAAACCAATGTATACAGGGACACGTCTGAAGATGACACCTAGAAATCATTAAAGCCCGGCTCTTTAGAAGAGGAAGTCTTCATTAAAGGTAAATCTAATATGGAAAATGACAAAAAAGTGGACCTGAACAAACGTGAAGGAAAAAAAAAGAGGAGAGCGGGGGGGGGGGGGGGGGGGGGGGGGGGAGGGGGAGGGGCAGGGAAGGAGGGAGGATTGGGGGAAGACGTGTCAGTTTTGGATGTCGCATTTTCCGTGCACCCCTCCCCACCTTCCCCATCCCTATCCCGCCAATACCCTCTCTTCCCTGTCTTTCCTTCCCCACCATGTGTTTAATCCGGGCTCCCCTAACACAGGCAAAACAAAGCTGTCCCTGTCACAGCCCCGACACCGGTGAGTCTGCAGGGATCCCTCAATAGCAGGTCGGCTGTCGGCAACCCACCAGAGGAGACACTGCGCCGCTGCCGAGTGCCATTAGATGGCATTCAGTGTAGTCTGTTCTGAGAGCAGTTCCTCATTCGGACAGTCTTCATGGGGAAATTCTGGACCTGTAGGTTGGACGCCCTGTCTTGCCATTTGATGCTGCAGATCTTGCGCAAGCATCGTTGATGGAACTGTTTGAGTTGCTGGATGTGTCGGCGGTACGCGGTTTAAGTCTCACAACGGTAGAGGAGAGCATGCACCCAGAACCACAGCTCTGTACATGGCGACCTTTGTGCGCAGTTTGATGCCATGGTCTTACCACATACCGTTATGTTATGTATTACATCATGTTTTATCACACTATCTCTGATCTTATTATCGAATTCCACCGTCATGCACTGTACCGCGCTTCATTTATCACCCACAGTGTACATGGTTTAACTATTAAAAAAAAAACAGTATCTGATAAATTTCCAGTATATAAAAAATATACAATGGTGCCATAGTAGTAAATAACGCTGCAGAGCAGAATGACACGTGAACCTGAGCAGTAAATGTCCTTTTTTTAAAATGCTGGGCATAGGCGATATTTTTCCTTTTCTTAACCTGACCTTAACCAATCCTAACCTGAACTAAGCTTGACCGTAACACTGATCCTTGTCCTAAGCTTAAACTGCCATCTAAAAAATCTTGAAGAAAAACAACAACAACTACTACAAAAAACAAACAAAAAACCACCCCAAAGCAAAACCACCTTCATAAACGCTTCTGAAGCGGAAAAGGAACACAAATAGGTGCATGACCAAAAGATGTTAAACCTTCATTGATTGGCTGTGAGAAATCGTGTCATTTTCGTGCTGGAGAGCCACTGAACGTTGCTTACGCGACCGTAAAAATTATCATGGCGTCACGTGACATATATTACACTACTTTCTTGCTAGTCCTAATGGAAAGAACGCTGTTCCCGTAAAGACGATGTGCGCCGTCTCATCAATATGTACAATGAGGGTGGGACTCGCAGCTGTTTGGGAAAGAGAAAGAGAGAGAGAGAGAGGAGAGAGAGAGAGAGAGAGAGAGAGGAGAGAGAGAGGAGAGAGAGAGAGGAGAGAAAAGAAAAGAGAGAGAGAGAGAGAGAGGAGAGAGAGACGAGACAGACAGACAGACAGACAGACAGACAGTCAGACAGACAGACAGACAGTGTGGATGGGTGGGGGGAGGAGGCGGAAGTTGACTCTGTGTGTGTGTGTGGTGTGGTGGTGTGTGTGTGTGTGTGTGTGTGTGTGTGTGTGTGTGTGTGTGTGTGTGTGTGTGTGTGTGTGTGTGTGTGTGTGTGTGTGTGTGTGTGTGTGTGTGTGTGTGTGTGTGTGTGTGTGTGTGTGTGTGTGTGTGTGTAAGCTGTCTGTACGTACTGGCTGTATTAGTGACAGATTACCGAGTTGACATTCAGAAAAAAAGAGTTCGAATCCAGCTGGTGCCCCATGCTACCGACTCCCTCTGTCGCACACACTTACGCCTCTGCCACCTCCTCCTCCCTCCCCTACCCCAACTCCCTACTCCTCATCAGGTTCGTCATTTTCCCCGCCTGTGTTTCCGCTCTGGAAACTGTGGCTGGACACCAAAACAAATTCGCCAAGGCCTTACTTAAGGAGTCGAGTATTTATAGACTGGCGCGATTAGATTGTTTTGAGAATTCTCATTGTGTCTGAACGTTGATTCTCTTCATTTTCTTTCGTATGGCCAACGAGGTACAAGCCAGGTGGTTCCAAGAAGACAGATGAAAAATCAAAGGAATGGGACTATTTGGGGGTTTCCAGCTGGCGCAAAGATAGGGTCACGGGTGAGTGCAAAGGCCTGAAATGTGACGTCAACTACGGGGATGGTCATGTATTGGAAGATTGTGATTTCAAACGGTGAAAATCCCCCCAAACGAGGGAAAGAATTGGTGGGGAGCTGTTCTTTTGATCGATTATCAATGCATAAATGCTGGCTCAGATTTATGGTAGGCTTCAAAACGCTTACATGGATTATATTGTGTTTTATAGTGCAAAATCCAAAATTGGGGTGTGTGGCCTGTACAGGCTGCACACCAAAACCTCATGAGCCAAAGTCCTTTTGAAGGAGTCGAGTATTTATAAACTGGCGCAATTAGATTGTTTTGAGAATTTTCATTGTGTCTGAAAGTTGATTCTCCTCATTTTCTGTCATATGGCCATCAAGGTACAAGCCAGGTGGTTCAAAGCAGACAGATTAAAATCAAAGGAATGGGACTGGGACTATTTGGGCGCTTCCAGCTAACACAAAGATAAGTCACGGGTGAGTGCAAAGGCCTGAAATGGGACGTCAATTAAGGGAAAGGTCAGGTATTTGAAGACCGTTTGTGATTTCATCGGTTAAATTCACCCCCAAACAAGGGAAATAATTGGTAGGGGTTGTTCTTTTGATCAGTTATCGGATTAACCTTAAATGCTGACTCAAACTGATGGTAGGCTTCAAAACGTTCACATGGATTATGTAGTGGTTTAATGCAAAATCTTAATTGTGGCGTGCGGCCTGTTGTGAAAGGTAGGTCGCCACCCTCTACTCCCCTGGGATATTATTCCCCTTTACAGTAGCAGCTTTGGTGAATGTGGAGGACACACACCTTAATCGATGTACTTACACTGCGCATGTGTAGCGGGCTTTCTCTAGTTCGTGAACGTTTCTCAAAAAAAAAAAAAAAAAAAAAGCTTAACGGTTGCCAAATGACCTACAGCTGTTGTTATTTCTCGTTCAAAGTCATGTTGTGGCAGGAGAGAGAGAGAGAGAGAGAGAGAGAGAGAGAGAGAGAGAGAGACTTCAGACTTTTATTCAGTAAGGTCATTGGCCCATTTGAAGAGAGAGAGAGAGAGAGAGAGAGAGAGAGAGAGAGAGAGAGAGAGAGAGAGAGAGAGAGGAGAGAGAGAGAGACTTCAGACTTTTATTCAGTAAGGTCATTGGCCCATTTGAAGAGAGAGAGAGAGAGAGAGAGAGAGAGAGAGAGAGAGAGAGAGAGAGAGAGGGGGGGAGAGAGAGAGTGAGACTTCAGACTTTTATTCAGTAAGGTCATTGGCCCATTTGAAGAGAGATAGAAGGAGAGAGAGAGGAGAGTGAGAGAATTGAGAGAGAACAGAGAGAGAGAGAGGAGAGAGAGAG
>CM031617.1:59021759-59024259 GCA_018398815.1 Conus ventricosus | reverse complement strand
CGTAGTCTTGGCATCTCTGTAGCGCTCAGACGGCAAGTCGTTACCAGAACCTTGTAGCGCGGCTTTATAAGGGCTGCATGCCTGCGTACTTGTTAGCTGGTTAACTTTGCTCTGCATAGTGTGCACGTGCCTCACATGCAGCAACCAGTTTGCCATTTTTGTTGACCCTCCAATGCCGGGAATGATGTGTTGCTCACACAATGTTTTCACTGCACGTGAGTCTTGGACCCAAACAACTTGCCACAATGGTTCAATATTGTATATTCACCCCTTTTCACCCGAAAAATAGCCTTTCAATTTTTCGCGTTTTTTATGGAAGTCAGTATACTTTTCAAACAGAATGGCTGTTCGTTGGCTCATGGCTCTAAATCCAGTTTCACTAAACTTGCACATGCATGAAATGAATGCAAGTGGGAAGTTCAAGCACACGTGAAAGGCTTTAACTTCTGCTTCTTAGCCAACAGCATGTCAAATGAGAATCGCGAGAAACATTCTGCTTAACACTAATTTTTGGGTACAAAATGTTATTTAGCATCTTCATCATGAAGTAATCGTATGTAGTAGATAGCCTCTGACTTGACTAAGTAGAATTACTGTAAACGCTGCCCTGAGTGACAATGGGGGCCTATTCCGCACTATTTTTTTTGTCTATTTAGCCTTTTATATATTTTGTATAACTGTTCTTTTTTATATATATAAATTCCTTAGCCGTTTTTGCGAAATGGTGGCAAATTTTTTTTACAAAAAATGGCTGTCGCCCTGAGTGTGATTTATGTTACATATGTAAAGGATGTCAGCACCTTAGCTATTATGTCATGAATTGATGTTGAATGTATGGTGTGTGTGTGTGTGTGTGTGTGTGTGTGTGTGTGTGTGTGTGTGTGTGTGTGTGTGTGTGTGTGTGTGTGTGTGTTTGCGCGTGCGCGTGCGCGTATGTGCGTGCGTTCGTGTGGATGTGTGTGCGCGCGTGCGCGCGCTTGTGTGTTTTCTTGTGACAGTCCCTTTTTCCAACGTTAGGGAAAATAGTGAAAGTGTCTAGGCGTGTTTTGACGTAGAATATCTTGATAGGTACGCTGCTATCCCTGGGAAATCCTCGAAAAGTACCTTCTTCTGGTCAGATACAAAGTTATTAGATAAACCAATCATTTTCACACTGGGAAGAGAAGACTCTAAATCAGTCATTACAGTCCACATGGTACAAAGGTGGGAAAATGCCAGATAGCTGGAAATATTTTCCATAAATCTAGAGACAGCGTCTCCACGGCTAACACTGCATCTACGCCTGCGTGGTTTTCTACCCACCCTTCACTCACTGGAACTCTGAAGGCTTCAGGTTCAGTTGTGTTACCGTGCATCTAGACACTACGGGGCCCTGTCAAGGTTGTCGCTGCATGGAGAAAAAAATCCCAGTCCCGAAGAAGGAATAATCAACAAAGACAGCTATGTACTAAAAAAAAACAAAAAACAACAACAACAACAACAACAACAACAAACCAAACCTGCATCCATACGTAACACGAGAACTAAAGCGTTAACATTAGCTAAGGCAGATAATTTAAGATTTTGCTGTAGGCACCAGTAACTCATCTAATTTATCACTCCCAACCCAAGATAGATGAAAACAAATTGCCACAAAAAAGTACATAACACAACGCATATCAGCAAACGGATGTTACAGAATGGACAGTCACAGTCCCCACCCCTTGAATATCGCCTACAACCTCACCACAGAATCGACCAGTTGCATCAAGGTGTGTCATAAATCGTACTGGGAAAGAAAACCATAATTGTGAAGACTTTCTGTGACGCAGACAAGTGAAAAGGCTTCCAAAATGGACGAAGGAAAAAACTTGGGCATTAAACTAACAAACTGAATGTTACAAGTAAAGGACTGAAACATCGAAGCGTTTGTAATTCGTGGTAGAGTTCGATTTTTCTTATCAGTTGCCCGTACTGTGTTGGCGGTATTCGTCGGACACTTGATTATTCTTTCTTAAATACAACATTTCCGACGTTCTGGAATGCACATCAGTTTTATTCCTGTAATCGTGATGGTCATCCATTTAGACACTTTCACCCTATATTTTGTTGTCATTTTGGATACTGTACTGCAGTCGAGAATCTGTCTGAGTGTCGTTACATTTACAGACTTGTTTGTCAACTTTCCTCTAATACTCGACTTCTGCGATTATTGCCTGTATTGGAAGCATAGACCAACGGTTATCTTCCCCAACTCCAGCCAGCTACATGGAACACATAGATAACGCACAGACTTTCTTAGTTAACGAGCGACGTTTGTATGTGAGAGCAATGTTTGTGATGTCACACATACGCACGCACGTGCACACACACACACACACACACACACACACACACACACACACACACACACACACACACACACCACACACACACACACACACACACACACACACACACACACACACACACGCAACACACACAAGAACTGAACAAAATGTTTGGCGTTGATGCACGCGGG
>CM031617.1:59011759-59014259 GCA_018398815.1 Conus ventricosus | reverse complement strand
AAGAGATGTTAATTTATATAGGCCTTGGCCCCTTAGAAGGGGGGATACACGTAAAATAACCTTGCATAATCCATTACCAATTGCAAAGGTTATCAAACTAAGATATTACAGAGTTTCTCTGTTTAAATCCTCTGTACACACACACACCACACACACACACACACACAACACACCACACAACCACACACAACCACAACACAGAGAGAGAGAGAGAGAGAGAGAGAGAGAGAGAGAGAGAGAGAAGAGAGAGAGAGAGAAGAGTGAGAGAGAGAGAGGAGAGAGAGAGGAGAGAGAGAGAGAGAGAGAGAGAGAATCACCTGCGGGAAAACCATTTCTATGGTCTGTCCGAGGTTTGTTGTGTTTTAACGTTTCACCTGCAGCAAGTCTTTGTCCCGTCAGCAGACTTCTGTTCCCCCTGTACAGCATCGACAAGGAGTCTCACAACAGCGCGACCGCTATAAAACAGTCCATCATACCGATGCTCATCGGTTTTCTCAGTCATCGGGAACCTGTGCGTGAGGACGGTTAAATATCATGATTGTTTAGCCTTTATATTGCCTGGTGCCTGTTACAGGTGACATTTACAACGGCTTGTGATAAAGCCCACATTTAGGTCCGTTCGGCAATCCATCTTGAGCAGCCGGTGTTTCTGAGGAGTAGTTCGCTAACGACGAAAAACCGATCCAGGTTCTCGAGAATGAATGCTTGAGACAGATACAAGCCTTCTACACACACACACACACACACACACACACACACACACACACACACACACACACACACACACACACACACACACCACACACACATACACTACACCACACACACACACACACACACACACACCACACACACACACACACACACAACACACACACACACACACACAAACGCATGCACTGGTACACACACGTACGAGCGTGCGCGCGCAGGCGCGCACACGCACACACACACACCACACACACACACACACACACACACACACACACACACACACACACACACACACACACACACACGCACGCACGCACGCACGCACGCAACGCACCACAACACACACACACACACACACACACACACACACACACACACACACACACACACACACACACACACACGCACCTTGGTATTCAGTGTAATTTATCAGAAAGTTTGCCTGTTACTGATACTTACAGATATGTTTTGTGATATTTAAACTCTACCCGTACTACAGCCCTGATGTGGCCCTTTGCGGTCGGCTGGGCTATAAGCAACATTATCTTATCTTATCTACCCGTACTATCACATTCAATAGCAACATTATCTTATCTTATCTACCGGTACTATCACATTCAATAGCAACTCCACTGAAACAGTTCTATTTGTGAAATTATTAGTGTCAAAACACGTATTGACCGTCAAGTTGCGAGCTTGCATGTCAACGGGTATTCTGGCCGGGAAACACACACACACACACACACACACACCACACACACACACCACACAAAACACACACACACACACCACACACACACACACACACACACACACACACACACACACAACACACTCTCTCTCTCTCTCTCTCTCTCTCTCTCTCTCTCTCTCTCTCTCTCTCTCTCTCTCTCTCTCTCTCTCTCTCTGCAGGGTATCAGACTCAGTAAATGCAACCGGCATGTATGTCGTCATGTATGTCGTCACAGAGCATGTCAAAGGAGGCAAGACTCAGAAGCAGACCGGAAAAGCTCTGCATGGACCAAGACCTGGACGTTCAGAGTCGTTGGTGGACTTGGTTTCAGATGGACAAAGCTCCGGAGGAAGTGCCAGGTGGACAAATTCTCGGGTGGGCAAAGGTACGGGTGTACATCGACCAAAGTGGACGAAGTCTTTGGTGTCCTGGGGTCCAAGTCCCCATGCTAGAACTCTTTGTGGACAAAGTCCGCATCCCGGGAGAAGTAGGTCAGAGATGAACGAAGTACTGGACGATGTCCCAGATGTACGGAATTCCGGAACAGGCCTCAAGTGGATGATATTCCGGAGGTACAAAGTGCTGGATAAAGAAATTCTGGAAGGACACAGTCCTGTCTCAAGTCTCAGATGGGACAACGTGTTCAATAAAGTCCCGAATGGACAAAGTCGGGGAGTAAGTGCGGATACATAAAGTCCTGAATGAAGTTCTGGATGGACGAGTCCTCGATGAAGTTCCGGATGGACACATTCTGACTGAAGTTCCAGATGGACGAGTCCTGACTGAAGTTCCGGATGGGCATATTCTGACTGAAGTTCCGGATGGACGATCCTCACTGAAGTTCCGGATGGCATATTCTGACTGAAGTTCCGGATGGACGAGTCCTCGATGAAGTTCCGGATGGACATATTCTGAATGAAGTTCCGAGTGGACAAATCTTAAAGAAGTTCCGGATGGACGAGTCCTAAATGAAGTCCGGACGGACAAATTGTAAATGAAGTTCCGGAGGACGAGTCCAGAATGAAGTTCCAGATGTCCTGATTGAAGTTCCGG
>CM031617.1:59004259-59006759 GCA_018398815.1 Conus ventricosus | reverse complement strand
ATCACCAGATGTTCTTGGATCCCAGCATTCTTAACACCAGATTTCTGAAATCCCGGCAATTCCTAGTGCCAGCTGTTCAACGATCATAGAATTTCCCAATGCCAGCTTTCCCCACCACCAGCCGTTCATTACTCCTACTTCTTCTTGTCATGGAATTCAGCATTTAGTTCCCATGCCAGCTGTCCGTGAATCTCAATATTTCCCAGTGCCAGCTGTCCTGGAATCTCAATATTTCCCAGTGCCAGCTGTCCTGGAATCTCAATATTTCCCAGTGCCAGCTGTCCTGGAATCTCAATATTTCCCAGTGCCAGCTGTCCGTGAATCTCAATATTCCCAGTGCCAGCTGTCCTGGAATCTCAGTATTTCCCAGTGCCAGCTGTCCTGGAATCTCAGTATTTCCCAGTGCCAGCTGTCCGTGAATCTCAGTATTTCCCAGTGCCAGCTGTCCTTGAATCTCAGTATTTCCCAGTGCCAGCTGTCCTGGAATCTCAACGTTTCCCAGTGCCAGCTGTCCTGGAATCTCAGTATTTCCCAGTGCCAGCTGTCCGTGAATCTCAGTATTTCCCAGTGCCAGCTGTCCTTGAATCTCATTATTTCCCAGTGCCAGCTGTCCGTCAATCTCCGTATTTCCCAGTGCCAGCTGTCCTGGAGTCTCAACGTTTCCCAGTGCCAGCTGTCTTGGAATCTCAGTATTTCCCAGTGCCAGCTGTCCGTGAATCTCAGTATTTCCCAGTGCCAGCTGTCCGTGAATCTTAGTATTTCCCAGTGCCAGCTGTCCTGGAATCCCAGTACTTCCCAAATCAACATGTGATTGAATCAAGTATTTCCCAGCAACAGCATTTTCTGGAATCCAGTGTTTCCCAGCACCATCTGTCGTGAAATCCAGCAGTGTCTCAATATCAGCTCTCTGGTATCCACCATTGACCAATGCCAGC
Source organism: Conus ventricosus (assembly GCA_018398815.1). NCBI lineage: Eukaryota > Metazoa > Mollusca > Gastropoda > Neogastropoda > Conidae > Conus > Conus ventricosus. The sequence goes on along the minus strand of CM031617.1, from coordinate 59,005,824 downwards.
ACAGCTGCTCTGTAATCCAGTACTTACCAGCACCAGTTGTTCTGGAATCCAATACTTTCCAGCGCCGAATGTTCTGGAAGCCGGCTGAACCAGTTGTTCTGGACTCCGTCATTTTCCCGCTGTTGTGAATATCTGACAGCCTAGCACTTGCAGTGCCTGGGGTTGGCTTGCTATTTTGTGTAAAGTTGCTACTTAAACGCGGAAACGATTTAAAAAAAACACACAAAGAAAACGAGCAAAACTGATGTCAGCAGCAGTACCAGTATGTCAATGAAACGAATCGATTGTGTCAGTCACCATACTAATTTGCCCAGATTATCAACACATGTTTCTAACTCCTATAAATCAGTGACAAAATTAGCATCCCTACTCCATAAACTTTAAAATAATACGAAAAATGACAGATTTCGGGGCTTTTTTTTTTTTTTTTTTTTTTACTTCTTTCCCTATGCAATTTTGAGGGACACTTCACTGCCCCGATGATTCAATGATGCCACATCTATCATGCTTTCATTTCAAGGTAAACGCCGTCGCCATGCTACGTCATCAGTACGTCATTATCTTCGATTTCTTTTTAGAGAGTGTGTTTTCAAGGCATTTACTTACCCATGCTAAACAGCTGGCCCTTCAGCGACTCACAAAAGTCACTGTTCTGAACCACTTTGCCATTAGTTGATTGACCCGTTCCAGAAAACTTAAGGCATAGTACCAAGAAATGCTATTTTTGACCTTAGTTGCAATTGAAATTCACAATGGACATGTGAATGTGTGTGTGTGTGTGTGTGTGTGTGTGTGTGTGTGTGTGTGTGGTGTGTGTGTGTGTGTGTGTGTGTGCGTTTATGTACATTGTTCTTATTGGCTGCTGCCTTTTCATAACGGGACTGTCTGATCCTGATGTCAAATCTGAAAGAGGCTGGTTGGGTTTAATTTATCTGAAACGAAAACGGCAGCTGGTAAAGGTGGGGAAAAAAACACAAACTTTTTACTGAAACTGACGAAGAAGGCAACGTACTCTGTATCAATTAATCTGGAACTGAAACTCAAGATGATGACGAAGAAGAAGAAAAAATGACGAAATTTGTTTGGGGACAGGCACAAAACAGTGATGAATTTCTTTCAGACAAATATAGGACGCAACCAGTCACGTTAAAACAGAAGCCGTATCACGCCCATGCTGACGACGCTTACCATTAATCAGTTGTCTTCAACGCTAGGAACCTATTGCCAAATCAAAACAGCGAATCTAAAGAAACAAAAACAAACCTATTTTCCACGTTGTGAACGTTCAAAGCAAAAGCAGCGCTCTCTTAATGCATTCTGTTCGGCAAGTTGAGTGCGAAGAGAGTTAAAGCCTGTGTCACACAGGCGGTCGGAGAAGTCAACGTCTATGGCGTGGTACTTTCGAGCTGAGAGATGATTTTGTTTGAAAGATTCTAGAGAACATGACTGAACGACCGACCGTACTGAACTGACTGGTTACGTTCATGGTTTCAGAACTTCAAATGAACAGACTACCCACTAATTAATTAATAATTGACGGGTTGATTGATCGATTGATTGACTGA
>CM031617.1:58989259-59001759 GCA_018398815.1 Conus ventricosus | reverse complement strand
ACAGCCTTTTTTAAAATTTAATAAAGCAGACAAATACATAGACGAAAAAATCTAATAGTGGGGGAAAAAAAGCGCAGGCCAACAACTTTAATTGCTGGAAAGATTTTTACTTGAGGGGAGGGAAGGGGGGTTTTTAAGATGGGGAAAAAGGGAAACAATTAAAAAAAAAAAATTACAGATATGAAAACCTTTACTAGCTCATAAGGGGAAACCCTCGCAATCCATTTTTAGGAGATATATTTGTTTGCCCGCTCCGAGGCCCTTTTGCCCGCTGGGGCGGGACTCATTGGAACAGGCGGTTGGTCTGCGCACTCGGCGTCAAATAGAGAAAACCACAGCCAAAATCTGTGGTGTTCTCACCACCATGGTGCAAAAAAGAATCCAAAAGCACCCCCAAGCAGCCAGCGAAGATAGTAAATTCAACCAAACGAAAGTGTGGGGGGGAAAAAAAGTTCCCTGTAAAACAAAAAGACATTAGGGCAAAAAATTTTAAAAAAAGAAAGGGAAGTCTTTGAGCCTCCCCTGGGGTTCCCCCCCAAAAGATGAAAGGGGAAACCCAAAAAGAAAAACACACAGAGGGGACAAAAACTTACAAATAACCTCAATTTAATCAAAGAAAAATTGGAAAAAAATGAGGTAGGGAAAAAGTAAACGATAAACAGTAAACAAGTGGGGAAATATTTTGCTCCCAAAAGGAAAACCAAACACAAGTAATTTTTATTCAAAAATGGAAACACCCTTTTAAAAACTTAAAATAAAGCAGCCAAAAAACATAAAACGAAAAATCTAATGGGGGGGGAAAAACAACCCGCAGGCCAAAAAATGAACTTTTCTCAAAGTTTTGGACTTAGGGGGGGGAAAAAGGGGGATTTGAAGATGGAGAAACGGGGAAAAACAAATTTAAAAAAAAAAAAAAGTTACAGATTAAAAACCTCTTCACAAAGCTGCATAAGGAAACCCTCGCAACCCCCTTTTAAGGGAAATTTTAATTTTTGTTTTGCCTGCCCGAGGCCTTTCCCCCCCGGGGTGGGGACTCATCAGGGAAAAAAGGGGCGGTTGTGCCCTCCCCTCTTCGGCTCAAAGAGACACACCACAGCCATAATACTGTGGTTTTCTCACCCCCATGGGGCAAAAAAATCCAATAGCCCCCCCAGAGCCCCAGCGAAGAGTATAAATAAAACCAAAAACGAAAGGTGGGGGGAAAAAAAGTTGCTGTAAAACAAAAGACATTATCCCAAAAAATTATAAAATTGGGGACAGCTTTGACCCTACCCTGAGGATCCACCCAAAGATGCAAGGAGACCAAAAACAAACAAAACAGACGGAAAAGAAACAAATCCAAAAAACCTAAATTTTAAATCAAAGCAAAATTAAAAATTTAAATGGGTGGGGAACAGAAAAACGAAAACATTTAAACAAGGGGGGGTAAAATTTTGCTCCCAAAAGGGAAAAACCCAAACAGAGTAATTTTATTCAAGTGTTGGGTTTCCTTTAGGGGAGCAAAAAAACCCCCACTTTTTTACTGTTTATCGTTTACTTTTCCCCTACCTAAATTTCTTTTTCCAAATTTTTGCTTTGTTTAAAATTTGAGGTTATTTGTATTTGTTTCTTCCTTTGTGTGTTTGTTTTTTGGTTTCTCCCTTGCTTCTTTGGGGGGGACCCTTTCAGGCGTAGGCTCAAAGATTTGCCCCCTACTTTTTATATTATTTGCAAAATTTTTTATTTTACACAACTTTTTTTCCTCCCCACATTTTCCCGTTTGGGTTCATTTACTACCTTCCGGGCCCCTCGGGGGTGCTTTTGGGTTTCCTTTTTTCCCCCAAAGGTGGGAGAACCCCACAGAAATTAGGGACTGTGGTGTGCCTAATTTTGACGCCGAGGCCAGAAAACAACCAGCCGTTTCTCCCTAAAGAGTCCCAAACCGGGCGGGCAAAAGGGCCTGGGAGCGGGAAAATACAAATAAATCTCCCCTTCAAAAGGGTTTTGCGGGGGGTTTCCCTTATGCACAGGAAAAATTTTTCATATCTGTAACTTTTTTTTTTTAAAATTCTTTTTCCCCCAGTTTCTCCATTTTCAAACCCCCTTTTTTCCCTCCCCTCAAGCCAAATTTTTGCCAGACTTTTCAGTTTTTTGGCCTGCGCTTTTTTCCCCCCAACTATTAGTTTGTTCGTCAACGTATTTTCTAAACTTTTTTCAATTTAAAAGGCGTGCCACCCTTGAATAAAAGTTACCGTTTAGGTTTTTTTTGGGGAGCAAAATAACCCCATTTGTTTACTTTTTAAATCTTTTTACTTTTCCCACCCATTTAAATTTCCCAAATTTTGCTTTGATTAAATGGGGTTTTTTTAATTGTTTCTGTCCGTCTGTGTGTTTGTTTTTTTGGTCTCCCTTGCATTTTTGGGGGATCCCCGGCGTAGCTAAAAGACTGCCCCACATTTATATTATTTGCAAAATTCTTATTTTTTTACAGCAATTTTTTTTCCCCCCCACACTTTCGTTTGGTTGCATTTTTTTTTAAATTTTTTTCCCCCTTTCCCCTTTTTTGGGGCCTGGGGTGCTTTTGGGTTTTTTTTTTTTGGGGGGGGGGGGGGGGGGGGGGGGGGGGGGGGGGGGGGGGTCTAATTTAAACCCCGAGAGCGCAGACAAAACCACCGGGTCTCCCAAATGACCCCGACCCACGGGCGAAAGGCCTCAGCGGAAATTTCAAATATTTTCCCCCTTAAAAAGGTTTGCGAGGGTTTCCCTTATGAGCAGTAAGATTTTTCATATCTGAATTTTTTTTTTTTTAATTCTTTTTCCCATTTCCCCATTTTCAAACCCCCCTCCCCCCTCCCCTCAACCCAAAATCTTTCCCAGACTTTTCAGTTTTTTGGGCCCTGCCCCTTTTTTTTTTCCCCCCCATTAATTGTTCGTCTATGAAATTTGTCGGCCCTTTATTAAAGGGTTAAAAGGCTGTGCCAGTCCTTGAATAAAAAAAAACTCTGTGTTGGTTTCCTTAGGGAGCAAAATAAACCCCATTTTGTTTACTTTTAAAATAAATTATTTTAAAATTGCTTAATCAAATAAAATCAAATTCAATCCAAATAAATTCAATCAATCATTCTTTTCAGTTCATTCATCCATTCATTCTTTTGGGTTTTTTCGTTAAATTCATTCTTTCAATCAATAAATTTTTTGGTAAAAAAACATTTTTTCTGAAAAATTTTCTCACATTCCCCCAAGTCAACCATTTGGGATGGGTACAGATTCCACTGATTTTGGAACCGGGGGCCCAAAACACCAAGGAACATCAAATGTTGTTATGCTCTGCATATTTTGCTTGGTTTTTTAGTGGACAAGCCCTAGCATCACTTATCATTCCAAAATCCCCGAAGCCCGATGGGGGTTTCCCACGGGGCGGGGTAATCAAAAAGGGTCACACACGAAATTTTTTCTCTCCCTAGCTGATGCTTTTGTACCAAGTTTGAAAGTGCTTTCTGTTCGGATTCCCGGGAGTTTTTACCGGGGTTCATCAGCAAACAACAAAAAACGACACCCGTAACCTTGCAATTTGACCTCGTACATTTCTGCCGCACGAAAGTGACCGTAACCCCGGTATCTTTTGGTTTTAAAAAAAGGGGAAGATTTGGATATAAATTTTTCTTCTCTCTTCATTGAAATCTGCCCTTGGATCGCGAAAAAGTGAGTTTTTTTTTTCCCTTCTTTTCGGAGGGGGAAATTAATGAAAATGAATCAAACACACAAACTTTTCCCCCGGGAAAATTGTGTGTGTGTGTGTGTGTTGTGTGTGTGTGTGTGTTTTGTGTGTGTGTGTTTTGGTGTGTAGTGGTGTGGGTGTGTGGTGTGGGGGTTGTGTGTGTGTGTGTGTGTGGTGTGTTGTGTGGAGTGTGCGTGCGTGCGTGCGTGCGTGCGTGCTGGCCGCACGCGCGCGCCGCGCGCGCGCGCCGCGCGCGTTGTGTGGGGTGGTGTGTGGTGTGTGTGTGTGTTTGTGTGTATGTTTTTGCTGTGTGTGTGTTTTGTGGTGGTTTTGTGGTTTGTGTTGTGTTGTGTGTGGGGGTGTGTGGGTTTGCAGAGGGCCCCTTTAGACTAAATGTATCTGCCTAATGTTTTTTTTTTGCCCCCAAATTTCGGGACATCTCTCACAAAACAATAAATCTCTTTTTTAAAAAAATGTTTTTTTCTTTTAAAAAAAAAAAAATTGGGTTTTAATTGTTTTTGTTTTTTGTTGCTTTTTGTTTTCCTTTATTCTGTTTTTTTTTTTTTTCCCTTTGGGAACTTTCTCTTCCATAGGGTTTTTTTTTCTATTTGTTTGTTGCTCTTTTTTATTACATAATTTTGGGCCACTTCCCAAATGTTCTATTGCAGTTAAAAAATATCGCTTTTCAAAATCATTGATGGGATCAATCGGGGGTTTTTGATCGCATTTGGGGAAAAAGCCTTTGACGGGGGAGCGATGGTTTTTTCACCCTCTTGCAAAAAGGGGAGAATTTTTCATTTTTAGCCAAACTTTTTAAACCCCGTGTTTTACTTTCAATTTTCCTTTACTCATGTTTAGCAAAGAATCCTTTTCATTAAAAAAAAAAGAAAAAAAAGGGGGGGGGGTGGGGGGGGGGGGGGAAAAAAATTTTTACAATGCGACATAAATAAAAAAGAAAATAATAATATGCACTGCAGACTCTAGAAACCCCAAGGTTTTTTTTTTTTTTTGGGTTTGGTTCGTTGTAAAACTGTTTTTGTTGTTGTTTCTGCTGTGTTGTTTTTGTTGTTGTTGTTTGATGGGTTGGGGTGGTGTGGTTGGGTTTGGGGTGGCCTTGTTGTTTTGGGTGGTGTGTGTTTTGTGTTTGTGTGGGGTTTTGTGTGGGTTGAGTGTTTTTTTTTGTGTAGTTGTGTGTGTGTGGTTTTTGTTTGTGGTGTGTTTTTTGTGTTTTGTTTCTTTGGGGTTTTGGGGGTTTTGTTTTACTTTCAATCCCCTTTTGGGTATTCTCCCCCCGGGTGTCCTGCAGTTTTAACCCCCACCGCCACCATTCCAACCGGGTCAACCTCTTCAAACCCCCATTTCCCAAACCCGGGTCAACCCCTTCATCATATTTCCACCGGATCAACCTCTTCAACAGTTCCCCCCCATCAAAATTCTTTATCATATTCCCACCGGAAACACCATCTTCCCCCACCACTCCCCCCGGATCACCCTCTTAAAAAAATTTCCCACCGGGTCACCTTCTTCAAACCCCCAAAACCCCCCCGGATCACCCTCTTATAAATTCCCCCCCGGGCCAAAACCCCCTACCCACCATTCCTAAGGATCAAAACCCCTTTTACAATATTCCCCCGGATCCCAAACCCTTCATCAGTTTTTTCCCACCGATCAACCTCTTTACCACCATTCCCACCGGGTCAACCCCTCATCAGTTTTTTTTCCCCCCCGGTCAACCTTTTTTTCATCATATTCCCACCGATTTAACCTCTTTAACAGTATTCCCACCGATCCAAACCCCCTTCATCATTTTTCCCACCAACAACCCTTCATCATATTCCCCCGGGTCAAACCCCTTCATCATATTCCCACCGGGTCAACCTCCCTTTATCAGTATTTCCCCCCGGATCAACCTCTTCACATAAATTTCCCCCCGATTCAAACCCCTTTATCCCCCACCCACCGGGTCAACCTCTTTTACCACCAATTCCCCCCGATCAACCCCTTCATCAAAATTCCCACCGATCAATCTCATCATAAATTTTTCCCACCGGGTTTTCCCCAACCCCCCTTCATCAGTAAATTCCCCCCCGGGTCAACCTCTTTATCAATAGTTCCACCGGGGTCAAACCCCTTTATCACCATTCCCACCGGGTCAACCTCTTCATCAGTAAACCCACCGGGTCAACCCTTCATTTATATTCCCACCGGATCAACCTCTTTAACAGTATTCCCCACCGGGTCCCAAACCCCTTCATCACCCTTCCCAAACCCGGGTCAACCTTCCCTCAATAAATTCCCCCCGATCAACCTCTTCCTCATATTCCCACCCGGGTCAAACCCTTCAACAATTATTTTCCCCCCGGGTCAACCCTTTTACCCCCACCATTTTCCCCCGATCAACCCCTTTATCAGTAAATTCCCCAAACCCGGGTCAACCCTTCATCATTTCACACCCGGGCAAACCCCCTTTCACAGTATTCCCCCCGGGGTCAACCTCTTTCCCTCACCATTCCCCCTGGGTCAACCTCTTATCAGTTTATTCCCCCCCGGGCAACCCTTCATAGTATTCCCACCCGGGTCAAACCCCTTACCAACCCCCCCACCGGGTCAACCTCCTTTACAGTAAACCCCCCCCGGGTTAAAACCCCTTTATCAGTAATTTTACACCCGGAAAAAACTCTTCTCAGTAATTCCCCCCCCGGATCAACCTCTTTATCACCATTTCCCCCGAAACAAACCCCTTTTATCATATTTTTCCCAAACCGGGTCAAACCCCATCCTCAGTAAAAACCCACCGGGTCAACCTCTTCATCAGTATTCCCCCCGGATCAACCTCTTCATCAGTATTCCCCCCGAAACAACCTCTTCTCATATTCCCCCCGGATCAACCTCTTCATCATTTTTCCCACCGGTCCCCAATTCTTTCAGTAATTTCCCCCCCCGGATTTAACCTCTTCATCATTTTTCCCCCGAAACAACCTCCCTCCCCAGTATTTTTCCCCACCGGGGCAGCCTTTTTATCAAATTTCCAAACCGGGTTTAAACCCCTTTTTTTTTTCCTCCTTTTCCCCCGGGTCAAACCCTTCACAATAAAAACCCCGTAGGTCACCCTTTACCAACCATTTCCCCCCGTCAACCTTTTTCAGTATTCCCCCCGATCCCCCCTCTTACAAATTTGTCACACCGGACAAAAACCCTTTCACAGAAAACCCCCGGATCACCCCTTCATCACCAAACCCACTAAAACAACCCTTCACAGTATTAACCCCCCCGGGTCAAACCCCATCAACATTAAATTTCCCCCCCGGATCAAACCCCTTCACTGATTCCCCCCGGAAACCCCAACCCCCCCCCTCAAATATTCCCACCGAATCAACCCTTCTCATTTTTCCCCCCGGGTCAAAACCCCTTTATCAGTAAATTTCCCCCCGATCAACTTCTTTTTCATATTCCCAACCCATCAACCTCTTTTATCAATAGTTTTTCCCCCGGGTCAACCTCCCCCATCAGAATTTCCCCCCGATCACCTCTTCATCAAAAGTTCCACCGATCAACCCTTCTTTACCCTTCCCCCCGGGTCAACCTCTTTATATAAAATTTCCCCCCGGGTCAAACCCCTTCACCACCATTCCCCCCGGGTCAAACCCCTCAGCATATTTCCCCCCGATCCAAACTCTCAACAATTCCCACCGAAACAACCCCCTTCATCAGTATTCCCACCCGGGTCAAACCCCTTCATCATATTCCCACCGGGTCAACCCTTCACCACCATTTCCCCCCGGGTCAAAACCCCTTTTCAGTTTTTCCCCCCGGGTCAACCTCTTTATCAGTTTTTCCCACCGGGTCAACCCCTTCCTCACAATTTCCCCCCGGATCAACCTCTTCATGACCCTTATCCCACCGGGTCAACCTCTTCATCAGAAATTTCCCCCCGGGTCAAAACCCCATCATCATATTCCCACCGATCAACCTCTTCAAACAGTATTCCCACCCATCATCCTCTTCATCAGTATTCCCCCCGAACCAAACCCTTAATCAGTATTCCCCCCCCGGGTCAACCCCTTCATCAGTATTCCCACCGGGTCAACTTTTTTATCAGTATTTTCCCAAACCCATCAACCTCTTCATCAAATTTGTTCCCCCCGGGTAAAACCCCCTCATCTGTATTCCCCCCCGGATTTAGACTCTTCCTTTAATAGTTTTCCCCCGGGTTTAACCTCTTTTACACCAAATTCCCCCCGGAAACAACCTCTTCACATATTCCCCACCGGATCAACCTCTCCAAACCCCCATTTCCCCCCCCGGATTAACCCTTTTATCATATTCCCACTGATCAAACCCCCCTTCACCACGATTCCCCCCGACAACCCTTCACCACCAAACCCACCGGTCAACCTCTTCATCAGTTTCCCCCCCGGGTCAACCTCTTTATCACCATTCCCCCCCGGGTCAACCTCTTCACAGTATTCCCCCCGGGTCAACCTCTTCCCCCACCCTTTGCCAAACCCGGGTCAACCCTTCATCCCAATACCACCGGATCAACCCTTCAACAATATTCCCCCCGGGTCAACCCCTTCACAGAATTTCCCCCCGGACAACCTCTTTACACCATTCCCAAAACCCGGAAACAACCCCCTTCAACATAATTTCCCCCGGATTTAAACCCCTTCATCAATATTTTCCCCCCGCTCAACCTCTTTATTTATATTTTCCCCCCCGGGTCAACCCTTTATATCAGTATTTCCCACCGATCAAAACCCTTCATCCCTATCCCACCGATCAACCCCTTCATCACCATTTCCCCCGGGTCCCAAACCCCTTCCCTCATATTCCCCCCCGGTCAACCTCTTTATCAGTATTCCCCCCCGGATCAACCTCTTTATCCCTATTTTCCCAAACCGGAAATTTAAACCCCCTTCCATAAAATTCCCACCGGGTTTTAAACCCCTTTATCAGTATTCCCCCCGGATCAACCTCTTTATCACCATTCCCACCGGGCAACCTTCATCAGTAAACCCCCCGATTTAACCTCTTTATCATATTTCCCCCGATCAAACCCCCCTTCAACAGTATTTCCCCCCGATCAACCTCTTAAAAAACCCCCATTCCCACCGGGTCAACCCCTTCTTCAGTATTCCCACCGGGTCAAAACCCCTTCATCAATAGGGTTTCCCCCATTTAAACCCCTTCATCAGTAAATTTCCCCCCCAAAACAACCCTTCATCAAAAATTTGCCAAAGGGTCAAAATTTCATCAGTATTTCCCCCCCGGATCCCAAAACCCCCTTCACCACCATTCCCCCCGGATCAAAACCCCTTCATCAGAATTTCCCCCCGGATCATCCCCTTCATCAATATTCCCCACCGGGGAACCTCTTCATCACCATTCCCACAGGTCAACCCCCTTTATCTTTTTCCCCCCCGGGTCAAAACCCCTTCAATTTTAAAATTTCCCCCCAGATCAAACCCTTATTCAAATTTCCCCCCGGGTCAAACCCTTCACAAATTCCCCCCCGGGTCTGCCTCTTCATCACCATTTTCCCCCCCGGATCAACCTCTTCAAACAGTATTCCCACCGGGTCAACCTCTTTTATCAAACCCTTCCCCCCGGTCAACCTCTTCATTTGTATTCCCACCGGGTCAACCTCTTTTATCAAATGTTCCCCCGGGTCAACCTCTTCATCAGTATTTTCCCCCCGGATCACCCCCTTCATCCCGGGATTCCCCCGGGTCAACCTCTTCATCAGTATTCCCCCCGGACAACCCTTCATCAGTATTCCCCCCCGACAAACCCCTTCCTCAGTAAAAACCCACCGGATCAAACCCCCTTTATCAGTAATCCCACCGGGTCAACCTTCTTAACCACCAATCCCACCCGGGTCCCAAACCCCTTAAAAGTATTCCCCCCGGGCCAACCTCTTTTAACATATTTCCACCGGGTCAACCCTTTTTTACAATAGATTTCCCCCGGAACCCAAACCCCTTTTATAAGGGATTCCCCCCCCGAATCAAACCCCTTCATCCCCCATTCCCAAACCCGGGTAAACCCCTTTACAGTAAATTTCCCACCGGATAAAACCCTTTAACCCCCATTCCCCCCGGAAACAACCTCTTCATCATTTTTCCCCCCGGGTCAAAACCCCTTTATCATATCCCAAACCGGGAACAACCTCTTTAACAATATTTTCCAAACCGGGTCAACCTCTTCATCCCGTATTCCCCCCGAAACAACCCTTCATCACCATTCCCACCATCAAAATCTTTATCATATTCCCACCGGGTCAACCTCTTCACCACCAATTTCCCCCCGATCAACCTTTCATCAGTATTCCCACCGGGCCACCCTCTTCATCAATATTCCCGCCGGGTCAACCTCTTCATCACCATTCCCCCAGGGTTTAACCCCTTTATCAGTATTCCCACCGGGTCAAAACCCTTATTAGTATTTTCCCCCCGAACAACCCTTATCAATATTCCCACCGGGTCAAAACCCCTTCACACCATTCCCCCCGGGCAACCTCATCACATTTTTTTTCCCCCGGATCAACCTCTTTATCAGTATTCCCCCACCACACCCTTCATCATATTCCCACCGGGCCCCCCCCCTTCATCAGTATTCCCACCGGGTCAACCTCTCACCACCATTCCCACCGGGTCAACCTTTTTCAAACAAAATTTCCCACCGGGTCAACCTCTTCATCAGTATTCACACCGGGCAAAACCCCTTCATCAGTATTCCCCCCCGATCAAAACCCCTTCCCTCACCATCCCACCGGAAACAACCTCTTCAAACATAATTTCCCCCCGGGTTAACCCTTCCCTCATATTCCCCCCGGAAACAAAACCTTTCAAACAATAGTTCCAAAGGAAAACAACCTCTTCATCAGTAATTTCCCAAACCCAATCAACCCTTCAATCACCATTCCCACTGGGTCAAAAATCTTCAACAGTATTCCCACCGGACAAACCCCTTCAACCCCCATTCCCCCCGGGGTCAAACCCCCCCAACCCCCCCCCCCCCCCCCCCCCCCCCCCCCCCCCCCCCCCCCCCCCCCCAACCCCCCCCCCCCCCCCCCTCTTCTCAGTATTCCCACCGGGTCAACCTCTTTATCAAAATTTCCCCCCCGGGTCAACCCTTCAAAGTATTCCCACCGGTCAAAATCTTCACCCCCATTTTTTACCGGGTCCCAAAATCTTCCCCCATTTCCCCCCGGTTAACCCCTTTTATCAGTATTCCACCGGAACACCCCTTCATCAAATTCCCCCCCGGGTCAAAAACCCCTTTAACAAAATTCCACCCCGGATCCCCTCTTCACCCCCAAATTTCCCCCCGGGTCAACCTCTTCACCACCCCTTCCCACCGGAAAAACCTCTTCATCAGTTTTTTCCCCCCGATCAACCCTTCATCAGTAAAATTTTTTCCCCCCGGGTCAACCCCTTCATCAATAATTCCCCCCGGGTCAACCTTTTCCTCAGTAAATTTCCCCCCGGATCCCAAACCCCTTCACCACCAAATTCCCCCCCCCGGGTCAACCCCTTTATCAGTATTCCCCCCCGGATCAACCTCTTCACCCCCAAACCCCCCGGGTCAACCTCTTCATCATATTTCCCAACCCGGGTAAACCCCTTTTTTTTAATTCCCCCCGGGCAACCTCTTCATCACCATTCCCCCCGGATCAACCTCTTCATCAAAATATTCCCCCCCGATCAACCTCTTTCCCCCAATTCCCACCGGATCAAAACCCCTTTAAACAGTATTCCCCCCCCCCGGGTCCCAACCTCTTATCAGGTTTCCCCCCCGGGCAACCTCTTCACACCATTCCCACCGATCAAATTTTTTTCCCTCAGTATTTCCCCCCGGACCCAAACCCTTCAAAAGTATTCCCCCCGGATCAACCTCTTCAAACGTATTCCCACCGGATCAACCTCTTCATCAGTATTCCCACCGGATAAACCTCTTCATCACTATTCCCACCGGATCAACCTCTTCATCAGTATTCCCACCGGATCAACTCTTCATCAGTATTCCCACCGGATCAACCTCTTCATCAATAGTTCCCACCGATCAACCTCCTCATCAGTATTCCCACCGGACCAACCCCTTCATCAGTATTCCCACCGATCAACCTCTTCATCAGTATTCCCACCGGATCAACCTCTTCATCAGTATTCCCACCGGATCAACCTCTTCATCAGTTTTCCCACCGGATCAACCTCTTCATCAGTATTCCCTCCAATAGGCTACTCGGCATATTGAGCTGAACTGCTCACTGGAAAGATGAATACACTAAAGTTTAATGATTTCTAGTCATAAAAATCATGCTGGTGTTACATTCATGGATAGAGAAACGTATCTGTAATTAAAAACCAAAAGTGTCTAAGACAGCATATACATGCATTGTTTACTGACTTACACATAATCAATGAATTAAATAGTTTTTTTTTTATCTTAGGGACTGACGTATATTATGCCAACCCTTTCTTCGGTAAAAGTTCATAACAAGGTTACATAACATACCTTCATCATGAATTTCGTTTTATTGTCAGATATGAAATATTGTCTTCCATGTCTTTGAAACTTTAATAATACCTATCTTACCTCCATCACCTTGGCTTTTCTCCTTCAACTCACTTCCAGTGTCCTTCCGTTCTCCTTCTCCTTTTCTCTTACCTACCAATCGTTTGCGTCCCCTACAGGTAAACCGTCCTCTCTTACTTCTCTTTCAGCGGCCATATTTGTACTAAATACCTTTGGGGAACTAATTGCCGGAAAGTGTTGCCCCCGTTGCTTGACTGTCCAGTAA
>CM031617.1:58974259-58984259 GCA_018398815.1 Conus ventricosus | reverse complement strand
TTTTTCTTTCTTCCTTTCTTTTTTTCTTTTTGAAGCAACTTGTTGTATCAATCTCCTGGACTCTTTGCGGTTGGACCACGCCTCTCTGTCTGTCTGTCTGTCTGTCTGTCTGTCCGTCTATCTGTCTGTCCGTCCGTCTCTCTCTCTCTCTCTCTCTCTCTCTCTCTCTCTCTCTCTCTCTCTCTCCTCTCTCTCTCTCTCTCATGTCCGGTGGGGTTAAACTTTCGTCAGATAGGGATATTCACCAGAGAATGGTAGACTCACGTCAAACAGGGATATTCACTGAAAAATGCCAGACTCACGTCTGAAGGATATTCACTTGAGAATGCTAGATTCTCGTCAGTGGCAATATTCTTTGGGGAATGCTAGACTCACGTCAGGTGGGGATATTCACTGGAGAATGCTGGACTCACGTCAGGTGGGGATATTCACTCGAGAATGCTAGACTCACGTCAGGTGGAAGACTCACTGGAGAATGCTAGAGTCACGTCAGGTGGGGAGATTCACTGGAGAATGCTAGACTCACGTCAGATGGGAATATTTACTAGAGAATGCTAGACTCACGTCAGGTGGGAATATTCACTAGAGAACGCTAGACTCACGTCAGGTGGGGATATATCTGAAGAATGCTAGACTCACGTCAGGTGGGGATATTCACTGGAGAATGCTAGACTCACGTCAGGTGGGAATATTGACCGAGGAATGCTAGACTCACGTGAGGTGGGGATATTCACTGGAGAATGCTAGACTCACGTCAGGTGGGGATATTCACTGGAGAACGCTAGACTCACGTCAGGTGGGGATATTCACTGGAGAATGCTAGACTCACGTCAGGTGGGGATATTCACTGGAGAATGCTAGACTCACGTCAGGTGGGATATTCACTGGAGAATGCTAGACTCACGTCAGGTGGGGATATTCACTGGGGAACGCTAAACTCACGTCTGTGGGGATATTTACTGGAGAATGCTAGACTCACGTCAGGTGGGTATATTCACTGGAGAATGCTAGACTCACGTCAGGAGGGGATATATCTGAAGAATGCTAGACTCACGTCAGGTGGGTATATTCACTGGAGAATGCTAGACTCACGTCAGGTGGGAATATTCACCGGAGAATGCTAGACTCACGTCAGGTGGGGATATTCACCGAAGAATGCTAGACTCATGTCAGCTGGGGATATTCACCGGAGAATGCTAGACTAACGTCAGGTGCGGATATTCACCGGAGAATGCTAGACTCACGTCACGTGGGGATATTTACTGGAGAATGCTAGACTCACGTCAGGTGGGTATATTCACTGGATAATGCTAGACTCACGTCAGGAGGGATATATCTGAAGAATGCTAGACTCACGTCAGGTGGGTATATTCACTGGAGAATGCTAGACTCACGTCAGGTGGGAATATTCACCGGAGAATGCTAGACTCACGTCAGGTGGGGATATTCACCGAAGAATGCTAGACTCATGTCAGCTGGGGATATTCACCGGAGAATGCTAGACTAACGTCAGGTGGGGATATTCACCGGAGAATGCTAGACTCACGTCACGTGGGGATATTTACTGGAGAATGCTAGACTCACGTCAGGTGGGTATATTCACTGGAGAATGCTAGACTCACGTCAGGTGGGGATATTCACTGGGGAACGCTAAACTCACGTCAGGTGGGGATATTTACTAGAGAATGCTAGACTCACGCCAAGCGGGGATATTCACTGGAGAACGCTAGACTCACGTCAGGTGGTTATTCACTGCAGAAAGACTGACGTCAGACGGGGATAGTCACTGGAGAATGCTAGAGTCATGTCAGGTGGGAATATTACCTAATTACCTAGAGAATGCTAGACTCAAGTCAGTTGGGACATTCACTGAAGGACGCTAAACTCAGTTCAGATAGAGGAGAATACTAGACTCCTGTCAAAGGGATAATGTTTCTGTAAACTGCTGGACAAAAATAAGAACTGTACGTTATCGGAAAAAAAAGCTTTTGTGTGGTGAAGTCCTTTGAGACAACATTTTCTTTCCTTAGGTTATAGAAAGAATAATCTGAAGTGATGATCTGGTTGTTTAAGCTTTTACGTTTTTGTATTCTTCGATTCTCTCTCTTTCATGTCTGTCATCTAGTTCCAAGAATAGCACTCACCTTGCCTGAAATAAAGATTAAGTAGATCATACTTGCGGATAATTAAATCTCTGTCTGTCTGTCTGTCTGTCTGTCTGTCTGTCTGTCTGTCTCTCTCTCTCTCTCTCTCTCTCTCTCTCTCTCTCCCCTTACACACACACACACACACACACACACACACACACACACACACACACACACACACACACACACACATTAAGTTTACATAAACTTGTTTTTCTTTCCAAGCAAGTCGTTTGCCATATTTACACGGGCGTGCGCGCGCCTCTGTGTGCGTGCGTGCGTGCGTGCGTGCGTGCGTGCGCGCGCGCGCGCGCGCGCGTGGTGTGTGTGTGTGAGTGTGTGTGTGTGTGTGTGTGTGTGTGTGTGTGTGTGTGTGTGTGTGTGTGTGTGTGTGTGTGTGTGTGTGCACGTAACGTAGTGCAGTGCAGTGCAGTGCAGTGCAGTGCAGTGCAGTGCAGTGCAGTGCAGTGCATGCAGTGTTGTATTGTAGTGTAGTGAGTGTAGTGTAGTGTAGTGTAGTGTAGTGTAGTGTAGTGTAGTGTAGTGTAGTGTAGTGTAGTGTAGTGTAGTGTAGTGTAGTGTATACCTGGCCAAGCGAATTGTCGAGAACTGTTCATTGCTTCAAGACTGGCGTGCACTTCACAGGACGTTTATCTCTTACGTTACTACAGATAAGTCCGAAGCGTCAAGAAGAGGAGGACTGTTGTAACAATCTTCTCAGAGGAATATTTCACCAGACTGTTCATGAACCTTATGAAATGAAGCAGACCACTATCATCACAAACTATCTACAGTTACCGGTATTGTTATTAATGCTGTTATGAAGAGTACTTATATAGCGTATGTCCTGGACCAGAGACCAAGCACTATGCACTTTACAATCTACACTCTCGTTTACAACAACGGCTGCCTACCTGGGTAGAGCCGACTGAAGAGCTGTATGCCGGCGCTTCATTCAGTCGTTTCCCCTGTCTTTCAGTCAATATCCTTTCCTCACTTTTCTTCCCTCATTCTTTAGATTTTCCATGTAGGATGCATGCTATGTGTAGCGTGTCATCCAAACCAACGGCCAATCTGACGTCTCTTCCGAAAGTTGTTGATGGGATTTTCACGTGTATACAAGATGTTATGCGTGCTTTCACACACGGAACCCCGGTTTAAGGTCTTATTCGAAATACTCTTTGGAAAAATGAAGACAGAACCAACGTTAACTTAGAGGGGAAAAATCCCCCAGTATCCAAAAGGCCCGGCGGCGATTCGAACTCTTAAACCTAGGATCACCAGGAGTACGAGTCCAGCACTCTACCAGCTGAGTTATTCCAGTCCCTCAAGAGCTGGCGAGAAAAAAAATTACATTGGAAATGTTTTGGTCTTTTGAGTGTCTGTTATTTGAGATGATAACCGTTTTGGAGTTGTTCCCTGCGTGCAGGTTAAGACTCTCCCTACCCACCATCCCCACCATGCATTTCACAGTTTAACGTTGTACAGCCTACATCTGACCTTAGAAATCCCGAGAAAAGAATCGACTTTGAATCATGGAATTTTGGACATATAGTTTGATCATCTGTGGTTTAAGAAGCCGATGATGATGCATCTAGAAAAATGAAAAGCGCCTTGTTGGAAAACAAATCAATTTGTTTTCCACCCTCTGACTTTTTCCGTCATCTTCTCTATGATGGCGTCTTCTCATCTGTCAATTTCCTCTCCTTCCTCTCACCATTCTTTTTCGTCTTGTGTTTCTTTTTGTTCTCGTAATTCAGTTTCTTTCTCCTTGTTTTTCCTGCTCTTGCTCTTCTTCTCCTCCTTTTCCTTTTCCTCCCCAACATCTTTCTTTTTCCTTTTTGTCTCATTTGCTTTTTCTTAAACACGTACTTCTTCTCCCTGATCCCTCTTTCTCCTGCCCTCTTCCCTAGCGTCTATCTTCTCCTTCCTACTTCGATCGCCTGTGGGGGAAAATTAACGTCGTTACCGACGCATCATGCGCAGCGATAGAGATTTGGCGGGGATATAATGTTGACATGTACAGGAAGTTGACGGGATACGTGACATGTCACGTGGCACACATGTTTATTTTTACCGTTTCATCTCGAGTCTAGCAAAGATATATCAACGCACTAATGCAACGTTTATGCAACAAAAGCCGGGGACTCCACACTGAGATTTTTCTCTCTTTGTCATGGCAAGAACGTTGGAAATAAATCTTTTGAAAGTTTTTTTTAAGGTACATTTTCTTTCATGATAAAAAAAAACCAGCGAGACAATGGCTCTGAAAAAGATAAAATAGCCACCATCTAAAGAAGAGTAACCGTCAATACTGGAAAATGCTGGAATCTGGAAAGGTTTGTTACGAAAGAGTTAAAATCCATCCCTCCCGTCTTAAGTAACGCCGTACCAGTCCATTAATTTTATTAACAGATCTTAATGTTTGGTTGAAAGAATCTGTGAAGGTACTGGTTATAGTTGCGAGGCTACGGTTTACAGTTCAGACTTGTCTTTGGACAAGAAAAACAACAACCTCAAATCAAACAAACAACAAAGAGAGCGACAACAACAAGTGGATGTAAAGTGTAATGTGACCTATTGAAAAAAGTTCGCAAATATGGAGCACATGGAACCCACAAGCAAAGCCAATAATAATTACGCCGTAAAAAAGTTCAAGTGTGCTTTTGATATATGAGTGAAACGATAATGAAAAGTGGAAAAAAACGGGAATCAACATACATCTCATTATGAGAGACAGAATTGAGCTCACGTCAAACAGTAAAGTTAGTTTACTTAGTGTTTGAGACCAGGTCAGGTGACAAGAACAGTCGATAGTTCAATACACAATTGTATTGTGCTGTTTCATCCAAGCCGATAACACAGCAGACCATTACACCTTCTAAAACACTGTTTACAAGTATATAGACATATGAAGGTACTGATTCGAGAGGGGCAGGCTCAACTTAACACCGTCTGTTCTTCGTTTCACCGTCAACATCGTGAAGTAGGGTGCCCACTTTTGCCTTACTTTCTTTGGCATGAACGCTTGAAAAATTGTACACAAACAGCCACACACTGTTCTCAAAACTGGCGCAAAGGATGGCATGATGCTCCCTTCAGCTTGCTGCCAAACTTCAAAACATACGATATTCTGTAAATGCTAATAAAAGTCCAGGTAATTTTCGGGCGTTAAAAACAAGTGTCATGTCATGAAAAATTCTCCCCTCCCCAGCTCCTTGCTAGAGAGAGAGAGAGAGAGAGAGAGAGAGAGAGAGAGAGAGAGAGAGAGA
This sequence comes from Conus ventricosus, assembly GCA_018398815.1. Taxonomy (NCBI): domain Eukaryota; kingdom Metazoa; phylum Mollusca; class Gastropoda; order Neogastropoda; family Conidae; genus Conus; species Conus ventricosus. The sequence goes on along the minus strand of CM031617.1, from coordinate 58,978,840 downwards.
GAGAGAGAGACCTAGGCATATTAAGCTACACACAAAAAGTTAAGGATTACTTTCACAAACATTCATAACTGTCAAAATAGGAAAGTCAATGCGTTGAAGTTTGGCCAACATTTAATTCCATTCTTTAGTGATAACGATACACAATTGCCTTCAATCACGAGCAATCGTTTGGTGTGTACATTTGATTAAAGTGGGTACGTATCCAAATTTGATTTCCCAAAGTCATTGAAATCACAAGACAGGGCATACTGACGCTCCCAAAAGCTCAGTAATGCGTGTAACCACCATGGCTGTTCTGGCACTCGACGCAGCGAGTCCTCATCGTGTTGACCAGGTTGGTGAAGATCCTCTGTGGAAGCGCCTGCCACTCAGCCTGCAGCATCCCTGGGCATGTGTTGGGCATCCCTGGGAGGGGGGTGGCTCCTCACTTTGCGATCCAGCTCATCCCAGAGGTTCTCAATCGGGATGAGATCGGGACTGCATGCTGGCACTCCATTCTGTTGACTCCAGACTGCTGCAGGAAGTCGTTGACCACCCTTGCCCTGTGGGGGCGAGCATTGTCATCCTGGTAGACAGCCCTCGGTCCCATCTGCTGCAGTGTAGGCACAGCCAGCGGTCGAAGGATCTCATCCCGGTATCGGATGCCAGTCAGGTTACCCTGTACATGATACAAGGGTGTTCTGTGGTGAAGGCTGAAGGCCCCCCAGATCATTACAGAACCTCCACCAAAGGCCACCTTTTCTTGGACAGTGGCGTCAATAAAGCGTTGCCCTGGGCGCCTTCAGACCCTCAGTCGGCCGTCGTTGTGGTGAAGGGTGAAGCGTGATTCATCACTGAACAGGACCTGGGACCATTACTGACGTGTCCACCTCACGTGACGTGCGCAGAAGGCGCGGCGTGCTGCCCTATGGGCTGGAGTTAAGCGTGGCCATACTGCTGGGCGACGAGAACGGATTAAACCCATGTAGGCGGTTCCGTATGGTCTGCTGGCTGATGTTGATGTTAGTAGCCACGCTGAACTGCCTTTGAATGATGCTGGAAGAGGCTGTTCTTGTCTGCAGGGCTTGACATTCAATGAGACGATCGTCACGTGGGGTTGTCTTCTTCAGCGTCTTTCATGGACAATCCCAGTAGCTGTGAAGCGTTGAATCAGTCGGACAATGACCGAGATGGACACATGAAGTCACCTGGCCACTTGTCGCTTGGGAACACCATCTTGGAACCATGCAACAGCTTGTCCCCCTATCCAACTCGCTTAATTTTCGTCGTGGAGGCATTGTCAGATCAGGCCTACTACTGGTGGAATTTCTTCTTATAAAGCCAAGAGAGCGACAGCATCTCACACAAAATAGCAGTGCTTGCACGTGCATAATGCTTTTTCCATCTGGCAAGTGCAATGTGTTCAGGCAGATCGGTCCAAAACAAGGTCATTTTTCGCAAGTTTCCGCTTTTCCGTTTGGGGCCCAGCTCAGTAGTAGAGAATCCCGTGCAATTTTCGCATTAACACAACATCGCCCACTTACAGCTGAACAAGAATTCATGACAATTTGGCTGGACTAAGAAATAAATAACAGTAGCGAACTGAGTTTATTACTCGTACGCACCTGTTTTCACATACCCATCCTTAACGTTTGTGCGTAGTAGAATCGAAACTGACTTGAACTGCCAACTTAATCAACTTATTTTGGTGACTTTCTGATTAACATGAAGGCGTTGCTCCTGTCTGTATTTTCAGCATAAAAGTGCCACGTTTGCTGGAATGCAGCTACATTTTCGTAATTTTAATGTGTAGCGAGGCTGACACGTTCCTTTTTTCCGCTTAGCAGTTTACATTTTTTTCTCTTACTTTTTCAGTCTGTGCATTTCATTAAAGTTTTTTTCAGCGCAGCTTATAGTTCTCTTTTGTGTGTGCAACTTCACTTTTTTTCTGCAAGCAGTTCATTTTTTTTCTGCGCAATTAATATTTCATATTCTTTTGCAGGGCTTTTTGCATATTCCTTCTTGTGCAGCAGCGATTGTTTGTTCTGCGGAGCAGAGTGCATTTTCCGGTTTTCTGCAGAGCAGAAAAAGTTATTTCCCTTTTTCCGTATAGTTGACTGCATCTCCATTTTTGTTTGTTTGTTGCTTTTCTTTCTTCATTTTGCGCAACGAAGATTACAACTTTCATTTTGTGCAGTATAGTCTAGATTTTCCTTTCCCCTGTTCACAAACTACGCTTTCTTTTTTTGTTTTCTGCATTTTCAGACTAGATTTCCTCTTGCAGCACAGATCAAATACTTTCCATTTCTGTGGAGGGCAGATTGCATCTTTCTTTTAAGAGTTGTGTAGTTGATATAATAGAAAAGAAAAAGAAACACCCGAAGGTGCTGGGGAGGACCCAGAGAAGCACTGTCTCCGCCTGCCTTTAGAGCAGTCCTGTACCACCCTTGGAGGCCTGCGCTGTGTTGACGATGGGTACAGGCACGCACAGGACACTCCATTAAGATATCAAGGGACATAACTGCTCCTGAACAGAGGTAAATTAGACTACAGGATGCAGCTCATAACAGCCTTAAAGTAGCATCCCCATGGGTGTACCAGCCCGTATTTCATGACTGCAGAGCCCACCGGCGAAAAAACACCACCCTCCAGCTGCCGAGCACACCCCACAGACCCAACCACCCCTGCCCACGGACAGATGAAGACAGTGCCACCCCAGACACAGCCAAGCTTTCGCCATACGGTCTTATGTGCATTTTCACACTAGATTTCCTCTTGCAGCACAGATCAAATACTTTCCATTTCTGTGGAGGGCAGATTGCATCTTTCTTTAAGAGTTGTGTAGTTGATATAATCTTTTCAGTACAGTGCAATATACACTTAATGTTTTGCGCAACACACTTTATGTATACCCCCCCCCCCCCTCCCAGTTCTATGTACTTTATTTTCCAGTTCTACTGTCTTGCAGATACCAGATATTATATTTTCCTCTTTTTTTTTCGCAGACAGATTATATTTGATGTTTTGCGCAGCCCAGATTACGTTTTTTCTTCTTCTTTTTTTTTGTTGAGTCGCAGTTGACATTTTGTTTTTCTTCTATGCCACAGACGACATTTTCTGTTCATTTTTTATGTCACATGTTACTCTTCCTTTTTATCTGCAGCAACAGTTATATTTGTTGAGCATGTATGTCATCCACTTTACATTTCCCTCTTTTTCTGTTCTGCTTTTAGTGCGCCACAGATGACATTGTCCTTCTCGGTGCATCGCACATTACATTGTCCTTTTTGGTGCATCGCAGATTACATTGTCCTTTTTGGTGCATCGCAGATTACATTGTCCTTTTTGGTGCATCGCAGATTACATTGTCCTTTTTGGTGCATCGCAGATTACATTGTCCTTTTTGGTGCATCGCAGATTACATTGTCCTTTTTGGTGCATCGCAGATTACATTGTCCTTTTTGGTGCATCGCACATTACATTGTCCTTTTTGGTGCATTGCACATTACATTTTCCTCCTTGGCGCATCGCACATTACATTTCGATTTTTTTTTTCAACATCGAAGTTCAAAATTTCCTTTTTTCTGCAACATAGTTTACTTTTTTTCTTCACAGACATTTATTGTGTGTGTGTGTGTGTGTGTGTGTGTGTGTGTGTGTGTGTGTGTGTGTGTGTGTGTGTGTGTGTGTGTGTGTGCTACAGTGCACTTTACATTTTTTTCCTCATCTGGATTGTATTTTGAATCGTCTTTTTTTCTACACCACAGTTTATATGTTTTGTTTTTTTTTAAATAATATTTTCTACTGCATTCTCTTTATCTTTCTGCAGTCCCATTCAAATTTCCCTTCTCCTGCAGCTGAATGTTCAGTGTTCTTTTCTGCAGCGCAATTTACATTTTCCTTTTCCCGCAACGGGAGTTACATTTTTGCTGCTTTTTTTTTTGCAGCGCAGTGCATTTCTCTCTCTCCCCCCCCCCCTCCCCCCCCCCCCCCTCCCGCGCGCCTCTTTCACACACTACGTCTTTCATTTTTATGCAGTGAAGTTTTTTGTGTTTTTTTTTCTAAATTGGCAACGCATGTTAAATTGTCCTTTTTTGCAGTTAAGAGTTCCTATCCATCAAGGCAAGTTGTACAGTTTGTAACATTTAATCGCTTATATCTAAATTTATCCATTTTACGAAACCAGTCAGAAGATATTTGAAGACTGCAATGCAAGAAGTCCAACAGCGCAAGAAAAATGTTGACTTTCGATTATTTGGGATAGAGGAAACTCTTGTTTTCTGCCTTTTGTATTGGAGGACGACAGATCTTTCACGAATTCACGTGCACAGCGAAGATCTCCGCTGCTAATGGGATGAGGGTACGGGATATTGACTGTTGTAATTCCAGTGATTTACATCAGAATGAATGGATTCGCCGGAAAAATAAACACCGCTACATCTTGTCGACAATTTGTTTAATCCTCACAGGGGATGGGGGAAATGGGGAGGGCGTGGCTGATGAGGGGGGGGGGGATGTTAAATCTACAAATTAGTTGGTTCCAGCAGAAAGTTAGCCTGGTTTGGGGAGATGTTAGACTGCTCAGCCAAGGCTCCTTTTGCA
>CM031617.1:58961759-58969259 GCA_018398815.1 Conus ventricosus | reverse complement strand
GCTGGATTCTGGTTGTGAACCTTTGTTGTGGGAATACCACAGAGCTGCATCTGTTTGATGCCAAGGAAGGATGGACACATACAACCTGGTCCGACTGATGAACACTGAAAGAAAAGGAATACATTACAAGGAAACATATCTTGAAACTGATGGCAAATGAGATTTAAGTGGATTACAGGATTTTAAACACAGTGAACGTGTCTTGTCTTTTGTACCTAGAAGTATGGAAATGAATTATAACAAATTGTGCTTGGATAAAAAGACTTTCGGTTGCTTTCTGTTGTTTTAAAGATGAAAGGATTTGAACCCGCGTGCACACACACTCTTCAAGAAAACAGAATATTTTTCATCGACGGTTATCATTATAGAATATGCAATATGGACAAACAGAAATATTTTTTAAAAATCTATCTCTAATTGACACTTTCTATTCACTGTGTCGCATCAAATTTGCAAAATATTTCCAGCTGTCTTAAGATAACCGTTTGCGTTTCCAATAGGACCAGTAGCAGACTTATTATTATTATTATTATTATTATTATTATTATGTTATATTGGGTATTTATATAGCACCTATCCTCAGTCACAGACCAAACTCTAAGCGCTTTTCAATAAACACAATACCTCACTCACTCAACGGCTGCCTACCCAGGTAGAGCCGGCCGAAGAGCAGCCTACTGGCGCTCATTCAGTCGTTTCCCGCACCATTCAAATATCAAGTCACTCATTTTCATTTATCTCATTTATTCCTCCAGTTTCTCACATAGGATGCATTCGATGTTTATACGTGTCCTCCATTTCCACCGGTTTACGATGGCACACGATAACAGTAAGTGACAATTTTTGTGGCTTGGTAAGAAATGCCAGGCGGCTATCTTCAATCTACATCAATTTTGCCAGGGCAGCGGGAACCCCCCTGCTCTTTTCGATTTTCAACTGCCGTGGGTTCTTTAACGTGTGCAGGGGGCCAGGAAGGCACACGGGTCTGACTGGCTTATAGTCCCCATTCGATGGACTTGACGTTCAGTTCGATTTGTCATTCAAACTTGGAAAGAAAGGGCGAGAAAGGCAGGGCTCGAACCCACGCACTTCTCACACGTTGGATTGGCAGGCGAACGTCTTAACCACTCTGCCACCTTTCTTCCTAATAATACAAGAGAGGCAGAACCGAACAAAATACTCTGACACAGACTCAACACAAAATCCTATGTGGCTTAGTCAGCCTGGCCACCATGAAAACAAAGCACTGGATGACATTCACGGTGTCAGTCTGTCAGTCAGTCATTCCCCTGACCGCTGGGGTCGTTGGGGGGACGTGATGAGGCAGCCGACGTTTCTCTCCAGGCTCTTCTGTTGGTGGCTATCGTGAGGAGATCTGGCATGGTCACTTTGGTCCAGTCCTTTATATTTTCGGACCAGCTCTTTCTCTGCCGTCCTCGTCTGCGCCCTCCTTCAAAGGTACCCTGAAGGATGGTTTTGGTTTATAACGGCGTAGCTTCCAGAAAATCCATAAACTAGTGTCGGATTTGCAGCACCTCGTCTTCTCAGTCTCCAAGTTGTAACAAAATTATGGCTTTCTGTTTTCCTCATCAAAGGGAAACTCCTACCACTCAGACGAAGGCAGTACTGTAGCAGGGATACAAGAAAGCCACTGTAAAACCTGTTTGTCTAACTGACCAATACTTTGGCAACTTTTGATTCTACAGAGTTGAGCATCCCCGGTAAATGAATTAATTTAAACGAAAGAAAGTCAGATAGGACAGATGGGATCAACGATTGGGAGAGAGAGAGAGAGAGAGAGAGAGAGAGAGAGAGAGAGAGAGAGAGAGAGAGAGAGAGAGAGAGAGAGAGAGAGAGAGAGAGACGACACACACACACACACACACACACACACACACAACACACACACACACACACACACACACGCGCGCGCGCGCGCGCGCGCAGCGCGCGCACGCACGACACGCACTACGCACGCACGCACTCACGCACGCACGCACGCACACACACACACACACACACACACACATTTATATATATATATATATATATATATATATATTTTTTTTTTTTTTTTTTTTTTTTTTTTTTTCCTCTCCACACCTTTGTTTTGTTCCATTTTACTACCCTTCGCTGGCTGCTTTGGGGGTGCTGTTGGATTCTTTTTTTGAACCCTTGGCGGTGAGAACACCACAGAATTATGGACTGTGGTGTGTCTCTATTTGACACCAAGAGCACAGACACAATCAGCCGTGTCTCCCTGATGAGTCCGATCCAGCGGACGAAAGGCCTAGGAGCAGGCAATACAAATAAATGTGCCTTCGAGAGAGATTATGATGGTTCCTTCAGGCAGCTAGTGAAGGGCTTCTCATAGTTTTAATATATTCCCCCATTTTCTTCATCTTCAAAATTTTTTTTTTTTTTTTGGTTCAAATCTTTGCCAAGTCATTACTATAACGACTGAAGAATTGTTGGCCTGCACTTGTTTTCCCCCACTACTTAATTGTTCAGCTATATATATATATATATATATAATATATATATATATATATATATATATATATATATATATATATATATATATATATATATATATACATATATGAATTAAGATAAGTGATTGCTCGTTCATTTTCCTTGTCCTGAGTGTTTTGTATCTTGCCTGAAGAAGACGTAAGAGTTTGAAACGCGTCGTGTTTTGTCTTGTGATTCGTTTGTCTACGTTTTCTTGGCGGTTCGCTGTTAATTACATTAAAAATTTATATACACACAGTCACAGTCTGTCGTCCTTGAAAAAGAGCAGCCGCTCGAAATATTGTATTATATTTGTTTACATTGCTTGTTTGCCTTTTATTTCATCTCTCTCTCTATATATATTTATATATATACATATATATGTATATATATGGTGTGCGTGCGCGTGTGTGTGTGTGTGTTGTGTGTGTGTGTGCGTGCGCGCGTGTGTGTGTGAGACGATGGATGAATCTTCATGTGTGTGTGTGTGTGCGCGCGCGCGACTGCGCGTTAATAAATGTGTGGTGTGTTGTGATTTTTGTGTGTGTGATGGTGTGTGTGTGTGTGTGTATGGTGTGTGTGTTGTGTGTGTGTGTGTGTGTGTGGTGTGTGTGTGTGTGTTGTGTGTGTGTGTGTGCACGCGAGCACACGCTCGCGTGCGCGCACTCACGTCCCACTGCACAAAGCCCGTCCCAGCCCATCTTGTTCCTGTCAGGTGACTCACATTGCTAGCCGTCAGTTCCACCAGGTTCCTTTCGCAGCCAACCGAATTATGGTTTTCCCCAGACCTGTCTGCTATAATGCATCACTTCACAGGAGGAATGCATCCTGTGGTGAAAAGGGAGGGTGGGGGGGATTGGGGTGACAGAGGATGGGAGGAAGGGGTAAAGTTTGAGAAGGAAGAGAAGCAGATTTATCAGTATTTCAATTTGTTCCACATAACTCAATGACAGGCGTTGACCTTTTCATCGCATTCTTGTGGTACAAGGTACTTGGGGGGCTCAGTGGTACAGCTGTTGTGGGGTCAAATCCCGAGGGTGTGCAACATGGAAATTGCGTTTTTGCTGCCCTTTTTGACATGTTATCGGTCTGGTAGTATACATGCTTTGTGAGTTTCTTATCCCACTCCCTTTTCTGGGAAAGTAATTCCTGTGCTGTATCATCCTTGATGGCACTGATTGTTAAACCTGAATGCAAATAACTTTGAAGAACTCCTTGTTAAACCTGAATGCAAATAACTTTGAAGAACTCCTCCATTCCTCAGTTGCCATCTTCATCTTTATCTTCTTCCCAGAGTTTAGAAAAAGAGGGGGTTTGTTACCGCCAAGGCAAATAAAGTACAGGACAAACACAATGTATTTCGACCTCTTGGGTCTTCTCCAGGAAAAGACAAGTAGCATTTAGGACAATGAAAACGAAGAACGAGAAACCACTTATCTTCTCATATTCATCTTCTGATTTTGCGCCGAATATGAGAAGATAAGTGGTTTCTTGTTCTTCGTTTTCACTGTCCTAAATGTTATTGGTTTTGCCTGAAGATGACCCAAGAGGTCAAAATGCATTGTGTTTTGTCTGTACTTTTTTGTCTGTGTCCTTGGCGGTAACTAACCCCCTCTTTCTTCTAAAATTTGCTTCATTTTCCACTCTCAGTCATTCCGTTTTGAAACCAACCTTCTTCCCGGAGTTGGGCGGAGAAAGATCTCGTCCCTGTTTCCCTCTACGTCTGTATTGGAGTCGTGCTCCCTGGCGTTAGTCGCGTACCACTTCTGGGTACCACAGCTATCATACATCCAGAGATTATTGTTCAACTGGATTGGCTGCTGTATCCAGTCACCACGCAGGCCAGCGTGTTATCTGTCGTTCAGCAGAATCGGCTTGCTATCCACACGCAACCGTATGTGTGAGCTTCAAACTTGACAATTTGGCACTATTAGCCTCAAAGGTTGTGAACAGACATCCAGTACACAGTATAGAGGCAAATGAGAGCCAATCAGATCAACTGAAAGTGGTGAATACAATGGATTGAAACTCGAACTGGTGAAAGGCAAGGCTATGTACCTTCCTCCCATTTGATTTATGTTCTTGGCCATCACTATGAGTATGGCTGATCCTGTTTGTCTGCTGGTGACAATGCCGTTCCTCGTACTGTCAAACGCCATAGGTTTCCTTGCTCCGGGTATGTAGACTTTCTCTACTCTCCGTTCAACGTCCTCTGGTAGCTCTTCAATGTTCTAAAAGCAGACTAGGAAGTCCTAGGTGCCCTGCTTAAAAGACATGTCTTCATTTCCTTTAAATTCTAAATTGTCGGATCGGCTACTCTTTGTTATTTAAAAGAATTGAGCTGCATGTAATGCGAATCTTTTTGTAACTGTTTCTTTTCGTGATAGTATTTGAATCTATGGCAGACAGGCATACACATTTTAGAGAAACAAAGACATATGCTTTTCGGATGGTACAAATAGTTGAATTTACTTCAGAATGAGTTTGAATAATTTCATATCGTTGGAATTCAAAATTTGACCTCCGCAGAGTGAACTCCAGATCAATGCTTGTGAAAGTTCCAGAATATAGTGTTCTCCAAACTGTGCTGACCAACTGTCTTCTCCAAACTGTGCTGACCAACCGTCTTCTCCACAAGAAACCAGAATGCCCATGTGGTCCATTGAAAACTGTGAACGTGGACATTCTGTCTGAATGATAAAGATTGACCCAATTTGTTTCAGATGTTTTAGCGTGTGCAACATACACTTTTCATCACTTACGATTTTAATGTATACACAGAACAGTGACAAAAAATCAAGAAGAAAGGTGGCAGAGTGGTAAAGACGTTCGCCTGCCAATCCAACGCGTGAGAAGTGCGTGGTTCGAGCCCTGCCTTTCTCGCCCTTTCTTTCCCAGTTTGAATGACAAATCGAACTGAACGTCAAGTCCTTTGGATGGGGACTATAAGCGAGTCGGACCCGTGTGCCTTCCTGGCCCCTGCACACGTTAAAGAACCCACGGCAGTTGAAAATCGACAAGAGCAGGGGGGTTCCCCGCTGCCCTGGCAAAATTGATGTAGATTGAAGATAGCCGCCTGGTATTTCTTACCAAGCCACAAAAATCATCACTCACTGTTGTCTTGTGCCATCGTGTACCGGTGGAAGTGGAGGACGCGTATAAACATCGAATGCATCCTATGTGAGAAACTGGAGGAATAAATGAGATAAATGAAAATGAGTGACTGATATTTGAATGGTGCGGGAAACGACTGAATGAGCGCCAGTAGGCTGCTCTTCGGCCGGCTCTACCTGTGTAGGCAGCCCGTTGAGTGAGTGAGGTAGTGTGCTTATTGTAAAGCGCTTAGAGCTTGGTCTGTGACCGAAGATAGGCGCTATATAAATACCCAATATAATAATAATAATTCTCCAGCTAAAATTAATTTTACATGCAAGTCAGAATTCCTTTCAGCACATTTTGCCGTAATTCTCTGTATTATTTCAGCTTCTCTCTCTCTCTCTCTCTCTCTCTCTCTCTCTCTCTCTCTCTCTCTCTCTGAATTGTGAAATGTATTACGTACTGGCTGAAAATATTCAAACTATCACAGCCACGTTTGAGCAAGTAGGCCTGTGATATGATGTTTTCACAAATGGAAAGAGGTAAAGAAAACAGGGTTTATAAAGTAAGGAAAGTTCTTTCAGAACAAGGTTTTGGAATCGTATGAATGACTCAAGCACAGGGAATCGAGCGAGAGTTCACTGCAAAATCTGAAGATAGATTTAGAAAGTAAAGAAAAGTATCACTGCTTCTTCTCAGTTTAAAATGTGTTTCTTTCAGAAATGTTTCTTAGCGTCATAGCAGATATATGGCACAGAATAAATTACGCAAGTTTCTGGTTAAGAACTTTAGGTCCAATGTCAACAAAACATGGTTTCAATGTGGAACATCTACAGAATCGCATGTGGATATACAATTGACGACGACGAACACTTTCTGTTTTGCTGTACTGCGTGCAATGCAGTACAGACAAAATGCTCATTTTTTTCCAGTTAGACGTATCTAAAAGACAAGATGTTGGTTTTGTGTTATCATCTGAAGACGCACTCATGATAAAATCAAGCACAGAAAATTAGACAGATGAAGGACGGTCACAATGATGATAATGATTTATAAGAAATACATGAATGAATAATTCCATTCATCACATACAGAGGAAATTAATAAGTTGTAACATCATTATTTGATAGAGTATAACATGATCTTACAATTTCGGTTTGTTAGTTTTTCTCTCTAATGTTACTACGGTTCCACTGAGTGCGAGGATATCAGGGGATGTCCCAGTTTTATGCGTTGTGTTAGCTTTTTATTTGATTGACACTGGGTTCAACTGTGTAGTATTTTCTCCTGGCAAAAGGAGGAAATGGTTACGGTCTTGTTGCCCCACTTGTCGACAGACTTTTTTTTTGTAATGACAATAAACATATCAAAGTGTCAGCGTGTCGAAGCCCCCCACCCCCACCCCGTCTCTCTCTTCTCTCTCTCTCTCTCTCTCTCTCTCTCTCTCTCTCTCTCTCTCTCTCTCTCTCTCTCTCTCTCTGTCTCTGTCTCTCTGTCTGTCTGTCTGTCTGTCTCTCTCTCTCTCTCTCTCTGTCTCTCTCTCTCTCTCTCTCTCTCTCTCTCTCTCTCTCTGTCTCTCTCTCTCTCTCTCTCTGTGTCTCTAACTCTCTCTCTCTTTCTCTTCTCTCTCTCTCTCTAACTCTCTCTCTCTTATTATCAAACTCTCCTCTTCTTCTCCTCTCTACCCACACTTCCACGCGTCACCCACCTTAAAGTGTCTGAGCTAACAATTGCTGGCTAGTTAGGGCATGAAACGTAACTTAATTTCCAGGCGCAGGCAAACTGGAGGTCCACTCTCCAGCCTGCCCCACCACCAGAGCCGGAGGGAGCAGCGGAAAGGTCTGTTGTCCTCGGCAGCCACCCCTGATTAGGGAACGATCATTCCTGGCT
>CM031617.1:58931759-58956759 GCA_018398815.1 Conus ventricosus | reverse complement strand
TGACAAGCTGGTATACTTGGTTACCTGACAGAGCACCCCAGCTGACTGAACATTCTCTCCAGTTGCACGTTGACCATGCTGCCCGGAAAGTGTACGTGACTTAACGCAAGCAAAGAGAACTTCAATAGAGGCAAAGAACGGGGAAAGCGGGACACTTACGCTTCCTGTCACGACCTGTCTGACACGCAGACAGGCGTGAAGGCCTCGACCTGAAACTTTTTCTTTTTTTTCCCCACTGTCAGGTAGTTTTTTTTTCTTGCGCTCGAAGACCTCTCTGTTCATCCCAGAAACCAGTGTCATGTTCAGGTTGATTCTAAGAAACCCTCGTGCTTTACGCGCATCACTCAATTCACCTTTCTGTCGCCGTCTCGAGGGCAAATGCAAGGGGAACTAACTCTAGTAGGTCTGCCGGAGTTCTCCTCCCGGTTAGTATTTAAGAGTTCTATTTATGTGTTCTAGAAGAGGAGATCAGCTACGCGGAGCAGGTTGCATCAGGCTCTCGTTGGTCGTCCCTCCGAGAGGGGCCTCATATACTACTTGGTCCTCGTCGACGGTGGTAAACACCTTTCAATAGGTCTTGAGGCAACACTGCGGAGCTGTCTCATTCCTACTTCCCCCACGAGCCGAATGGGATCTCTGTTCCAGGGATTTGGAGCAAGTGGCTCGCAGCCTTAGTCTGGGCCTGGGAGAGACGAGCTGCCGCAGGTCGCTGGGTCCTCGCGACAGTGTGAGCAGCATCACCAGGGGACCGTCGGGGAGAAGCCTGCACGGCCCAGCCTCAGACGTTTCTACATTCCTGTCCGGGAGCAGCCAATCCGGCACTCTCCGTCCCGTTGCTCCTTTCCTCTTCCCCCCCCCCCCCCCCAGTTCCGCGCAGCACCGCTTCAAGAGTTCTCAACTGCAGCGGCACGGACTGGGGTGTGGGAGTCGACGGGAGGAGCGCCAACCATCATTATCGCCATCCACACCACCATAGTTTGTGTCACCTCCAAACCGTTCATCGTTCATCGTTCCGTCGTGTTCGTGCATGTAATCGTCCAGTGAATCTGTGTCATTTAAAAAAAAAACCAGCGTGCCCAGTCATGGACGTCGCCTAAGTCCAAGTGCCAAGACAGCTTAATAGACTAAACAGAGACCAGTGCCCCATTCTGTGCCAAGCTGCGACTTTTGGTGTTCGTCTGCTAAGGACAGCGACGCCTACTGGGATTCAACTCGCACCAACACACACGATTTGTATAGTCACCTATTTATGCATATTTGGAGAAGAGTCATTGTTTTCGTTATGGATGTGCTATAATGATTGCGTTTGAGTTTAATATATATATATATTCATGTGGTTAATGTTGATGAGGAGACCCCCATGGTTTCCCTTGCCTGTTGTGTTCCCTCACTCGCTACTACAGGTCCCTGGCCGCGGCCGACTGAGGTCCAAAAGTTTTTTTATATTTGTGTTATACCCTAGACTTCCCACCCAGAGAACCTGTATTTACATGTTCCTGGCGTGTCGGTTGGTCCCTTGGTACCGCGTGGAACTAATAGGATCAATTGGCATTAAAAGGTTCCCCTTTTGAATTGGGTCCTGGAGAGGCAGATCCTGTTACGTTGTTTTGCTGGAGGAGTAAAAGGTGTGAGTCAGTGTGGAGTCTGCTCCCGGTGTTCGGGAGGGGGCGTTGCTGTCTTCCTGGGGGACCCTAGGGGTCGCTGGTGGGGCACGTGACATCTTGTGGAGGCTCGTGTCACGGACAAAAATGAAACAACCCAATGTGGAGTCGCCAGCCAAATTTTGTTGGACATAAGCTTCAACTCAAACATTCTAGGCGCCAGATAGACGGGCCATGGGTCGGGTCCAGCCCAATTTAAGCTTAGGGGGGAGGGGTCCACAGAGAGGGTCTGTCCGGCTAGACGGACTAAGCAGCTTTGACGACGCCTCGATGTCTTGCGAGACGGTCGTAGCGCCCGGCTCAGGCTCATCTAGCCAATTTGTGGAACCAGCGCCATTGTTTTGTCGGTCGCAGGTTAAAGCAGGAAAGGGAGAGGGAGAAGGTAGTGTGTGGTGGGGGTGAAATCAGCTAATCAATTAAATGACCAATTGACCACCCCAGAGAGTAAGGGTGTAGGCGTGACTGTCATGATTTGAATTCATGGAATTAGAGGGAGATAACTTCGGGTATCAGGCGGTAAAAATATGACCAATGGTACTGGCCCTTGGACACGGAAGTGAGGGCATAAGTAATGCGTGAGTGGAGAGAGGGGAGAACGAAGAAACGAAAGACAGAGAGAGAGAGGAAGAAGTTCGGGGGAGTTGGCTTAGCCTACAGGAAGGCAGGGAGATGAGAACGAACAGAGAGACGAGAGAGAGAGAGGAGGTTGGGGTGTAGTCTCTGCAGGAGAAAGGCAGAGGATGAGAGGAGTGAGTTTAAGCTAGCACCAGATAGTCTGCACAGAAACGAACAGAGAGAGACAGTGAAGAGGCTCTGTGTAAGCTCTGACGAGAGAGAAGCAGAGAGATGAGGGCGAGAACGGCAGAGAGAGAGAGAGAGGTTCTGGGGTGTAGTCTCTGCAGGAGAAAGGCAGAGAGATGAGGAGGAGTGAAGTTTGAGCATTAGCACCAGATATAGTCTGCAAAGGGAGGACTAAAGAGAGATGTGGAAAGAGGAGAGTTGCTAACTAATGAAGAGAAAAAGAAAGAAAAGAAAGGAAAAGAAAAAGCAACCATGTCCATTTAATAGAGCAGACTAGGAGAGAGAGAGAGAGTGCAATGCGTTAATGCAGGAAGAAAGAAAGGAGAACAGTCGATGTTGATAGTCACTGTTCTATCTGAACCGGGGGTTCGACCTCATACTTGGCCAGCGCCACTTTCATCGGCAATCCAACCTGACCAACGCCAGCAGTCCAGCCTGACCGGCGCCAGCAAGTCCAGCTTGACGGTGCAAGCAGCCAACACCAGTGCCAGCAGTTGTGTCGTGTTGTGAAAGTGACAGTGAGAAAAAAAAAGGGAAAGAAAAAGACAGTGATTCGTGAATAGTTAAGATCACCTGCAGGTAAAGTAGAAATCTATTTATACCGGGTTAGTTAATGTTGTTTTAGATAAATGTTTTTGTAAAGTTCGGGAAAAGGAGAATGTTTTTTTTTCATTTGATTCCTTATCCCGGGAAATGTTTCGTTCTATGATTTGTGTATTTAAAGTTATAGATTTATGGGGTTTTGTTTGTGAGGGAAGCATGAATATGAATGAGTTAAAAAGCAAGCTGTGAGTTTTTTTTTGGGCTGTGCGCTAGCCCTTCCCCCAAAAGACATACCGAGGTTGAAAAATTTATTGGGGGAGCTTGCCAGGATTTTTTGGCCCTTTTAAATTTTTTTTTGTTAAAAATTTTTCCCCCCCCAAAGAGAGGAAGCTGGGGGGGGATTAAGTTTGTAACCCTAAGACAAGGGGTTGTTTATGTATTTTTCCCAAAGTATTTTAAAATTCGGGGTTTGGGCTTTGTTCCAAGTAGTTAATACAAACCCCTTGGGCATTTCACCCCCAGAGTATCTTTTCGCACGTTTTCCCCTTATTTCGCTCTCATAGTTGGGTCAGGCCTGGGCGGTCTTTAAAAATAATTACGTTGCCCCAAGAAATTTATTTCATAGGTTGTGCATTACGTCACTGTGTGGAAACCCCCAGTTTGGCTGTCTTTGTAAAAAAAATCTTTTAAAAAAAAAAGAAAAAAAGGTTTTTAATGGGGGAAAGAAAAGAAAAACCCCTTTTGAACAAAAAATTTAGATTTTAGTGGTCAAAGAAGGAGTTTTTTGAATTAAAAAGAGCTATTTATAAAGGGAAAACAGATTTTTTTTCAGGTTGGGGCCCCTGAGTTAAATACTTTGAAAGAGGACCCCAGAGCGGGGGGGATTTTGCTAAAGTTCGCGGGAGGTGTTTTTGGGGGGGGGCCCTTTTTTGGGCCTAAGGTGCGGGGAAAAAAACGGGTGCCGGGGCACAGGTGAGAAGAGTGCAAGGGAGCTAGGGGGAGTTTTCGCCCCGGGAAAACCCCCAGTGGTGGGGGAAGGGGACAAAGAGACAAAAAGGTGTTTATTTTGCCCCAAAGAAGGGACATGTGGCGAGGGATTGTCGCATGGGGTTTTCCAAAAGGGCGGGCGGGCCTTGCAAGGGTGGAAAAGGGTGGGAAAGGGGAAAACGCCCTGCGGGGAACCAAAAAGGGTTTCCCGTCGGGAAAAAGGGTGGAGTGCACCCTAGGCTAGCACGGGGCCAGCAGTCGTTTTCAGGGATGGAGGGCATGGGCCCCTGAGTGGTTCGTTTCCAGGGGAAAAAGGGTGGTTTGGGCCCACCCAGGGGGGTGAAAGTGTTACGAGACACGGGTTGTTCAGGCGGGGGTGTACGAAAAAACGCTGGTCGGAAAAAGGGGTTTTGGACGGGGAAAACCCAAAGGACTGTACTCAAAATCGATGGCCTGTGAGGGATTTTCCCAAAGGTTGCTAAGATAGAAGTACGTCCCCCTTTTATTCTCAGGCGAGTTGTCTGCGTTGGTGATGGAAAAAACCCCTTCATGATTTGATCATTGGAAAAAATTCGGGGGAAAGGGACCCGGGGGACCCTGGGGTTTTTGGATTGCTACAGGGGCAGCAGTTAAAAACACGGAGCAGAAGGGGGGAAAAGGGTGATAAACCGTTAGTCGTTCCAGCGGGAAAAAGTAAGGCAAGATGGGGTCCCCCTGATGGTTTTTGGGGCCCAGCGCAAAACAAAAAACCCTTCGCTGGGTTTGGAAGTCTTGGGATTTGGGCCCAAAAAGGTGGAGAAAAAAAGGAGGTTAGGGAGGTGAGACAGAATTTCTTGTAAAAAGGCGGGTGTTTTAAACCGAGTGTTCCCCAAGGGGAAAGGGAAGGGGTTAAGGTGACCACTAGTTGGGGGGTAAAAAGCAGGTTATCTTTGAACTTTTCATTGTCAGGGGGTCACGAGTCGCTATGGCGGTATTCGGCCCCGGTTTAAAGGTGACCGGTTTTTGATGTTTTTTCTTTGGGCCCCCGGGGGCAATGGCAGAATTAAAGCGGTTCTGCATGCCCCTTTTTTTTAAAATTTTTTTGTTTTCAAAGGTCAGCCACAAGAGGGGTTTTTGAGGAAGGGGGCCCCTTAACATCCCCTTAATTGAACACCGTTAGGAAAAGTGGCTGTTGATTTTTATTGGGCCCCATTTTTCGGGCCCCGTTCCAAAAGGGGGGGCAAGGTATGAGAAAAAAAAAGGTTGAAAGGGAAGGGTTTTCGGGGTAGGGTCGGTCGTCCGGGAACCCAAAATGACAGGAGGTGAGGAAAACCAAAACCCCCCAAGGGGGGGGATCAAGTCCCGTTATCCCTTCCCCGGGGAAAAACAAGCTCTTGATTTCATTGGAAAAAGGGCCATTCCCATCACTGAAAAAAGGGCGGTCGGGATTACCCAATGGTGAATTGGGGGAAAATAAAACTTTTCCATGCGAAATTTTTTCGCAAATTTATTCAGCGGGGAGGGCTCAGCAATGGGGGCAGCAGCCCCTCTTGATGAAAGGGGAAAGAGACCCCGCAGATGGGAAAGGGGGATTTTGTTGCCCAAGTTTCCGAAGAGTCATAAAAGGGGGGTGGTCATGTATGAAGGGCTAGAAGTAGGGGTTCCCAGGTTTTGTTGTCCCGGGGCGAAAAAAAGCAGCAGGAAAAAGGGGGAAAAGGGGGGAGAAAATGAAAGAATTCAGAGGCCCCCAAAAACCCCCCCCCCCAAAACAGAAAATCAGGAAGGGCCCGCAAAGGTTTTTTTTGGCTTCTAAAAGGGGGGTTTGTTCCAATTTTGCAGGGAAACACGAGTCCTTTCGTGATTTTATCAAGGGGGGAAAAAGGCAGGGTCGAGTTTGGGGGGACGCTGAGGAAAACTGAGGGCGGTGTTGGGGAAAAAAAAGGTTCCCGTTCCCCTCTTGAAGCTAAGTTTTGTCCAAAAACCCTTTTTGTTTGGGGCAGATGCATAGGCGGTGGGATAAGGGGCGGTTTTTTGCAGGGCCTTTAAGGGGTCGGGGTTCCCTGGAGTATTCTAGCAGGAAGTTGACAAAGTTTTGAAAAAGGGGGACGCAAAAAGGTTTGGGGAAAAGGGGTGTTTTTGTGTCGTGTGGGGCCCTGCAGAAGTTCCACAAATACTTGTATGGGGAAAAAGTTCGTGATAGAGGGCGGATCATTTAACCCCTCCCAATTCCTGAGGAGGGCAGTTGAAAAAAAGCAGAGTGCTGCGTTTTGGGGAATGGCATTGCAGCCCTTCAGGTATGAGTTTCAGTTTAAATTCCGGGGCGACAGAAAGTTGGGCTGATATTTAATTGCGTTTGTTAGCAAGCTGCAACTCAGAGGGGAAAATCAGTCATATCCGGGGTTTCTTTGTTGATTTAATTTTTGTGTTGATTACATTT
Source organism: Conus ventricosus (assembly GCA_018398815.1). Taxonomy (NCBI): domain Eukaryota; kingdom Metazoa; phylum Mollusca; class Gastropoda; order Neogastropoda; family Conidae; genus Conus; species Conus ventricosus. The sequence goes on along the minus strand of CM031617.1, from coordinate 58,950,351 downwards.
TTTTTGGGTTGGGGTTTGGGGTTTTTTCCCTTTTGGGTAAGGTTTATTTTTGTGTGAGATTTTGTTCATGAAAAGAAATTTTTGGGTTAAGGGGATAAAAGTCGCTTTTTTGGGGGTGTGCTTTTTTTGCAATAAATGAGGGGTGGAGATTCCTTTGTGAAGTTTATGGATGTGATATATTTTTGGGCTTTTCATAAGAAATTGGGCAAAAGGGGGTGGTTTTGGGAAATCCGCAGGTAGGGGAATTGCTAGGTGCGCCAGAGGTCGTTTAAAATGAAATTTAAATTAAAGCAAGAGCGCACGTTTAATGATAAAATCATTGGAGTGGTATTTTCCCAATGATATATTTTTTTAATTTATAAACCCTTGGTTGTTTAAAATATTTTTTTTTAAAAACCCCTTTTTTGTTTTTAGCTGTTTTGTCAGCAAATTCGGTTGTTTTTTTTTTTTTGTACCGTTGGTTTTTAGACGATGCGGTGCATAGTCTTTTTCAAGGGGGAAAAATTTTCACGGACAAAAAAGAAAAACCCCCCCTCGTGGGTCGCCAGCCCAAATTTTTTCGGAATTAAAACTTAAACTCAAAAAATTTTTTAGGCGCCAATTGACGGGCCCCGGGGGGGGTCCAGCCAATTAAGCTTGGGGGGGGGGTCACAGAGGGTTTTGTCCCGGGTAGACGGTAAACAGCTTTGAGGACGCCTCGATGTTTGCGAGACGAGCGTTTGCGCCCGGCTCAGGGGTTATCTAGCCAAATTTTTTGGAAAACCCGGCCCTTGTTGTCGGACGTCGCAGGTTAAAGGCGGGGGGGGAGGGGGGGAAGGAAAGGGAGTGTGTGGTGGGGGGGGGGAAATTAGCTAATCAATTTTAAAAAACCAAGGCCACCACCCGAGGTAAAGGGGGGTTTGGCCCTGACTGTTATGATTTGAATATCCCCTGGAAATTTGGGGAGTAAAATTGGGTATAGGCGGTAAAAAATTTTTGACCAAAGGTACTGGCCCTTTTGGGCCGGAGTGGGGTGAGGGCATTTTGTTTAAAGCTGTGGTTTAGAGAGAAAGGGGAGACGAAGAAAACGAACAGACAAAAGAGAGAGGAAAGGGAAAAAAGTTCGGGGGGGGGTAGGCTCCCCGCCTACGGAAGGCGGGAGATGGAACGAAAAGAGGACAGAGAGAGGGAGGTTTGGGGTTGTTGTCTCTGCAGGAGAAAGGCAGGGGGAAGGAGGAGTGAAGGTTTTAACATTTGCACCCGTAGTTGCAGAAAGAACAGAGGGACAGGGAAAGAGGGGTCTGTGTAAGCTTGACGAGGGGAGAAGCAGAAAAGATGAGGGGGAGGGGGAACGGAAGAGAGAGGAGAAAAGGTTTGGGGGGTTTGTCTTGCAGGAGAAAAGGGAGAGAGATGGAGGAGTGAAGTTTTTAAACCTTTTCACCAGATGTTGCACCCGAACGAAAAAAGAAAAGAGACAGAGGGGAAAAGGGGTCTGTGTAAGCTCTGCGAGAGAGAAGCAGAGAGATGAGGGGGGGGAACGGACAGGGGAGGGAGAGGAGGTTCTGGGGGGTATCTCTGCAGGAGAAAGGCAGGAGATGAGAGGGGAAATTTGAGCATTAGCACCAGATATAGTTGAAAGGGGGGGGATAAAGAGAGATGTGGAAAAAAGAGAGTTGCCTTTAAAATAATGAAGGGGGAAAAAGAAAAAAAAAGAAAAAAGGAAAAAAAAAAGCAACCCCCTGGGCCATTTAATAGAGGGACTAGGGGGAGAGAGAGAGAGGTGCAAGCGGAAATTTAGGAAAAAAGAAAAAAGGGGAACAGATCAAAGTTGGGTAGTCATGTTCTATCTGAAAACCGGGGGGTTTGACCCCCATACTTGGCCAGGGGGCCCCTTCACGGCAGTCCCCCTGACCAACGCCAGCAGTCCCGCCTGACCCCCGCCAGCCCGTCCCGCTGGGCCCCGGGGCAAACAGACCCAACCCAGTGCCCGCAGTTGTGTGTGTTTTGAAAGTGCAGTGAGGAAAAAAAAAAGGGGGGAAAAAGAAGTGTTTTGTGAATAGTTTAAAATCACTGGGCCCGGAAAGTTGACAAACTATTTTTTCCCGGGGTTTGTTAAAAGATGTTTTAGATAAATGATTTTGTTTAAGTTCAGGAAAGAGAGAATGTTTTTTTTTCTTTTTATTCCCTATGCATGGATGTTTCGTTCTATGTTTAGGGGTGTAGTAAAGTTATAGACTTTACTAGTGGTTTGATGTGACGAATGCATGATATATGAATGAGATTGTAAGCAAGCTGCGAGTGTGTTTGGGCTGTGCGCTAGTCCTTCCTCCATCGACATCACCCGAGGTTGACAGCTCGTCCGGGATATCTCAGATATTCCGAACCCCTCCCATTGTTGGCGGGGGGCTCTGCCTGGCTCCGCCGATCTGCTCAGAGACCGTTTCAGCGCTTGCCTTGCCAGTTCCTCACAATCACTACTAGGTGGCTGAAGGGTGTCGACTTGGTCGGGTGAACTCAAGACTTGGCTTCTCCTGTTAGCGTTAGTACCCTGTTTCACAGCCCGTACTTTCCTCCCTGGTACCTGTTTTTTTTTTTTAGTTGGGGTCATGGCGAGCGATCCTAGACCGTCAAGACCTGTGACACGGTCGCAGCACAAGATAGTTACGGCAGTTTCTACTAATGTAGTGACGACTAGTTCAGTTGTGTATAGCACCGCACCCAGCACCCCTGCGGCCACAACCCCCACAAGTATAGGGGCAGGCGATCTGGATTGGGACAGTTTGTCGAAACAAATTAAGACCAGAAGAGACGAAGCTGCCAGAAGAGCCGCCTTTATGAGTACTCTTCGTCTGAGGCCGCTCAGGGTGCTACAGGTCTGCAGACTCCTCTGGCCCCCGAGATACTTCTCCCCTCTGTCTCCAAAGGCACGGACCTAACACCTCTCTTGATGTTTGTGCAAGAAGAGAGAGAGAGGGATAGGATGAGGGAAGAACGCCGTGAGAGGGAGAGGAGAGAGGAGAGGGAGAGGGAGAGAATAAGGGAGGAACAGAGGTTGGCGAGGGAAATGCAGAGAGAAAGAGAGAGTTGAGGAGAGAGAGATGGCAGGAGGAACAACGGTTAGAGCAGGAAAGGGTGAGAGAACAGGAGAGGAGAGGGGAGTTAGAACTGATTTTGGACAAGTTATCCTTTCGCGAGAGGGAGGGGGGTCGTGAAACTAAACCTCTTCCCAAGTTAAAGATGCCCGAACTCCAGCATGATGAAGATGTTGAAGAATTCCTTGACCATTTTGAAACTGTAGCTCATATGTATGGAATGTCAGAGGCGGACATGGTGCTGCACCTATCAGGTTCTGTTAAGGGTAAGGCCAGGGAAGCATTCAACTCGCTCCCACCCGGCGCAGATTTTCCAGCTTTCAGAATGGCTTTATTGAAGCATTTCCGGTTAGGGCCTGATTCCTACAGACGTAGGTTCAGGAAATGAGGAAAAAGGGCGATGAGAACCTTTACCCAGTTCGGGGAACGACTGCGGAGAACACTGGAGCATTGGCTCCAAGTTTCTGGTTACCCCTGGAAGATTTGGTCCTGTTAGAGCAGCTCCTCAATGTTGCTTCCGAAGAGTTGCGGATAAGGATAAAGGAACAGAAACCTACTACGTTTAAAGCCGCGGTCAAATTAGCATGACTTTTGCAGAAGCTAGGCGAGGGGCCAAGGCCGAGAAAGCCGCTAGGACCACAACTCCAAGTTCAGAGGAAAAGCCTGCCCTTTCCCCTACTTTCTCTCAGGACCAAACTGTAAGGAAGAACTCTAACCCCAACTCCGGCTGTTTTTATTGTGGGGCGTCGGGTCACATCAAAAGGGACTGTCGCAAGTTCAAAAGGGACTCACAACGTCCAAAGGGACCTACTGACGAGTCTAGTGCTAGCTCTCAGAGTAGGAACTCTCAATCCTGGCTTCCTGGGCAAGGGGCCGCCACGGGACTGAGACCTCTTGTCATGTTTGTGAACACAGGGAAGCTGCCTTGAAGACTGCACAGGGTAGTTCCCCTCGGAGAGGTCCCTCCCAAACCCAGCGAAAGATCCCTCATACATGTGCCGCAGGTAGTACCTCACAACATACTCTGGCACCTAAGTTTCTCAGCGTCGTGGAGGTACCGTTGTTGAAGCCCTCAGGGATACTGGTGCTTCCACTGTTTTCGTGGATGAAGAACTGGTACCACAGGATGCACCACGAGACGGGGAATGTCAGTTTCAAGGGGTAGAGGCCAAGTTTAAGAGACAAGGCCTGTAGTGCTAGTTCAGGTCAGGACACCCTACTTCCAGGGCAAGGTGTGGGCGGTAGCCCTAGTTAAGCCCCTTTACTCCCTTTTGATTGGAAATACAGTTAGATTCGAGAAACCGGGAAATCAGGAGTGTCTCTAACGAGTTACCCAAGGAGTCAGCTATGGCTGTCGAGACCAGGCTCAAGCTCAGGCCCGTGAGGCCTTGAAACCTGTCTTACAACCTTTAGGACCAAGTCCTGCGTTGGCCGTGAATCGGGCAGCTCTGATCCGGCTACAACAGCACGATCAGGTCTTGGCACCTTTGAGAAAGCTAGCAGAAGGACTTCTTCTCGAGGTGGGAAAGTGCAATATCAGATCAAGGGTGGCATTCTGTACCGCCTGTTTCAGGACGGTAGGACCCAAGTGAGACAGGTGGTAACACCCGAGGCGTTGAGGCATGTGGTCCTCAAGCACGGTCACGGGTCACCCATGGCAGGGCATATGGGAGTCAAACAAACCCCTGGAGAGGATACAACACGACTTTTTCTGGCCAGGGATCAGTAAGTCAGTGAGGGAGTTTGTGCGGACATGCGACCCATGTCAACGCACAACTCCAAAGGGGAGGAACACCAGAGTGCCGCTAGGTTCTGTCCCGTTAGTGGCCACACCTTTTTCAAAGGTAGGGGTAGACCTGGTAGGGCCGATCTTTCCTTCATCCGGTCGGGGGCATCGCTACATCCTCGTGTTAGTGGATTATGCCACGAGATACCCCGAGGCAGTTGCTCTCAGGGCGATTGACTCAAGGCCATTGCAGTTGCACTGTGGAAATTTGGACCCGTACAGGCATCCCAGACGAGGTCTTTACAGACCGGGGGACCCAGTTCACTTCCCAACTGATGACTGAGGTGGAACACAGCCCTCCACATCCATGGAAGGACCACAACGCCTTATCACGCGATGGCCAATGGCCTGGTCGAGCGGTATAATGCTACGCTCAAGCAAGCATTGCGCCGACTCTGTCAAGAAAAGCCAAGAGATTGGGACAAGTACATTTCCTCTGTCCTCTTTGCCTTCAGGGAGGTCCCTCAGGAGACTCTGAAATTTTCTCCATTCGAGCTCCTATATACGGGCGCACGATCAGGGGACCCATGGCCATCTTGAGGTACCACTGGACACAGGAGGAACCGCCAGCAGAGCCTGTTAAGTCTGAGGTTGAATATCTCATCGACCTCAGAAACAAGTCTCTTCTACCTGTGAGTTGGCCCAGAAGTACCTGGCCCAGGCTAAGGAACGGTACAAACGGCACTATGACCGCAGGGCTAGAGAGAGATGGTTCGAGGCTGGCGACGAGGTGTTACTGCTTCTCCCAACTCAAAAGAATAAGTTACAACTCGCATGGCAAGGACCTTACAAAGTCGTAGAGAGGGTTGGAGACTGGGACTACCGAATTATGGTACGTGGTAAACCCAAGTTATACCACGCTAACCTGCTGAAGAGATATCACAGGAGAGAAGAATGTGCTGCCAGCTTCACTCCAATGTAATGGACGAGTTCCAAGAAGTCGAAAACGCCGGAGCTCAAGGTATTCCCCTCCTTCCACTCCAACGGAAGAATGCTGGACTGATGTGGAAATCAACACGTCATTGGGGTCCGAGCAAGTTTCAGAGCTTAAACAGCTGTGCGAGGAATACCAAGATATCCTCACTGACCTTCCCCTGCAATGTCTGGTCGGTGAGGCAATCTCGTCCTTGAGTCTGACCAGCCTGTTAGGGTGAAGCAATACCCTTTACCTCACTCACAACAACGGTGATCAAAGATGAGGTGGCCCCGCATGTTGCAGTTGGGGGTCATAGAGCCAGCTGTTTCCCCATACTCAGCCCCGATTGTTCTTGTAAGAAAAAAAGACGGCAGGATCCGCTTCTGTATTGATTACAGGCGACTCAATCTGGTCCTGAAGTTCGATGCCGAACCATTACCAGATATTGACCTAATTTTTTTGCCAACTCCAAAGGGCACGATACTTTTCCAAGCTGGACCTAACCAAAGGTTACTGGCAGATTCCTATGGCACCTGCTAGCAAGCCGGTCACTGCCTTTACTACTCAGGAGGGGCAGTTTCAATGGGAAAGGGCATGCCCTTCGGCCTGAAAACTGCTGGGGCAATTTTCAGTAGGGTTATGAGGTCTGTCCTGGCGCCTCTCCAAAGTCCTTATCTTCACAATTTCATGGATGATGTACTTGTGGCTACGCCTTCATGGGAAGACCACATAGTGTCATTGAGGGCTCTCCTGGGTAGGCTCAGAGAGGTACGGTTGGCAGCTAGACCAACAAAGTGTGTCTTGGGCCAACAGGAGATCGCCTTCCTGGGTCACGTTATTAGGCAGGGGGTCATGCTTCCAGAGGAAGACAAGCTGGCCAGGCTGCAGGGGATGGAGAAGCCAACCACGAAGAAACAACTACGTGGATTCTTGGGTCTGGCTGGCTACTATAGACGGTTTATACCTGGTTTCGCCGAGATAGCCTTGCCTTTGACTGAAAAGACCAAGGGAGGCCTCCCATCGTCGGTTCCTTGGGGTGCGGTTTGTGAGGAGGCATTTATCACCCTGAAAGACAAGCTTTGCTCTAGACCTGTGTTGGTGCTTCCTAACCCAGAGTTACCATTCGTCCTGAGGACGGATGCCTCTGGTGTGGGCTTAGGCGCGGTGCTGTTGCAAGACCAAGGGCAGGTCTCCAGCCCGTCGCCTACGCCAGCAAAAAGTTATCTGACACCGAGCGTCGGTATCACACCATAGAGCTGGAGTGTTTCGCCGTAGTTTGGGGCATACGGCGATTCTACCCCTACCTCTATGGGGGCACTTCGTGGTCGAGAGCGACCACCACCCACTCAGTTACCTTAGCAAAATTTCCGGCCCGTAAGTAAAAGACTCATGGCGTGGGCCATGGAGCTCCAAGCTCACACTTTCACTTTCAGAGCCATCAAGGGTTCGGAAAACTGGGGTGCAGATGCATTGAGTCGTCTTCACCCGGAGTCTATGGAGGAATAGGCTGTCTGTGTAACCACTTCTTTTTAGTCCTGTGCACAGTCCCTGTCTTGTTGTCTTTCAGTAAGACAACGCTTTAGGTGGGGGTTTGTCACGACCTGTCTGACACGCAGACAGGCGTGAAGGCCTCGACCTGAAACTTTTTCTTTTTTTTTTCCCCACTGTCAGTAGTTTTTTTTTCTTGCGCTCGAAGACCTCTCTGTTCATCCCCGAAACCAGTGTCATGTTCAGGTTGATTCTAAGAAACCCTCGTGCTTTACGCGCATCACTCAATTCACCTTTCTGTCGCCGTCTCGAGGGCAAATGCGAGGGAACTAACTCTAGAGGTCTGCCGGAGTTCTCCTCCCCGGTTAGTATTTAAGAGTTCTATTTACGTGTTCTAGAAGAGGAGACTCAGCTACGCAGAGCAGGTTGCATCAGGCTCTCGTTGGTCGTCCCTCCGAAGGGACCTCATATACTACTTGGTCCTCGTCGACCGGTGGTAACACCTTTCAATAGGTCTTGAGGCCAACACTGCGGAGCTGTCTCATTCCTACTTCCCCCACGAGCCGAATGGGATCTCTGTTCCAGGGATTTGGAGCAAGTGGCTCGCAGCCTTAGTCTGGGCCTGGGGGGGACGAGCTGCCGCAGGTCGCTGGGTCCTCGCGACAGGTGAGCACGTCACCAGGGACCGTCGGGAGAAGCCTGCACGGCCCAGCCTCAGACGTTTCTACATTCCTGTCCGGGAGCAGCCAATCCGGCACTCTCCGTCCCCGTTGCTCCTTTCCTCTTCCTCCCCCCCCCCCCCCCCCCCCCCCCCCCCCCCCCCCCCCCCCCCCCCAGTTCCGCGCAGCACCGCTTCAAGAGTTCTCAACTGCAGCGGCACGGACTGGGGTGTGGGAGTCGACGGGAGGAGCGCCAACCATCACCATCGCCATCCACACCACCATAGTTTTGTGTCACCTCCAACCGTTCTCGTTCATCGTTCCGTCGTGTTCGTGCATGTAATCGTCCAGTGAATCTGTGTCATTTAAAAAAAACCCCAGCGTGCCCAGTCATGGACGTCGCCTAAGTCCAAGTGCCAAGACAGCTTAATAGACTAAACAAGACCAGTGCCCCATTCTGTGCCAAGCTGCGACTTTTGGTGTTCGTCTGCTAAGGACAGCGACGCCTACTGGGATTCAACTCGCACCAACACACACGATTTGTATAGTCACCTATTTATGCATATTTGGAGAAGAGTCATTGTTTTCGTTATTGATGTGCTATAATGATTGCGTTTGAGTTTAATATATATATATATTCATGTGGTTAATGTTGATGAGGAGACCCCCATGGTTTCCCTTGCCTGTTGTGTTCTCTCACTCGCTACTACAGGTCCCTGGCCGCGGCCGACTGAGGTCCCAAAAGTTTTTTTTTATTTGTGTTATACCCTAGACTTCCCACCCCAGAGAACCTGTATTTACATGTTCCTGGCGTGTCGGTTGGTCCCTTGGTACCGCGTGGAACTAATAGGATCAATTGGCATTAAAAAGGTTCCCCTTTTGAATTGGGCTCCTGGAGAGGCAGATGCTGTTACGTTGTTTTGCTGGAGGAGTGAAAGGTGTGAGTCAGTGTGGAGTCTGCTGCCGGTGATCGGGAGGGGGCGTTGCTGTCTTCCTGGTGACCCCTAGGGGTCGCTGGTGGGGCACGTGACACTTGCACTTTACCAAAGGTGATATGGTAGAGAAGACAGCTGTCCCAGATCATAGAAATAAGGAATCTTTCCAAGCACGCAGCCACCAGAACGACAACATGTTAAGATGGACAGCGAAAACGATGATTGTCATGTTAGGCGCGGGCGAGAATCGACCTCACAACAGCTGAATGCAAGCTCAGTGCTCTGCTACTGAGCCTCTCAGGTGCCTTGTACTGCAACAAAAAGATGAACAGGGTCAAGGCCTGCCAATGAGCTATGAGGAAGATGCTGGCATACTGAGAACTCTGCTCCTCCTTCTCCGCAAACTCTTCCTCCCGCACCCCCTTCTTCCTCCCGCACTCTGTCACCACCTCCTCCCCCCCCCCCCCTTCCCTCCGTCGTTCATTATAGGACGCATTTCTCCTGTTAACAGTCGCGTTGAAACAGACAGATCTTGGCAAAAGTTGTTTTTTTTTTCTGGCTGCAAAAGGAACCCGGACGGAATTGAATGCTGGCATTCTGAGTCACCTGACAGAGACAAGATGGACTGGTACGAGTTTTGTGCAGTGGGACATGAGTCCACACACACACACACACACACACACACACACACACACACACACACACACACCACACACACCACACGCACACACGCACGCACGCACGCACACACATACACACACACACACACACACACACACACACACACACACACACACACACGCACGCACGCACGCACGCACGCACGCACGCACGCACGCACGCACACACACACACACACACACACACACACACACACACACACACACACACACGCACGCACGCACGCACGCACGCATATTGTAGCTGTTGTTGTTGTTCTTCTTCTTCTTGTTCTACACCTCCTCCTCCTCCCTCCACCACCACAACTACCATCTTCTTTCTCCTCCTCCTCTTCAGCGCTTTTTGTGTTGTTTGTTGTTTCTTCTCCCTTTGTCTTAACCTTCGCGATTTTCTCCCTGAGCCCCAGTTCTTATAGAACAGGGAGTACTTTACAATGCGAACGAAGAAATGCTCTCTGTGTGTCTGTGTGTCTGTCTGTCTGTCCGTCCGTGATCAAAATGTGTTCCACTCGCTCCAGACAAAAGTACAGGGCCGATCTTCCAGAAAATTTATAGGTAGGTTCATTATAGGTCACGGATGATGCCCCATGTTTTATTTTACCGTTATATCCGTTACCAACGGCTATAACGGCCCATAACGGTTTTTCTTCTTTATCGAATATCTCAGAAAGTACCTGGCCGATCTTTCTGAAAATTTGTAGCTATGTTCATTATGGGTCACAGGAAGATGGATGGACACGTAATATGTCACACAACATTCGCGTGAATAGTTAACCCTTTTATCGTCAGTGTAGCAACAAGGTATCTTCGCACCAAAAGTACGTCTATCCAGCAACCCTTTTCACGCCACAGTACGGTTTTTGCTCTTTGTCATGGAAAGAACACGTTGAAAATCCATCTTTGGGGCAAATTCTAAAACACAAAATTTTCCTTCATTATAAGAGAGAGAGAGAGAAGAGGAGAGAGAGAGAGAGAGAGAGAGAGAGAGAGAGAGAAGAGAGAGAGAGATGCGGAAATGATAAACTTACTACCATCTAACGAATATAGCTGTCAAACCAGCTGTGAGCTGAAAATGTAGGAATCCAGAAGGCTTTATATGAAAGAGTTGTCGTTTCCTCGCATCAAATATAATGCCCTCAGTAGTCCATGAAATACACGAACCGATCTTCATATTTGATGGAAAGAATCCAAATAGTGAGGATTCAATTTGTATTTCATAAAGATGAACAAGGAAACGTTACATTGAAGCTAAGCATTTTTGAGAAATTAGGTAAAGATGAAAAGCACAACCATAAGCAATCATTTTTGTCATAAAAAGGCATATATTTGACATATAAGTGTATGGAAAAATGAAATCGGTTAAAAAAACAACAACTAGGAATCAACATGTACTTCATTATGAGTTACATAGTGATGGTATGTCAAACAGTGGAGTTGATTATCTCTTGTTCAAGCCCAGCCCAATAAATACAGAACACTATGTATTTCAATAGGAATGAAACATTACTTAATGTTATAAGGAATTGCTCGATGTTATCATTGCTAACACCACAGAATACCTTACGCATTCTAACACACTTAATACAAACATACAAGCCTATGTGGTATTGCATCTTTATTTAAAAGAAAATGTGTGTGTGTGTGTGTGTGGGGGGGGGGGGGGGGGGGGGGGGGGGGTACTGGTGGCCTGTGAGATGCTTATGGCTTATTTAAAATCCCGATTCTTCTTCTTCTCCTTCCTCTTCTTCTTCTTCTTCTTCTTCTTCTTCTTCTTCTTCTTGTAGTGATGATTCCAGCAAGGGAATCGCACATTACATTTTCCTCTTATCTGCATTGTAGTTTACATCTTCCTTTTATTCTGAAGCAACGTCGAGATCTTGCTTTTTGTACTCCCAGTTCTTATAGAACAGGGAGTACTTTAGAATGGGAACGAAGAAATGTGTCTGTGTGTCTGTCTGTGTGTGTGTCTGTGTGTCCGTGGTCAAAATGTGTTCCACTCGCTCCAGACAAAACTACTGGGTCGATCTTTCTAAAAAATTGTAGGTATGTTCATTTGGGTCACGAATAATGCCCGATGTTTTAGTTTACCGTTATAGCCGTTACTAACGGCTGTAACGGCCTGTAAAGATTTTTCTTCTTTATGGATTATCTCAGAAAGTACTTGGCCGACCTTTATGAAAATTAGCAGGTATGTTCATTATGGGTCACGGATGATGCCTGATGTTTTAGTTTGCCCTGTTATAGCCGTACTAACGGTTGTAACGGCCTGTAACGGTTTTTCTTCTTTATGGAATATCTTAGAAAGTACTTGGCCAATTTATAAGCGGTTTGGATGATCTTGTGACAAATCGGATCCTCTGTCCATATGTAAGTGATGTAATGCTGAAAATGGATTAAACAACCGTTAAAAACCGTTATTCTGCCGTTATTTCTTATATATAGGTGGATTTTAATGAAATTTGGTATATAGAAAGGTTATCACACACAAATGGCACTTCTATATAGTGTTTCAAAATTTGACCGTTAAAAACCGTTATTCTTGACATATTGTCCAATTTGGATGAAATTTGATGTGTACACAGGCTTTAGCCCAGTGAGGACTAAAATACCGGTTTCAAAAGTGCATATCTGTTATATAACCGTTTAAACCGTTATTTTGCCGTTATTTTTTATATATTGGTGGGTTTTAATGAATTTTTTTTTATATAGAAAGGTTATCACACACAAATGGCACTTCCATGCAGTGTTTCAAAATCTGACCGTTAAAAACCGTTATTTTTGACATATTGTCCAATTTGGATGAAATTTAGTATGTACACAGGCTTTAGCCGAGTGAGGACTAAAATACCAGTTTCAAAAGTGTACATCGGTTAGATAACCGTTTAAAACCGTTATTTTGCATTTATTTCTTATCTCATAAAGAACTTGGCCGATTTATAAATGGTTTGGAAAACTGGGAGTACGTTTATAGTCTTCGCACTTGTTTCTTCTGCAGCTCTGTTTACATTTACCTTTTTTATATACAGAACAGTTTACATTTTGCTTTCTCTGCAATGCCGATCACCTTTTCCGTTTTTGTACTCCCAGTTCTTAAAGAACAGGGAGTACTTTAGAATGGGACGAAGAAATGCTGTGTGTGTGTGTGTGTGTGTGTGTGTGTGTGTGTGTGTGTTGTGTGTGTGTGTGTGTGTGTGTGTGTGTGTGTGTCCGTGGTCAAAATGTGTTCCACTCGCTCCAGACAAAAGTACTTGGCCGATCTTTCTGAAAATTTGTCGGTATGTTCATTATGAGTCACGAATGATACCCAATGTTTTAGTTTACCGTTACAACCGTTACTAATGGCTGTAACGGCATGTAAACGCTTTTTCGTCTTTATGGAATATCTCAGAAAATACTGCCGACCTTTGTGAACATTATCAGGTATGTTCATTATGGGTCACGGATGATGCCCGATGTTTTAGTTTACCCCGTTATAGCCGTTACTAACGGCTGTAACAGCCTGTAACGGTTTTTCTTCTTTATAGAATATCTCAAAAAGTACTTGGCCGATCTTTCTGAATATTTGTAGGTATGTTCATCAGGGGTCACGGATGATTGCCGATGTTTTAGTTTACTGTTATAACCGTTACTAACGGCTGTAACGGCCTGTAACGGTTTTTCTTCTTTATAGAATATCTCAAACAGTACTTGGCCGATCTTTCTGAAAATTTGTAGGTATGTTCATTATGGGTCACGAATAATGAACGATGTTTTAGTTTACCATATATACCGTTACTAACGGTTGTAACGGCCTGTAACGCTTTTTTCTTCATGGAATATCTCAGAAAGTACTTGGCTGATCTTTGTTAACATTAGCAGGTATGTTCATTATGGTCACGAATAATGCCGATGCTTAGTTTACCGTTATAGCGTTATAAAGGCTGTAACGGTCTGTAACGGTTTTTTTCTTTATGGAATATCTCAGAAAGTACTTGGCTGATCTTTGTGAACATTAGCAAGTATGTTCACTATGGGTTACGGATGATGCCCGATGTTTTAGTTTACCGTTATACCGTTACTAACGGCTGTAACGGCCTGTAACAATTTTTCTTCTTTATAGAATATCTCAGAATGTACTTGGCCGATCTTTCTGAAAATTAGCATGTATGTTCATTATGGGTCACGGATGATGCCCAATGTTTTAGTTTACCGTTATAGCCGTACTAACGGCTGTAACGGCCTGTAACGGTTTTTATTCTTTATGGAATATCTCAGAAAGTACGTGGCCGATATTTCTGAAAATTTGTAGGTATGTTCATTATAGGTCACAGACGATGGCCGATGTTACCAGAATAGCCATTACTAACGGTTACACCAGTCCAAGACGGTTTTTCCTCTTTATGGAATATCTCACGCGTATTCAGGACAAACTGGGAGTACGTTTATATGCTTTGCATCTTGTTTTCTTATCATACAATTTATATTTCTCTGTGTACTTCCGCAGCAGACCTTAGAACTTCTTTTTTTCTGCAGTGCGGTTTATATTTTCCCTTTTCTGCAGCAGAATTCCCTATTTTCTTTTGTCTGTAACGCACTTTACACTTTCCGTTTCCTGGGGTATACATGTTCACTTTTTTTTCTTTTTTCTTCTTTTTTTTTAGACAACTTATACAGCGCCTATCCCCGGCCAGATACCAAGCTCTAAGCGCTTTCGTTTACACAACGGGCTGCCTACCTGGGTAGAGCCGACTGAAGAGCTGCCTGTTGGCGCTTCATCCAGTCATTTCCCGTGTGATTCAGTCAATATCGTTCAATCAATATAACCACTCTTTCATTTTTTTCGATTTATTACGCAGAGTGCATGATGTGTGTAACGTGTAATCCATACCAACGGCCAAACTGGCCTTCTCTTCCGAAAGTTGGTGATGGGATTTTACGTGTGTGCAAGATGTTATGTGTGCGTTCACACAAGGAACTCGGTTTGTAGTCTCATTCGAAGGACGGTTTGGGAAATGGAGTCAGAACTGATGTTAACTCCGAGGGAAAAATCCCCCTGTACCGAAACTGCCCATTCCTATTTTCTCCAATGCCGTGAATGCTTTTTTTTGTTCTTTACTCGCTAACAGTTTACAATGTTTTTTTTTTCTCGCAATGTGATTTACACCTGACCCCCTCTCCCTTCACCCCTCCCTTTTATTTTTCATTTGAAACGCAAGTTAAAATGCCCTTTAGCTACAGTACAGTTTATTTTTGTCTTCTGCAACACAATTTGTAGTTTTTTGGTAACCTTTATCCGCATAAATCTACAGTTTACCCATTTTTCAAAACCAGTCAGAAAATATTTGAAGATTGCGAGGAATGCAGACAGTCCAACAACGCATAAAGGTATTCTGGCTTTTGCGTATCTGGAAGTTGAAATGGATTTTTCGTTCTTTTTCTCTTGTACTTCGGGACACTAGAACTTTCAAGAATTCACGTTGAATTCACGTGGAGAGCTAAGATCTCCGCTATAATGGATTGCGAGTACAGCTTGTTAAAGGTGATAATTCTAGTGATTTACATCAAAATGAGCGAATCACTTGGCAATGCCAACAGTGCTACATCTTGTAGACAATTTGTTTTAAACACCAGTGGGGGGGGGGGGGGGGGGGGGGGCGGTTTTTTGCTGGTTCCAGCAGAATGTTCAGCCGGGAGATATTTGACTGCTTAGCAAGTGCTCTATGTGCTCGCAGAGTTTCAGCGAGTGGCTGCGTTTAACAATGGTGCACTGTGTGGATGTTTATCATGCCGCCTTCTGTTTTTTTGTTTTTTTTTTTAATGAAGTAGTCACACTTTCTGTTTTCCCAAGTTTATCGGCGTTCAGTGTCGGATTGGTTTGTTGTCAGTGTGTGTGCAGAGGTGGAAAAACAAGTTGGATGAAATGTGATACAGTTTCAAAGGAACATTGTAGCTTACTTTTGTCAGTGCTGACAAGAACACTTCTCTGAGGCGAAGAGCGTTACACAGAATGTATTAATGATAAATTGAACAAGTCCTTTCGGTTCCCACAAGTGAACACATGCACATGACTGAAGCGAATGCTGCTAGTTCTACGCATCAGCTATCTCACGTGAATAAAAGGTTAGAATGAAGAAGAAAAGCTGACCCCACCCCCTTCCCCCAAGTCTCCTGACATGCCTTTTACATCACGTGTGCACGCAGTCCCAGCAGAATGCACACACTCACACAAAAGTAGAATTAGCTTGCTGCAGCATTGTATAAGCTGAATTGCCCACACGTTGGTTGTCTTTTATCTTATTATGAAAGCGCTGCATGAAAGTTCCTGCGTTGGCTTACTACGACATTGTTCCCCTGTGACATAGACTAGTGGAAAGCGTTGGAGCCAATGAAAACCAATGAAACTATAACTGTCATTGGAAACATGACGTCAGCACTCTGTTAAAACACTTCATCCAAAGCAAATGAAAAACCTTTGGATGATGGGGAGTAAAAACGTTGGGACGCACACCTTTGGAGTTTTAAGTGTTTTATCTTCAACTGGGAAACTGACAGAGGTGATTTAGTAGATCATGCTGGGATGTGGCAGATGTGTGCTGAATAGGTCAGATCTCTCCCTCCCTCCCTCCCTCCCTCCCTCCCTCCCTCTGTCTCTCTCTCTCTGTCTGTCTGTCTGTCTCTCTCGGGTATGTATATCTATCTACCTATCAATATCTATCTATCTATTCTATTCTATTATATCCATCTATCGATCTATTTATCTATCATCCCCCTCTCTGCTGTGTATGTATTTATATACTTATACACACATGTGTTCACACACACACACAAACAAACAACACACACACACACACACACACACCACACACACACAAACACCACACCACACACACACACACAACACACACCACACACACACACACACACAACACACACACCGCGCGCCCCGCGCGCGCGCGCGTGTGTGTGTGTGTGTGTGTGTGGACTCCTTTTCCACCGCACACTGACCATGCCACCCATCTTGTTCCTGTCAGGTGGCTGACAATGCCAGCATTGAGCTCCATCCAGGTTTCTTGTGCAGCCAGATAGAATTACGCTGTTGCCGAGACCCGTCTCTTCTCATGCAACTGTTCACAGGAGAAATGCGTCCCGGGGGGAAGGAAGGAGGGAAAGAAGGGGTATGATGACAGAAGGGTGGGAGGAAGGAGGGGTGCAGGAGGAAGGGTTTGCGGAGGGGGAGAAGGTTGTCAGTATGCCAACTTCGTCCACATAGCTTTGACAGGCCTTAACCTTTTTCGATCTTATCCTTGTAGTGCAAAGCACCTGGGTGGCTCAGTGGTAGAGCACTGGGTTTGCATTGTTATATGATCAGATCCCACATCGCCGAACATGGAAATTGCCATTTTTGTTGCCCAGCTTAAATAATAAATATATATTTTTAACATTTTTAATGATATACTTGTTTATAATGTGTTGTAATTTGTGAATTTTGATGATGGCACCACAAACAAATTTTCCTGTATTCTATGAGGACAAATAAAATATCGTGTGTATCGTGTGAATGTTGTCGTTCTGGTGGTATGTGTGTGCTTTTTGAAATTCTCCATCGTCATCATCCTAGGACAGCTATCCTGTCTGCCCTGTCACGTTTAGTAAGGCGTAAGTGTAAGCATCTTGTTCCTGTTTCCACTAATTGCCTGTATTAGAGTCCCGTCTGCTCGTGTGAAACATTTACCACTTCTTGGTACCATAGTCATCGTGCTGTAAGAGAATTGTTTAACTGACTGAAATGCTTTATCAGGTAACCAAGTAAGGCATCAGCGTAAGGATCCCATCCTTATTTCTTACTAGTTGCCTTTATTGGAGTCCTATTTGGTCTAATAAGTTACTACCACTTCAAGGCAAAATAGTCATCGTGCACTATGGAGAATGGCTCAACTGGATGGGCTGCTCTATCGGTAACTACGTTACTAGCCAGTCATCTGCTGTTCAGTAGAATCGGCATAATGTCTGTATATGAGCTTTAACCACGGAAGAACCACCATGTGTGTTTCAAAGTTGACAGTTTGGCCTATTAGTGGAGAAGTGTGGCTACATAATATGACATGCAGCGCGTAAAGTGGAGGCAGACAAGAGCCGGCCACATCAACAGGAAGTGGTGAATGCAATGAATGGACTCGAAGAGAGAAAAGCGACGATACTTATCCTCATCCTGTTTAATCTATGTCCCCAGCTATCATTATGATTATGGCTGGTCCTGTTTGCCTGCTGCTGACAATGCTTCTCATCGAAGCTGTCCAATGCCATAGTTTCCGTAGTCCGTGTTTTGATTTGACTCTTTGTCCCCGGTCCAGTGGCAGTTCAGTGTTCTAACACCAGATCAAAGAAGTCCTAGCGGTTCAGCTTGGAGGACATTAATTTATTTTCTTAAAATATAACATCGAGTCCCACTGGCGACTTTTTTTCTTGCTTACAACAACTATGCTGCATATAATACAATGTTTTTAAAACTTTTTTTTTGGGGGGGGGGGGGGGGAGGGGGGAGGAGGGGGGGGGTAAAGTAAACTGAATTACTACAGAGACCATTCATGCATCCGAAAGAAACGTAGTTTTCGATTGGCACAAAATGTCGAATTTACTTCAGAATTATTGTGAGCAAATCTATTGTGTGAACATCCGAATAAATGCTTGTAAAACATCCTACGATAAAGTCTTTTAGACAACTGTCAACGTATACATTCTGCCTGAATGATTGAGAATAAGCAGCTATTCCGACGTTTACGCTGTTACAGCATGCTTGCTCATGATTCATTATTTTAATGTATGCAGAAAAACACCAATAGATTTCGCTTTTGTAAAGGAATCCAGCTTTCATGATCTTCAAGTTCACTGTTCATATTCGCCTTAAATTGTATGCCTTTCTCCCCACCTCTCTCTCTCTCTGCTCTCTCTCTCATCTCACTCTCTCCTTCTCTTCTCTCTCTCTCTCTTCTCTCTCTGTCCAACTCTGTCTGACTGTCTGTCTGCTCTAACTGTCTGTCTGTCTGTCTGTCTCTCTCTCTCTCTCTCTCTCTCTCTCTC
>CM031617.1:58914259-58921759 GCA_018398815.1 Conus ventricosus | reverse complement strand
GAACGCATGCTTGCTTGTTTGCTTGCTTGCTTGCTTGCCCCCCCCCCCCCCCCCCCCCACCACAGTAGACACACACACACACACAGACGACAGACACAACAACACACCACAACACACACACACACACACTTAGCTTAAGAAGAGAGAGAGAGAGAGAGAGAGAGAGAGAGAGAGAGAGAGAGAGAGAGAGAGAGCGAGAGCTCACACCAGACAGACAGACAGACACACACACACACACACACACACACACACACACACACACACACACTGATTTAAAGGTTTCATTATACTGGATCTGTCATCACTTTGAGGTTTGACGACGTATCCTAAGTCAGAAATTAACACACACACACACACACACACACACACACACACACACACACACGAAAGAAAAAAATCAAAAACAAACAAACCCGAATATGTGGGTACTTCCTCGCCTAAAGGAAATGCTGTTTTCTTCTAGATTTTAAGTCAATAATAAAGTCCATTAATTATGAAATGGAACAATGCTCAAAGTTAAACTGTGTTACCGAGTGAAAAAGGTGTAGTTGTTATTTTACCGTGCCTTAATAATGAATAAATGGATCAATAAATGAATGGATAAATACATGCAATTATAAATATTTCAAGGTGTATAGCATTATTTTAAGAAATATATTCGTCTCTTACAGCTTTTGTAACTGCGTTCTGTCAGAAACATTCATTGCGTGGTATGCCCGTTTCATTATTCGCATTCAATTCTAATTATATCTGTGTTGCATAAACAGACAAGAGAAAAACAATCATTTGAAAAGTAAGAAAAACAGTTTCTAAATTTCTATAAAATAAAGATTCGCTATTGAATTTAATTCAGCGCCATGAAAGTGGAGAGACGAAAGACTGTCTCCATAAATTTCGTGGTTTCACACAACACACACACACACGCGCGCGGGCGCGCGCACTCGTTAACGCACGCGCACACACACACACACACACACACACACACACACACACACACACACACACGACGAGAGAGAGAGAGAGAAAAGAGAGAGAGGAGAGAGAGAGGAGAGAGAGAGAGAGAGAGGAGAGAGAGAGAGAGAGAGAGCGTCCATGGGAGACAACTGGACTTTTTGCCCGACACTTTTTTCGAGTGAAAGCAGAAAAGACTAGGCAGTAGTTTTGATTGAGGAGTGGCGCGCAATTTGAGATGTTGCGTCATTGCGGTCGTCTGCTTGTCGCTGTCAAAAGTCTGTGGGCCTACGAGACTGTTCTACGGTTAAGTGATCAGGTGGGTTTTTCACAGCACTAAGGTTCGGAAGTGAGCTAACTGTTAACTTAGATCTAAATCCGTTGAAGTATTTACATTATTGTGCAGGTTTGTACTGCGTCGTGAAAAAAAAAAAGAAGTGTAGTCTAGATCTAGACATTTACTGCAATAGAATTTATGGAAGATCCGTTTCCCACTTCACCTGAGGAAGATTTTTTTTTCTTTAAATCCAGGTTAGAGTCGTGCATGAAGTCTGTCTGTTTCACTCTTTTCTTTATCAGTATCAGTCTGACTTAAAACTAATTCTCTCTCTCTCTCTCTCTCTCTCCCCTCTCTCTCTCTCTCTCTCTCTCTCTCTTTTTTTCACACGCGCTGGCGCGCGCACGCGCGGCCTCATCCCTTCCCTTCCGCCACACACACATACGCACACACAGAATCTCTGTCTTTCTCAGTTTCTGTCTGCCTTTTTTCTTTCTTTCTTTCTGCGTACGCAGGCTGATACTCCTGCGGACACTCCCTGTATAGCCAGGCAGTGGAGTTTTGTGTGTATGACCTTTTTATCCCGCCATTAAGGCAGCCATACTCCATCTTCGGGGAAGGTGCATGCTGTGTCACGTGTCATCCATACCAACGGCCAAACTGGCCTTCTCTTCCGAAAGTTGGTGATGGGATTTTACGTGTGTGCAAGATGTTATGCCTGCGTTCACACACGGAACCTCGGTTTATAGTCTCATTCGAAGGACTATATGGGGAATGGAGTCAGAACCAATGTTAACCCCGAGGGAAAAATCCCCCTATACCGAAATTCGAACCCGCAACCCCAGGATCACGAGTCCGGCGCTCTACCAACTGAGCTATCCGGCCCCCGTGTCTGCCTCTTAATCTTGCTATGCTGACTTCCTTTTTCTCTTTCTCTTTTGTCAACTTTCCTTTCTTTCTTCTCAGTCCGCCTCCTTCGTGCTCTGCAAAAAGCGCGCGCGCGCGTTGTGTGTGTGTGTGTGTGTGTGTGTGTGTGTGTGTGTGTGTGTGTGTGTGTGTTACACCAGAAAGAGGGAGTGGGCTGAGGGGGGTGGGGGAATCGTTGATGGGTAAAATTGCTTTCTTCATTTAGTTCTTGCTTTCAACGTAATTTAGCTTTTTAAACAAGGCATTGTTTTTAGTTACATAATTGACGACTAAGCACACACGTACACACACACACACACACACACACACACACACACACACACACACACACACATTCACAAAAACACTTACGTTTCGTTAATTTCATCAATGATCTACAGTTATATACGCGCATGTCTAATACACAGAGTAATCGCCTTCTCTCCCCCCCCCCCCCCCCCCCCCCCCCCCTCTCCTCCACTGCTCCGTCCCTTCCCCCAATCCCTCACGCAATCACGCGCGAACACACAACACACACACACACACACACACACACACCACACCCCACACACACACACACAACACACCGCACATACTTATGCATACTCACACACACATGGTATCTACACGGCGCCCTGACTATCATTTCAAGGCCTACGTCTGTGACAGTCAATTTTAATAGTTTAAACACTCTTTCAGATCAGTTATCTGTCCATTTTCTTTTTTTCCAGGAAAGGCGAAGATGTTTTATCACCAGATTCTTTTGCACAGAAGGGGACACTTTGGGTTAATATGGTAATGTATTCATTTGAACTGAATGTGTACCGTGCCAATATATTTGAGCAACAGTGTGCATGAAATGATAGGTAGAATTTGACTGGTAGTATGTGTGTGTGTGTAAGTGTGTTAAGTGTGTGTGTGTGTGTGTGTGTGTGTATGTGTGTGTGTGTGTCTGTGAGAGAGAGAGAGACAGAGAGAGGGAGCGCTAGAGAGAGAAAGTGCTAGAGAGAGAGAGGACCATTTGGACCATGATTCTCGTAGAGACATAAATTGAGCATGAAAGAGCAGCTGTATTGATAATGTACACACGTGCGAACACTTAAGTTTCCAGATTGGGAGGTCGTGGTGTGTGTGTGTGGGTGTGTGGTGTTGTGGTGTGCGTTGCGTGCCCACGCGCGCGCGCGCGTATGTGCCGTTTTTCAATTGTTACACGCGTTACATATACCACAATTTTCCAAATTCTGCAAATCGAAAGAACTTTTATTCTTCTGGTGTTATTTTTGTTTTTTTTCAAATGTGAATGAAGTTTGTGAAAAAGCAACAAAAATCAGTCGGCAAAACAGTATTAAATCAAGGAATAAGTATTTCATAATTTTAACGGAAATGAACAATTTGAGCTAAACTGTTCTTACCTTACCTGTGGACTCTTGGACTGTAGGGACTAATTGTTAGGTAGGTCTCGTCAGTGCCTCTCTCTCTCTCTCTCTCTCTCTCTCTCTGCCCCGAGAGAATGGATTTGGTATTGTATGGCTAAGCCAAGGTGCAGGTTGTGAGTATGGTTTTATTAGTGAATTAAAGATAGACTTATCTCCTGCTATAAACAGCATTGGCATTCAGAATTGGAAGCTAATGATAAATATAGGTGGTTTTATTCTTTCAAAATGTTTTTCAAGCAGAAAAATATTTATCATTTGTATTGAATAAATGGCATAGGGTTAGTCTTATCAGATTCAGACTAAGAGTTAGCGGCCTAAAAAAAATTTCGAAACATTGGTTTCAAACTGAAGAAGATAAAAACAAGGTTTGTCCGTCGTGTGGAAATGAAACAGAGGATGAAATTCATTTACTGTTCAATTGCTCTGCTTATAATGAAAAACGTAAAAGTTGTGATATTCTAAATTCCTTTACAGGAAATCCTCATCAGAGATCGGTAACATATATTCTTTCAAATAATGAAAATGTAACTATATCCCTGGCTAGATTTTTAGCAGAAGCAATGAAGATTAGGAAAGTGTTAATTGAACAAAGTCAACAAATTACAAGATGATCCACCATCTGTATACCCGCGTTCGCGCATGCATCTCTCTGTTTCTGTCTCTGTCCCTGTCTCTCTCTCTCTCTCCTCTCTCCCTCTCTCTCTCTCTCTCTCTCTCTCTCTCTCTCTCTCTCTCTCTCTTTATCTCTGCGTGCGCGCGTGTGTGTGAGTGTGCGTGCGGGAGCGCGCGCGTGTGTATGCACCTGCATTCGTGCATATTTTCTTTCATGCGTGTGTGTGTATAGTCTTTTGATAAAGATTTGAGATCATTTATGATAAAACATTTATTTATATATGATTGTCCCCCCTTGCCTGAAAGGGCTGTACAGCTATTGGACAATAAAAAAAGTGTCAGTCTCTCTCTCTCTCTCTCTCTCTCTGTCTCTGTCTCTCTCTCTTTTGCTGCTATTGTACTGTAATATTGTAATCGGGATCCTTCTTCAAAAGTTAATATTGACAAAATTTGACTTTATTATTCTACTTTTTTATATATTATATATGTGCCCTATACTGATCGAAGAAATACAAATTTGATAGTCTTGGAAACAACTCTAAAAGATATGTATGAAATTGGGCAAAGGAAAAAAAAAGTGCGCTCATAAGTTTCACTTCTGTCAGTATCCACGTCTTGGATGTTTCTATAAATCTTGCGTCGAAATCTTTAAAAAAAACTTGAAGAGGCACATAGTCCATTAGTCGACAGGTGTTCTGTCTGCAACCTAAAGGCAATCGCGAAGAGCGAGAGATCGATTCGATTTTGTGTGTGTGGTATTGTTATTTGTATCTATGGATGTAACAGCATACATCTTGATTTCACTGGATCTCATCCACAGAAGTTATATTCCAAAGATAAATAGATAATGTTTTCCGTCTTTGTAACCTAGGTTTGTTTTTTCATTTTGCCCACTTGCTTGCTTTATCTTTTTAATGTAACTTTCCTGACACTGATCGTTTCTTACTATGCTCATTTGCATGCGCTGAAATGCTTTGAGTTAATAACTGGAATAAGGCCTTGCTGAATTGATGAAGTGTTGTGTTAGTATATTCGTCGAAGTTTCAACTATTTTAAGAACCAGATTTTTCTTCGTTTTGATTGCCAAAATACGTTGATATTTCATGACATTTAGTGATAACGTAACTCGCATTTTGGCTTTCTTAGGAGATGTAGAGTTAGATGGAGTAAAGTGAAGATGGACTGACCTTAGGTATGGCTAATAGTGATTTATATTTGTACACAAGTCAGGTGAAAGAGAATATTGATGCAGACTGGCACAGCCTGTCAGTATGTCTTCTGCGCGTTGAGTTTATGTTTATGCATTATTTGTGTAGGGGATGGAAGGGCGCCTGCAAAATTGCACAGGCATATTCATATTTATAGTTAGTACTTAATTATAGCAGTGGTAATATTCTAGTAACTGTTAAGTCGTGCTTGTTCTGCTGTCGTAACTCTAACAGGATGGAAGCATGCAGAACAAAGCATGCCGGATAACCAAGCGTGAAGCACTCGAGGTCAACGTGAGACAAACGTGGTGAGTCCTTTCTTCTGTTCTGAAGGAGGTTGGCAATGAAACAGCCCGGTCATTACATAATTACGCTCCCATGAACATGCAGTTGTGTTACAACAGTCTGCCCCAAACAAACCCACAATAACTTAGATACATTCAGCCACTTTAGAGGGGCCAACAACTTTACTTTGATGATATGATTAGAGCATTCTATGTAGCAGAAAGTGTAATGATTTCTTCAGTAGGCAACCCAAAAGACATTCCATTCGCTGTTAATAATGAAAAAGGAGAGTGAAGTATTAATCATGATTATAATAGTCATTATAGCAATGATGATTAACAACGCTCCGGTAGCGCAGAATATTAATAATGAAAAAACGAGAGTGAAGTCATGATTATGATGTTAATAGTCATTATAGCAATGATGATTAACAACGCTCCGGTAGCGCAGAATATCAAGCAGTGATTTACTGCAAATGAAACGACTTCATTTTTGTTTTGATCCAGTAAAAAGATCTTGTTCTATGCATACACGAGGAAGAGAGCGGACCAGACCAAACCGTGTTTTCGCTGTACCTCTCGCTCACTCATGTATGGAGTTGTCAGCATTTGGAGAAAGCAGGTCCAAGTTTCTGTTGGGTAAGCGGTCGGGGATTTTGGTATTGTGATGGCATATTTATGTGAAAAAATCATAATAGCAGTCAGTTCAGGTCCGTGTCTCTTTCAGTATTTCTCTCTGCCTTTGTCTTCTACCTGGTCCCTTCCCTCACAACGTCTGTCTTTCTGTCTGTCTGCCTGTCTGTCTGTCTCCTATGTAAGCGTCTAAGTGGTGTAGCTATGAAAACATAACGCTGTCACCACTACCTGAGGATACGACATAATTGTATGATCTGACGTTCTTAAGGTGATATATATCCATATCATGATGATCGTTTTATATGTTGTATATTGTTCCTGTTCAAATGTTATGTGTGACTTGGTGCATAACACTCCGTCTTCTGTCCCTTCCCCTTCTCGTCTCCCCCCCCCCCTCCCCCCCCCCCCCCCCCCCCCCCCCCCCCAATTCTCTTCTTTGATATGCCAAAGAGCCTTTCCTCATCAATTTGTATTTCTCTATGTCTGTCAGTCTCTGTCACTGTCTCTCTGTCTCTGTCTCCTGTCTTTCTTCTTTTTCTGTTTGTCTCTGTCTCTCTCTGCCTCTCTCTCTCGCTCTCTCTCTCTCCCCCCCCCCCCCCCCCCCTTCTTCTCTCCTCTTTCTCTCTCTCTCCTCTTCCTCCTCCTCTGTCATGTTTTTATCACATATACATAGCCATGGATTCTTTATGTTAAAGATGTCATCGAAATGTATTTTTGTGTTTGCGTGTGTGAGAGGGGGGGGGGGGGGGGGGGGGGGGGGGGGAAAGGAGGCGCCGGGATTGCGTGTGAATATTCACGTTTCTGTCTCCTTAACGTCATCTCTTTTCCATGACATTGGTTGGCTTGGAATATGAAACTATTAAATGGTCTGATTTTGTGTTCTCTTTTTGCCACATATACACAAGATATTTGCGGGCTTATATCCACTGGCCCACCCACACACATGAACTTGCAATCGTGTGCGTTCACATATGAACAGAGTGCGGAATTTCATTAGGTATTGTGGCAGCTTGATGTCGACATTACTCATCCCACAAGAAAGAAGATTTGGAAGGCTCACAGTCCAACATTTCAGCCCGGAAGAAAGTTCGGTTCCGAATCTGTTGGTTTTGTTGTGCCCTCTGGGAAAGAAACAACAAGCAAAAAAAAACAAAAAAAAACCAAAAACAACACAACAACAACAACAACCA
>CM031617.1:58861759-58909259 GCA_018398815.1 Conus ventricosus | reverse complement strand
GCGTGTATATACATATCCTTGGCCGGGTTTTGTGCACGTTGACTTTCCGGTAATTTTTGTCTGTCTGATCCTTTATAACACTTGAGCGGCATTACACCCCAGCCGAGCATTCTGTCCCTTTCTCGTCCCTCGTCCCCCCATCCACAACCACACCTTGTCTTGTACCGCCACAGCCCCAGCACCGGCAATCCACAGGGAGCAGTCAATGTCAAGTCGTCACAAGGCAGCCAACCCACTAGACGAGTCACTACTGTGCCGAGTCCCTTCGGTGGTGCTCAGGATGCGTGATCTGATTCAACACACGCAGGACACCACCTATTAAGCCCTCTACAGAAGCCTTGCTTAGTCGCGGAGCCAGCGTGAGTGAGCTCTCCCTCCGGAGGGCGCGACTACCTTCGCCCAACGACAGTCCCCATGAATTTGCCAACACAGGTGACAGCAACAGTGTCAAACCAAGGGCAAACACGTGACGATAAAATCGAAACTGTGGTCACCATAAGAGCAGGACTTCAAGAGTCACAGAATTTGAGACGTTTTTTTAATGCCGTCGATGAGAATGAGGATGACGAAGACGATGCAAGGATTTACACTTTGATCTGAGATTGCATGACAGGGTTGTGCTCTATGCTTACTTTTAAAATATATTCCGAAAACCTCTTAAATGCTGACACCTGCAGTGTTGGTCCAGAAAGTTGAGCAACACTCTCAGAGACTTGGAACTCAACTGTGTCTCGACTGTGTGGTCCCAGTCTTCCCAACTAAGCCCATAGCAAACTCAAGTGTGGAGAAAAACTCCACAAATACATGGATCTGGTGGGAGTCGAACCGATGACTCCCAGCTGAGAGTCCGTGACGCTAACCGCTTCACCACGGTGGCTCGTTGAGGAGCGTCGTTTCATACAGGATGGAAGATAGAAACCTGTAAATCGATTTCTTTTAGGAAGAACCGCAGAAGAAGAAAGTACATTACAAATATCCAATAAACGCCCAGCAGCATAAATCTCGAGGGTAGGAAAAGTCGAGCGAAGAAAGGCAACCCTACCTCGTGGTTAAACACGGTAACTCCATTTTTTAGAGTTCCGGGAAAATCGCCGTTTTTGTTTTGTCTGATGGTGTAACTCTCCAATAATTCCACATTTGCAAAGGTCCTGTTTTGTCATTAAAGCTACAAAAAGTCTACGTGAAAACCTGATTTTTTTTAACATGTTGATTGATTTATGTCTACCGACAGGTGGACATCACTCCCGAATGGTCTCTGTCCAAACATAGAGACCAGCAGGCTGTGTCAATTTTGGAGCCAGGTAAGGAGTATAACTATGAAACAGCATTCAGGTATTTAAAGCCGTCCAAACATAGAGACCAGCAGGCTGTGTCAATTTTGGAGCCAGGTAAGGAGTATAACTATGAAACAGCATTCAGATATTTAAAGATCTGAGAGCGTCTTGTTTGTCAAAGTAGTTAATCAGTATGTAATTACCAGGCGCGTGAATGTTCCTAATGTGATGTGCAGGTGTGTCCGTGGAAGCCATTTTGAAAAAAAAGGTGAATGCGTGTGTGTCTAAATCACCTTGTAATGAACAGGCATACACTCGATTAGAAGAGCTCTATGTTTGAAATATTAAATGAAAAACATGCTTTTGTTTTTTTAGGGATCTCTCTCTCTCTCTCTCTCTCTCTCTCTCTCTCTCTCTCTCTCTCTCTCTCTCTCTCTCTCTTGTACTCCGCTGTCCTTCATCTTTGTATGTCTGTCCAGCGCCGGATCAGTGCCATGAGAAAAGAGGTCCTTCCCCAGTGGGGGTAGGAGGGACAAAATGGCAAAATATCTCTTACGTACTTTGTCATAGACCTTTTTGATATTGAGAGAGCTTCTTCATTTAACTCAGTTTTTGACCTCGGTTTCTGTTTCCACAGAAGCTGGCAGCCCTCACGTGGTGTCCTCGAAGGCACAGATAACGATGAAGGAGCTGCCATACTCTACGAGTCCTTTTCTGGACGTGCCAGTTGGTTGTCATTTGATTGTCTTATATTTGGCCAGTGTTTTACGAATGTCTTTGCATGTGCATTGGTGTGGCGTTATAAAGTAACTCCATTTTACCATTGTTTGGCATGGTGTGTGATGAAAGCAAGTGTCTTTGTTTCTGAGAGATGTGTAGAAAATCACTAAATGCTGCACAGGATTGAGTAAAATACTCAATATATACTGCACAGGAATGTATTTCAGCAATACAATCAGTTGAAACAAACAATGCAATATAATACAATGAATACAATAAGCTTAAACATACAGACAAACAACAAGAATTAAAAGAACACTTCTGCAGAAGTTTATACATAAAGACAAAATATCAGTTTGCAATCTTCATTCGAGTGATACGGAAATACTGAGGGAAAATATGTGGGCTTTGCAATTCCTGAAAGACTAATGGAAATCTTCAGAATGTCTGTGGACAATTAAGGACCTTACAGAGATTTACATTTTCGTTTGGGAAAATCTACGACAGTCGAATTAAGTGTCATGTTCATTTTAAGTACCTCCCGATTTTTCAACTGAAACAATTTAATTGAGAACATCTCTGACACGCGAATTTAATGTTGTGATCAATGTTAGTCATTCCCAGTTTTTCAACGAAAGCAGACGAGTTTTTACATCTTGAATTATTTTCGTTGAAAATGTGTTTGAACGCTTTCCTAGGTAATGTGTATGCTCAGTGTGAAAGTATGTTTTGTGTTTGTTGCAGTGATTGCTGTGATGTTACGGTTATGTGATATGTTTTTTTTCTAGTTTTCAAAATGTCTCTTGTTTATAACTGAGAAATGTTCATATGTGTATTTTGCTGCTGGTCACTTGTGGTTCCTCAGACTACCTCTCGATTTTGAAAGAAATGGCAAACAAAGCATGTATGGCAAAAGTAAATTTCGACCTTTTCGCGGGCATAAAAACTGCGTTCGTGGACAGGCTGAAGACCTTTCTTAGCTTAACGAATTTTTTTTTTATTCCAATCAGGTTCTTCAAGGTCGCCACCTCGATCCTTGTCTTTGTTCTTAATGGCCCAATCTCTTGGTTCGCGATCAAGTATCTGTGAGATTTTTGCGTACTTCGCCGATCCAACGTTCGAGGGAAAAAAAATCGCAACGAATGCTTTGGGAACGTTTAGATTCTAGCGAAGGAGGTAGTCACGTCAGGCTCTCCTCTCATAGAAATCAAATTATTGATTGTCGGATCATTCTGTGCTGGAAATCAGTTTGTGACTGGGTGACCTAAATTTTCTCCTTGATTCGTAAGTGAACATTTCATTTGGTAAGCCCGCAGAACCTAATTCGCAGTGGTTTGGAAATAAATACATGTATTTAGATAAAGAGGCCGTTAATATCGATTCCACAGCCTGTTTAGAACGATTTTAAGCTGAGCAGGTCTAACAAATTATCTCGGTCAAAAACTAGCGAGCATTTGTGTAAAGGGGTGTTCTCTTCTTTGATAAACTCTCGTTCAAACTTCTCTTAAGAATCGAGCTGTAGTTCGTCGTAACTCGGCGACTACTGCGAGAGAATCATGGATGGCAGACTTCAGTTGAGAAAGAAACTGTTTCGTCATTAGTCCATGATCTTGGTACATAAGAAGTGGTTCGTTCAGTTGAAAACGGCCTGAACGAATGGAAGGAACAGGAATTGTTAATACATAGAAAAAAAACAACGTTTTGACCCCGAAGTCTTAAACATGGAAATAAATTGACTTAGCTGCACTGTCCTTTTTGTATGATTTGGTTTACCACTTGGACTTCTTTCGCGTCAGCTCCGGCTTACATTAATTTAACTTTTACTTTAGCATTTTTTCATGCATAATACTACAAAAAAATAAGCACAAAGAGACTAGATTTCGTAAATTAGTTTTAAAATACGATAAATAACAAACAGAAGAATTAATAACATATCTTATCGATGTATTTTCTTGCAGAAAAAAATCTTTTTGATCGCGGTAAAGTGTCAGTTATCAAAGGAAAAAGTTCGACTGTTTGATCTGTAAGTACATTGTTTAATGATTACTGTAGCTTCCCTTTAATGATGTTTTTAATAAGAAAAGTTGCAGAGTGAGTTGAATATTCTGTCTGTGCTCGTCATGCAAGCGTACACATTTTAGAACACAAGAAGTTAAAACAAGTCCACTCACGTATGATCTTTAGCTTTGAGACAATTTGGAAACGCTATTCAGCTCCATTTTCATAAAAATCAAATCGCTGTCCACAAGGTTCCAGGAGAGAAGGACCTCCCCATGCTGAATGGTGAGGAGCTGGAGATGACCACAGAACAGCTTGAAGACGATCTGAGGCTGACGCTGCAAGACCTCATGCCTGACGCTCAAACGGTGTCCGCGGGTTCACCTTTGCTTCCCCAGGCACGGTAAGTTAACTCGTGTTCGTCTTAAAGCGTGAAGACTAGAGAGGCAGCAAGGCAATAAACAACGAGACTGTCATTATCAGTTCTACTAGAGCAATTCAGTGTCAGAGAAGAGAAGGTCGTAGACATGGTTTGAAAGATGCTAATGCAGTCATGGATCTCCACAGCCATCTCAGTAGTGCTGCTGGACGGGTTAGAGGCGTCGAGACCAGCCCAGAACTTTTAGGATGACTGTCAGGCTATACCCAGCAGTCCAAGCGAAACTACTCATCACTAGTTCTGTGTCTTGAAACAGGACGCTCAGAAGTTCGTTATGGATATTTGCAGCTTCACAAAAGAAGGGCGAATGCATTTCGATGATTGTCAACTCGGGTGATGTCGATGGAGGAAGGACTAGCGCACAGCCCAAACACACTCACAGCTTGCTTACAATCTCATTCATATATCATGCATTCGTCACATCAAACCACTAGTAAAGTCTATAACTTATACTAACATGTTCATAGAACGAACCATCAATGCATATGGAATCAAACAAAATAAAACATTCTCTCTTTCCTGAACTTCACAAAATCATTTATCTAAAACATCATTAACTAAAACCCGGGTATAAATAGATTTCTACTTTACCTGGCCAGGTGATCTTAACTATTCACGAATCACTGTCTTTTTTCTTTTCCTTTTTTTTTTCTTTTCACTGTCACTTTCACAACATGACACAACTGCTGGCACTGGTGTTGGTCGCTTGCACCGGTCAAGCTGGACTGCTGGCACCGGTCAGGGCTGGACTGCTGATGAAAGTGGGCTGGCCAAGTATGAGGTCGAACCCCAGTGAGGATAGAACAGTGACTATCAACATCGATCTGTTCTCCTTTCTTTCTTCCTGCATTAACGCATTGCACTCTCTCTCTCTCTCTTCTAGTCTGCTCTTATCAAATGGACATGGTTGCTTTTCTTTTCTTTTTTTCTTTTCTTTCTTTTCCTCCTCATTAGTTAGCAGCTCTCTCTCTCCACATCTCTCCTCAGTCCTTCCTCTGCAGACTATCTCATGCTAATCTCTCAACTTGGTTCTCTTCTCTCCTCCCTCATCTCTCTCTCTGCCCCTCTCTCCTGCAGAGCTTCCACTCCGAACCTCTCTCTCTCTCTCTCTCTCTGTTCGTTCTCCCCCTCGTTCTTCCGTTCTCTCACTCTCACATCCTTCTTATTGTGTTCCGATCTGTCCAAAAAGGGCGAGTACCATTGGTCAGTATTTTTACCCCTGATACCCGAAGTTATCTCCCTCTAATTCCATTGGATATTCAAATCATGACAGTCACGCCTACACACCTTACTCTCTGTGGTGGTCAATTGGTCATTTAATTGATTAGCTAGATTTCACCCCCACCACACACTACCTTCCCCCCTTTCCTACTTAACTGGCGCCGTGTGGCTTAAGTCGTGGACACTGGTCACTCTAAATTGGCTAGATGAGTCTGGGTAGGCTCCACGACGTCTGACCAAACCTCCCGAGACCTGTCGGTCCAACCACTCAGACTGTCTGGGTGCCCGGACCGTCTCCGGGAGGATGAGGATTAGCCCCCCCCTTGTGCCCAAATTGGCTGAGGCGATGCTTGAAGGCGTCGGGATGTCTGATTTTTGGACTTATGTCCAGTTGAAGTGGCCGGCGACGGACCACACTTTGGTTGTGTTGAATTTTGACCGTGACAATGATATAACGGTAAGAAAGAATCGTCGTGAAACATTTCTGTCACTGTAGGAAAGAGATGTGATCTGAAGCATGCTATACACTATGTGCTCGCCATTCAAATCCACTTGTTTAGAGTTTCTGGGGTTTTCTTTTCTACTTTATTGAAAGAAGCTTTGAAGAGTGTACTAAAATGGGGAAAACGTTGTGCTGTGTGTTTATGAAACGGGAAATTTAAAGAAGGAAATAAGGACGAAACTTGCTGCGATAGAGGAATTGCATCTGTGCGACAAAATAAAAACACTGGTTCATTTTTTAAAAGTGGTTTAAAAACAAACGAGAAGATAGTATGTATAAGGTGTGAGTTTATATCTGTCTGTCTGTCTGTCTATCTATCTATCTATCTATCTATCTATCTATCTATATCTATCTATCTATCTATCTATATCTATTTTATTCTATCTATCTGCCTATCCGTCTACCTATCAAATCTATCTATCTATAAATCAATCGATCGATGTACGAAATTATCAATCTGTCTGTCTTTCTATTATCTATCTAGCTATCTATCTGTCAGTCTATTATCTAACAAACTATATACTATAAACTATATATATAATATCTAGAGAGAGAGAGAGAGAGAATTTTAAAAAGCCACTATAAACAAACCCCTTCCCACCCACCACCCACAATTCAAACATTTTGACATTTACTGTTCCTCTGTTCACTTTTCGTTAAGATGGAGGTTTGCAGAATAGTTGTTAGAAACTGACAATGAAACTTGCTGTATTAATAAAAAAAAAAAAGACTATTCGACGTACAAGACAGGGAATACAGTTTACGAGAGGACGGGGGGGGGGGAGGGGGGGGGGGGGGGGGGGGGGGGGGGTAAAATGACAGAAGGAGATGGGGGGAAGCAGGGATGAAGAGGAAGGAGGAGAGTGAGGATGCGTCTTGAGATGTTTGCTGCAGCTGTAATTTTAAGAGTCTAAAGCGCCAGATGTTTCCAGTCTTCCTTAATTTTTGTGTGTAGCTTGATGGGCGGAAAAAACCCTGATTGAACGTATGAATCGTTTTTGGATGGCAAATAGTCCATTCTTCAAGACATGTACAAAATTTTCGTCAATTTGAAGTTGGCTTCAAAGATCTCTGTCTGTCTGTCTGTCTGTCTGTCTGTCTGTCTCTCTCTCTCTCCTCTCTCTCTCCTCTCTCTCTCTCTCTCCCCTCTCTCTCTCTCTCTCTCTCTCTCTTCCCCCCAAATCCGTCCTGTTCTCTTCGACTCTCCCGCCTCTCATCCCACTCATTTCGCTTCTGTTTCAGAATCAAACGTACTTGCTTCTTTCCTTCACCCCCCTTATCTTCTATTTCCCTTGTTCCACCCGCAATCTCCTTCCCTTCGCCCTTCTTTTTCTTCTTGTAGAAACCGTTTTAAAGGATGTAATTGCATTAGTATTTCTTGCGATTTCTATACACGTGAGTTAGTCAACGCTTTGGCCTTAACATTGTCAACGTTTTGCTTCGGGTGTTTGTAAAAACCCCCCCCAGAGCGAGGGGACGAACGCCAGAGAAAGCAGAACCAGAGAAGGTGGAAGGAAGAGAGCGGGGAGAAAAAAAAGAAACGAAAACGACAGGCCGAGGACCGGATCGCACGCAAATGGAAGACCAAAAAACGTCCGAAACGACCGACAGAGAGCAGGTTGTCGACATGTGTTTGCTTCCATGTTTGGGTCTGTTCTTTGTTTTCGTTTGTTTTATTTCATTTGCTTGAACCTTTTTTTCTCCTGTCTGTGTTTCGTTCTTACTTTGTTTTCACCCTGTCATTTCATTCAGGTTTGTTTTCACCCTGTCATTTCATTCAGGTTTTTTTCACCCTGTCATTTCAACAGGTTTGGGTTTTCAACCCCGTCATTTCATTCAGGTTTGTTTTCACCCTGTCATTTCATTCAGGTTTGTTTTCACCCTTCATTTCAATCAGGTTTGTTTTCACCCTGTCTTTCATTCAGGTTTGTTTTCAACCCTGTCATTTCATTCAGGTTTGTTTTCACCCTGTCATTTCATTTTAGGTTTTTTTTTTCACCCTGTCATTTCATTCAGGTTTGTTTCACCCTGTCATTTCATTCAGGTTTGTTTTCTTTCCAATCATTTTGTTTGTTTGACTGTCGTCATCACGTTTTTGTTAATAGATATCGGCGTCATTCAAATACACAAAACGAAACTTCTAACTAGGTTGAATGACAAGTGTATGGCACACTGTAATTCAAAATTCAGTTACTCAATATTTAAGGATATATGCGGACATAGAAGAGTTCATAGCCGAACGGTTGGGAAAAAACCCCTCCTCTCCCCCGAGATACTGACTGTAACTTCTTTTTTTACGAAACTTAGAAAGAGAGGGGCTAGTTACCGCCAAGGCACAGACAAACATAAATGATAATGAAAATAAAAATGAACTAAAAGAAAAAGAATAAAAAACAAAAATTAAAATAAAATTAAATGAAATAAAGTAGAATAAATTAATAAGTAAATAAATTAAATATACAATAAATAAAGTAAAATAAAATCAAGTAAAATAAAGTAAAATGAAATAAAATAAATAAAATAATTTCTTTTATTTACTTTATTGATTATATATTTCTTATTTATTTATTATTTATTATTTTACTTTATTCTGTTTTATTTTGATTTTGATTTTTTTATATTTTATTCATTTTTTAAAATTTATCATTATCATTATTTTTATTAATTCTTCCCCATGATCCTCTGCTGGGTGGCCCCCTTTCCGCCCGGCGGCCATTTTGACCATGACTAAATAAGTGTCTTTTTTTCTTTCTTCATCTTCACGTCCCAAAAATTATTTGTTTTCGCCAGAAGAAAAACCCAAGAGGTCGAAATGCATTGCGCTTTTCCTTGCTAAAAGTTTGTCTGTGTCCTTGGCAGTAACTAACCCCTCTCTTTCTCATTTTCCTCCAAATTTTTCCCCCCCATCACTCCGTTTTAAAACTCTTCCCCTGTACGGTTCAGGGCAGCAGTTTTGGGGCTGGAGCCGCCGCCGACAGATGTCGTCATTACTCCACGACGTCCTCGTCGTACCGACGTGAGCTGTTCGTGGACGTGGATAAGGAGAGCCCAGGTCCAAGATCAGACACAACTCATCACGAGCCGAACCACCTGCAACAGTTTGTATGTATTCCGGGTTTTGCTGACTTTTTGCTTTGAGGGGGAGGGAGGGGGTAGTAGGGAGTAGTCTCGGCTGTGTGCCTTCTCTGTGTTTCTTTCTTTTTTTTTCCCAAAATTTCCCCCGAGAAGATTGTTTTACCTGATTCTGCTGTTTCTTTTTTTTTTTTTTTTTTTTAAAAAATTTTTGCAATTCACACAAAAACAGCCGAAGGGATTTAACGACACTTCCTCAAAGATGAAATATTTCGCAAGTACGAAAATCTACACATTTGGGGTGCGGATCCGGATTCAATAATCTTTTCCACATCTCGAGGTCGGGGACTTTCGATATTTTCACAGACTTCTAAAGAAATAATGCATGGGTGAAATATGTGGCGGGTCAGCTATATTGATATCTATAAACGTGTTAGCTTTGGTGCGGATCTGCATTCCCGTTTGCAATGAGCGAAAGGTTGTTCCATCTTGGCAGAAACCTGCGCTGTGTCGAGTGGTCCATCCTGTATGATGTGTCGACATGGGTTTCCTCACTGGTTATTGGTTTCCCTTTTTCTGGGAAAAGCACTGCGATGCAGGGTCGCTTCCTAAAGATTTGATGTCTGTGGTAATGTTACTTGTATGTTCGCTCTTACAGGAGCTGGTATCGACCAGAGTGAAGGACACACCTGCACATCTTTTCCACACTCCTGGCTCCTCAAGTAGGTGGTTAACTGGTGGTCTTTTAGTACGAATGTGTCAATGCACATAGTTGTGCCTGCCTGTGCTAAGTGTCGGTGAGACAGCTATGAACAGGAACAACGCTTTAAAAGCAAGTGCTTCGAAAACATTGACATAGCATGTACCCCTCCCACTTTCTGGGCCTCACGAATCCCCACCCCACCCCTTTCTACATTCCCTCCCCCTGCTCAGAAACACTCATAGAGGAGAGAGAGGGGGGGGGGGGGGGGGGGTTACTTGAAAATGTTTCTGAGTTGAAAATTACATTATCACCACACACACACACACACACCACACACACACACACACACACACAAAACACACACACACACACCACATACAGACACACACACACACACACACACACACACTAGAAATATAGGGGCTTACTCGTGCACAAAAACACTCACACACACACAACACACACACACACACACACACACACACACTGTACACACGCAATCTCTCTACTGTGCTCGCACTCTCACACATACACACGCGTATGCGCTCACATGTAGTCCAGATGGGAAAAAAATCGCCACTGATTTAAAAAAGTCGTGGGTAAGTACAAATCGAACACCTCGTAAGTCGAACAGCCATTCGCGATAACCATATGAAACTAATGAGATGACAATTTAATATATGTTTATCATTTTCATCTGTAGCTTCAAAACAACTGATACGTCAAGCACAAGATTTAGTAGGAGTATTGTCAAAACGAAAAATAACTTCCCTTTTTATGTCTCGGTTTTGAAAAGAAAATGTTGATTTCCATGTGCTGGCCGCTGTTTTGAGATGTAATTGAGTGTCATGTGTGAACATGTGTATTTGGGAGATTAGAGTAAAGGGAAGGATCTGGGTAAAGGAGGAAATAGAGCCATTTTTTGTCCAACATACAACAGGCTTAGCTACTTTAGGTGTAGTTAGACATAGGCATCGTAGCCCTCCCCCTTCCCCCATTATTACCCCTAATCCCGAGAGCCCACATCCCGCCTGTCCTAAATACATTTGAACACTGGCATGTATGGATGCCAGAGCACAGCACTTGTTCTCAGCGAAATGATAAATCCCACCAGCCTAATTTTTCCTCACGAAATGTTGATGTTGTAAACATATTTTTCATAACACAAAAAAGCCTTCAAGATCACGCTGTAACTGTAGCGCATATGATTGATACGAATTGTGTTTTGTGATTAGGTATTGCCAGAAACCCCATTTTCGACGCTTGTGGAGCAGAAACTGTCAGAGTAAGGAAACGGAATCGGCGGACAAAATTGACTGGGTTCTTCCTGTGGATAGTAAGTATTATATATAAACAGATGGGCGCTTCGTTGTTCTTGTTGCTTTTTTGCTAGCCTTTTTAAACCACTTTATCAGTGAATGCTGCTATAGACATACAGTGCAGCTGCCTCTCTTACACGGGTATAAAGAGCAAAAACTAAGGAAAGCTAGGTGTCTTGCTTTCGAAATTTATTCTGTTAGATGTTTACCACTTCTTGCACCTTTGATCAGTTCTGAACCTGTCTATATCTGCTAAAGTCATCTCAAACGCCACTTCTATCACCTTACTAGTGGAAAAAAACAGGTTCAAAATTCTGGGACATATTCGTAAAACTAACGAAGTGACTTTGTGATAGCTTGCATTTTTTTGAGAACAAAAGACAAATCTGTCAGATGTTCCATATTATGGCTGAACCTTTCAAAGTTCAATAGTTATAGTCATGAAAGAGACTATGTTTTGGCTGCCAAAAGGGCAGCGTTGGAATTCACAAGATACCAGACATTAATATTCTATGACAGACCTAGTGATAAAACTGTGTTCAGATATGTTTTATGATATGTGACTTATTAGTTCCCGAAAGAGATAAAAACTTTTCCTCTTATATAATGTTTTACGGAAGAGAGGTTAACTGCGTGCTTAAAGATGTAATTTATTGCTTTTTGTGAACCGTGTGAGGAATTGACCATGATAAAGGGACGACGCCGATGTGGCACTCATGGTAAGCTGGGCTTTAATCAAGATACATTAAACTTAAATTCGGCAATATCTCGTTCATACCAAGCTGTATGTGCTTCGGTTGGCCTAAACTAATGCAACTTTGCTTAGTTGCTTTTTTGCTGTCTTGTCTTCCACGGTGCTTTAGTGCATGACTCCCACGCCGTTCATTTCTTCTCCCATTTCACAGCCACACCATACCTTATCCGGCCGCACATGCGGCACCGGCAATCCACATAGAACAGTCGGTTTCGAGTCCTCATAAGAGAAACCACCAGAAGAGACACGGCGTTGCTGTCAGATAGTCTCAGCAGTGTCTGTTCTGATCCAGCATACCCAGGACACCGTACTAGGCTCCCCATCGACGATGGTAATCGTCGTCAGCCTGAGACCTCATCCACATCCATCCAACGACAATCACCATGACCATGCTGACACAAAAAGAGCCCAACACGAGCTCACCAAGAGCATAAACATGGGGAGGAAGTCCAAACTGAGGTCACTATGAATGCAGGGCGTGAATGGCAACAGAATTTGAGACACGTTGATCGACGATCATGAAGGTATTGCTGTGGTGTTCCACTCTGGACAGAGACTACATGACAGTACCTGTGCTGTACTTTTATTTTCATTTTTAAAACAATCCCGGTGACAACCAATCCCGAGAAGTACAGACACCTGCCGTGTTGGTCAGGAAATTTGAACAACACTTGAGATGCTTCCATATAGTAGATGTGGTTCCAGTTTTCCTATATGAGCCCATAATCAACTCATTTCTTTGTGAGAACCGGCCCGGGCCAAAAATTCCACACACATATGGCTGCGATGGGAATCACTTGAATCTGCGACCTCCCATGGCCCAGTCCGCAATCTTGCCACGCTTTACTACTGTGAAGGGCGGTTGGTAGGCACGAGATTTTATTTTTCCATTGAAGACTAAGCTTTGATTAGTTATGATTTGACGAGGATATTTAACGAACAAAGGGGAAATGGATAAATTTGTTTTACATCGATATAGAAGTGATTGTTGTCAATCTTTAATGATTTTGTTTTTGCTTTTAAGGTTTATTTCTTCACATGCATTTTCATGTGAATGAGGGTGCCACGTTTCGTTCAAGGTGTAGAAAAAAGTTCCCTCCCGGCTTTAGAGGTGCCATTTCAGGCTCAGACCAGAAATCTGGCGTCTGAACGTCCGAAATCACCCTTAAATGGAGTCGTCCATAGTTGGCAAACTGCTCTCAGCATGATCCTTTTGAGGCCCGAGGTTTTCTCAGCTTTGCCATGTTTTCTTCGCGTAAACAAGGGAGAACTGATTTGCTCCTGTAAACAAGGGAGAACTGATGGACCTGCGCGCAGTAATAAACAGTTCGGATGAATCAAAACCCGATCTGGGCATCACGGGAAACCCGTTTTTCAGTCGCTGTTTACGCCTGCGCTCTGTCGTTCGGTATGTCAGCAGGTAAGAGTTTAACATTATTGAGAACGTTGGTGAGTGAGACAAGGTATGTGAGAACTCGAATCGAACGGGAAATGGGGGGGAAAGTGGTCTTGGCTTCATGAAAGTAGTGATTAAGGAGTGAACACGTTTAAAATCTGGACAAAGATGGAGGACGTTGTCCACGTCCCTCTCCCCTTCCCCGCTTTTACAAACATTTGGAAATCGAAAGTCCTACCTCATCCCTATCTTCCTCTTTATACATTATAACATCGTTTTGTTTTCTTGATGTAAACGAGTGTCTTTGAGTGCGTCATGACTTACACAGTAAGATTGGCCTTGTTGATAGCAATATAAACTTCAGTGCAGGATGAGCAATGTGTATTATACAGTCAGTCGTGTCTTGCAGTGAGAAAAAAAAAATCAGGAAAACACCACCGTCTTCTCTTCGTTGATCCAAGTTGTTCGAATGTTATGACCAGCACTGTAAGTGCTACCCTCACATTCCCTCGGCTGGAACTCCATGGTTGATCGTTGAGTGCGGTTTCTGCCTATATAGATATCTCCCTATTTGGCCTTTCTTTCAATCTTACCATGAAGGGAAAAGCATTCCGTATTCGGAAATGTCTAATCACAACACCAGTATCCATGTTTTGTGGATTTTTTTAATCACATCGGCACACGATGTCCCACTCTCTACGAACAAGAAAAATGGAATCGAACGTGCCTTATACATTACTGCTTTTATGTCCATTCATTCATTCATGTACTCTTTCTTTCTTTCCTTCTTTCTGTCTTTGCCATTGCTAATTTCAATCCACCCGCTTTCAAACGGGACATCCGTTTCAAGTCTCATCTTAAAGACTTGACAAGGATTTAAGAATGCACAGATGCTGACTTCTCTGACCTGGCCGTCTTGAAGGTGAATCGAATACACGACCGATGTCTTGGGAAACCAATGCTTTTCCACCAGGTCAAGGAGGCGCCTTTAAGTACCAAACCTTCCAGGCATGATTAAGACCGAAAGGATGATGAAAGGAACTTAGAGTGCGCTTTGCAAATCATTTCTGTCTGTCTGTCTGTCTCTCTGTGTCTTTCTTTCTGTCTGTCTGTCTCTCTCTCTCTCTCTCTCTCTCTCTCTCTCTCTCTCTCTCTCTCTCTCTCTCTCTCTCTCTCTCTGTCTCTCTCTCTCTCTCTCTCACGCACACGCACATGCTCTCACGCACACACATACAAAAACACACGCGCGCGCACACACACACCACACACACACACACACACACACACACACACACACACACACACATTCGTGTCCAGATCTTTAATATCACATGAATTGATTGGCACAAAAGACGGGAAAAAATGTCAGATTCTATTGCTCTCATGCCGTCATCTTAATGAGTTGGGTTTCGATTTGCTGTCCGTGGCGATTTCTTGCCAGTTTTTAGTGCCGGCAATTCAATGGACCTGTCGGAATCATGATTTGCCCTTCAGGGGATATATATATACTTTTTTTTTTGCTTCACATAATAAACAAATTATTGTCATCAGGAACGAATGGGAGAAAAGGGACATTTTCAGGTAGTGAATCAAAACTTGCAGAACTGAACATCAGTTGGCAGCATTCTCGTCCTCCTTTGGTCGATGGCTTACTGCCACTTCACATTTAATAGCTTAATGTGCGCTACTAAGCTGGGCTATTGAAAAGCGTTGGAACTAGTCAGGGTGTGGCATGGGCAAGGCGAGGTGAGAAAGGGGATCAGCTTTAAACTGAAATCATTGAGAGGGTTTCGAACGTTAAAGACTGACACGAAGAAGCGGAAACGTAAATATATTTGGAATATGCCATGGCCCTTTTATGAAGGCGACATGGTATCATGACAAAACGGAAATTTAGAGGCATTGATTTGAACGAGACCACTACATCACAGCTGAGCATTGATTTGTAACTAACTGCTTGATCATAATCATCAAAACTTACTCAAGTAAAACTGTACGTTCTTTAAAGACCTTGTACGAGCATATGCAAACAATTTTTACGTTAACGTTTTGTCTTGATTCGTCATTAAGAAGAGCATCACGAAATCGATATGGATTGTCAAAACAAAAAGACAAAAAGTTAGAAATGAATGCGTATATTCTTAAAAACTGGGCAGGAAGGTAACAAATGTCCTTTGTCCTCCTACTTTCTGAAAAATGGACATCTCAACGCCTTCATTAAAGTATGTACATCGGTATATCTGTACAATACTACCAGTCACTCTACACTTCTGTTTTGTTACATTGTTTTGTAAATGTCTGTCGACGTCAAGCAGAGTCCCTTTGTGGTTTCCGGAGCTCTTGTAGTATAAATTGCTATCCCTTGTCTTCTGGAAATTCGCCGATAGCAAGTTCTTTCTTTTCTGTCACTCCTTGACTTTGCCTTTTGTTGTGGTTTTGCTTCATTGTCGTCTATTGCATTTCCCGCCTTTAAGACCCGTTCACCATGTTTTGTTCCAGAAAATCCTAACACATTCCTCTGTTTGAGAAATCATACGAATTCAGCTTCAGTGATTCCCCTGTTGACTTGGAAATGAAACTTTACACACTGTCGGATAATAGGCATAAACTGTCCATTCAGCCGAGGCTGTTTTTGCCAATATGGACAATAATATGGATTTTGTTGTTCATTATTTTTGTATTTCAGTTGTTTTTTTCATCTGAGGGCTATAAGTCAATGGAAATGACTGGCGCCCCCAGCGAGGCCTAGTTTAATCCGCCTTAAGGATATCAGTAAATCGGTTATCGTGCCATGGATGCAATACATATCACGTTTTTTTTTTACTTTTTAATCTTTTGCACGGGGCAGTTCTTTTTCCTTACTGGTGACAGACATGAGAAGGCCCCGAATTTAGGCCTAATTATAGAAATAAATAAAAATTTCAAGAGGAAAATAGCATTTTACAACTTACTAACCAACATAAAGACAGCGTCACAGAAAAGGACGCTCGAATATTGTCACTTTTACTTATTGATCCTTTGTAAATTAATGAAGGTCCAAGTCGTTTTTCGAATTCTCTTACGAGCACGCACAAACACACAGACAGCACAGGCCTTGCTCGGCAAGTTGCTTACCTGCGCACAAGATAAAGAAATGACTCAACCAACCA
This sequence comes from Conus ventricosus, assembly GCA_018398815.1. Taxonomy (NCBI): domain Eukaryota; kingdom Metazoa; phylum Mollusca; class Gastropoda; order Neogastropoda; family Conidae; genus Conus; species Conus ventricosus. The sequence continues at coordinate 58,892,712 of CM031617.1, read as the reverse complement.
ACCGACCAACCACTCAGTCTGTGTGGGGTATATGTGTGCACAGTATGTCGGGTGCTTGGATCTTCGTGTTCTGCTGAGTGTAGCAGATGCACAGAACTCCGACATCCAGTGTGTATCCTTTTTAAACCTGCTTGCGCGAAAAAAGGATGAATAGTAGTGGTCAACCACAAAGAGTCTCCGATTTTTTTCAGAAGTGTAATTCGGGCGTTTAACATGAGAAGATATACTATCACATTTTAAACTGTTCCTGAATCATTTAGTACCCACCTCGAGCACACTTTTAACAGTTTCCTTTCAAAGTGTGAATTGATTCTAGCGAGGCAGTAACGTTAAACTTGCCTGTGATTTTTATTTTTGATCAGATGTATGAATCCATTCTAGGATGTTGGCAATCAAAAATTCTGCGATAAAATTCAGCCAATGAGACTTCAGTATTTCTGTCAACTTGGTCTTGTTAAGTAATAGCTGAGTGTTTTTTTTTCTGTCTTGACATTTTTAGCCACAATTTTATGCAATCGCTGGAGTACTTTGCCATTCTTAACCACAATTTCATGCAATCCATAGTATTTCGCCATTTATAAACACAATTTCATGCAATCCATAGAGTACTTTGCCATTTTTAACCACAATTTCTTGCAGTCCATAGAGTACTTTGCCATTTTTACCCAAATTACATAAAATCCATAGAGTACTTTGCCATTTTTACCCACAATTACATAAAATCCATAGAGTACTTTGCCATTTTTACCCACAATTACATAAGATCCATAGAGTACTTTGCCATTTTTACCCACAATTACATAAGATCCATAGAGTACTTTTCCTTTCCCTTTTTCGGGTGGTTGCATTACATACCCTCTGCATTTGCCACCTCCTCTACCCATTACATTCTCTTCCCTCTTTTTTAACTCTATGTTCAGTGTCTTTTTTTAGCACATGAGAAGCTGTACAATAAAAGAAAAACAATGAAAATGGCCTAGGTTTCAGTGGTCTGACATTTTCTTCGTTTTATTGTCTATGTATTTACTAGTTACGAGTGCTCACAGATGTGAAGGATTTTGATTGATCTGCCGGGCGCAAGTGTGTACGTCAGTCTTTTGATTTTGTTTTGTCCTGGAATCCATAGATTGATCAGTTACGACTGCTTAAGATGCCTGTGCGCTTTCTTAGTGACATTCCTCCCAGCACGATCATTCCTGCTTCCCCATATAGATAGCTACCCTAAGTAGGCTCAGTCGGAAAGTCAGCAGGTGCAACAGTGTGCAGGGATGAAGCAGAACTCTGAAAGAAAATCCAAAATCAAATTTCTGCCGTTGCAGTCTCACTGATCGTATTTAAAGTTCAGGTATCAATGCTGAACAATGTTTAAAAATGCATTCATCGTTGTTATCATTTTCGTGCTCACAATGCTAGGCTGACCGTCTCCAACAGTCTAACGTTTTTTTTACGCTGGTTTGAGCAGAAGACAGATACGTGAAGTACCCAAGAGCGAAGCGAGACGAGAGCAGTTCGGTGGAAGTCAGCTCTCAGGATGAAGCCAGAGTCCAGCCTGATGTTGAACGACCTGTCGAAGACGTACTCGTGGACACTGAGCAGGTGGGCACAGGAGGCTGCTGTGCAAAGTATATGTTTTGGGTTTGCTTGGTATCTTCTTCCTTTTCCATGGCAGCGTCAAATGTGCATTATAGCCTACAAAGTCTGAGGTCAACGTCCACCAGAGTGAATGGCGCTACACGAAATAACTTATTGACCAGTCCCTTTCGTTGCCACTTCTGACAGAAGCAGTGTTATATACTTAAGAAATATATCTTAAACTCCACCATTAGTTTATGTTTTAATGTGTGTATGTACATGCATGTTGTGCAGTACCTGCGTACGCATTATCCTTAAATGTACATCATTGCAGTATATATGTGCATATGTTGTGCTGTACTTTTTGTTGATAATATGGTTCTGTGTAATTTACATTGCTGTGCGTGAGTTCATATAATGTGGTTAGCTTAGAGTCAAACAGTAGACGCTTTATGAATGACTAACATCATTATCAGATATCTGTCTGCTACAAAGCTGACCACTATTACACTTGCTACTGCTATGTAGCTTATGTACTTGTGCCTGTCAGTACTACACTTAATGACAAAACGGGTATGGCCATTGGTATTGCTCTTTTGAGATATTGTTGCTATTGTTGGCATTATAACTGTTACTGATTCTTGGTACTGTCATTTGATTGCAGTGCGATTGTTACATTTTGTTGGTTTGGGTAGTATCTGAAATTGTTAGATATTAACTCTGGTATTTGTCATTGGCATTATTAGACAATATTGTTGGTAATGTTATTGATAATTGCCATTGCTGGCATGGTTGTTATCAGCATTTGTTGTATTGTCGCTCTGTGTTGATAGTGGTACTTTTACCAACAGGATGAAGGTGTCAGTCTGTGTTCAGGTGATGACAGGCACGCCGTCCATGGAGACAGTTCGGGAAGGTTCCCAGTCTCGCAGCGGAACGTCCCAGCACTCTTCCCTGCACGTTCCCACCGCTCGCTCTCCAATGGAAGAGTCTCTCAGCTCTACAGGGTATATCTCCCCTCCGAAGTACCCTGAAACATCTGCCTCTCCCCCTACCCACCCCTCTCTCCCTCTCTCACACTGTCTTTCCATAGCAACACTCATTCCCAGCTTCGAGAGGGTTTGCGTGCGTACGTACGTGTGTGTGTGTGTGTGTGTGTGTGTGTGTGTGTGTGTGTGTGTGTGTGTGGAGAGAGAGAGAGAGGGATCTGTGTATGTGCGCGTGAGTGTCATTGTCACAACCCATGTCAGTTTGTCTGTCTGCTTCATTCATCTTTCTCTCTGTCCTTTGATGTGTATATTATTTCCGTGTGATAGAAAATGGTATTCCCGGAGCCACTTTTGTTAACACATGCACTAAACGCACTTTAATATTTCAGTGGGTACATATAAATGTGAATCCGTACACTGATCTCTCTCTTCTCTCTTCTCTCTCTCTCTCTCTCTCTCTCTCTCTCTCTCTCTCTCTCTCTCTAATATGTTTAAGAAGATTTTTAGGCAAAGGATGGCAGACTGTTTTCAGCAAGACTGGGTTAGCAAATTTAATTCAAGTGATCGCTTCAACACCAATTATTCATTTAAGTCTCTCTTAAAACCAGAACCGTATCTGACCTATTTAACGGTTTACAAATTTAAAATGTATTTCACCAGATTTCGCCTTGGGTTAAACGACCTGAATATAAATAGCAGATACAAAAAAAATATCAAAGCATGTCTTTTTTGTAACCAACTTGAGAACGAACTCCACTTTCTATTAAGATGCAATGCTTATATGCCTTTCAGAGAAAAATACATACTGAAGCACAGACAATTTCAGAACGTGAACTCTATTGAACTAAAACAATTACTTGCAAACGAAAATGTGCATATTACGAGATATTGCTATGTACATTTATTATGCATTGAAAAAAAAGAGAACTCGTATCCCATACAGTATGAATGATTAGTTACCATCATAAAGAAGCATTATTAGTACATCGAAAAATATACTTTTGTTATCATTTCTCTTTTTTCTCTTTATGTGTGCACTGCACCTCACATTGTTATAGGCCGGAGGCCTGAAACATTAAAATTGTGTTTAATTGTGTTCTCTCTCTCTCTCTCTCTCTCTCTCTCTCTCTCTCTCTCTCTCTCTCTCTCTACATATGTATATATATATATATATTTATATATATATATATATATATATATATATATATATATATATATATATATCTGACTTCCCGCATATAGAGTATTTAGCTCCTTATCTAAAACAGCTGAAAAAGAAGCTAATATGCGGACATTCTGAAATTAAAAAAACTGCGAAACAAGAGTTTATACTTTTAATGCAAGCTGTCAGCAACACCGTCTCATCGATTAGCGTAAAACAGGACAAATGAAAAAGCTAGTTCACTCCACATAAATTGGATAGCAGCCATGGTAGTAATATAACGCCAGATTATAATCCTGTCGCAAGATTGAACACCACCATTTTCTTTTGTTTACGACTTGGTAAAATATGACATGCTCTAGTAATTATAATTAAAAAATGTTGAAAATAATCAACAGAAATCTAAAAAAAATGTTGATAATAATCAACGAAATTCTATTTTCCAAATGTTCAGAGTTTTTTTTCTTCTGTTAATAGGTGCAACCACATACTGTTTGCTTTATCCTATCCGGATTGTTATTATGCCAAATGTTGTAGAGCATATTTTTTGTCTCGGAATTTGACGTCATGTGTACATACGACCATGCACGTATGTACCCGAACGCACGCCAGACATTTACCCAGTCACACAGGCACACATATTGACGCTTTCTCATCCTGCCCCTTTCCTCTTACCCACCCCACACGCCTGTAGCGCCCACGGCTTTTCTCTGCACAGTTCCAAAGGACAGCCAGACCGAAGCCGTGAGGGCGCCAGGAGGGCGAGCAGCACGGAAGGGGGAAGCCTCAGCGGGGCGGAAACACCGTCGCTGTCCAGCCTGGGCACCTCTGCACGCCTGGGGGTCCTCCCGGAGGAGATGGAGGAGCTGTATCTGTCCCCGCCAGGCATGCCGCGCCTCCCGGAGTACAGTCCCTCCTCTCCTCAGATCAAGTTTGTCAGGTCAGTGAGCGTGGTAGTGGCAGGGTGGGGGCGGCGAGGACGTGTACTTTTGTTTGGGCCTTGCGGCTGGAGATACAGACAGCAAATAGCGGTGCTGAAGCAAAATTTAAAACGAGAGTTGTCCGAACTGGCCAAGCTTTTGTAAGCTTCAGGAACGCTTCCTGGACGACTGATGTTTTAAGTACCAAGTCCCAAATTCACACGTACGAAAGGAACGCTCTTAGCAGAGTGTTGTTTGGATCAGTCCAAAAACCTCGACGAGAAGATCGAAGGAAAGCAAATGATGTTAAGACATGAAAGTGTAGATGATGACAACGAAGCAGCAAAGAGGATGTAAACAGACAAAGAAATTAGAAGTGAAGAGGAGCAAGCCGGCCTACACTATAACGTGTCGACATTATGACAAGAAAGCAGTGAAGCGGATCCCAGTAATTCTCTCAAGTCTGAGAATGCCTCCATTTCAGTTTGATAATTCACTCAGCTCCACAGGCATGATGTAGAACCAGTGAGGAATCTTATGCAGCACAATTTTAAAACTGTGTCCCTCTGATATCGACCGATACAGAAAAAAGTCTTTGCACATTTTGATATAATGTGTCGTATGGAGCAATGTTTCCGTAAGTAGATCTAGTTACAAGTGAAATGTTTAGTTTTCAACGCATCCTGATTTTTTTTTCTGTGAAGCCATATAGATTAGATCTAAATGTTCTGTTTACATTCTTTCTAACGAAGCTGCTTGTAGTATTTTTTGTGTTGCCCTCTTTCATAATGTACACAATTTGTGGATTTACTTTTAATCTTAAACAGGTCAAGGTATGTAGTCTAATGCCTTCTTTGTGATGATTTTACATTTGTTTCAAACCTAGAGGTATCGCTGTTTTGTGCTGCATACCAGAGCATTTTGACCTCAAGTTGAACTTCCAATTGAGCGGTATAGTCACAGATCAGACTTAACTGTTTGGAATGACTTATTCTCGGACATAATGGACCGTCATTGAATTGGGACAATAAAGCTCAGCTGACTCAAGGACAATACATTTCTTTGGCTTCATCGACAAATGAGGTTGTTAAGTGCATGTGCACCGAGAGCATGTTGAAAAAACTTTGCACTTGGGGCCCGTCCAATCGCATGACCCGAAACATGTATAGATTAAGATGGTCATGGATAATTCGGAAGGGAGGGGATGATGGTGGGGACAAAAGTATTCATTTTCAGTTTCGTTTAGTCTATCACTGTAATCTTTCATGCAAACAGGACAGATGTTGTTTTTGTGGGATACATAGGAAAACAAGAGAGATTTTATGATTGTCTTCTGTTTTCAGTTTTCTTCCAGTACACCGTAAGTAAATGCAATGAGAGAACAAAAATGTATTTCGGTTCTGGTTTGCCACATTAGGAAACAATTTCTGATTAGCAGACTATTTTCTGCGCCTTTTCCACGCTTGTTTGCTGAATCTTTTATTGGGTGGAGATGTCGCTATTTCAACATCGGTTTGATGATCGTAAATAATATGAGGACTTAAAGTTACTGAAGAACGACTGGAGGGTGGGCACGTTTTCTTTTCTTCTTCAGTCGCTGTAAAGTAGAAGGAGCTGACACGTACACCACGTTCCGGGCTATGTGTCCACCGAAAACGAACACCAGACCAGATGCTGCGAAATGCTTTATTGCTCTGCTCGGTAAGTCTTTCCCTTTTCAAACTATACTGAACAACATTAAAAACGCACCGTTTTGATTTGCCGATTTCCCATTTGGAAAAAATGTGTATTTGGATTTGGTATGTTGACACAATTTTTAAGGGACACAGATTCACACTGCCTCGGTTTCTCCGCGCTTGCCGACGTTCGTGTGACGCCCACGTGCAACTCGCCCAAAACACTTTTCTTGCCACTGGGGCCGAGACTGAACGTAGCACATCTGTTTCTTTGTCTCAAATGGTGAGTTTGAAGTCTTGCCGACTGGAAAACGATATCAGTTGTCATTCGACCAGGCGAAGTGGTCCGAAAACAATGCCGCGACTGTCTATGCAAGAACGCGAGCGAGCCATTGGAATGTTAATGGTCGGTATGTCATCGAGAGAGACAGCCAGACAACTGAACAGCAGTCACTCTACAATTGTAAGGCTATCACAACGTTTGGCAGCAACTGGTTCCACCACTGATCGGCGCCGAACGGGCCAACCTCGTGTTACCACACCAGCGCAAGATCGATACATTCGGCAACTTCATCTTCGTAATCGATTCCTTACAGCAGCAGAAACATGTCGCCAGGTGGTTGGTCGACGGGGTCCAGTGTCTGCACAAACTGTTCGACGTCGATTGCAAGAATCAGGGCTCAATGCAAGACGCCCTCATGTTGGCCCAGTCCTCACCCGTAGACACCGTCAGCAACGCCTGCAGTGGGCCAACCAGCATCTGCCATGGACACGACGTCAGTGGAGAGCTGTGCTGTTCTCTGACGAAAGTCGATTCGCGTTATCTCATGCTGACGGGAGAATGAGAGTCTGGAGGCGTGTCGGGGAACGCTACGCCAACTGCTGCGTGTTTGAAGCCAATAGATGGGGAGGGGGCAGTCTGATGGTTTGGGGGGCATTCAGTCATGACTACCGGACACCTCTGTACTTTTTTGACAACCATGTGAATGCCAACACGTACCAGCAGGTGCTGCAGAACCACGTCGTCCCACTGTTTGGCCAGCACCCGGAGCTGCAGTTCTTCCAGCATGATAATGCACGACCCCACACAGCAAGAGCCACCGCTGCGTTTCTCCAGGCGAACAACATTGCCGTGTTGCCCTGGCCATCTCTGTCCCCTGACATGGCTCCCATTGAACACGTCTGGAATGAGCTGGGGCGTCTTGTGGCCCGTGGAAGACGTCCACAGACTCTCGATCATTTGAGGCGCGCACTGACCAAGGAGTGGGATGGACTGCCACAGGCGTTCTTGCACAACCTTGTCTACTCCATGAGGAGGCGCTGCCAAGCGTGCATCCGGGCAAATGGCGGACACACTCGGTATTAGAGCTCGCGGACGGACATGCTCGTCGTCGTGTACTTTTTGACAGGGACCCTAGTGAAGTCACCACCTCATTTCAGATGAATTCGGCCATTCTTGTCAAGAACAGACATTTTGTTTAATTGAAAAATGGATGCGTAATCAAATATGCTTACTTTCATTAAATAATTCTGTACTACCAACGTTGTCTGGGTCTTTTCGCAAGCGGTGCGTTTTTAATGTTGTTCAGTATATTTGGGACCACGCATGGGTGAGCGAGCTCATGTGCGCGTGTACACACACACACACACACACACACACACACACACACACACGTATATTAATATACACTTGCGCGGGCGCGCACACACACACACACACACACACACATGCACGCACGTACGCACACACTACGACCACACACACCACACACCACACAACACACACACACACACACACACACACACACACACACACACACACACACACACACACAGCGCGCGCGCGCTCGCGCGCGCGCGCGCCCCTCGTGTTTGTGTATGTGTGTGAGTATAATTCACGGATAATTGTGTGTATTTTCTGTTGGGAAATTGGACTGAATTTTGAATAATTAATTTTGTGGGCACACCAAGTACCTCCATGTTTGAAGTATAAACGAATTTGTTTTTCCTTTCGTTCCCATCGTTTTGGATAATGCAGAAGTCTGTTTCTTGTTACCTGTCCCTGTACCAGTCCTTAACCATCCCCTCATTCCTTTGTACTCCCTTACCCCCGTCTCTGTCTCTTTTTGTCTCACTGCCTCTATCTGTCTGCCTGTCTCTGTCTGTCTGTCCAGCGCTCCTCTCTCTCTCTCTCTCTCCTCTCTCTCTCTCTCTCTCTCTCCTCTCTCTCTCTCTCTCTGTGAGTTGTACATTTTTACCTTTGTCGAAGGTTTTTGTTTTAACCCACATCTGCTGGTTTGTTTGTTATTAAGATTACGTGTAAATTATCCAATCAATTTGAAAGAAATTTTGTGGAAAAATCTAACATGATCCAAGATTCAATATGGGCCAAGACCGAAGGCTTAACATATTAGTGCGGATCCGGATCAAAGAGCAGATCCAGGATCCGTTTTATTTTGGTGGGGTCTCCTACTCTTCCGAATGGTTGTCTGTTTTATTTTTATTTATTTAATTTTTGTAGCTCTTTTAAGTATCCCCATCGACTCATTTACATTCGACAGAATAACATTCTTATAATGGTTCTAAGTTATTTCCTGTCAAAACACTTCAAACTCAAGACACATTGGAGAGTGAACTGATATATCTCTGACGCTGCCTCCACGCCTACTCAGTCCCTTCTCCTCTTCCCACCGCCCCCTCCCTAATTCTCCAACGCCATTCCCAGCCGTTGGCCGACCCGTCATCCTCACCCTTCCACCCCACCGCCCCCCCCCCCCCCTCCACCCCTCAGACCCCCCTCCCCCCCTAAAAAAATCCTGTTCATGGCAGAAGAACTGACTGTTTCTTTCTCGACACAACCCCTTTGCTTTCTCTTCGTTGCAGAGCAGTGCTCGCAAGGCAGTCTGTTCGTCCTGCAGCGCAAACCGTACGGCGACATCTACATTAGCACCAGCCGCCAGACCCTGCCGTCTGTCCCCAGCTAAAGAAGAAACAGAACCTGTTGTCTCCCGCGCCTAGCTCACCCCTTCCCTCACGTCTTCGTCCATCTTGGCACCTTGAAAAAAGCCGACGTTCGCTCCTTGCACAGCGAGAGGCTGGGCGCCGGGGAACGGTGGAGGGTGGCGATCGTCAAGGGACTGATCCCGGTGTCGGACGTTGTCGCTTGACACCCGAGCTTCCCGCGGGACTGTTTCTTTCTGTTCCTTAGCTGGTGTTGGTCATTTTTGTCGTCAGGTCCGATAGAGGAAGGCGCTTTTCCGGCAGGCTTTCAACACTTGCCAGCTGTGCCAGATGTATTTTGATCTTACTGGTGTCAGCAGGATACTGTTATTTGTTGCTTTTGTTTGCTGGTGTATTTATTTGTTTCTTCAGTGAGTGCAACCCAACGTTATATATACTAGTAACAGTTTCACAGGATATTTATGTTAAAACATGGAATGACGTAAGTAATTTGTAATGAAATATATACATTATAACGTGATTTTGTTTACAGAAAGAGAGAGAGAGAAGGCCATTAGCATTGCAACACCACGCCTCAAACCTCTCTCCACACACACACACGCGCACACACACACACGCACACACACACACACACACCACACACAACACACACCACACACACACACATGGTTTGTTACTGTATGGAAGGGTACGTAGTACTCTATGCTTCCTTGCACCGTATATGTCTGTAATAACCAGGCCCTGGAGATGCGGACTGTGCAGTGTCAGGAAGCAAATTTGAGCAGCACTCATGACTTTGGATTTCCTGACTCGAACCTACACCCTCAAAGCCCGCACTCTGACGCCAGCCAACACATCATGGTGGCTGGTTTACGAATTCATTTGATGTTTACCACCAACACGAGGCATTGTTATAGTTTCTTTTGTGTTAGATTTATTATTTTTACGTTTATAATGAATTAAAAACAAACTCGCAGCTTCTTAAAGTTGATCATTGTTTACGCACTACGTGCATCTGCGACTATTTTGACGCCACTGCTCACATCGGAATTAGTGCGCATTAAAAAACAAAAACAACATGGAGTTTGAACATCACTCCTGATGCTTTCCACCTCATAAATTTGCTGTTTCTTGCTCAGTATCATGTGTGTGGCTTTCAGGAAATGGTTGACCAATACGAGGAAACTGAAAAGTCGGTTATGATGTGAAAATCGGACAGGGTCGAGTAAGATTCCTGTGTAAGGGAGGCAACCGCACTTGACGACAAGGACTCAGTTTTTATGGCATACAGAGTTTTGGTTTCTATACCCATTCGGTAGACACAAGTGTCCAAGATCATCTCTCTCTCTCTTTCTTTTCTCTTCTCTCTTCTCTTCTCTCTCTCTCTCTCTCTCTCTCTCTCTTCTTTCTCTCTCTCCTCTCTCTCTCTCTCTCTCTCTCCTCTCTCCTTCTCTCCTCTCCATTTTGGAGAGAAAGTAAAGCGAACATTTTGTTCTCGTTTTCCTTATTTTGTTCCACTTGTGTCCTTCATTTTCTATATTTTGAATTTTCCATTTTTACTCTAACTCTGTTAGTACTTTCTTATTTTCAAGCCGACCCTTCCACAGTAGTAATAGTTGTATTCATTTAGTATAACATGGTGTATACTGACCGATCATCATGTCTTCAGTAAAAAAAATCTATTGCTTGAACATTGAAAGGCTACAGTTTTAAAAGACAGAGTCAGTTATCCTAAGAGTTGGTCTATTGGGGTATCTATTTCAACGTAACTGGCTGTAACATCCTTGAGTACTAAGCCTTTTGTTACAACCTTTCGAATATATTCCCCCTTTTGATAGTACCTGCATTTTTTCCTTGTGATAAATTTTTGATTTTCTTTGGCCCGGGTGTCGTAATCGAAAAAGGGTTTGGTTTCCGTGATTCAGGTATGTGCGGTGTGTGTAAGCTTCAAAGCTTATTGCATTTTGTTCTTGAAAAAGGTTGGAAAGTTACGGAAACATTTATTTTTTGTTCCTTTCGAAAAGGCCAAAACATGCACAGACCACGGTGTCTTTCTCCCGCCGCGCCACACACACCAAACACACACACACAAAAACCACACAAAACCACACACTAGCAAATATTTTGGCACTGAACGAAAAAACATCTGTTTTCCAGCGTGGTGATCATGCAAAATTATGGCCATGTCCGTAGACGGTTTAACCAAGCCCAAAAACCGTCATTTTCAAAGCGATTTTGACATTTAAAGTGTAATAAATCAAAACAAATTTAAACCCAAATGGAACTTTGGAGTGCTTTTTGTGGCACTGAGAAAAAAGGGAAATGAAATGGATTATGGGGGATGGGAAGGTGTGAAAAGGGAGGGGGGAAGGGGGTGGCAGTGACCAAGATGGACTTGGAACGTGGAGTCAATCCTTGAAAATCCTCGCCTCAATCCCCACATCCCCATCTTCCCACTCCCCAAAACCGTCCCCCTTTGACACCCGGCTTGTACTGTCCCCCTCCTCCACCTAACATCTTTTTGCTTTTTTCTTCTGTTTGGGTTTGTTTTGACAGTCCCCTAATCGGTACAATAGCTTTTAAACTTAAAATTAATGGTTTACGGTAGTTGCTCGAATTACAACGAATTAATCACAGTTGGGTTTTTTTTTTTCCCTCGGGTGCAATTACAATTACTGAATTTGACACCCCGGGCGGTAACAAATTTGGAAACACTGTAACTCTATAGATTACCAATCAATCATTTCTAACCCAAAAATGTATTTTCATTCTTGAACTTTAAAAACGTCCAATTTACAGTTAACTTCACTTGACTTTTGCAGAAGGCCGAGGGGTCACAGAAAATCATTAATGCGATGTCCTTGTTCGTACTCTTTTAAAGGTTAACAAAAGGAGAGAGAGAGAGAAAAAAGAGTTTCAAGTTTTAAAAGTAAATATTTAAGCCGTGAACACGTCTTGACCAACGAAGATAGATCTTGGGTTTTGCTGTGATAATTACAGTCCGTGATTAATGCAATTCCAAAACCCTAACAGAAAGGGATCTTTTGCTCTCGGGTTTGTCCCCATTTCAGTGGGAAAGTGCCGTTTTGGGCCAGATTGTATCATTTTGACACATGACGATGCGTTTCAAACGTGGTTTCTTTTTCTTTTTTTCTTTTATAAAACTAATGCAGGTGGATTTACACCTCCAGCTAGATTTTCCCAAAACTTCTATAACTCTCTACTTTTTTAAATAAACGGCCTTTTATACAATCAGAATTTATTTAATTTTGATTTGCATCAAAACACACACCCCAAAAAAGGCAGCGAAAACACTGAACCCCTTCAGAAAATTTAAGAAAAACAAATTTGTAACCTTATTTAAAAGAATTTTCGTTTGTGTCGGAGATTATTTTAAAAGCCTAAGACCTTACATCATTTAGGCGTCCTCTTTTATTTGTACAATTTTTTTTTGTTTCTTTTACAAATGAAATTAAGCGTCATTTTTGGGGAAACCAAAAATGATTGTTCTCCCCTTGCCACAGTTTTTTTTATTGTTTTTCTTTTCACTATTTAAAAATTGCAGAAAAAATGAAAAAATTCACTCATGTTTTTTCAAAAATTGTAAAAAACACTTCTTATGCATTTTATCATATTTATCCATCGTGTGTGACATTTAATAGCAAACAAGTAACGTGTAGATACGACGGGTTGATGCTTAAGAACATATGTATTTGCTTACTGTTGGAAAACTTTGGGGAAGGAACGTGATCATTTACCAAGAAAGAAAAAGAAATCAGGCAGACAAGGTTCCTCGCAAAAAAACAACACATCGAAGATTTTAACTGGAGAAACCTCTCAGTCTCCTGTCCCGTCTGTCTCTTTTTTCTCTCGTTTCCTCCGTCCAGTTTCTGTCTGCGTCCCCTGGCACAAACACACGCCGGAAAAGGGCACACACACACACCACACAACAACCCCACACACCACCACACACACACACAAACCCTGGGCAGGCCCAGCGCAACGTAATTTAAACTAAAATCTTTTTTTAAAAAACAGCTCGCAGGCACCATTCCGCGAAAAGAAAAATTTGATTAATCAAACACAGCAAAAAAAATGTGTCAATCTGAAGAAAGTGGTGGGCAAAGTATGACCCCCATTTCTTTCCCGATAGCCCTGTTGCCCTTTTTGGGTACTCCCCCTCTCCCATCAAACCAAACATTCCGATCTAGTGCACCCCTCCCCCCTAACGCAGAAAAAGACATGAAAACGGGAAAAACCCCCAACCAATCAGTTTTAGGGGGTTCCCCTTCATTGCTTGTTTTTCCCTTGCAGGAAAGCTTCAGTTACAGTCATACACAAAATTTTTTTTTCCAAAAGAACAAAAAAGGGCTTAAAAAAAGAGAATGTGCTTTAATGACAAGCACGCCCTTAAAAAACCAACCCTCAACAACGTAGGGGCGCAAAAAGCGATTGATGGGGCCCAAACCCTTTGGGAATTCACTGCAGGGGGCACATCATTTTTAAAAAGATTTTTTTTTAAAAGATCTAAAGGCCAATTTAATATGGGGAATTTTTCCCCCCTGGTTTAAATTGTAAAAAATATCTACTCCGGGGGAAAATTTAAGTACCTTTGGTCTAAATTTAAGGTCGGGAAAGACCACGTAAAGAATGAATTGGTAATAAAAAGGCTTTTTTAAAACCATGCAAAATCCCAAAAAATTTATTCAAGCCTATTTGTTTCCGGGAGCCTTATTTTGGAAATAACCAACCCCCAAAAACCATAAAACAAAATTTAAATTTTTAAATAGAAATAAACAAATTTTTTAAAAACAATTATGTTTACATAACTTTGTGAAAGAGTTATATTGTTAATACCACGTTGTTTTTTAAATTTTTTTCAAGAGGGGGTTTTTTACCAAAAAAAAAATTAAAAAACACACCACAAAAAATCCCAAAGTTTTTCAATCCGAGTTTGTTTGATTTTTCAGATTTTTTAACTATCGTGTTGGGGTTTATAAAACACGTGGGGTTTTTTATTCAAGACCAATGCAATTTCTTTTGATTTTTCAGTTTTTTTTTTTTCAATACTTGTGTGCTTTTGGGAAAAAATTTGGGCCCAAACGACTTCAGGGGGCCGTTTACTTATAAAACAGTTTGCGGTCCCATTGGGTTTTTTGGCAAACCCTTTGGAAAATTTCAACTCAACCTTATTTTAAAAAAGGGTTTTCAAGTTTTCAAATTTATTTCCCAAATGAAAATTCCTGTTTTTGTTTTTCTCACGTATCGTCGGGGTTTTCGAAGGGGAAATAGTTATATTTCCCAAAACCCTGAAGACTTTTTCCCGTAACCCGTTACCGGGTAAGAATTAGTTTTTTGAAAGGGGTTTTTTCTTTTCCTGAAAGGAACTTTTGTTGACCTTAAAAACAAACAAACACTTTAACAGAAATTTAAAAAATTATCCCCATTTGTTGTTTTTAGTTGATATTTTATGTGCCCTTTATTTTTAAAATGTTTTATTAGAAATTTTTTTTTTAAAAAAAGTTTTTTTTTTATACGGTTTGTGGCCATTGCTATTTGGGAAATTTGGGTGTTTAAATTGGGTTATTCCCCGGTTTCCCTTTTAAAAAAAAATTCAAATTTTTTTTATACATTTTTTAACCCCCTTGTTTGTTTTTTTCTTCCCTAGTTTTTTTTTTGGACACCGTTTTAAAAAAAATTTTTTTAAAAATTTTTGAAATTTTCCCCAATTATTTTAAGGGAAACCCTCATTGGCTGAATTTAAAAACGACATGCCTTTCGCGAAGATTTGGTTTTGGGACGGGATACACATGAACACGACCCCCCCCCCCCCCCCCCCCCCCCCCCCCCCCCCCCCCACATCTGTCCCGCGGTGTGGTTTTTTCACCCTCTCTTTTTATATGCGAGGTACACGCCAGAGGGTTCAAAATGAGCATTGTGGTTTTTAGGGTTTGACGGTGCAGATAAAAAAAAAACCGATGACAAGTCAAACAACTTTCTTGCTCTTATTTTTAACTAAAACGCTGTTTGCGCACCACTTTCCTTGAAGCCTTCAAATTTAAACGGGCCCCCCGGTTTACAAACCCCCCGCACTTGAGGGGTTATGGGATTTGGGTTTTAGGGATGCCCACAAGAAAAGGCCCGAAGTTTTTCGATGGCCCGCAAAACTTCGGGTTTTATATTACGGGCGATTTTACAAAAAAAAAACAAAAACCCCCCGAAAGTATTTTTTCCCGGCTTTCCCCCCAATAACCAACTTTAATTTTGATTGATAGTATTTTCAAGGTACTTTTACAGCCGTTTACAAAAACGGGAAAAGCAAGTTGGGATCGCTGAAAACCCGCCCCCCACTCTGCCCACTCACTGTTTTGATACACGATACCAAGTTCGCTCAGGACCCTATGTTGGGGAAATGTTTTCCCCAAATAAAAAACCATGAAAAATTTTTAAACCCCCTCGGAACGAGCATTTATACAGCAATTGATTTTGAAAAAAAGAAATAGAATTTTCTTGTAAAAATAAAAAAATCCGCCATCTGCCAAAAATTTATCGCCAGGCGGGAAATAACACCCATTAAAAACCCAGAAAAAGTAATTTTTCCCATTCAAGAACAAAATTTTTCACCCCGCCGCCGTGGTCGAATGATTAACGTCCCCGGGCTTTCCCCGGGTGGGGGGCTCGTGGGGTTTGAAACCCCCTTTAGAGTCAGGGGGTATTTCTGCCCCGAACCCCGGGTCCTACCCCCCAGTTGAGGTTTTGCTGCGAACTCAGTTTGGGAAAAACTGGGACCACACAGCGAAATTTCATCCACCCCTTTAAAATGGATGCGTTTCTGAGAGTGTTGCTCAAATTTCCTGACCAACACTGCAGGTGCCTGTAATCTCTCGGGCCTGGTTGACGCCGGATATATTATGAAAGGAAGCGTAGAGTACAGCCCTGTCATGTAGTCTCAGACTGGAAATCCGTAGCATCTTAATCATCATCATTCTCATCGATCAGCATTAAAAAAAAAATGTCACAAATTCTGTGGCCCTTTATGCCCTGCTCTCATGGTGATCTCAGTTTCGATGTCCTCCACGTCTGTGGCCTTGGTTTGGTTCCGTCGGGGTCACCAGTATCGGTGAGAGTCTATGGGGGCTGTCGTTGGACGGACGTGGTGGCGCCCTCCGGAGGGAGAGCTCACTCACGCCGGCTCCGCGACTAAGCAATTATTGTCGTCAGTAGGGGGCTTAGTAGGTGGTGTCCTGCGTATGTTAGATCAGAACAGGCGCCACTGAACACCACCGAAGTGACCCGGCAGCAGTGCAGTGTCTTCTCCGGTAGGTTGCCACTTGACATTGACATGCTCCCTGTGAATTGTCTGCGGCGGGGCTGACCGGGCTGTGGTTGTGGACGGGGTGTCGGAATGAGCGGCGTGTGTGCACTGCCTCTGAGGAGGCGCAGAGGTTGGGACAGCAAAAAAAAAAAAAAACTTTACTCCACCCCATCCCAGCCCTCCCCCCTCTCTCTCTCCTCTCTCTCTCTCTTGTTTGTATTCATCTTGCTTATTTCTTCCTGCTGACGACTATAACTCTGAAACATTAGGATTGTTAGAGGTGTTTTTTTTTAATCGATTAAAAAAAAAGAATGAGTTAGTAATACATACCTTACTGATGTGAATGTGACAGAAAGTGGAAGAGAAGGCATCAGCCTTAGCTCGCTCTCTCTCTCTCTCTCTGTCTCTCTGTCCTCTCTCTCTCTCTCTCTCTCTCTCTCTCTCTCGTATGGTGTAGTAGTTAGTCATGCTTTGTTGCTAGTCACTCTTAGTCCCTCATCGGGCAAGGGCTGGATGTAAAAAGTATGCATTTGGTTATCTCATGCCCTTTGAAATATAGATTATCCATCAATCTCTCTCTCCTCTCTCTCTTCTCTCTCTCTCTCTCTCTCTCTCTCTCTCTCTCTCTCCCCTCTCTCTCTCTCTCATACAGCCCCTCCCCCTCTACTTAGTCAAGAATACAAAAGACAAATGACATTGGACTGGCTCGATGTAAAAAAAAAAAAAACAAAACAAAAACAAAAAGCAAAACAAAAAAAAAAAAAAAAAAATGCGGGGGGTGGGGGGAACGAGCATACAGGGATGGGCACGCGCATCCTCACACACCATCCTATTTGAGAGAAGGGAGAACAGCATTCAGGAAGGAACACCAGAGTCCATTTAATGGCAGTTGTTTCCCTGTTGGTAAAACTCTCGCTCTCTCTCTCTCTCTCTCTCTCTCCTCTCTCTCTCTCTCTCTCTCTCTTATGTTTCTCATACTTTCTTCCTTTTCTTCTTCTTCTTCTTTCTTTTTCTTTGCTATACTTGTTACATATATAGACAATTTACTTTCTGCACTATTGTTGTGAATTTTTGTGTAGTCTCCGGGCTGAGTATAAAAAAGCACGCTTGTATGCTTATCTCATATCCCTGAATAAACAAAATTTCGTTCGTTCTCTCTCTCTCTCTCTCTCTCTCTCTCTCTCTCTCTCTCTCTCTCTCTCTCTCTCTCTCTCGTAAGACGAATGCCGTTAGGTACGCAGAATAACTTTAGCACACACGGATACACGCACGCACTTGCGCACACAATGCCCTATGAGGGGAAAAGGGAGAATAGCAGTTAGAAAATAACACTAAAGTGAACTGTCTTGATCGCAGTTGTGTCCCCTGCATTGCTATCGTCTTCAAGCTGTCATCTACATGTTCAACAAAATAACCTAGATTTTGCCGATTTAGACCTGCCCTTTCTGCGACGTACCCCCCCCCCCCCCCCCACCACCCTCCACACACAACACACACACACACACACACACACACACACACACACACACACACACACTCCCTTCTCCGCTGTACTCTTTATCCTCTTTGAACATACACATACATTTTAAACAAAATAAGAAATGCTGCACTTGTTTTCTCCCACTACTTAATTGTTCAGCATTAAAATAAGAAATGCTGTCACTGAGCGATGTGCTATGAGCTATTAACACATCGCTTGGGGATCCAAAACTTGGGTGCAAAAGTCAATGATCAATATTTAAGAGCATGTGATCAAAAGTTTGTCCTATTTTGTGTGAATCACAATGATGCTATTGTTCAGATAGTTTAACAGCAGAAAATACAAACAAAAAAAGCAATGCTTTCAGTTATTTGCCGTATAAAATACGCGAACTTCTCTGCATCCTATCCGTTACCATTAAAACAACTACAACAAGAACGACGACGACACCGACAACACATCTTCAGATTCTCTACAACAGACTAATAACAGACCTGTTCAAAATAGAAGCCCCGGCACGAAGAATAGCACATTTCTGTTTAATAGAAAGAAAATGTCAGTCAGTTGTCCAATCGACAGCCGCGCTGCTTGATGATCCTGCCAGTAACCCCCCCCCCCCCTCCCCTCTAATTGCAACACATTCTTACCTGTTTCCCCCAGATTGACTCCCACCCGGCGATGTAAATGCTGAGGGTTTCAAAGAGGAAAACCGGAAGCACACGGATGTGCCTCTAAGAGCTGATCAACTTTCTTTGTCACTTCAGACATTTGTAATTTCCCAGGCCTGGTTATAAGATGAAGTATACTCTCCCATATAACCTCGGAAAGATTTGGAACTCCGTAGCATCATCCTCATTTCCGCATTTTCGTCAACATAATCAAAGATATGTCCGATTCTGTAGCCCTTCTATTGGTGACGTGGGCTCCGTTACGATGTCCTCTCCACACGGGGCCAGCCAAGTTCATGATTACAGTTGTAAAATAGACGTGGTGGCGCTCTGCGGAGGGAGACACACGGTCACGGTGATCTGCGACTAAGTTATTTTTATCGTCAGTGTGAGGTTTTGTTCGTTGTTGTCTTGCTTATGTTGGATCAGAACAGACGGCAGCAGACGTGATTTAGCAACGGTGAATTGTCTCCCGTGGTGGGTTACCGGTCACAACCTGGTACTGATTCTTGGCTTTGGATTGCCTATACCTGAACAGGGTAGACTAGGTGTGGCTGGGTGTGATGAAGCTGGAAGGAGTGGCAAGGGAGTAACGCCACGGAACAGACACGAATACATGACTTGAGAGAGAGAGAGAGAGAGAGAGAGAGAGAGAGAGAGAGAGGGGGTTTTTGTCTCTCATTTGTGACTCAACTTGAAGTGACGTTTCAAGGAAAGCAAAGTTTCGAACAGCTAGAAAGACGCATATTTTTTTTTTCATTAGCCGTGAAAGAACACAGTCTCGTAAGGCGTAGACCCCAGTCACTGAGCGAGTTTTCAGTATCGTTGCATTAGTCCACCAGTGAGAGGAGAACAGCTATTAGTACCGTTGGAGCGAAACAAATGGCTTAGGTTATTTTGGCTGAACACATCGAACATTAGATTTACAACAACAACCCACCCCCCACCCCCCCACCCCCACTCCCCCAAAAAATGAATTAAAAAAAAATAATAATAAAAAGAACCCGTGTCGTGCTACTAGCAGACCGAAAGTTCAGAAAGCTTCATCGGGATGAAAGAACGGTTTAAACGAAGTCACACGTCCCAGACTCTGTTGAAATGGTGCAGAAGTGTAGGTCTGCATTTTACAATGGACACACACGAATAAATGTCACTGTTTGGTCTCCCGTCTCCCCCCTCCTCCCCCCCCCCCCCCCCCCCCCCCCCCCACACACACACACAAAAAGGTGTGTAGACTTTGAAGTAAATCATAGCAAATGCATCATGACGTCACCTTACGTCTAGCATTCTGAATCACTACTGTTCTCCAAACCCCATACTCCACATTTCCTAGTTGCAACACTCACACCCCTCGTTGCCCTTTCTCAAGAAAATCCCCTCTTCTCTGTCATAACCCACTCCTGGATTTTGTCTCTCCAAGACATGCAACGCATCTTGAGCAAAGAAAATACAAAGCGCTCTGTTGGCTAGACGTGTTTGGGTTATCCACAGGAAATCGAGATTCTGCTTTCGCTAACATGTCATCGTTCTCTCCTTCAAAGTTAACAAGATGTGCAACACCTGCCTCTGAACATATTCTTTTCTACTGGGATATGAGCGCACGCACGCACGCACACACACACACACACACACACACACACACACACACACACACACACACACACACACACACACACACACCACACTCCCTCAGTCACTCGCATGGACGCACGCACGCGCGCACGCACAGACGCATACACACACACACACACGCACGCACGCACGCACGCACGCACGCACGCACACACACACACACGCACACACAGCACACACACAACACACACACACACACACACACACACACACACACACACACACACACACACACACTCGCATACTTACGCTCGCTCAGTGATGAAGATTTTCTTTGACAGTGGAATATCAAATACAAGACTCTCTCTCTCTCTCTCTCTCTCTCTCTCTCTCTCTCTCTCTCTCTCTCTCTCTCTCTTTCTCCCCCTCACACACACACACACACACACACACACACACACACACGCACTCTTAAAAAAACGCATGCACACACGCACGCACGCACGCATAAGAGCGCACACGTGCATGCGCGCACACGCAGACACACACATGCAATCGTATACATAAACCTCACACACACACACCCACACACACACCACACACAGCACACACACACACACACACACACATGCCTTACACACACACAAACACCACACACAATCATCACACACACCACGCACACCACACACACACACACACACACACTCACCCCACAAGACTACGGGCTCGTGCTTAAAACCCAAAAACACACATGTACACTCACCACAAAACACATATACAATGATATCATGGCACATTATCATTAAGGCTATTCTCATTGTTATCATTATCAGTCTCAATATGATTATCATTATTGTTAATGTCCTTGTGTATTATTATTATTATTATTATAATTATTATTCATTATTATTGTTGTTGTTGTTGTTGTTGTTTTGCTGCTGTTGTTAACATTTTCTTACTATTATTATCATATATCATAAGTATTATCCATCATCATCATCTCATCATTATTATTATTATTATTATTATTAATTATTATTATTATTATTATTATTATTATATCATTGTTTTATATTATTAATATTATTATTATTATTGTTGTTGTTTGTTTGCTGTTGCTGTTGTTGTTGTTGTTGTTGTTGTTATCATCATCATATCTTCATAATCCCGTATACATTCTTCTTCATCTTTTCACACCACGATGCTGCTGAGTATTAAAAAAAACAAAACAAAATGACTTTCTGCTGACTAGCAGCTGATGAGATGACGATAGATCCTGTATGATAATTTACAATTATCATAGTTTTATATATTGTTATATTAGTAGTAGTAGTATAAGACGAGTATAGGATAGTATTCACAATATAGCAACTAACAACCCTTCGAAGAAGAGGTTTCTTCATCGAGGTACCGGCACAGACCATCTCAATGATGTTCGGAGCAGGGACACCCGTTCCATGATTCACCCCGACCTCCATCCCATCAACCCCATTCTCATCCCCATGCCCTGTACAGAACTACTAGGCCAAAGCCTATACTTCCAACGGCCAACGTTTCGCCAGCAGTGTATCAATGATGACACAGAACTAGCGCTGTTCCTAAATTGAATGTTAACTGTGCATATCACTTGACAGGGTATGTTTTTATTGATTGATTGATTTATTTAATCTATTTATATGTTTATTTATTCTTTTTATTGTTCATTTATTTGTTGGCTTATTCGATGATTTAATTTCATTTATCGTCCTATCTATTTATTTGAGAAGAGCCTGTGGTACGTTACAGAACTAGCTCTACCAATGTTCAATGGAGGAAAGCGGCAATCCAGTGATACATTATTGTAAATCCTAATGTAGGGTATCCAGGATGTGTACAGGGGAAATGACTGGAGGGTGAGGGGGGGGGGAGGGGGGGCCGTGGGGCGCAACCAGGGGTTACGGGGAGGATAATGGAGAAAGGGGAGATGATACGACTGAAACCGTTTCAACGTTATTCAATGTTACTTGTAACATGATCCGCCCGCGCCAATGCATGCACGTACCACGCACGCACAGATACATACATACACACACACACACACACGCCCGCGCGCGTGTAGATTGCCGCCCCTCCTTCTTCCACCTCTCTCTCCTCTCTCTCTCTCTCTCTCTCAATCGCTGCCATCAGTCTCCCCTCTCTCCTCTACTCTGTCCGATCCAAGTTATATGTGATGACATCGTATAGAATGCACTCACGGGAACCCGCATATAACTTGCCAATTAACTGCTAGCTGGGGTTTTTCCCCCTTCCAATCATCTGGCCCCACAGGCAGATGAGGATCTGGTGCTAACATTTAGATGAAAAAAATGAAGTCATACGTGCAAGTCGAGTATTAAACCCGTAAAACACCAACACACACACACACACACACACACACACCACACTCACGCACACATCAACAGGAAGTCGTCTTTAATAGAGTTCCATCATTTCATAAATATACAGTTTTGATATGCACCTATATGAATCGGCAAAAGCCTGCATCCAGAGGGTTGTTTTGTTGTTTTTTTGTTTTAAACGCAAAATCTCACAATAAATCAAAAATCCCTCTGGAGAGATTGGTGCACACAGGCTTTCCAATTATTAGAAACTGGTCAATCCTTCACGGATGCGAATGTAGCAGCGATAAACCTGTCGGCCTCTCGGAGACAGTCAAGGGGAGGTAAAAAAGAGGACCGCAGCCCCAAAGGGTTATGCCACTAATCCACACATCAAACGCTCTCAGGCGTTACGTACTTTCCTCTGCTAAGCCAAGGTCGCAAGCGTCTCGCGTCGAAACACGACGTTTAATTTTGATTACTTAGCAGACAAGGCTATAGGCAGAAAGCCAGACAGACAGAGTTGCCGAGGCGAATAGTTTCGTAAGTGATGGCGGCCCAGCCGGTGAAAATACACAGGAAAAATTTTCTACTAAACCTGATTGGAAAGAAGCCTTTTGAGGATCCAGGGGGGGGGAGGGAGCCCCTCTTACCACCCCCCCCCCCCGTCCCCCACACACACCTCTCCACCCATCCACCCACCCTGCTTAAAATTTTGGAACGTAAGGCCACCTTGTTGTGTTTTTTGGTAATGTTAATGTCGGACAAATGAGTCAGAACTGAGGGAAGAATAGGAGAGGGGTGGGTATGGGTTGGATGGAAGTGCCGTCTACTTCCAGAGCCCGTTTACTCTGATGCCTGAAATTATACACATTTCTCCATCTCTGTTTTGGGTAGTTTAAGAACAAACGTCCACTAAGAGCTCAAAAACATGATTTTTAGAGGATAATGGGAAAGGAAAACGGGTAGTGGTAAGTGGTGGTGTGTGGTGGGGGTGGGTGATGATGTGGAATGATGGGCAGAGAGAGAGAGAGAGAGAGAGAGAGAGAGATAGAGAGAGAGAGAGAAGAAGGAAATGGGGAAACTAAATAAAAGAAAAGGCGCCATCAAATATATTTGTCGACAAAGTTCCCCTGAATGCCCCATAATGTAAAACTGCATTTAGTCCGCCAACCTCCCCCCCCCCCCCCCCCTCCCACCCCCTCTGTCTGTTTCTTCGTACAGATCTACGCCACCTGCCACCCGAATGATAAATACTGGGACCACCACACCCCCAAACCACTCTCTTTCACTCCATGTCAATAATGGTGAGTGCTCTTCAGTTGTGGACCGATTGAAAAACTCATCGGAGACGGGAAATTCCATCCGTGCATAGTTTTATACGGATCTGTTAGTTTCGTTTACTAGTGGTAGTCCACCAACACACTTTAGGGACGTGGAAAGGATAGGGAAACGCGTAAAAAAATCACCTACCTTTGTCACAAGACTGCGATATTAAGAGCACTCTAGCTGAACCTCAACAACAACTAAATAAAAACAATAACAACAACAACACAACAAAAACCCAACAAAGGCAACAACATCACAACAACGGCAACAACAACAACTAACAACAACAACAATGGCAACAACAACAGCAATTGCAATAATGTTACTTTTCGTTCAAGCAGCTATAGAAATGATGTCAGAACACGTATTGATGGAAATTCACTCCGAAATTATTACAGGTTGCCACTAACTAAATTTTGTAAAAAGAATTGTTGTGTAGCTTGGTGTGTTTCTTTTACTTATTGAGAGAAAGTTAACTGACTTGAGCAAATCATGTATAATCTGACACACATAGATAAATGAACATATGTGAACCAAAGGTCGAAAACGTACGTCTGTTTCAACTTCTTTCCATTTAAAATCTACGTAATCTCCTGTAAACACAAAACGGATGTTGTTTGTAAGCAATTCAGGTCAGAAAGCAAATCCACCTTTTTTTTTCTTCCTATGCACGTCTTCTGATTGGTGCATTGAAGTCTTCAGAACTCTCACTCCGAAGAAAGGGGGATGGGGAGGGAAATTTTCTGCGGTACTTTTCCTGGCAGGCAGCCAACGCCTACGAACAAACTGCCTTCCACTGCTCCGTCCTTTTTCTGCCCGCCTGTTTACTTTATCTCGCCAATTTATCAAATGAAGTGCTGAGTGTCGTCTGCCGAGACGCCGCTAGTCTGCTTAGCAGGGAAGATCTATTACGTCTGAGCAGTTTTTGATTTGCGGAAGTGGCGTATTCCCTGGAGCGTTTTGCTTTGCTTTGCTTTGCTTTGCTTTCGTCTCCTTCACCAGTCTGTGTGGAGGCTTCCACACCACGTACCCGCGAATGATTCTGACAGTTTTGATTAAATATCTGCAGCAACTACCCTCCCCCCCCCCCCCCCCCCGCCCCCTCCCCCCCCCCCCGCCCCCTCCCCCCCCCCAAACAACAACAACAACAACAACAAAACAAAAACAAAACACACAAAAAACCCAAAACAACAACAACAACAACAAAAAAAAACCGAAGTCGTCAATCAGCAATGTTGGAAGTTGTTCTTTGTCCTCAAAGTTGTGTAAAATCGAAGAGGTGTTATGTCTTTCTGGCCTTCAAGTCTGCCATGTAAGGTCTCTTCAGACCTCTTCAGGAACGCCCCGTTGCCTTCTGTGTATGTACCTTGTTCGTATGTAGTCATAGTAAGAGTCATGCCTGTACCAGAGACGTTTATGGTATTCTGTTCTGGTCAGGTGCGCTCCTTGTCTTCGGCGTCTCTCTTGTCCTGTACTTTGTTGATGCCCTCGGTGGTAACTAAACCCCCTCTCTTTCTAAATTTGCTTCATTTTCCGCTCTCAGTCAACTCTGTTTTGAGACTTAACAATTCTGCTATGTTTGTTGTTTGGCAACGGTCGTTCGTTTGATTATTCTTTTACTTGACTTCCTTTGCTGGGCCATTGTTTGTGCTCACAATGGAATGGGTAGTGGTCTGCCTCTTCTTGTACTGCCCGGTGTGTGCGCTGTAAATTGCTGTTTGTCTGGAAGCGTTGACTAAGATACTACTACTGCTGCTGCTGCTACTACTACTGCTGCTGCTGCCGCCGCTGCTGCTACCACCAACCATTACTACTACTACTACTGCCACCACCACCACCCCAACCATTACGACTACTACAACTACTACCACCACCATATTACTGCTACTACTACTGCTGCTGCTGCTGCTACTACTATTACTACTAATGCTACCGCCACCACCACCATGCTACTGCTGCTACTACTTCTACTACTACTACTACTACTACCACCACCACCACAACAACTACTACTACTGACACCATCACCACTACTACTACTACTTCTACTGCTACTACTACCACCACCACCACCACAACAACAGCAACTACTACTACTACTGCCACCACCACCACTACTACTACTTCTACTGCTACTACTACCACCACCACCACCACTACAACAACTACTACTACTGCCACCACCACCACTACTACAACAACTACTATTACTGCCACCACCACCACTACTACTATGACTACTGCCACCACCACCACCACTACTATACTACTGCCACCACCACCACTACTACTAACTTCTACTGCTACTACTACCACTATTACCACCACCACAACAACTACTACTACTGCCACCACCACCACTACTGCTGCTGCTGCGCTGCTGCTGCTGCTGTTAACTCTATCGTTCCTCCGACGTAGTGGCCGATGACCAAGGACACGACGTTGAGAGGGACCGGGTGCAGTGTGCCTCACTATGGGTCGTCAGCCCGTGCCAGCATGGATGGAACGTTCTGCTGCCAGTCTGGCAGCCACTGGAGACAAGGAGGAAACCGCCCCGGTTTTGCAGGGTTCACGTTTCCATGGGAACTGCGATCCATTGCTGCTCATAAAAAAAAGTTGTCGCAAAATGAGGCCACTGCAGGCGGAAATCTAAAGAAATCTCAAAAAAGTATTTAGAATCAGCTCCGCCGAGCAACATGGACAAACGAATCACAGACAAAACACAACGCGTTTCGACCTCTCCGGTCTTCTTCAGGCAAGATAAACAACACCCAGACAACGAAAATGAAGAAAGAACAATCAAGTATCTTTGTCAAATTGAAATGTGAAATTTGCTCGTGCTTCATTTTCGTTCAACTGAGTGCTGTTTATCTTGCCTGAAGAAGACCTAAGAGGTCGAAACGCGTCGTGTTTTTGTCTTGTGATTCGTTTGTCCAGGGTGCTCGGCGGAGTTGATTTTAAATAGTTTTTAAATTTTGCTCATAAAAAGCAGAGCAGTAAATATTAGCATTCCTTTACTACGAGTACAATTACTATGTGTAAGTGAGTAGTACAAGTTTCAAGAAAGCATATTTGTCCAGATGAATCTGTGCAGAAGTAAAAGCTGGGCATTTGAAGATCAGGTCCGTTGCTGGGCATTTGAAGATCAGTCCGTTGCTGGGCATTGAAGATCAGTCCGTTGCTGGGCATTTGAAGATCAGTCCGTTGCTGGGCATTTGAAGATCAGTCCGTTGCGGGGCATTTGAAGATCAGTCCGTTGCTGGGCATTTGAAGATCAGTCCGTTGCGGGGCATTTGAAGATCAGTCCGTTGCTGGGCATTTGAAGATCAGTCCGTTGCTGGGCATTTGAAGATCAGTCCGTTGCTGGCATTTGAAGATCAGTCCGTTGCTGGGCATTAAAGATCAGTCCGTTGCTGGGCATTTGAAGATCAGTCCGTTGCTGGGCATTTGAAGATCAGTCCGTTGCTGGCATTTGAGGGATCAGTCCGTTGCTGGGCATTTGAAGATCAGTCCGTTGCTGGCATTTGAAGATCAGTCCGTTGCTGGGCATTTGAAGATCAGTCCGTTGCTGGCATTTGAAGATCAGTCCGTTGCTGGGCATTTGAAGATCAGTCCGTTGCTGGGCATTTGAAGATCAGCCCGTTGCTGGGCATTTGAAGATCAGTCCGTTGCTGGGCATTTGAAGATCAGTCCGTTGCTGGGCATTTGAAGATCAGTCCGTTGCTGGGCATTTGAAGATCAGTCCGTTGCTGGGCATTTGAAGATCAGTCCGTTGCTGGGCATTTGAAGATCAGTCCGTTGCTGGGCATTTGAAGATCAGTCCGTTGCTGGGCATTTGAAGATCAGTCCGTTGCGGGGCATTTTGAAGATCAGTCCGTGTGCTGGGCATTTGAAGATCAGTCCGTTGCTGGGCATTTGAAGATCAGTCCGTTGCTGGGCATTTGAAGATCAGTCCGTTGCTGGGCATTTGAAGATCAGTCCGTTGCTGGGCATTTGAAGATCAGTCCGTTGCTGGGCATTTGAAGATCAGTCCGTTGCTGGGCATTTGAAGATCAGTCCGTTGCTGGCATTTGAAGATCAGTCCGTTTAAATGTAAGTGTTGCTCGTTTGGAGATTAATACTTACAGGCTTTGGAACAGTGTGGGGGAGAGCGTTACAGGCTTTGGAACAGTGTGGGGGAGAGCGTTACAGGCTTTGGAACAGTGTGGGGAGAGCGTTACAGGCTTTGGAACAGTGTGGGGGAGAGCGTTACAGGCTTTGGAACAGTGTGGGGAGAGCGTTACAGGCTTTGGAACAGTGTGGGGAGAGCGTTACAGGCTTTGGAACAGTGTGGGGAGAGCGTTACAGGCTTTGGAACAGTGTGGGGGAGAGCGTTACAGGCTTTGGAACAGTGTGGGGAGAGCGTTACAGGCTTTGGAACAGTGTGGGGGAGAGCGTTACAGGCTTTGGAACAGTGTGGGGGAGAGCGTTACAGCTTTGGAGCAGTGTGGGGGAGAGCGTTACAGGCTTTGGAACAGTGTGGGGGAGAGCGTTAACAGGCTTTGGAACAGTGTGGGGGAGAGCGTTACAGGCTTTGGAACAGTGTGGGGGAGAGCGATACAGGCTTTGGAACAGTGTGGGGAAAAGCGTTACTGGCTTTGGAACAGTGGGGGGGAGAGCGTTACAGGCTTTGGAACAGTGTGGGAGAGCGTTACAGGCTTGGAACAGTGTGGGGGAGAGGTTACAGGCTTTGGAACAGTGTGGGGGAGAGCGTTACGGGCTTTGGAACGGGTGTGGGGGAGAGCGTTACAGGCTTTGGAACAGTGTGGGGGAGAGCGTTACAGGTTTTGGGAACAATGTGGGGGAAAGAGCGTTACAGGCTTTGGAACAGTGTGGGGGAGAGCTTTTACAGGCTTGGAACAGTGTGGGGGAGAGCGTTACAGGCTTTGGAACAGTGTGGGGGAGAGCGTTACAGGCTTTGGAACAGTGTGGGGGAGAGCGTTACAGGCTTTGGAACAGTGTGGGGGAGCGTTACAGGCTTTGGAACAGTGTGGGGAGAGCGTTACAGGCTTTGGAACAGTGTGGGGGAGAGCGTTACAGCTTTGGAACAGTGTGGGGAGAGCGTTAACAGGCTTTGGAACAGTGTGGGGAGAGCGTTACAGGCTTTGGAACAGTGTGGGGGAGAGCGTTACAGGCTTTGGAACAGTGTGGGGGAGAGCGTTACAGGCTTTGGAACAGTGTGGGGAGAGCGTTACAGGCTTTGGAACAGTGTGGGGGAGAGCGTGGCATCACTCTAAGTACCAACTGGTATCTACAGAACAGTCGTTGTCACCTCGCTGCTCTACGCTGTGAGACCTGGACACTGTACAGGAAACAACTGATGATTCTGGATCAGTTCCACCTCCGCTGCCTGCGTGAGATCATGGGCATCTCCTGGAGGGACAGGGTTTCCAACACAGAAGTGCTTCGCAGAGCAAAGATGCCTGGTATCGAGGCGCTGATCAAGAAAGTGCAGTTGAAGGGGTTGGGCATTGGTACGAATGGACGACACGCGACTTCCAACACTGGTCTTCTTCTCTGAGCTGGCAGCTGATCAAGGAACACTGGGCGGCCACTCAAACGCTTCAAGGACTGCCTGAAAGTATCACTGGCGGCCTGTGGCATCCCGCTTCAGGGCTGGGAAACACTTGCCACAGACCGCAGTGCCTGCGACTTACTGTCCACCAAGGAGTAAATAGCTTCGAAGAGAAGCGTTTGCAGGAACTGGACCAGAAGCGCCAAGCCCGCAAAGAGAGGAGACCTGACCCAATGACAGCTGTCGCATGCCCACAGTGTGGACGTATCTGTGTGTCCAGCTTTGGCTTGTGCTCACACATGCGGAGTCACTGACGTCTCGTCGACCGCGACGGACATCCATGATTGATTGATTGAATATATAGAGAATTAGGTGTGCCGTTTGGACGCCAGTTAGTGTAAAATTCAGCAGAATTATTTTCAGAACAAATTGTAAAGAGTTGCATTGAGTATCTGAGATCAGACTGTGTATTTGTTGGCCATGTTATGATTAAACAACGTTAAAACTAAATGTTGACTAATTTAAAGATCACTCTGTCTAGAATATAATATCAGGATTGAAGCTCAAACTATGTAGATTTATTTCAAAATGGAGTGACTGAAGGCGGCGAACGAAGCAAGATCAGGAATAGAGTTTTAGAACTTACCGCCAATGACATTGACAAACAAAGCACAAGACAAGACACGATGCATTTCAACCACTTGGGTCTTCATCAGCGAAAAAGTAAATCACATTTAACATGTGGACAGTACAAACTACGAAAAACAAAAAGGGGAATGAAAAATGACTTATCCGTAATTCTTCATGAAGGCGGAAATGACATGAGGCCAGGGGATTATGGGAGAGGAAACAGAGGGGGGGAGGGGGGGGGGGGGTTGCGTCAGGGAGGTGTGTGTGTGTGATATGATAGGGTTGTGTGTCTAGTTTATTAGGATGGTATGATATCTTTGTGATGGTTGTGGTAATGGTGGATAGAAAATGATGGAAAAAAAAAAAAAAAAGGAAAAGGAAAAAAAAAAAAAAAAAAGAAAAAAGGTGTGTGTGTGTGGGGGGGGGGATTTAAGGGGAAGATCAAAACAAAATTAAGATTAGATAGATGGAGGTTGCTGTAACTACTGTATGAAGTGAGTGAAGAGGATGTGGTGGTGGTGTATGTAAGTGTGTGTGTATGTGTGTGTGTATGTGTGTGTGTTGGTAGGGGATATTGCCAACTGATGTGGAAGAGGTGGGTATGTGTGTTTGGTTATTGTTGGATATGATGCCTTGGGGGTGTAGTGTGCCCAGTATCTATCCACCATTACCACAACCATCACAAAGATACATACCATCCTAATAAATAGACACACAACCCTATCTCACACACACACACCTCCCCGACCAACCCCCCCCCCCCCCCCC
>CM031617.1:58838388-58860759 GCA_018398815.1 Conus ventricosus | reverse complement strand
TGGCGTCAGCCCATGCTTCGCTGATGCGTACGCCAGCCCGCACGGCATCAGGGAGCAGTCATGTCAAGTCGTACAAGGCAGCCAACCACTAGACGAGTCACTACTGTCCGAGTCCCTCGTGAGTGCTCGATGCGTGATCTGATTCAACACACGCAGGACACCACTATTAAGCCCTCTACAGAAGCCTTGCTTAGTCGCGAGCCAGCGTGAGTGAGCTCTCCCTCCGGAGGGCGCGACTACCTTCGCCCAACGACAGTCCCCATGAATTTGCCAACACAGGTGACAGCAACAGTGTCAAACCAAGGGCAAACACGTGACGATAAATCGAAACTGTGGTCACCATAAGAGCAGGACTTCAAGAGTCACAGAATTTGAGACGTTTTTTTAATGCCGTCGATGAGAATGAGGATGACGAAGACGATGCAAGGATTTACACTTTGATCTGAGATTGCATGACAGGGTTGTGCTCTATGCTTACTTTTAAAATATATTCCGAAAACCTTTAAATGCTGACACCTGCAGTGTTGGTCCAGAAAGTTGAGCAACACTCTCAGAGACTTGGAACTCAACTGTGTCTCGACTGTGTGGTCCCAGTCTTCCCAACTAAGCCCATAGCAAACTCAAGTGTGGGAGAAAAACTCCACAAATACATGGATCTGGTGGGAGTCGAACCGATGACTCCCAGCTGAGAGGTCCGTGACGCTAACCGCTTCACCACGGTGGCTCGTTGAGGAGCGTCGTTTCATACAGGATGGAAGATAGAAACCTGTAAATCGATTTCTTTTAGGAAGAACCGCAGAAGAAGAAAGTACATTACAAATATCCAATAAACGCCCAGCAGCATAAATCTCGAGGGTAGGAAAAGTCGAGCGAAGAAAGGCAACCCTACCTCGTGGTTAAACACGGTAACTCCATTTTTTAGAGTTCCGGGAAAATCGCCGTTTTTGTTTTGTCTGATGGTGTAACTCTCCAATAATTCCACATTTGCAAAGGTCCTGTTTTGTCATTAAAGCTACAAAAAGTCTACGTGAAAACCTGATTTTTTTTTAACATGTGATTGATTTATGTCTACCGACAGGTGGACATCACTCCCGAATGGTCTCTGTCCAAACATAGAGACCAGCAGGCTGTGTCAATTTTGGAGCCAGGTAAGGAGTATAACTATGAAACAGCATTCAGGTATTTAAAGCCGTCCAAACATAGAGACCAGCAGGCTGTGTC
This sequence comes from Conus ventricosus, assembly GCA_018398815.1. Taxonomy (NCBI): domain Eukaryota; kingdom Metazoa; phylum Mollusca; class Gastropoda; order Neogastropoda; family Conidae; genus Conus; species Conus ventricosus. The sequence continues at coordinate 58,859,538 of CM031617.1, read as the reverse complement.
AATTTTGGAGCCAGGTAAGGAGTATAACTATGAAACAGCATTCAGATATTTAAAGATCTGAGAGCGTCTTGTTTGTCAAAGTAGTTAATCAGTATGTAATTACCAGGCGCGTGAATGTTCCTAATGTGATGTGCAGGTGTGTCCGTGGAAGCCATTTGAAAAAAAAGGTGAATGCGTGTGTGTCTAAATCACCTTGTAATGAACAGGCATACACTCGATTAGAAGAGCTCTATGTTTGAAATATTAAATGAAAAACATGCTTTTGTTTTTTTAGGGATCTCTCTCTCTCTCTCTCTCTCTCTCTCTCTCTCTCTCTCTCTCCTCTCTCTCTCTCTCTCTCTTGTACTCCGCTGTCCTTCATCTTTGTATGTCTGTCCAGCGCCGGATCAGTGCCATGAGAAAAGAGGTCCTTCCCCAGTGGGGGTAGGAGGGACAAAATGGCAAAATATCTCTTACGTACTTTGTCATAGACCTTTTTGATATTGAGAGAGCTTCTTCTTTTAACTCAGTTTTTGACCTCGGTTTCTGTTTCCACAGAAGCTGGCAGCCCTCACGTGGTGTCCTCGAAGGCACAGATAACGATGAAGGAGCTGCCATACTCTACGAGTCCTTTTCTGGACGTGCCAGTTGGTTGTCATTTGATTGTCTTATATTTGGCCAGTGTTTTACGAATGTCTTTGCATGTGCATTGGGTGGGCGTTATAAAGTAACTCCATTTTACCATTGTTTGGCATGGTGTGTGATGAAAGCAAGTGTCTTTGTTTCTGAGAGATGTGTAGAAAATCACTAAATGCTGCACAGGATTGAGTAAAATACTCAATATATACTGCACAGGAATGTATTTCAGCAATACAATCAGTTGAAACAAACAATGCAATATAATACAATGAATACAATAAGCTTAAACATACAGACAAACAACAAGAATTAAAAGAACACTTCTGCAGAAGTTTATACATAAAGACAAATATCAGTTTGCAATCTTCATTCGAGTGATACGGAAATACTGAGGGAAAATATGTGGGCTTTGCAATTCCTGAAAGACTAATGGAAATCTTCAGAATGTCTGTGGACAATTAAGGACCTTACAGAGATTTACATTTTCGTTTGGGAAAATCTACGACAGTCGAATTAAGTGTCATGTTCATTTTAAGTACCTCCCGATTTTTCAACTGAAACAATTTAATTGAGAACATCTCTGACACGCGAATTTAATGTTGTGATCAATGTTAGTCATTCCCAGTTTTTCAACGAAAGCAGACGAGTTTTTACATCTTGAATTATTTTCGTTGAAAATGTGTTTGAACGCTTTCCTAGGTAATGTGTATGCTCAGTGTGAAAGTATGTTTTGTGTTTGTTGCAGTGATTGCTGTGATGTTACGGTTATGTGATATGTTTTTTTTCTAGGTTTTCAAAATGTCTCTTGTTTATAACTGAGAAATGTTCATATGTGTATTTTGCTGCTGGTCACTTGTGGTTCCTCAGACTACCTCTCGATTTTGAAAGAAATGGCAAACAAAGCATGTATGGCAAAAGTAAATTTCGACCTTTTCGCGGGCATAAAAACTGCGTTCGTGGACAGGCTGAAGACCTTTCTTAGCTTAACGAATTTTTTTTTTATTCCAATCAGGTCTTCAAGGTCGCCACCTCGATCCTTGTCTTTGTTCTTAATGGCCCAATCTCTTGGTTCGCGATCAAGTATCTGTGAGATTTTTGCGTACTTCGCCGATCCAACGTTCGAGGGAAAAAAAATCGCAACGAATGCTTTGGGAACGTTTAGATTCTAGCGAAGGAGGTAGTCACGTCAGGCTCTCCTCTCATAGAAATCAAATTATTGATTGTCGGATCATTCTGTGCTGGAAATCAGTTTGTGACTGGGGTGACCTAAATTTTCTCCTTGATTCGTAAGTGAACATTTCATTTGGTAAGCCCGCAGAACCTAATTCGCAGTGGTTTGGAAATAAATACATGTATTTAGATAAAGAGGCCGTTAATATCGATTCCACAGCCTGTTTAGAACGATTTTAAGCTGAGCAGGTCTAACAAATTATCTCGGTCAAAAACTAGCGAGCATTTGTGTAAAGGGGTGTTCTCTTCTTTGATAAACTCTCGTTCAAACTTCTCTTAAGAATCGAGCTGTAGTTCGTCGTAACTCGGCGACTACTGCGAGAGAATCATGGATGGCAGACTTCAGTTGAGAAAGAAACTGTTTCGTCATTAGTCCATGATCTTGGTACATAAGAAGTGGTTCGTTCAGTTGAAAACGGCCCTGAACGAATGGAAGGAACAGGAATTGTTAATACATAGAAAAAAAAAACAACGTTTTGACCCCGAAGTCTTAAACATGGAAATAAATTGACTTAGCTGCACTGTCCTTTTTGTTTGATTGGTTACCACTTGGACTTCTTTCGCGTCAGCTCCGGCTTACATTAATTTACTTTTACTTTAGCATTTTTTTCATGCATAATACTACAAAAAAAATAAGCACAAAGAGACTAGATTTCGTAAATTAGTTTTAAAATACGATAAATAACAAACAGAAGAATTAATAACATATCTTATCGATGTATTTTCTTGCAGAAAAAAATCTTTTTGATCGCGGTAAAGTGTCAGTTATCAAAGGAAAAAGTTCGACTGTTTGATCTGTAAGTACATTGTTTAATGATTACTGTAGCTTCCCTTTAATGATGTTTTTAATAAGAAAAGTTGCAGAGTGAGTTGAATATTCTGTCTGTGCTCGTCATGCAAGCGTACACATTTTAGAACACAAGAAGTTAAACAAGTCCACTCACGTATGATCTTTAGCTTTGAGACAATTTGGAAACGCTATTCAGCTCCATTTTTAAAAATCAAATCGCTGTCCACAAGGTTCCAGGAGAGAAGGGACCTCCCCATGCTGAATGGTGAGGAGCTGGAGATGACCACAGAACAGCTTGAAGACGATCTGAGGCTGACGCTGCAAGACCTCATGCCTGACGCTCAAACGGTGTCCGCGGGTTCACCTTTGCTTCCCAGGCACGGTAAGTTAACTCGTGTTCGTCTTAAAGCGTGAAGACTAGAGAGGCAGCAAGGCAATAAACAACGAGACTGTCATTATCAGTTCTACTAGAGCAATTCAGTGTCAGAGAAGAGAAGGTCGTAGACATGGTTTGAAAGATGCTAATGCAGTCATGGATCTCCACAGCCATCTCAGCAGTGCTGCTGGACGGGTTAGAGGCGTCGAGACCAGCCCAGAACTTTTAGGATGACTGTCAGGCTATACCCAGCAGTCCAAGCGAAACCACTCATCACTAGTTCTGTGTCTTGAAACAGACGCCTCAGAGTTCGTTATGGATATTTTGCAGCTTCACAAAAGAAGGGCGAATGCATTTCGATGATATAACGGTAAAGAGAAGAATCGTCGTGTACATTTCTGTCACTGTAGGAAAGAGATGTGATCTGAAGCATGCTATACACTATGTGCTCGCCATTGAAATCCACGTTGTTAGAGTTCTGAGGTTTTTTTCTACTTTATTGTAAGCAGACTTTGAAGAGTGTACTAAAATCGGGAACGTTGTGCTGTGTTGATATGAAACTGGAAATTTAAAGAAGGAAATAAGGACGAAACTTGCTGCGATAGAGGAATTGCATCTGTGCGACAAAATATAAACACTGAGTCATTGTTTAAAAGTGGTTTCAAAACAAACGAGAAGATAGTATGTATACAGGTGTGAGTTTATATCTGTCTGTCTGTCTGTCTATCTATCTATCTATCTATTATATATCTATCTATCTATCTATCTATCTATATCTATCTATCTATCTATCTATATCTATCTATTTATCTAGGGCCTATCCGTCTCCCTATCTATCTATCTATCTATCTATAAATCAATCGATCTATCTTATAAATCGATCGATCGATGTACTTTATCTATCGATCTGTCTGTCTTTCTATCTATCTATCTAGCATCTATCTGTCAGTCTATTTTTTCTAACAAACAATATACTATAAACTATATTATATATATATAATCTAGAGAGAGAGAGAGAGAGAATTTTAAAAGCCACTAAAAACCCAAGACCCCTTCCCACCCCCCCACCCCACAATTCAAACATTTTGACTTTTAAACTGTTCCTCTGTTCACGTTTTTAAAGAGGGAGGTTTGCAGATAGTTGTTAGTAAACTGACAATGAAACTTGCTGTATTAATACAAAAAAAAAGACTATTGACGTACAAACAGGGAATACAGTTTCGAGGGGACGGGGGGGGGGGGGGGGGGGTATTTTAAAAAAGACAAAAGGGAATGGGGGGGGGAAGCAGGGATGAAGAGGAAGGAGGAGAGGGGAGGATGCGTCCTTTGAGATGTTTGCTTGCAGCTGAATTTTAAGAGTCTGAAGCGCCAATGTTTCCAGTCTTCCTTAAATTTTTGGTGTAGCTTGATGGGGGGACAGAAAGCCTGAAATTTAACGTATAGAAATTTTTGGATGGCAAATAGTCCATTCTTCAGACAATATACAAAATTTTCGTCAAATTTGAAGTTGGCTTCACAAGATCTCTGTCTGTCTGTCTGTCTGTCGTCTGTCGCTCTCTCTCTTCCCCTCTCTCTCTCTTCTCTCTCTCTCTCTCTTCTCTTCCTCTCCCCTCAAATCCGTCCTGTTCTCTTCGACTCTCCCCCCTCTCATCCCACTCATTTCGCTTCTGTTTCAGAATCAGAACGTACTTGCTTCTTCCCCCTTTACTCCCTTATCTTCTACTTCCTGTTCCACCCGCATTTCTCCTTCCCTTCGCCCTTCTTCTTTCTTCTGTAGAAAACCCTTTTCAAGGATGTAATTGTCATTAGTATTTCTTGCGATTTCTATATTACGTGAGTTAGTCAACGCTTTTCCTTAACATTGTCAAAGTTTTGCTTCGGGTGTTTGTAAAGACCGGCCCCCAGAGCGAGGGGACAGAACGCCCGAGAAAGCAGCACCAGAGAAGGTGGAAGGAAAGAGCGGGGAGAAAGAAAGAAACAAAACGACCAGGCCGAGGACCTGGATCGCACGCAATGGGAAAACCAAACACTCCGAAACGACCCACAGAGCAGGTTGTCGACATGTGTTTGCTTCCATGTTGGGGTCTGTTCTTTGTTTTCGTTTGTTTCATTTCATTTTCTTGAACCTTTTCTCTCCTGTCTGTGTTTTCGTTTTTTACTTTGTTTTCACCCTGTCATTTCTTCAGGTTTGTTTTCACCCTGTCATTTCATTCAGGTTTGTTTTCACCCTGTCATTTCATTCAGGTTTGTTTTCACCCTGTCATTTCATTCAGTTTGTTTTCACCCTGTCATTTCATTCAGGTTTGTTTTCACCCTGTCATTTCATTCAGGTTTGTTTTCACCCTGTCATTTCATTCAGGTTGTTTTCACCCTGATCATTTCATTCAGGTTTGTTTTCACCCTGATCATTTCATTCAGGTTTGTTTTCACCCTGTCATTTCATTCAGGTTTGTTTTCACCCTGTCATTTCATTCAGGTTTGTTTTCACCCTGTCATTTCATTCAGGTTTGTTTTCACCCTGTCATTTCATTCAGGTTTGTTTTCACCCTGTCATTTCATTCAGGTTTGTTTTCACCCTGTCATTTCATTCAGGTTTTTTTCACACCTGTCATTTCATTCAGGTTTGTTTTCACCCTGTCATTTCATTCAGGTTTTGTTTTCACCCTGTCATTTCATTCAGGTTTGTTTTCACCCTGTCATTTCATTCAGGTTTGTTTTCACCCTGTCATTTCATTCAGGTTTGTTTTCACCCTGTCATTTCATTCAGGTTTGTTTTCACCCTGTCATTTCATTCAGGTTTGTTTTCCCCACACTGTCTTTCATTCAGGTTTGTTTTCACCCTGTCATTTCATTCAGGTTTGTTTTCACCCTGTCATTTCATTCAGGTTTGTTTTCACCCTGTCATTTCATTCAGGTTTGTTTTCACCTGTCATTTCATTCAGGTTTGTTTTCACCTGTCATTTCATTCAGGTTTGTTTTCACCCTGTCATTTCATTCAGGTTTGTTTTCACCCTGTATTTCATTCAGGTTTGTTTTCACCCTGTCATTTCATTCAGGTTTGTTTTCACCCTGTCATTTCATTCAGGTTTGTTTTCACCCTGTCATTTCATTCAGGTTTGTTTTCACCCTGTCATTTCATTCAGGTTTGTTTTCACCCTGTCATTTCATCAGGTTTGTTTCACCCTGTCATTTCATTCAGGTTTGTTTTCACCCCTGCATTTGATCAGGTTTGTTTTCAACCCTGTCATGTCATTCAGTTTGTTTTCACCCTGTCATTTCATTCAGGTTTGTTTTCACCCTGTCATTTCATTCAGGTTTGTTTTCACCCTGTCATTTCATTCAGGTATGTTTTCACCCTGTCATTTCATTCAGGTGTGTTTTCACCCTGTCATTTCATCAGGTGTGTTTTCACCCTGTCATTTCATTCAGGTTTGTTTTCACCCTGTCATTTCATTCAGGTTTGTTTTCACCCTGTCATTTCATTCAGGTTTGTTTTCACCCTGTCATTTCATTCAGGTTTGTTTTCACCCTGTCATTTCATTCAGGTTTGTTTTCACCCTGTCATTTCATTCAGGTTTGTTTTCACCCTGTCATTTCATTCAGGTTTGTTTTCACCCTGTCATTTCATTCAGGTTTGTTTTCACCTGTCATTTCATTCAGGTTTGTTTTCACCCTGTCATTTCATTCAGGTTTGTTTTCACCCTGTCATTTCATTCAGGTTTGTTTTCACCTGTCATTTCATTCAGGTTTGTTTTCACCTGTCATTTCATTCAGGTTTGTTTTCACCCTGTCATTTCATTCAGGTTTGTTTTCACCCTGTCATTTCATTCAGGTTTGTTTTCACCCTGTCATTTCATTCAGGTTTGTTTTCACCCTGTCATTTCATTCAGGTTTGTTTTCACCTGTCATTTCATTCAGGTTTGTTTTCACCCTGTCATTTCATTCAGGTTTGTTTTCACCCTGTCATTTCATTCAGGTTTGTTTTCACCCTGTCATTTCATTCAGGTTTGTTTTCACCCTGTCATTTCATTCAGGTTTGTTTTCACCCTGTCATTTCATTCAGGTTTGTTTTCACCCTGTCATTTCATTCAGGTTTGTTTTCACCCTGTCATTTCATTCAGGTTTGTTTTCACCCTGTCATTTCATTCAGGTTTGTTTTCACCCTGTCATTTCATTCAGGTTTGTTTTCACCCTGTCATTTCATTCAGGTTTGTTTTCACCCTGTCATTTCATTCAGGTTTGTTTTCTTTCCAATCATTTTGTTTGTTTGACTGTCGTCATCACGTTTTTGTTAATAGATATCGGCGTCATTCAAATATCACAAAACGAAACTTCTAACTAGGTTGAATGACAAGTGTATGGCACACTGTAATTCAATTCAGTTACTCAATATTTAAGGATATATGCGGACATAGAAGAGTTCATAGCCGAACGGTTGGAAACAACCCCCTCTCTCCCCCGAGATACTGACTGTAACTTCTTTTGTACGAAACTTAGAAAGAGAGGGGGCTAGTTACCGCCAAGGACACAGACAACATAAATGATAATGATAAATAAACTGAACTAAAAGAAAAAGAATAAAAAACAAAAATTAAAATAAAAATTAAATGAAATAAAGTAGAATAGATTAATAAGTAAAAAAATTAAATATACATAAATAAAGTAAAATAAAATCAAGTAAAATAAAGTAAATGAAATAAAATAAATAAAATAATTTTATTTTATTTTACTTTATTGATTATATATTCTTATTTATTTACTTATTTATTATTTTACTTTATTCTGTTTTATTTTGATTTTGATTTTTTTATCATTTTTATTCATTTTTTAAAATTTATCATTATCATTATTTTTATTACTTCTTCCCCCATGATCCTCTGCTGGGTGGCCCCGTTTCCGCCTGGCGGCCATTTTGACCATGACTAAATAAGTGTCTTTTTTTTCTTTCTTCATCTTCACTGTCCTAAACATTATTTGTTTTTCGCCAGAAGAAGACCCAAGAGGTCGAAATGCATTGCGTCTTGTCCGTGCTATGTTGTCTGTGTCCTTGGCAGTAACTACCCCCTCTCTTTCTACATTTTCCTCCATTTCCGCCTCATCACTCGTTTAAAACTCTTCCATGTACGGTTCAGGACAGCAGTTTTGAGCTGGAGCCGCCGCCGACAGATGTCGTCATTACTCCACGACGTCCTCGTCGTACCCGCCGTGAGCTGTTCGTGGACGTGGACAAGGAGATGCCCAGGTCCAAGATCAGACACAACCATCACGAGCCGAACCACCTGCAGAAGTTGTATGTATTCGGGTTTGCTGACTTTTTGCTTTTGAGGGGGGGGGGAAAGGAGAAAGTAGGAGACGTATGTCTCGGCTGTGTGCCTTCCTCTGTGTTTCTTTTCTTTTTTTTTTCAAAATTCCACCGAGGGGAAGAATTGTTTTTACCTGATCTGCTGTTTCTTTTTTTTTTTTTTTTTTAAACATTTTAGCAATATCACACAAAAACAGCCGAAGGGATTTAACGACACTTCCTCAAAGATGAAATATTACGCAAGTACGAACTTTTACACACATTGGTGTGCGGTCGGATTCAAATAATCTTTTCCACATCTCGAGGTCGGGACTTTTCGATAAATTTTTACAGACTTTTAAAGAAATAATGCATGGGTGAAAATATTGTGGCGGGTCAGCTATTGATATCTATAAACGTGTTAGCTTTGGTGCGGATCTGCATTCCCGTTTGCAATGAGCGAAAGGTTGTTCCCTCTTGGCAGAAACCTGCGCTGTGTCGAGTGGTCCATCCTGTATGATGTGTCGACATGGGTTTCCTCACTGGTTATTGGTTTCCCTTTTCTGGGAAAAAACACTGCGATGCAGGGTCGCTTTTCCCAAAGATTTGATTTCTGAGGATAATGTTACTTGTATGGGTTTCGCTCTTTCAGGACTGGTATCGACCAAGTGAAGGACCCCACCTGCACATCTTTTCCACACTCCTGGCTCCTCAAGAGGTGGTTAACTGGTGGTCTTTTAGTACGAATGTGTCAATGCACATAGTTGTGCCTGCCTGTGCTAAGTGTCGGTGAGACAGCTATGAACAGGAACAACGCTTTAAAAGCAAGTGCTTCGAAAACATTGACATAGCATGTACCCCTCCCCACTTTCTGGGCCTCACGAATCCCCACCCCACCCCTTTCCTACATTCCCTCCCCTGCTCAGAAACACTCATAGAGAGAGAGAGGGGGGGGGGGGGGGGTTACTTGAAAATGTTTCTGAGTTGAAAATTACATTATCACCACACACACAACACACACACACACACACACACACACCAAAACACACACACACACACATACAGACACACACACACACACACACCACAACACACACACACACACACACACACACACACACACTAGAAATATAGGGGCTTACTCGTGCACAAAAACACTCACACACACACACACACACACACACACACAACACACACACACACACACACACACACCCCACATGTACACACGCAATCTCTCTACTGTGCTCGCACTCTCACACATACACACGCGTAATGCGCTCACATGTAGTCCAGATGGGAAAAAAATCGCCACTGATTTAAAAAAGTCGTGGGTAAGTACAAATCGAACACCTCGTAAGTCGAACCAGCCATTCGCGATAACCATATGAAACTAATGAAGATGACAATTTAATATATGTTTATCATTTTCATCTGTAGCTTCAAAACAACTGATACCGTCAAGCACAAGATTTAGTAGGAGTATTGTCAAAACGAAAATAACTTCCCCTTTTTATGTCTCGGTTTTTGAAAAGAAAATGTTGATTTCCATGTGCTGGCCGCTGTTTTGAGATGTAATTGAGGTCATGTGTGAACATGTGTATTCGGGAGATTAGAGTAAAGGGAAGGATCTGGGTAAAGGAGGAAATAGAGCCATTTTTTGTCCAACATACAACAGGCTTAGCTACTTTAGGTGTAGTTAGACATAGGCATCGTAGCCCTCCCCCTTCCCCCATTATTACCCCCTAATCCCGAGAGCCCACATCCCGCCCTGTCCTAAATACATTTGAACACTGGCATGTATGGATGCCAGAGCACAGCACTTGTTCTCAGCGAAATGATAAATCCCACCAGCCTAATTTTTCCTCACGAAATGTTGATGTTGTAAACATATTTTTCATAACACAAAAATAGCCTTCAAGATCACGCTGTAACTGTAGCGCATATGATTGATACGAATTGTGTTTTGTGATTAGGTATTGCCAGAAACCCCCATTTTCGACGCTTGTGGATTCAGAAACTGTCAGAGTAAGGAAACGGAATCGGCGGACAAAATTGACTGGGTTCTTCCTGTGGATAGTAAGTATTATATATAAACAGATGGGCGCTTCGTTGTTCTTGTTGCTTTTTTTGCTAGCCTTTTTAAACCACTTTATCAGTGAATGCTGCTATAGACATACAGTGCAGCTGCCTCTCTTACACGGGTATAAAGAGCAAAAACTAAGGAAAGCTAGGTGTCTTGCTTTCGAAATTTATTCTGTTAGATGTTTACCACTTCTTGCACCTTTGATCAGTTCTGAACCTGTCTATATCTGCTAAAGTCATCTCAAACGCCACTTCTATCACCTTACTAGTGGAAAAAACAGGTTCAAAATTCTGGGACATATTCGTAAAACTAACGAAGTGACTTTGTGATAGCTTGCATTTTTTTGAGAACAAAAGACAAATCTGTCTGATGTTACCATATTATGGCTGAACCTTTCAAAGTTCAATAGTTATAGTCAGAAAGAGACTATGTTTTGGCTGCCAAAAGGGCAGCGTTGGAATTCACAAGATACCAGACATTAATATTCTATGACAGACCTAGTGATAAACTGTGTTCAGATATGTTTTATGATATGTGACTTATTAGTTCCCGAAAGAGATAAAAACTTTTCCTCTTATATAATGTTTTACGGAAGAGAGGTTAACTGCGTGCTTAAAGATGTAATTTATTTGCTTTTTGTGAACCGTGTGAGGAATTGACCATGATAAAGGGACGACGCCGATGTGGCACTCATGGTAAGCTGGGCTTTAATCAAGATACATTAAACTTAAATTCGGCAATATCTCGTTCATACCCAAGCTGTATGTGCTTCGGTTGGCCTAAACTAATGCAACTTTGCTTAGTTGCTTTTTTGCTGTCTTGTCTTCCACGGTGCTTTAGTGGCATGACTCCCACGCCGTTCATTTCTTCTCCCATTCACAGCCACACCATACCTTATCCGGCCGCACATGCGGCACCGGCAATCCACATAGAACAGTCGGTTTCGAGTCCTCATAAGAGAAACCACCAGAAGAGACACGGCGTTGCTGTCAGATAGTCTCAGCAGTGTCTGTTCTGATCCAGCATACCCAGGAACCCGTACTAGGCTCCCCATCGACGATGGTAATCGTCGTCAGCCTGAGACCTCATCCACATCCATCCAACGACAATCACCATGACCATGCTGACACAAAAAGAGCCCAACACGAGCTCACCAAGAGCATAAACATGGGGAGGAAGTCCAAACTGAGGTCACTATGAATGCAGGGCGTGAATGGCAACAGAATTTGAGACACGTTGATCGACGATCATGAAGGTATTGCTGTGGTGTTCCACTCTGGACAGAGACTACATGACAGTACCTGTGCTGTACTTTTATTTTCATTTTTAAAACAATCCCGGTGACAACCAATCCCGAGAAGTACAGACACCTGCCGTGTTGGTCAGGAAATTTGAACAACACTTGAGATGCTTCCATATAGTAGATGTGGTTCCAGTTTTCCTATATGAGCCCATAATCAACTCATTTCTTTGTGAGAACCGGCCCGGCCAAAAATTCCACACACATATGGCTGCGATGGGAATCACTTGAATCTGCGACCTCCCATGGCCCAGTCCGCAATCTTGCCACGCTTTCTACTGTGAAGGGCGGTTGGTAGGCACGAGATTTTATATTTCCATTGAAGACTAAGCCTTTGATTAGTTATGATTTGACGAGGATATTTAACGAACAAAGGGAAAATGGATAAATTTGTTTTACATCGATATAGAAGTGATTGTTGTCAATCTTTAATGATTTTGTTTTTGCTTTTAAGGTTTATTTCTTCACATGCATTTTCATGTGAATGAGGGTGCCACGTTTCGTTCAAGGTGTAGAAAAAAGTTCCCTCCCGGCTTTAGAGGTGCCATTTTCAGGCTCAGACCAGAAATCTGGCGTCTGAACGTCCGAAATCACCCTTAAATGGAGTCGTCCATAGTTGGCAAACTGCTCTCAGCATGATCCTTTTGAGGCCCGAGGTTTTCTCAGCTTTGCCATGTTTTCTTCGCGTAAACAAGGGAGAACTGATTTGCCTCCTGTAAACAAGGGAGAACTGATGGACCTGCGCGCAGTAATAAACAGTTCGGATGAATCAAAACCCGATCTGGGCATCACGGGAAACCCGTTTTCAGTCGCTGTTTACACCCTGCGCTCTGTCGTTCGGTATGTCAGCAGGTAAGAGTTTAACATTATTGAGAACGTTGGTGAGTGAGACAAGGTATGTGAGAACTCGAATCGAACGGGAAATGGAGGGGAAAGTGGTCTTGGCTTCATGAAAGTAGTGATTAAGGAGTGAACACGTTTTAAAATCTGGACAAAGATGGATGTGACGGGTCTCCGACGCTCCCCCTCGTTATTAAAATATGATTTTCATATTCAGGGATGCAGGGGGTTATAGACAGAAGTATTTACGCTTTCACAACCAAAATGCGCTCTCGCATAGGCACACGCACTCTGTCACTCACATCGGGCCCGCACAAAGGTGACGGGAAACCAATAACATTTCATAGAAAATAATCAACTTTTATTCAACTTGACTCCGAGCCCCACCCGTCACTACACAACACAACTATCTGTATCATACAACAATGTAAACAGCATACAGACAATTTCATAAATCGCATCCCCTGTTCTTCAGTTGTTCTTACTTAGCCAGGAAAGACAATGTTCCACTATTCTGTTTGCACACTTATAACCTTAAGAACAAATAAACGTCCATAACTTGCCAGCATTCCTTGGTTGACCAGTTTCTCTCATCCCACTTTGCGACTATGAGCTGAAGCTGCCACACCGTTGTGTCCTCCCGATTGGCCAAATCCCAGTTGGGGGACACTGGCAACGTAGCTTGAGTCGCACCCTCGCACTGAGTCTCCCGGACTCCACCACACTTCGCCCTCTCCACAGAAAGGGCTCCTGTCGGCCTCTCCCACAGGTCTTCTCTGCTGCAAACACCCCACCGTTGTCTGGCAGCTCCCTGTCTAGGCTCCACAGGTTGACACGTCTTGCTGTCGACCGTCCCCACACGGGAGACAATTCTTCTCGTCGTCGGCTCCGAGGCTACAGCAACCTCCACTGTCTTACGTCCCCACCCAGGAGACAACAAGGCGACAGCTAACCTCTGCTTCACGCTGTATTTTCTTGAGCCCTCAGCAAGACGGGCGAGTTCACTTTCCCTTAAGTGAGTCACACACTTCCTGGTTTTCCAAGCACCTTATATTCGTTCTCAAGAAAGAGAGAACCCGAGTTTAACTGGCTCAACCAATGGAATCACTGGCACACACACATCACACGATTTGTACCAATAAATCCCCAAGTTATTTTTATTCCACCAATGGAATCACTAGTCACCTACACATACACACACACCACAGCTGCTAGCGCCAACAAAGACTTGGGCACCCAGTGGTTAATGCATAACCTCCTATTCAAACTCATGTTCGATTCCCCAAGCTACCCATTGAACTACAGCCTGGACCTCTCTTCCAGCCATGACTGATGCTTCAAGTATTTACTACCTCTATAGACAACAAGGCGCAAACCACTCGATAGGCCGCAGCCTTCCATTCATTCCTCAGAACAAGGACGACTGAATGGTCGCTGTACTCTGCCTGCAGGCTGACGGTCACCTACCCGTGACGGTCACCTGACACGATTGCCTTTCCTTCAGGCCCACTGAAGAACCCAGTGAATAGCCAGCCAGTGGTCGGACTGGACACTCCTCTACCCAGGACCAGCAGGTCGGCAACTCCTTGTCAATATCCCTTGGACATGCGAAACACTTTCCAGCACTCTCCCTCCTTCAGTATACGACTCGGGGTATCCCCCCCTGGTGATGCCTGAATTCGCACACTTGAAGACCCAAGGAACGTGCTCTCAACAACAGCAACTACCCTTAATTTGCCTAAATGCTCGAGAACATTCGGCCGACTCATTACACCCCCGTACTAAGAATGTTGTTCCAATCAACATTTCCTCCAGGACGAATGTTCTCCAATTGGATAAAACAAACTCAGTTGCATGGGTCAATATAACAGTACTACCCCTATACTTCAAAACATCATTCCATCAACATCTCTAACATGAATAATGTACCCAATTAAAACCAATAGATCGATCAAATAATCCAAAGATCACTCTTTGGTCAGTCATAACGACTGTGCACAACATTTAACTCTAACCTGGCTCACATATAATCAAGAACTCTGTCCATAGCGTTAGCTATCAGCATGTCCATACATGTTAATTAATCACTCCATTCACTTCTAATATAGCACAACCATGATTACCACAACATCCAAATTCAGGTGTGTGGCCCAGCCTACTTAACATCAAAATCAATTCAGGCGTGTGGCCACAATCCACAAGGACAAGATTCAAATTCAGGCGTGTGGCCCAGCTTACGTAACATCAAAATCAAATTCAGGCGTGTGGCCCCAATCTGCTCACACGGTCTCACACACAATATGCAAATCAAACATTTATCCTATTCACAACATAAGGACATTTTCACACTTTTCCGAGCTGTGACAAAACAACATGAGCAAACAGATATCAACCAGAAAAATCATAACACGTGAGCATGTACTCAACCCCGCCCCATAATGGGCAGTGAACAAAAGCAACATAAATCAAAAACTGAAAAATAACACATGAACATAGGCTCAACCCCGCCCTATACTGGGCAATCAAAATCAATAACCCAGCTGGCCAGCTACATTATTTACACAGTAGCTGTCCGTAACAGATGACTGCTCACACCACCACCACAATCACAGCAGCCCGTAGGCATTGCTCCTACCATTGTCCTGCTTCTGTTGTTCACACTACGAGAGCAACACCCAGGAGCATTACTCCAACCCTTGACCTACTCCTGCCCCTCTCAATCTTGACCGCCGTTTGTGGCTCGCCAATAGTACCTTGGGCAGATAGTTTGCGCATTCCAGGCTTTACAAGAGAGTCAGAGCACCTTTCACACAGTTTAGTCCTTAATAAAGGAGCGCGTGAAAATCTGCGCGATCCTCTTCTAGCCTGTCGCACCCATGCACTGCGACGACGATCATCTCCCCTTTTCAAAATGTTATGAGATGATCCCTCACTCATCTTATCCGAACTGATTTTCCTTCTCTCTGTGGAAATTCCTTGGTTCGAATCCCGCTCATGGCCTATGCCCATTACTTGATGAGCCTTATTTACTTTACCCTTTCCTGACACTGGATTATCTGCTCCTTTGAGCTGACTGTCTTTGGCGTTTCCTAACCATAGCTGGTCACGTCGACCTTCTTGCCATGCGTTATTACTGCCTCCCTGGTCCCAACCCAGCTGCTGGTTCCAGTTACTCTGTGGTCCATGTTGGCCCCGACCCTGAGGTCCGCCACCATGGCTCCTAAATTTCTGACTGCCACGGCAACGCCAACAACTTTTTGAACCACCACTACGGCCACCATGGCCCACTGCACCGCCACTACGGCCTATTTCATGGTCCACTGCACCACCCCCACGGCCACCTTCATGGCCCACACTAGCTCTACTGCTAGCGGCGCCTGTGCACTCCACCTGCGTTCTGTTTACTTTCCTACCCTGCACTGCCCTTGCTTTCCCTACTTGACTGGCAGCCTGGTTAGGCTTCGGGAGGATGTACCTACCCCCTAACAAAGCTGGATAGGGAAGATTGTTTTGCACTGCTGCAGTGATAGTACCCCTGACAAACTCTGACTCTACTCTGACACGGGCCAAAGGTAGCCGATTAATTCTTCCATCTGCATATCGCACGCAGGTGGTTTCCCCGGTATAGTCTGTCTCTCTCACAAAACCGGCTCTACCATTGCCGCTAGAGTCAGTCCTGTATCTAATAAGCAGGTCACCGGCTTCCCGTTTACTACTGCCCTAGTATTTGGTGGCGGTACTCTGCCTTGCTGTTGAATTGTATCAACGGCAACAACTGAGTGTATTCGCACTCCGCTACATTCCTTGGCGATATGACCCTCTCGCCCACATTTAAAACATGTGCGTTTCACTCTACCATTCTCTTCAATCCCACTGTTGCCACGAGACTTAGAATGCGTTTCTAACCGCGGTCTCGCCTCCTGTTTGTAGGGAGTCGGTGAATCACTCCCTGACTGTGTGGTCTGGGCATTACGGGTCGACTGGGTTTGATCCCCTCATCCCATTACGCTGATCATGGGCAGATTCATACCTGTCTGCAACTTTCACTAACTCCTCTAAACTTCCTAATTCTCTTTCCCCCAAGAATACTGTGAGATCCTTCCGACAAGTGGAGAGAATTTGCTCCTTAACGATCTCCTCCCTCAAAGATTCAAAAGTTTGTTCGATGTTCCCTAACCTTATCCATTTGTCAAAGAGAGCCCTAAGCCGATAAAGGAACTGTACGTGCGTCTCACCTGATTTACGAACGGTTTCTCTGAACAATTTCCTATATCTATCGGCGGTTACTTGATACCTCTGAAACAAAGCATCGCGCACCGACTCATAATCTGTCTGTTTTTCCGGTGGTAAGCAGAAAAAAGCATCCCTAGCTTTGGGTGTCAGCAGCGCCGACAAATTTGTGGCCCACCGTTCTTCGGGTAAGCCCTGATCTTTGGCAATCCTTTCAAATTGCGAAATGAAATCCTCTAAATGGTCGGGATTATCATCGAACCTTGGCATATTGATCAAGGGACTGACATGTGGTGCAAAGTTCACTTGAGGTTTTGCGTCCACGTCCCGTTCTTTCTCCAATTTTAATTTTTCTAACTCAAACTGCCTTATCTTCTCTCTTTCTCTCTCTTCTCTTTCCCGTTCTCTTTCTCTCTCCTCTCTTTCCCGTTCTCTTTCTCTCTCCTCTCTTCTCCGTTCTCTCTCCTCCTTTTCCCATTCTCTCTCCTCCTTTTCCCGTTCTCTCTCCTCTTTTTCCCGTTCTCTTTCTCTCTCCTCTTTTTCCCGTTCTCTTTCTCTCTCCTCTTTTTCCCGTTCCCTTTCTCTCTCCTCTTTTTCCGTTCCCTTTCTCTCTCCTCTTTTTCCCGTTCCCTTTCTCTCTCTCTCTCCTCTTTTTCACCTTTTTTTCTTTTCTCTCTGTTCTTCCCGCTCCCTTTGTATTTTCTGAGCCTCGAGTACACGGGGCCAGTTCTCATCTACATATGCCTTCAGTTCCGGACCCTTTAGTCCTAAAGCTTTTCCTTCTTCTATGAGGTCCATCTTTTTCAGCGGACCCATTGTCTCAGCCCCCTCTTCAGTCGACATTTTGAAGCTATCTAACCCTCGATCAGCTAGTTAATACAACCACAGTAACAAGCGAGATATCCACACGATCACTTGTAAATACGTGATCAAAAAGTTGTGCTACACACAATCAACCTCAACAGCGACCAAATCAAGCAAGTTCAAACACAAGGCCCAGTCATGAAAAAAAAATCAAAACAATCAACACATGACTAACGTCTTTCCCGGTAAGAAAAAGAAAATCTAGGTTTCCACAATTACGACAATTTCAAATCCCTTGCAATTGAACAAAACCCAGAAATCAAAATCACTTATGGCTCATTTATGTTCATCCCGGACGAGCCCCCAATTTGTGACGGGTCTCCGACGCTCCCCCTCGTTATTAAAATATGATTTTCATATTCAGGGATGCAGGGGGTTATAGACAGAAGTATTTACGCTTTCACAACCAAAATGCGCTCTCGCATAGGCACACGCACTCTGTCACTCACATCGGGCCCGCACAAAGGTGACGGGAAACCAATAACATTTCATAGAAAATAATCAACTTTTATTCAACTTGACTCCGAGCCCCCACCCGTCACTACACCAACAACTATCTGTATCATACAACAATGTAAACAGCATACAGACAATTTCATAAATCGCATCCCCTGTTCTTCAGTTGTTCTTACTTAGCCAGGAAAGACAATGTTCCACTATTCTGTTTGCACACTTATAACCTTAAGAACAAATAAACGTCCATAACTTGCCAGCATTCCTTGGTTGACCAGTTTCTCTCATCCCACTTTGCGACTATGAGCTGAAGCTGCCACAAACCCTTGTGTCCTCCCGATTGGCCAAATCCCAGTTGGGGGACACTGGCAACGTAGCTTGAGTCGCACCCTCGCACTGAGTCTCCCGGACTCCACCACACTTCGCCCTCTCCACAGAAAGGGCTCCTGTCGGCCTCTCCCACAGGTCTTCTCTGCTGCAACACACCCACCGTTGTCTGGCAGCTCCCTGTCTAGGCTCCACAGGTTGACACGTCTTGCTGTCGACCGTCCCCACACGGGAGACAATTCTTCTCGTCGTCGGCTCCGAGGCTACAGCAACCTCCACTGTCTTACGTCCCCACCCAGGAGACAACAAGGCGACAGCTAACCTCTGCTTCACGCTGTATTTTCTTGAGCCCTCAGCAAGACGGGCGAGTTCACTTTCCCTTAAGTGAGTCACACACTTCCTGGTTTTCCAAGCACCTTATATTCGTTCTCAAAGAAAGAGAGAACCCGAGTTTAACTGGCTCAACCAATGGAATCACTGGCACACACACATCACACGATTTGTACCAATAAATCCCCAAGTTATTTTTATTCCACCAATGGAATCACTAGTCACCTACACATACACACACACCACAGCTGCTAGCGCCAACAAAGACTTGGGCACCCAGTGGTTAATGCATAACCTCCTATTCAAATCATGTTCGATTCCCCCAAGCTACCCATTGAACTACAGCCTGGACCTCTCTTCCAGCCATGACTGATGCTTCAAGTATTTACTACCTCTATAGACAACAAGGCGCAAACCACTCGATAGGCCGCAGCCTTCCATTCATTCCTCAGAACAAGGACGACTGAATGGTCGCTGTACTCTGCCTGCAGGCTGACGGTCACCTACCCCTGACGGTCACCTGACACGATTGCCTTTCCTTCAGGCCCACTGAAGAACCCAGTGAATAGCCAGCCAGTGGTCGGGCTGGACACTCCTCTACCCAGGACCGGCAGGTCGGCAACTCCTTGTCAATATCCCTTGGACATGCGAAACACTTTCCAGCACTCTCCCTCCTTCAGTATACGACTCGGGTATCCCCCCCTGGTGATGCCTGAATTCGCACACTTGAAGACCCAAGGACGTGCTCTCAACAACAGCAACTACCCTTAATTTGCCTAAATGCTCGAGAACATTCGGCCGACTCATTACAATGGAGGACGTTGTCCACGTCCTCTCCCCTTCCCCGCTTTTAACAAACATTTGGAAATCGAAAGTCCTACCTCATCCCTATCTTCCTCTTTATACATTATAACATCGTTTTGTTTTCTTGATGTAAACGAGTGTCTTTGAGTGCGTCATGACTTACACAGTAAGATTGGCCTTGTTGATAGCAATAAACCTTCAGTGCGGGATGAGCAAATGTGTATTATACAGTCAGTCGTGTCTTGCAGTGAGAAAAAAAAAATCAGGAAAACACCACCCGTCTTCTCTTCGTTGATCCAAGTTGTTCGAATGTTATGACCAGCACTGTAAGTGCTACCCTCACATTCCCTCGGCTGGAACTCCATGGTTGATCGTTGAGTGCGGTTTCTGCCTATATAGATATCTCCCTATTTGGCCTTTCTTTCAATCTTACCATGAAGGGAAAAGCATTCCGTATTCGGAAATGTCTAATCACAACACCAGTATCCATGTTTTGTGGATTTTTTTAATCACATCGGCACACGATGTCCCACTCTCTACGAACAAGAAAAATGGAATCGAACGTGCCTTATACATTACTGCTTTTATGTCCATTCATTCATTCATGTACTCTTTCTTTCTTTTCCCTTTTTTCTGTCTTTGCCATTGCTAATTTCAATCCACCCGCTTTCAAACGGGACATCCGTTTCAAGTCTCATCTTAAAGACTTGACAAGGATTTAAGAATGCACAGATGCTGACTTCTCTGACCTGGCCGTCTTGAAGGTGAATCGAATACACGACCGATGTCTTGGGAAACCAATGCTTTTCCACCAGGTCAAGGAGGCGCCTTTAGTACCAAAACCTTCCAGGCATGATTAAGACCCAAAGGATGATGAAAGGAACTTAGAGTGCGCTTTGCAAATCATTTCTGTCTGTCTGTCTGTCTCTCTGTGTCTTTCTTTCTGTCTGTCTGTCTCTCTCTCTCTCTCTCTCTCTCTCTCTCTCTCTCTCTCTCTCTCTCTCTCTCTCTCTCAC
Organism: Conus ventricosus; assembly: GCA_018398815.1. Lineage (NCBI taxonomy): Eukaryota > Metazoa > Mollusca > Gastropoda > Neogastropoda > Conidae > Conus > Conus ventricosus. The sequence goes on along the minus strand of CM031617.1, from coordinate 58,838,993 downwards.
GCACACGCACATGCTCTCACGCACACACATACAAAACACACGCGCGCACACACACACACACACACACACACCACCACACACACACACACACACACACACACACACACACACACACATAAAATTCGTGTCCAGATCTTTAATATCACATGAATTGATTGGCACAAAAGACGGGAAAAAATGTCAGATTCTATTGCTCTCATGCCGTCATCTTAATGAGTTGGGTTTCGATTTGCTGTCCGTGGCGATTTCTTGCCAGTTTTTAGTGCCGGCAATTCAATGGACCTGTCGGAATCATGATTTGCCCTTCAGGGGATATATATATACTTTTTCTTTTTGCTTCACATAATAAACAAATTATTGTCATCAGGAACGAATGGGAGAAAAGGGACATTTTCAGGTAGTGAATCAAAACTTGCAGAACTGAACATCAGTTGGCAGCATTCTCGTCCTCCTTTGGTCGATGGCTTACTGCCACTTCACATTTAAAAGCTTAATGTGCGCTACTAACTGGTATTGAAAGCGTGGAACTAGTCGGGTGTGGCATGGCAAGGCGAGTGAAAAGGGGATCAGCTTTAAACGAAATCATTGAGAGGGGTTTTGAACGT
>CM031617.1:58823450-58837388 GCA_018398815.1 Conus ventricosus | reverse complement strand
CAAACAACAACAACAACAAAAAAAAAACCGAAGTCGTCATCACATGTTGGAAGTTTTCTTTGTCCTCAAAGTTGTGTAAAATCGAAGAGGTGTTATGTCTTCTGGCCCTTCAAGTCTGCCATGTAAGGTCTCTTCAGACCTCTTCAGGAACGCCCCGTTGCCTTCTGTGTATGTACCTTGTTCGTATGTAGTCATAGTAAGAGTCATGCCTGTACCAGAGACGTTTATGGTATTCTGTTCTGGTCAGGTGCGCTCCTTGTCTTCGGCGTCTCTCTTGTCCTGTACTTTGTTGATGCCCTCGGTGGTAACTAACCCCCTCTCTTTCTAAATTTGCTTCATTTTCCGCTCTCAGTCAACTCTGTTTTGAGACTTAACAATTCTGCTATGTTTGTTGTTTGGCAACGGTCGTTCGTTTGATTATTCCTTATCTTGACTTCCTTTGCTGGGCCATTGTTTGTGCTCACAATGGAATGGGTAGTGGTCTGCCTCTTCTTGTACTGCCCATGTGTGCGCTGTAAATTGCTGTTTGTCTGGAAGCGTTGACTAAGATACTACTACTGCTGCTGCTGCTACTACTACTGCTGCTGCTGCCGCCGCTGCTGCTACCACCAACCATTACTACTACTACTACTGCCACCACCACCACCCCAACCATTACGACTACTACAACTACTACCACCACCATATTACTGCTACTACTACTGCTGCTGCTGCTGCTACTACTATTACTACTAATGCTACCGCCACCACCACCATGCTACTGCTGCTACTACTTCTACTACTACTACTACTACTACCACCACCACCACAACAACTACTACTACTGCCACCATCACCACTACTACTACTACTTCTACTGCTACTACTACCACCACCACCACCACAACAACAGCAACTACTACTACTACTGCCACCACCACCACTACTACTACTTCTACTGCTACTACTACCACCACCACCACCACTACAACAACTACTACTACTGCCACCACCACCACTACTACAACAACTACTACTACTGCCACCACCACCACTACTACTATGACTACTGCCACCACCACCACCACTACTATTACTACTGCCACCACCACCACTACTACTACTTCTACTGCTACTACTACCACTATTACCACCACCACAACAACTACTACTACTGCCACCACCACCACTACTGCTGCTGCTGCTGCTGGTGCTGGTGCTGTTAACTCTATCGTTCCTCCGACGTAGTGGCCGATGACCAAGGACACGACGTTGAGAGGGACCGGGTGCAGTGTGCCTCACTGGGGGTCGTCAGCCCGGTGCCAGCATGGATGGAACTTTCTGCTGCCAGTCAGGCAGCCACTGGAGACAAGGAGGAAACCGCCCCGGGTTTGCAGGGTTCACGTTTCCATGGGAACTGCGATCCATTGCTGCTCATAAAAAAAGTAGTCGCAAAGTGAGGCCACTGCAGGCGGATATCAAAACAAATCTCCAAAAAGTGTTTACGCGTTTCGACCTCTCCGGTCTTCTTCAGGCAAGATAAACAACACCCAGGACAACGAAAATGAAGAAAGAACAATCAAGTATCTTTGTCAAATTGAAATGTGAAATTTGCTCGTTCTTCATTTTCGTTCTACTGAGTGGTGTTTATCTTGCCTGAAGAAGACCTAAGAGGTCGAAAACGCGTCGTGTTTTGTCTTGTGATTCGTTTGTCCATGGTGCTCGGCGGAGTTGATTTTAAATAGTTTTTAAGATTTGCTCATAAAAAGCAGAGCAGTAAAATATTAGCATTCCTTTTACTACGAGTACAATTACTATGTGTAAGTGTGTAGTGCAAGTTTCAAGAAAGCATATTTGTCCAGATGAATCTGTGCAGAAGTAAAAGCTGGGAATTTGAAGATCAGTCCGTTGCTGGGCATTTGAAGATCAGTCCGTTGCTGAGCATTTGAAGATCAGTCCGTTGCTGGGCATTTGAAGATCAGTCCGTTGCTGGGCATTTGAAGATCAGTCCGTTGCTGGGCATTTGAAGATCAGTCCGTTTAAATGTAAGTGTTGCTCGTTTGGAGATTAATGCTTACAGGCTTTGGAACAGTGTGGGGGAGAGCGTTACAGGCTTTGGAACAGTGTGGGGGAGAGCGTTACAGGCTTTGGAACAGTGTGGGGGAGAGCGTTACAGGCTTTGGAACAGTGTGGGGGAGAGCGTTACAGCTTTGGAACAGTGTGGGGGAGAGCGTTACAGGCTTTGGAACAGTGTGGGGGAGAGCGTTACAGGCTTTGGAACAGTGTGGGGGAGAGCGTTACAGGCTTTGGAACAGTGTGGGGGAGAGCGTTACAGGCTTTGGAACAGTGTGGGGGAGAGCGTTACAGGCTTTGGAACAGTGTGGGGAGAGCGTTACAGGCTTTGGAACAGTGTGGGGGAGAGCGTTACAGGCTTTGGAACAGTGTGGGGGAGAGCGTTACAGGCTTTGGAACAGTGTGGGGGAGAGCGTTACAGGCTTTGGAACAGTGTGGGGGGAGAGCGTTACAGGCTTTGGAACAGTGTGGGGGAGAGCGTTACAGGCTTTGGAACAGTGTGGGGGAGAGCGTTACAGGCTTTGGAACAGTGTGGGGGAGAGCGTTACAGGCTTTGGAACAGTGTGGGGGAGAGCGTTACAGGCTTTGGAACAGTGTGGGGGAGAGCGTGGCATCACTCTAAGTACCAAGCTGGTATCTACAGAACAGTCGTTGTCACCTCGCTGCTCTACGGCTGTGAAACCTGGACACTGTACAGGAAACAACTGAAGACTCTGGATCAGTTCCACCTCCGCTGCCTGCGTGAGATCATGGGCATCTCCTGGGAGGACAGGGTTTCCAACACAAAAGTGCTTCGCAGAGCAAAGATGCCTGGTATCGAGGCGCTGATCATGAAAGCGCAGTTGAAGTGGGTTGGGCATGTGGTACGAATGGACGACACGCGACTTCCAACACTGGTCTTCTTCTCTGAGCTGGCAGCTGGATCAAGGAACACTGGGCGGCCACTCAAACGCTTCAAGGACTGCCTGAAAGTCACTGGCGGCCTGTGGCATCCCGCTTCAGGGCTGGGAAACACTTGCCACAGACCGCAGTGCCTGGCGACTTACTGTCCACCAAGGAGTAAATAGCTTCGAAGAGAAGCGTTTGCAGGAACTGGACCAGAAGCGCCAAGCCCGCAAAGAGAGAAGACCTGACCCAATGACAGCTGTCGCATGCCCACAGTGTGGACGTATCTGTGTGTCCAGCTTTGGCTTGTGCTCACACATGCGGAGTCACTGACGTCTTCGTCGACCGCGACGGACATCCATGATTGATTGATTGAATATATAGAGAATTAGGTGTTGCCGTTTGGACGCCAGTTAGTGTAAAATTCAGCAGAATTATTTTCAGAATAAATTGTAAAGAGTTGCATTGAGTATCTGGAGATCAGACTGTGTATTTTGTTGGCCATGTTATGATTAAACAACGTTAAAACTAAATGTTGACTAATTTAAAGATCACTCTGTCTAGAATGTAATATTCAGGATTGAAGCTCAAACTATGTAGATTTAACTTTAGGCATTTTGGAAATCGAACTGCATAGAATTAATTCTTGCTACTCTGTCATTGATGGTTCTGAAATGCAGTTATTGTTATTTTATTTTAAAAGAAAATTGTTGAGTTTTACATCTTCAATTAACTATCGAAAAAAATATACATGTTGTACTTACACGGTACCTAACAGTGTCTACAGCCTATGATGCCGAACCAGTTTAGCGGACAAGATGACGCGCGCGCAGGAGCTAGCGCACGCACGCACGCACGCACGCACGCACGCACGCACGCACGCACGCACGCACGCACGCACGCACACACACACACACACACACACACACACACACACACACACACACATACACACACACACACAGAGGGTGAGTAGGGAGCAGGGAGAGGGACTGGGTGGAGGCTGGAGAATACATGAAACAAATCGATGGAAAAGGAATGATGACTGCTGAACGCACCATGTTTTTCTTTTTCTTTTCTCTCTTCTTTAGTTCTTTCCTTTTCCTTGTCTCCTTCTTTCCTGTTTCTAATTAATTTTTCTTACCCCCTTTGGACTGGCTCATTTTAAGATCGTTTTTTTTTTCATTTTTTCTTTCTTTCTTTTTTTCTTTTTTTTTCTTTCTTTCTTTTTTTTCCCTTTCTCCTTCTCCTACCCCTCCTCCCCTCCTCCTTCTTCTTCTTCTTCCTCCTCCCCCTTCTCCTCCCCCCTTTTCTTTTCCCCCTCTTTTCTTTTCTTCTTCTTCTTCTTTTTCTTCTTCTTTTTCCCTTTTTTTTTCTCTCTTCTCTCTCTCTCTCTCTCTCTTCTCTTCTCCTCTCTCCTTCCTCTCTCTCTCTCCCCTCTCCCCCCTGTCTCTTTTTTCACTCTCTTTTGTCGCTGTTCACCTTTTCCTTTTCATGCTGTTATTTTTCCATTTTCTTTCATGCTTTGTTTATTTCTTTACCCATGGCCTGAACGTAAATAAAATACGCTTTTTAACTATCTTTTTACAATCTTAAATAAATGTTAGGAACCGCAGGAACGTGGACAAACGAGTCCAAGACAAAACCCAAAACGCGTTTCCCCTCTTGGTCTTCGTCGGGTGATAAAAAAAGAAAAAAAAACGAAAATTCATTGCTTTGATGTTCAGATCGCTTAGCGTTCAGGCAAGGGAGAAGGCGTTGAATGAGAACGGGCTTTTGGGAAAGGGAAAAATAGTGAGTGAGTAAAAATGTAATGTGTAATAATATTACTGATAGGAATACTATTAATGGTAAAAATATTGCGGGGGGGGGGGGGGGGGGGGGGGGGGTGAGAAAAAAAAAAGGATGATCAATCTTGGTAATTGTATGGGTATGGGAGAAGGGAGGGGGTTAGAGGATTTTAAAGCGCGGGTTTCCCGTGGAACAGCCCAGAGGGAAGGCGATGGTGTGTCAATGCTGTGGTATTTTCAATCCCCAATATATTATGAATGATATGTAACAACGATAGTGAAGGTAAGGTAACAAAAAGCAGATCAGAAATATTTTTGAAAATACATTTTTTAATAATCAAAAATAAAAAAAAGAAACATTAAAAAAAAAATAAATTTAAAAAAAAAAAATTTAAAAAAAAAAAAATTTAAAAAATAAAAAATAATGATAAAAAATGCATAAATAAGTAGCTTAAGTTATGCGTGAGGTAAAATAGTGGGAGTAAGGTAGTATGTTGTTGAAATGGGAGGATTTGGGGGCTGAGAGAAGTGGGGGGTTTGGTACTGTTATTTTAAAGGGTGTTGATGCCAGAGGGGGAGGGAAAAAGGGGATGGGTTTTACAAACGGGGGAGGGGGGGGGGGGGGGGAGGGGAAACATATCCAAACCTTACACAATATATATATATTATATATTATATATTATATATATATATTTATATTTTATATATAATATATATAAGAATGGTAGTAAATCCGAGGTTTTAAAAAAAAGCTAAAACGGTGGGAGCCAGACCCCCCAATCCTGAGGTTTGCTTTGCATGAAACAGGGGATAGTTTTAAAACCCTTAATTTTAAAAAATATATATATATTTTATTATTTATATATATTTTATTTTATATATATATATATCTCCCCCCCCCCCCCCCCCCTTTCCGCCACATAAAAGGAGCTAGCATTCTTTTCATTATGGGTGTGTATATGTTTGTGTGGTTGTGTGTGTGTGTGTTGGGGGTGTGGTGTGTGGGTGTGTGTGGTGTTTGGTTGTGTTTTTGTGTTCCATTTGTAATATCGCTTTTTCTTGGTTACCCCCCCCTCCCCCCCCCAAACCCCCTTTTCCCACAACACCCTACACACATCTTACTGGGCGGGGGGGGGGGGGGGGGGGGGGGGTTTTAAGGCCAGGCCAAACATTGGTATGCACCCATGTCAGCTTTTCGGTAAGATTTGTAGGTGGACACTCCCCACATTTGAGGAGCGCATCTCTGAACACCGGGCCCGAACCGCCCCATGGCCCCAAAACCAGTCGCTTACCTTCAGCCTGCCCCAAAACAAAAAAACCATGTCAAAGTTTGGACTTTGGAAATCAAGGTGACAAATTGGAGCTTATGCGGAAAATTTATCTCATTTCCAAAAAGGGCCGTCCACCCTCATGGGGATCAACGTCCAAAATTTGTATGTGCCATTCCCTCTCTGCAGCTCAGCCCGAAAAACTCCCCCTACGCACACCCCACCTTGTTTTTCCCCAGAATAGGTGCAGCTTCTCCTCTTCCCTTTTTCCCACACTCTTGGTCTCTCCATTTGTACATCAAACGACTACCCCCCCCCCCCCCCCACCTTGTAATGTGTGGTAGGGATGTTGGGGGGGGGGGGGGGATATTATTTTATAATAAAATATTATTATATTAATTATATTTTATATATATATATTATATATTATATTGGTTGGTGGAATATGTTGCCCCCCCCCCCCCCCCCCGTTGTACGTAAACCATCCCTTTTTCCCCCACCCCCCTAGCACAACACTTAAAGAAATTTTCCACCAACTTTTCCCAGCCCAAATCCCCCCATTAAACACAATACTACCTAAACTCCCCCTATTCACCCACAAAACTTTAGCTATCTTATTTATGCATTTATTATTTTTTTTTTTTTAAATTTATTTTATTATTATTATTTATTTTATTTTTATTATTATTATTATTTTATTATTATTTTTAAAGTTTCTTTTTTTTTTTTATTTGATTTTATACAAATGTATTTTCTAAATTATTTTGTACTGCTTTTTCCTTAACCCAATCGTTGTTACGTATCATCAGTAATACTATGCTAGTATTGTACTACCCTAGCTTGATCACCCTCGCCTTGCCCTTGGGGGGTGTTGCACGGCAACCCCGCTGCTTAAGAAACTCTAAACCCCCTCTTTTTCCCCATACCCCTACTTATTTCCCGATTTATTTGTCCTTCCCCCCCAAAATTTTTTACTTAATGTATTTTCGTATTTTATTATATCATTAGATTTGATCCCCATATTTCCTTCCAAAAGCCCCCGTTCCATTCAAAAGCCTTCTTCCTTGCGCTAACCTAAGCTTGAACGACAAAGCTAAGGAATTTTCGTTGTTTTTTGTTTTTTACACCCGCGAAAAACAAAAGGGCGAAACGGTTGTGTTTTGCCTTTTGGGTCGTTTGTCCTTCTTGGGCGGTTTTGCTAAAAATTTTATTTTTGATTTTTTTTGTTTCCGCCGCAGTGTCTCGCTTTGCAACTACTTCTTTAAATAATTTTATTTTTTTAGTTTGCCCTCTTTTTTTCCCTTTTTCTTTTTTGGTCTGTCTATTGTCTTTTTTTTTTCTTTTTTTGTTGTTTTTGTCTTTTTTTCTTTTTTTTTTTGCTGTCTATCTGTCTTTTTTCTTTCTTTCTTTGTCTGTTGTTGCCCCTTTCTCTTCTTCATCTTTTTTTTTTTTTTTTAGAAACACAAATGATTTAAGCGAAAGGGGGTGGGGGGGGGGGGGGGGGGGGGGGGGGGGGGGGAGAAAAGGGGGGCTGGGGGGGATAAGTTGGGGCAGGGGGGGGAGAATCGAGAATCCGAGCCGCGAATACGGATGCAAGAAGAATTCGGCCATGTGATTTGCGTTCCTTGTCTTTGTCTTTTTACTCGCCAGACATTTTCTTAATATTATGGGCAAAAACCAAGCTGAGGAAATGGGTAGGATGACAGAAAAAGGAAAAGAGGTGCAACATTCAAAAAGTAAGAAAACATGAGGACTGCGTTTGAGGGGCAACATTCAAAGTAAGAACTGTGAGGACTGTAGATTTTAGTGCACATTCCAAATGTAAGAATATGGGAGATGATTTGGGTGCAACATTCCAAAATTTAAAAATGTGAGGATGATAGATTTAGGTGCAAAATTCCAATGTAAGAACTGTGGGATGATAGATTTGAGGTGCAAAATTCCAAGTTTAAAAACTGTGAGGACTGATAGATTTGAGGTGCAACATTCCAAATGTAAGAACTATGAGGACTGATAGATTTGAGGTGCAACATTCCAAATGTAAGAACTATGAGGACTGATAGATTTGAGGTGCAACATTCCAAATGTAAGAACTGTGAGGACTTGTAGATTTGAGGTGCAACATTCCAAATGTAAGAACTATGAGGACTGATAGATTTGAGGTGCAACATTCCAAATGTAAGAACTATGAGGACTGATAGATTTGAGGTGCAACATTCCAAATGTAAGAACTGTTAGGACTGATAGAAAAGAATTGACGTGCTACATTCCAAATGTACGAACTGTTAGGACCGACAGAAAAGAATTGAGGTGCAGCATTCGAAATGTAAGAACTGTTAGGACTGATAAAAAAGAAATGAGGTGCAATATTCGAAATGTAAGAACTGTTTGGACTGATAAAAAAGAAATGAGGTGCAATATTCGAAATGTAAGAACTGTTAGGACTGATAAAAAAGAAATGAGGTGCAACATTCCAAATGTAAGCATTGTTAAAGGGGTCCTCACCCTTAAATGGCATGTTTGGGTTGTTCAAAAGTATGATCGAACGTGTTTCGATGTACGTGTTACTTTTCTTCTAGAACTCACTTCTATCCGTGTTTCGGGCCGTGCAAGTAGCCAAATCGTGACTCGCCACGGAGATTGCCGAGCACAGTACGGAAAGAGACGAGAGTCGGGGATTCCGCAAGTGACGTATCAATGCCAAGACTACCGCGAATGAAAGACATGTCCCTAAAAGCTTTCGCTATGAGGACGTAACACTCAACTATTTTCCGGCGATAATGGCAGATGCTCACAGCTATGAGTCAAGTTCCAAAGAAGAGGACATCGAACGTGAAATTTTCACTTAAGTGTATGGAGTTCAGCCGTACCAGTTTGAACCTACAGCACCACCTCCATCGCCATCAGACGCTTGTGTTTCTTTCCAGGCAGTTCGACATTTTACAGGTTGACCATATTATGTACAGGTGCACACATACGCACGACACAAGATAGCACATGATATAAACATGCACACACATACATCTGTTTACACACACACACACACACACACACACACACACACACACACACACACACGCACACACACACACACACACACACACACACACACACACACCAAATTACCGTAGTATGTAAATAACTTTAAAATGATTATGTGATAAATCACATTTTTTCTTTCAGTTGTTTAGATCTATCAGATAATGCCCTTTCCTTTGAACAGGAATTTGTCAGCTACTGCATCATCACACTAATTCTCTTCCCTGCTGTAGAATCTGAGGGGTCTTTTACAATATATTGCAGTCAAAGATTCTGGCTGTTATTGTAAAAACTGATGCAGATCTAAGCAGCAGATCTAAGCTCATTATTCTCTTACCAGGCCAGTGTATAGCATACAGACATACCACACCTGCATATATCTTAAAATGCACACTAAATCACCATCCTGTATCCAAATACTGAAAAATAATTCACTTACTAAAGCATATGGTTGTTGGGCGGAAACTTGAACTTGCAGGGGTGCCTGATGTTCAGCAATGTCCTGAAAAAAAAATTATTCACTGGCAGTCCAACAAGTTGTTATTTGTGGACATGGACACTTTCTTGTTAATAAGAATCGTAACTTCAGTTTTGTTGGAAACAGTAACAGCAGGGGGAAAAAATCAATCACAAACATGCAACAGCTTCAATGGCAGCAGGCAGTGTGACTGCCTGACTGCCACTATGACAGTAACAATGTATGTTTCAGTTTGATGCCAACACTCAACAAAAACCAACAACTATCTTTACAACCAACCATACACTGAGAATGAAATGAAACCCAAAAAGATCAACCACCCATTCAACAAACCTTACCTTCTTTACGCTCTGAGTTTGGCTCTCTTGCTCCTGACAGAATCCGTGTCACTGTTGCGTTTGAAGCTTGCACTTGCAGCTGGTGAATGAACAGAGAGTGCTTTAATACATTTTTCTGTTATAATAAGCTAGTCACAAAATGTTAAGGGCCCGCCTTAGATTTGGGGGTTACTCTAAGTAATGGGTCTGAATGCTCGTAAAACAAAGCGCAGCGTGTTTCATTCTGAGCTATTCTGACAGCTCACACACCACACTGTATGACCGAAATAATCTTTCAGACGACGCATTTTTCGGGTCGAGAATATGCGCTCAGCCAAAACACCAAAAATCCGTGAATAATGCATGAAGTTTGGCCAAGCGCAGATTACACAGCAGTTTTGAATTGAGAAATCGGCACAGTGCACGTGCAAGGCCTGCCTTGTTGAACACTTTTCAATGACAATTTGCCTGCGGTGGGTATAAAATGACCGCTAATCGGGGCTGCAATAACCATGCCTCCAAGACGAACACTGTCAACACTAGATCGCGGCCGGGCTCTGGGATGGCTCCAAGATGGCATTTCTGGAAGAGAGGTGGCAAGACGTCTGTTAGTGAGCCACTCAGTCATTCAACGCCTTCACCAGCGATACCAAGACACTGGAAGAGCCGAGGAACGACCACGCTCAGGGCGGCCAAGAATCACCAACGGGCAAGACGATCGCTACTTGATGCTGACAGCAGTCCGCAGCAGAACCATCAATGCAACCACTCTGAGACAGGAGCTGAGAAGAACGACTAGCATCAACGTAAGTCGCCAGACCGTCCGAGGTCGCCTTCACAATTTCAACCTCCGCTCAAGAAGGCCCGCCGTCCGTCTCCCCACTAACACAGCACCATCGACAGGCCAGAAGGAGGTGGTGTCGACGTCATCAGCGATGGACGAGGCAGCAATGGAGCACCATCCTCTTCACCTATGAGTCAAGATTCTCCCTGTCCCGAATGATGGCCGGGTACGCGTCTGGCGTCGTCCAGGGGAGAGGCTTGCTGATGGCTGTGTTCGTAAGCACGATCGCTATGGAGGCGGCTCCCTGATGGTATGGGGAGGCATCCACCTTCATGGCAGGACACCCTTCACCTTGTGCCAGGCAGACTTACTGGCGTAAGGTACAGAGATGAAATCGTGAGGCCGTTGATTATCCCACTCTGCAAGCCATGGGACCCGGTGCCACCCTCATGGACGACAACGCCACTCCACACCGCGCCCGTGTGGTGAACGACTACCTGAGGCAGCAGCAGGTTCCACGACTGGACTGGCCATCGCGTTCGCCTGATTTGAACCCTATTGAGAACTTTTGGGACCATCTGGAACGCCGCGTCCACAACAACCACCCTCTCCTGTTGACCTCCACCAACTGTTCCAATTTCTGCTGCAGGAGTGGAACGCCATGCCTCAACAGACCCTTGTGACTCTGATCCAGTCCATGAGGCCTAGAAGCGTGGAATGTGTGGGTGCAAATGGCGGACATACGCACTACTGAAGCTTTTCAATAAACTTTCTTGTGAATTGTCATTTTGTGATTTTCAAAAAGAGGGGTTATGATGTTTGATCCTTGATTTTGTCCAGAAAAATTGAATTGACACAATTGCAATGGCATTGACATGAAAGCTAAAGACATGAAATAAAATACGGTATAAGCTGTTTTCCTGTGCGTTATGTCGTTTTATTTTGGTGAGAGTTTTTCTGTCTGGCCCTTAACTTTTTGTGACTAGCTTAGTTGGCACAGCATCCTCTTTCAGCTGTCTTCGGACCCGAATTCCAGCTTCCACCTTTACTTTCCAGGTGTGTTGGTCTTGGAAACTGTGCTCTTCGAAGTGACGACCCCAAATACCATGATAACTGTCCCAAGAACAAAATCTTTCCTCGTTGTGGTGACAAAATTTATCCACAATCGCCTAAACTTGCTGGAAGCACCTGGAAAGAATGAATGCGTACTCTTTGCTTATTTCCTGATGAAATTCCGCAACCAGACACAGACAATCTCACTTCAGCCGAACACGAAGAGCGACTTGGCTTTTCTACGTCATCAATCGGGAAACCCCCCTATTATCGAAATCGGGCTCTCGTTCCTGTTTCAGCATCTCGCTTTCCCAATCCGCAGGAAATGCTGCTCTCACTGCAAAATGAGAGCACAGGCGGCTGATTCGGGGCTGGGTTTCGCAATACGACCACATACCAAAACCGTGTATTTGCTCAAAATAGATTTATAAAAATGGGGTGAGATACCTTTAAGACTGATAGAAAAGAAATGAGGGGCAAAATGGGGGTAGGGCAGGGAGAACGATAGAGACCATTAGCAATGCAAAAGAAACGTGTGTCACCTTTTCCTCCCTCGCCCTCTCCCTTCATGCTGCTTCCACGCCCCCGCTACCCCCCCCCCCCCCCCCTCGTTCCTCTCCCCTTCCGTTTCAATTGATCATTTGATCTTGGTCAGTTAACTCGGTAATCTTCTGCATGCCTTAGGATTACTAAGTCAGACATACTTTTTTTTTTTCATTTATAACGCAACAAGTTTTGTTTCGTGTTAAAATATCCTAATGTGCAATGTAACTTGTCGACATACCATCTGACCTGTCTTGACAGACATCCCTGTACTAGAATGCACAAAATGTTGTGTGCGATTCCTCTGTCCGCTCACGAAAGAAAGTGACCTGTTCATCTTCAGCATCAATTCGTTTCGTTGCGTTGTCTGTCAACACGGTTATCTCCCCTCTGTCAGTTTACACGATGATGCTGTCTGTTGCACACGAAACGTCACACGTGTGTTTACGGGGAGCTGCAACGGGAACCGTTCTTTTTCAGACAAAGGATGTTGACAGAACTGATAAGAGAGAAAGGTGGCATCAAACGCAGAAAAAAATCTCTTATCTTGTGCTTGCAATTCTAAAGGAAGAACAAGGACGGTACACCAGCTCTTTGTGAGCACTCCTGTGTTTGTCTTTGTATTTGTCTGTCGTCTGTCTGTCTGTCTTTCTCTCTTTGCCTGTATCTAATCTTTTGTCTCGGTCTGCCTGTCAGTCTATCTGTCTGTCTGTCTTCGTCTCTGTATCTGCCCGCTTGTCTGTCTGTCTGTCTGTCTGTCTCTGACTGTCTCTATCTGTCGTCTCTCTCTGTCTCCCTGAGCCTGCCTGTCCAATTTTGTCAGTCTCTCTCTCTCTCTCTCTCTCTCTCTCTCTCTCTCTCTCTCTTTTCTCTTGTGTGTGTGTGTGTGTGTGTGTGTGTGTCTATTTTTTGTCTGTCTGTCTTCCCTCTCTCTGTCATTTTCTGTCTCTGTCTGTCTATATCTGCTCTCCTGTCTGTCTATCTTTCTTCGTTCGCACGCACACACACACACACACACACACACACACACACACACACACACCACACACACACACACACACACACACACACACACACACTACACACATATGCACATACACACACGCATGCACAGACACATAAGTACAAATGTACACTAGCAGACACCATATACGCACACACGTACGTACGTTTACACCACACACACACACACACACACACACACACACACACACACACACACCACACACAACACACACACACGCACGCACCCACACACACACACACACGCACCACCCCCCCCCCTCTACACACACATGCACATACACGCACGCATGCACAGACACATAACTACAAATGCACACTTGCAGACACACATATACGCACACACGTATGTATGTATGTATACTGACTTCCATAAAAAACGCGAAAATTTGAAAGGCTATTTTTCGGTGAAAAGGGGTGAATATACAATATTGAACCATTGTGGCAAGTTGTTTGGGTCCAAGGCTCACGTGCAGTGAAAAATTGTGTGAGCAACACATCATTTCCGGCATTGGAGGGTCAACAAAAATGGCAAACTGGTTGCTGCATGTGAGGCACGTGCACACCATGCAGAGCAAAGTTAACCAGCGACAAGTACACAGGCATGCAGCCTTTATAAAGCCGCGTTACAAGGTTCAGGTAACGACTTGCCGTCTGAGCGCTACAGAGATGCCAAGACTACGAGCAGAGGAACGCAATCGTGCCT
>CM031617.1:58805950-58818450 GCA_018398815.1 Conus ventricosus | reverse complement strand
GTAGTGCGCCTTTGGTTGATTGGAAAGATTGCGTGTGCGTATGGAGTAAATGCTGTCATGAATGCGTGTGTGCAAGAGTGACAGTGTGACAGTGGTGACCCCCGACGTAGCTGCCGTTGTATTTGTTCCCCCTGGAAAAAAAAAGAAGAAAGATTTTGATTTGTACCCCCAGAGAAAGATTTGTATTTGTACCCTCGGGTCTGAAAAAAAAAGATTTTGATTTGTACCCTCAAGTGTTTGAGGGAAGGGGAAAAAAGATAGTTTAATTATTTATTGTGTATTTGCATTTGTTCTTTTTTTCCTGTTTATATGTGCGAGTGAGGACTTCTCTCTTATTTCTGACTCTGAGTTTTGCTAGTGGTTTTGTTTGTTTGTAAGTTCCTAAATTTTTTCCCCCGATCGGTGAGCCCCACCGCTTCTCGCTACATGAGCGATTAGTTCAAGAGTGGGAGCAGCCGTGATCGCCCTTATTAGTTTATTTGTTGTTGTTTTCTTTCTCTGTTCTATCGTTTCATTTCAATAGTCCCCTTTTGCAGAGTTTGAAACCGACCTTGTCTCCTTCAACAGGGCAGAGGTTGACAAGTGCGGGGAAGACTCCTCCTAATAAATTCTTCTATTGTTTTTTTTTTTGGTGTTGTGAGGTTTACGTTTGGGTGAATGTACATTTATTTATTGATTGTTTATCATTTTGTATTGTAGTGTTGTGTATACTGTGCATGATTTGTTTTTCCCGTCTCCAGTTTGACGGGAGACAGTGACCACTAGGGTGCTGTATGAGGCTTTTTTTGCTTTTCTTGATTTCTTCTCCACTGTTCCGATCCTGTGTATCCTTTCATTCCTTTTCACCCCCTTTTTTCAAAATCTCTAAAACCTTCTCTTCAATAACTCCTATCTAGTTTTCTTTTCAACATTTTCATCTTTTTAGGTAGGATTTCCGCTAGTTTGTGTTCTTCCCCTCTTTTTAATTGTTTGTGCTTCCATTTGTTTTGTAAATTTATATTCATTTTTTGTATAAGGCGATACATTTGTTTTGTAAATTCATTTGAAATTTAAGTAAGAAAGAAAGACTGACAACAAGAACATTTAAGAACTAAAACTTTATAAAGAATTTATTTCAGAAAACTTATTGTGTTTTTTCCTTTCTTAGGGAAAACAGGTTAGCATTGAACGTCCATTTTTTTTAAATTACAAATTGATACCTGTTTTGAGAACAAAATACTTCTGGAAAAATACATTCCTTGTGTTTCATATCTACCTTGTTTTAGTAAGCTGTTTTCTGTTTACACACGGAAATTGAATTCTTTATTGTATATACTATAATTACGTTTTGTGAAACATAAAACGCCATCATATATCGCCTTATTTTTATTCATACTTAGAAATGGTTTTGTGTTTATATCTGTTGACGGTATCATTATGGATGATTTTGATAAATATGTTCAACAAGCGGAACGCTTGGGTTTTGATGGAGAAAAACTTACCAGCTATGTGCAACAATGCATAGATAGGGCAGACAGGCTAAGAGAGAGAGAAGAAAATCAAAGGAAACTAGAAAGAGAAGAAAATCAAAGGAAACTAGAAAGTGAAGAAAATCAAAGAAACTAGAAAGTGAAGAAAACCAAAGGAGACTAGAGTTTGAAGATAAAAACTACAGAGGGAAGCTGAATTGAAGAAAAAAGATTACAGAGGGAAGCTGAAGTTGAAGAAAAAAGACTACAGAGGGAAGCTGAAGTTGAAGAAAAAAGATTACAGAGGGAAGCTGAAGAAAATAGACTACAGAGGGAAGCTGAAGAAAATAGACTACAGAGGGAAGCTGAAGAAAAAAGACTACAGAGGGAAGCTGAAGATAAAGAACGTCAATTTAAGTTAAGGCAGTTAGAACTAGAGACTGATGCTGAAATTAAAAGATTACAGGCATCGAGAGAACCTCCACCGGCTCCACCAGTCGGTTCCGCAGCGCACCTCGACCAAAAACGGCATATATTCCAAAGTTACCGCCTTTCGAGGAAAAAACGGATGACATCGATAGTTTTCTTTTCCGATTTGAAAGTCACGCAACGTCTTGTGGTTGGCCAAAGGAAAAGTGGACATTGTATATTGCGTCGTTGTTTAAGGGTAGCGCTTTGACACTGTACCACACACTCGCGGCGAAACAAAATTTAACTTGGGATCAGTTGAAAGAAGAACTCAAGAAATTTCAATGTTCTGCCGATCGTTTTCGCGAACGTTTCCGTTCTGTGCGGCCTGACAAAGGAGAATCGTTTCCGTCGTTTCTAATTCGTATGAGTCATTGTTTAGATCGATGGATCGATTTAATCAAAAACGAACAAAACTTTTCAATCACTGCAAGATCTCCTTCTTAGAGAACAACTTTTCCAGAGCGTGAGCAAGATCTGGCCACTTTCCTTAAAGAAAGGCAATTGAAAGCGTTGAGGAAATGTGTCAGATGGCTGATCATATTGTATCGCTCACCCAGATAAGGGCGTGGCTAGAAAGGAGAATTTTCCATCTTTGAATCTCATGCGTCATGTACTATCCCATCGGGACAGGAAGTTACAGGAAAGGAAATCGTGGGTCATTTCTGAGTCCTCAAGGATATGCTTATCCTAGGAACGGACAGGGATCTTTCCGCGTTCGAGTGACTTTCGTCAGTACCAGTACTCCACCGCCGGAAAAACCCGTTGCTCCTCAGCAAACGTTCCGAGTCGTGGACAACGACCACCGCGTAGACCTTTTGGCCAGTTCGTGGACAGAACCGAAGTTCACAAAATCAGTCAGCTGCCGATCAGACAATGCGATGTTTCTTTTGTGATGGCAAGTTCCATTTGAAAAAGATTGCCCTTTCAAACCAAATGATTCAAAATCCGCATTAGTCTCCACTGATTGTGAAGAAGGCCTTGTTTTGGCACCAGATCAATCGGTTGATGGACTGTGTTAGAAAAACGGAGCCATCAACGGATTGCAGGCTTTGGTTTTTGCGAGACACTGGTGCACCACCGCTGGTGTAAGAAAATCTTTCGTGCTTCAAAACCAGTATCTCAACACTGTCCAAAAGTGTAGGCGTTTGGAGGCAAGATTGAAACGTTTCCGCTGGCGAAAATTCGGTCGATACACCGTACTACTCCGGATTTCTCACCGCCTGTGTTATCGATAACCCAGTCTGACTTGATCTTGGGCAATTTGCCAGGTTCGCTACAGTACATGGTGGTGCTGGAGGATCGTTCGTTCCTTGTCTTGTGAGTACTAGATCAGACATCATAGAGCAGGGAAAAACTAAAAAGCCGCTAAAAGTCTCAAAACTGGATGAACTCCAGATTACCCCAGATGATCTAAAAGAAATGCAGGGAAAAGACGAGACGCTGACGACAATACTTTCTGCTGCTAAACAGACTGTCCACTGAGATACCAACGGACAAACCAACGTACATACTGGACTCTGACATTCTCTACAGGTGTGTACCTGACAGGACAACAAACAAGTTGTCGTTCCAAAGCCACTTAGAGAGACAGTATTACACACGCTCGTGATGCATTGTTCGCTGGTCACTGCGGAATCAAAAGGAGATTAAAGAGAGTTCTTGATTCTTTTTATTGGCCAGGTGTCACAAAGGAAGTTACAGAATACTGCCGCTCATGTGACATCTGCCAAAAGACATCTCAGAAAGGTCGCGTCCATGTGCACCTTTGCACAAAATGCCTCTCATTTCCGTCCCATTTCGGAAGGTGGCTATTGATCTTGTTGGGCCTTTACCACTGTCTTCTTCTGGATATCGCTATATCTTAACTTTGGTGGATACAGCGACAAGGTATCCAGAAGCGATTCCACTGAAGAAAAATTGATATAGTGTCTGTCGCTGAAGCCTTACTTGCGATTTTTTCCAGAGTGGGTCTTCCAGACGAAATTCTCTCGGATTGTGGAACGCAATTTATTTCCGATCTCATGAGAGAAATTTACAGACTGTTGTCAATCTCTTCCATTTCAACCACGCCATATCATCCCCAATCGAATGCATGGTTGAACGTTTCAATGGAACGTTAAAGTTCATGTTGAGAAAGGTTGCAAGGCAGGAACCCCATGAATGGGATCGTTTCATACCGGCTTTGCTTTTCGCATACAGGGAAATGCCGAACGAAACGCTGGGATTATCACCATTTGAGCTTCTTTTCGGACATTCACCAAGGGTCCTTGGATCTACTGATGACACAATGGACGAAAAAGACGGACATACCTGACAGTAAAATGTTTACCAATACGTTTATGAACTGCATAATCGTTTGAAGGATGCATGTGAGCTTGCTCAACAGTCAGCTGATAGAAAAACAGATGTGTACAAGGTCTTTGCAGACAAAAAGCAAAGTACGTTCCTTCAGTGTAGGGGATAAAGTCCTCGTACTACTCACTGATGAACATAACAAGCTTCGTGTTATTGGAAGGATCCTTTTCATGTGGTCGAAAAACTTTCTGCAGTTAATTATAAGATCAAAAATGGCAAACACTGAGAAGGTATTTCACGTGAACATGTTGAAGAAGTATGTTGAACGTACAAATGTTGCCATCAACCAGTCAGTTTGAGTGGATATGTCCTATGTCAGAAACTGATGTCAACATGACAATATTATCAGTGATGATTTTGTACCTAATGTAACGTACAGGAAAAGTCAAAGGTTGTGAAATCAGCAAATATAGGAGTGTTAACATCTACCAGTGCAGATGATGTTGTAACCCCTTCCTACTCTGTCTATCAAATGTGAAACCTAATGATGATGTGTTCTGTCGAATGATTTGTCTGCAAGTCAAATAGAACAGCTCAAAGACATTTTGAAAGACTTTCAGGAGTGTTGACAGATACCCCAGGTACAGTGACTGGTATTGAACCCCATAGTATTCAGTTAACTACTGAAACACCAGTGCGAACCAACCATACCCCCTCCCGTTTGCAAAAAAAGAGGTTGTTGAGAGAGAAATCAAAGTAATGCTGGATTTAAAGTCATAGAACCTTCTACATCTCCGTACAGCTCACCAGTTGTATTGGTGGACAAACCTGATGGCTCGGTGCGGTCTGCAATCGATTACAGAAATTAAATAAGATCACTGTGTTCGATGCCGAGCCCATCCCAGACATTGAAGAACTTCTGTGTCAGCTCTCAGAAGGAAATTATTTTGTGAAAGTAGACTTGACTAAAGGATACTGGCAGATTCCAATGGCTGAAGCTGACAAGGAAAAGACAGCATTTCAAACACCGTTTGGTCTTTTCCAATGGACGAAAATGCCATTCGGTTTGCAAAATGCCCCAGCTTCTTTTGCTAGAATGATGCGAGCCCTGAAACTCCATGAATGTGGTGCAGTCAGTTTTTTTGACGACATTTTTGTTGGCTGCAAAGTCATGGAGTGACCTCCTTTCTAACTTACGAGCAGTTTTTTTTCCATACTCAGAAGTTTTGGTTTGACTGCTAGACCATCCAACATTCGTGCAGGTTTTCAAACTCGAGTTTTTTGGGTCACACTATTTCAGTGGGAAAAATTGATGCCAGAAGGAAAGAAAGTGGAAAAGATTTTATCCTTACACAAACCCACTACAAAGAAACGGATCAGGTCACTCATCGGATTGTTGTCTTACTAATAGACGATATGTAACCCACTTTTGCGTCCCTGACGGCCCCTTTTGACTGAACTGACGAAAGGACGAGGAACAAAAGTATTGTGTGGTCTGATGAGTGCCAGAAGGCTTTGAGTGAGTTCAGAACACCCTCAACTCATTTCCTGTTCTTTTGTTACCTCCCTCTCAGAAGACTTATTTTGAGAACCGATGCCAGTTCCAAGGAATGGGAGCGGTACTGTTGCAGGAAAAAAGTGCTTTGTTACATCCCGTGCAATACGCCAGTAAAAAGTTCTCAAAGACACAGGAGAAATACTCCACTATTGAGAGAGAGTGCTTGGCTATTGTATGGGCAATGTGAGAAGTTCGCCAGTTCTTGACTGGAAGAAAGTTTTGGTTACAGACTGATCACAGGCCATTGACTTTCTTGCAATCGTCAAAAACTAAGAACAGCAGATTATTAAGGTGGTCTTTGGCATTGCAGAATTCCAGTTTTGCTATTGAACCAGTGCCTGGAACACAAAATGTCATGGCAGATTTATTGTCACGTGTATGAATATTCATGGACAAATGTAATTGTCTTCAAGGGAAAAACTATCCTGTTTTTTGTCTTTCTTAATGATTACGGTGTGCTCACATTTGACAGTGCATTGTATGCTACTGACTATTTAAATCAAGTGGTATTTATGCTTAATTTGCTTGTTGAAGTGACTAAATGTTTTACAAGCAAAAACTACTTGATGTTGATGTATTACATATCTATTCTTTGCTTATTCTTTGGTAAACAATGAAAAAAAAACATGTACTATTTATGTCTAACTTGCTTGTGAACGTGAATATATATGTATGTGTCACGAGCAAATAATTCTTTAGAAATGTATATACACAAGTTTTGATTGTGCAGTGAGACAAACCTATTGTTTTCATTAGTTAATTGTCAACAATGGAAAATATGTTTCACTTTTCAATGGACTATAACATTACATGTGGGGAAAAAAAACTACGTTTAAACTAATGTTTATTTTGTTTACATGTCTATTGAGAAACATTTACACTTAGAAATATTCTCATTTTCATGAGGGTTTTGAAACATATGATGTGAGACAAAGATCAGGGAAAATATGTGCTTCACATCTTAATATAACTGACTTCCATAAAAAACGCGAAAAATTGAAAGGCTATTTTTCGGGTGAAAAGGGGTGAATATACAATACTTAACCATTGTGGCAAGTTGTTTGGGTCCAAGACTCACGTGCAGTGAAAAAATTGTGTGAGTAACACATCATTCCCGGCATTGGAGGGTCAACAAAAATGGCAAACTGGTTGCTGCATGTGAGGCACGTGCACACCATGCAGAGCAAAGTTAACCAGCGACAAGTACGCAGGCATGCAGCCTTATAAAGCCGCGCTACAAGGTTCAGATAACGACTTGCCGTCTGAGCGCTACAGAGATGCCAAGACTACGAGCAGAGGAACGCAATCGTGCCCTAGGCCATCTGGAGGCTGGTGTGGATGCCAGGCAGGTCGCCAACATCTTTAACGTCCACATCTCAACCACTATCGTCTGCAGCACCGCATGCGAGTCACTGGTACCACTGATGATCGTCCCCGGCCAGGCCGTCCTCGGGTCACCACACCAAGAGAGGATCGCCATTTTGTTCGAACCCATCTGCGGGACAGGTGGCAAACAGCCGCAAACATTGCTCGACAGGTGCCTGGGAATCTCCAGCAACGAATCAGCCTCAACACTGTGCGGCGGCGTCTTCAGGAGAATGGGCTGGCATGTAGGCATCCTCACAGAGGTCCGGTACTGACACCAAGACACCGGCAGGACAGGCTGCAGTGGGCACAAGCCCGAATCAACTGGCGCAGGCAGCAGTGGGGACGCATACTGTTCTCAGATGAGAGCCGTTTTTGTATTGACATGGCTGACGGTCGTGTCAGAATATGGCGTCGACCTGGTGAACGCTATGCTGACTCCTGTGTGGTAGGGCGGAACCCCTGGGGAGGCCCGAACGTTATGATATGGGGTGCAATTGGCATTAACCACGCCATAGGACCAGTCATCTTTCAGAACATTGGTCCTGGTCACGGACAGGGTGTCAATGCACAGCGCTACATCCACCAGGTGCTCAGACCCCATGTCGTTCCTTTTTTTGCGCAACACCCAAACTGGACATTCCAACAGGACAATGCAAGACCACACACAGCCAGGGCCACCCAGCAATTTCTTCAGCATAACAACGTCAATGTGCTGCCCTGGCCAGCCCTCAGTCCCGATTTAAACCCAATAGAACATTTTTGGGATGAACTTGGCAGACTGTTGGACCTCCTGCGTCCACGACCAGCAACAGCGGCTCAACTTCACCAGGCCATCGTCCATGTGTGGGCTGGTGTGCCAAGGGGATGCATCAACCACCTGGTCCACTCAATGAGCCGCAGGTGTCAAGCAGTTGTCCATGCAAATGGTGGCCACAAACGGTATTAGGACTTCAAGCTGGTTTGTCACGTGACCTTGGATTTTCCACACAAAGACATATTGCTGATGACATTTTCACACATTACCGGTGTAATGAATCAAATCACGTTGAATTCTCGCTTCCACTCTGTACAATTGTGACCAATAAAATTCGCCCCTAACCTTCAGCTTGTTTTGCTTTCGCGTTTTTTATGGAAGTCAGTATATAAACACAATTTGTACTTTGAATTGTTAATATCCCTAATTGTTTTATCCATGTAATTTTTTGAAATGTATTTTGTGAGATGTGTTGATCAATTATGAATTTTTTTTATAGAAAGACTGAAAGTTTGAAATATACTATTTATGGTGGATCATGATGATTGATTCTATACGTTTATTATTAATTTGGTGAATCATGTGTGATGGATACACATTTTGAGATTCATGGCTGAAGATGTGTTTTAAGTGAAAATGTATATTCTTTTAAAAACTTTTCTGGAGAAAATTTTTTCACCCCAGGATGGGGTGTGTCATGTGACGTAGCCTCACATCAAGGCATGTGACGCTCCATCACAAGTAGTTAGTGATATGAATCGTTTCCCCATGCCACTACTAAAAAGGAAGAATATTCATGTGGCTTGACTAGTGTAGCGGGCGTCCCCAAATAATTGTGAGAATGACTCATTAAAGAAAGAAGGGTGGTCATTGGGTGAAAGTGACCACTGAGAGATAGTTTAATAAGGGCTGGTAAGGTGCTGGTCATGTGTTTTGAACACTGAGTATGCACTCACTAGGAGGAGGGAGGAAAGAATCAGTTTTAGCCCAGCAGATGGCCTAGAGACTCGAACCTGTCAGGACGCTGGTCCTCACTGCTGACCAGTCATTACCAGGTGAGCCATAGATAGTTGGGGAAAGCTACAGGGGAAAACGTAAAGAAAAGAGAAAGAAAAAATTCATAATTAAATTGGGAAGCAGGTTACTTACACGAACCTTATTCGTGTTTCAGCCCTTCGCCCTTCGCCTTCACCCTTCACCCCGTGAGGTGGTTAAAGATGGCCATGGTGTGGGGAACACACCGGTAGTTCAGCCCCAGCAATTAAAGACTCCAGGGAGAGGAGTTGGAACTAATCATCTCTCCAGTGACAGGAGAAGTCGAGGGAGAGGAGTCGGAACTCGTGTCTCCAGTGACAGGAGAAGTCGAGGGAGAGGAGTCGGAACTCGTATCTCCAGTGACGGGAGAAATCAAGGGGGCGATACGATGTCAGAGAGACAGGGAATCATGACAGTATGGAGTCTTATATCTGATGCAGGTATGGCATCAATGATTACAGGTGTTATTTATTCTCCTGATCTGGATTTTGGGCTATAGTAATGTGAAGGCCATGACTTTATAGAATCTTGAATGAGTTAGTTTATCTCTCAGTGTAAGGAGAGATACATGTATAAAATCTGTTTATAACTTGTTTGATGTGATTTAGTAAAGTGTTTTTCCTTGAAGGAGAGAGGGGAGAAAGAAAAAACATTCGGTAGTGCGCCTTTTGGTTGATTGGAAAGATTGCGTGTGCGTATGGAGTAAATGCTGTCATGAATGCGTGTGTGCAAGAGTGACAGTGTGACAGAAGTTAATTGAAATGTTATAAGTAGTTTGCAATAGGGGTGCGTTCTAAGTGTACAAAGAATTCATACGTTAAAGCTGGTGACTCAAAAATAGCCTGCACAGTATTTTGCTTCAATACTGGAATGATTTTTCTTTTCCATATCACTGCATGAAACAATATGATCTGGAGTAATTGTGTTTCTACATATGCAAACAACGTTTTTTTTACACATTTTGTTTTAAATGCATTAAGTTTCCACCTGTACATTAACGAGAGTAATTTTCTATTAAAGTTAAAATTCTCTGACTCTTTTAATATGAAACTGTTCTTTATTGACGTGATTGGCGCACGCGCGCGCGTGTGTGTATGTGTGTGTGTGTGTGTGTGTGTGTGTGTGTGTGTGTGTGTGTGTGTGTGTGTGTGTGTGTGCAGGTGTGTGTGTGGGGGGGGGGGAGTGTTGGTGTATATGTAAATACATATACTAACACAGGCTTTTATGTAACGATTTTAATGTCTTTTTGTAATGTCTTGTGTACTTGTGAAATGATGTGGAGCAGAAGAAACATTTCCGATGGACAATAAAGTTGACTGAATTAAAAGTGAAAGGTAAAAACAAAAGTACCATGCTTATTTCCAGCCTCCACCTTGGCACTCTGTTTCGCTCTGTCGTGTGCAGCAGGGAGATCGCCTGCTGCCGGTGGCAGTGATGAGGTGCAGGGGACTGGGAGCGAGTTCTAGACATTGTGTGTTGTGTGTCGTAATGGGCATACAAATAAAACCAAACACAGTGACTATGTCATGGTCTTATTTGACCTCTGTCTTGTCTGTCTGTCTGTCTCTTCTCTCTCTCTCTCTCTCTCTCTCTCTCTCTCTCTCTCTCTCTCTCTCTTGTATATATACAGGGACCCAGACTGACCTACAAACATTCCTGACGTATATTAATACAGTTCATCCCACCATTAAATTCACTCACAATACCTCTGTTGACCAACTTCCTTTCCTTGATGTTTCATTATACTTAGAGAATGGCTTTATCCAAACAGATCTGTACACTAAACCCACTGATGCACATGCTTATTTACACTAAAAGTCTAGCCACCCCCCTCACTGCAAAAGGAATTTACCCTACAGTCAGTTTTTGAGAATCGGACGTATATATGCTCTAAACCAGAAGATTTCATCACCCACTCAGAGCAGATGTTCGAATTTCTCAGACTAAGAGGCTACAAACCCCAAACTTTACGCACTGCTCTTGAAAAGGCTAAAAAGACACCCAGACATGATACTCTTATTTACAAACCTAAGCTGTCCAACCCTAGAACAACCCGTTATTGTCACTCATAACCCTAGCAACCCCCCTCTCCGTCATTGGTTTAAAGAATTATATCAGACAGTTTTCACCAGTGACAAACTTAAACAGGCCATACCTCACCCACCAATCCTAGGAGAAAGAAACAGCCGTTCTCTCAAAGACTTGCTTATGCCCTCAGCCCTCCCCATCAAATTAAATCCTAAAGACCCTAATGGTTTTTTCAAATGTTCCAACAAATTAATTAATTGTAGAGAGCACGCCTTGGAATCCACCAATTTCATTAGCCACCGGACCAAAGAAACATTTACTGTAAGACACCATATTGACTGTCAAACCAATAACATTATTTATCTCTTGTTCTGCGAACTGTCAGAATTCTCAATACATTGGTGAAACAAAAAATTCACTCGGAAAACGTTTCTATCTGCATAGATCTCGCATCAAGAACAACATCGGGACTCGTCACACAACATTTCAACCTGCCCAACCACACCCTAGCTAACATGAAATGCATGGTGATAGAAAAAGTTTTTTCAGACAGCCACACGCACAGAATTTGTAGGGAAAAATTCTGGATAAGCAAATTGAAAACTCTCCATCCTTTCGGACTCAACTCACTACCATAACTGTTCATGTTCTACGCCGCTTGACTCCTTTTGCCTCCTCCTACCGAAATTTCCCCCCCCCCCCCCTTTTTAACCCCCCCCCCCCCACACACACACACAACACACACACACACACACACAGACCACACACACACACACACACACACACACACACACACAAACTCACTCAAACTCACTCACACTAACACACTCTCATATACGCACACACTCCCACACGTGCGTGACGCGCGCACGATTTTACACACACTTACTCCGCCCCTCTTCCTCTTACTATAACGTCCCTTTGCTCCCCTTCCATTTGAAAGATTTGCCTTGTACGTGCAATCCTTTTCCTTTTTAGCTTCTTGTTTTAAGACAGTGAATTTTATTCACGTTCTTTTTATGTACAAATGTTGTGTGACTCGCTGGCCAGTCAATTCACCACTGAGGAAGGCATTAAAGCCGAAAATTTTGGAAATCTTTTTATCTTGTCTGTTGTGGTTTTTAAACTCTGTTTTATATATATATAAAAGAGAGAGAGAATGTGAGTGTGTGTGCGTGTGTGTGCGCGCGCGCGCGCGCGTATGTGTGTGAGTGTGTGTGTGTGTGTGTGTGTGTGTGTGTATGTGTGTGTGTGTGTGTGTGTGTAACAGAACAAACAGAGCATTAAAAAAAAAACAACAACAACAACCTCGTAACACAATACAAGAAAACACTTTGCAGTCGTCAATGAAAACAATTTTCCCGTGATCTTTAACTTCTTGTTCTCAGTATAGCACAACTTTGTGCAGACTACTCGTTTCTTGCACCAGCATAGTGCGACACGTCATGGTGCTGTTGGCAAAACAACACGCAGCTCGCACCGACAGCCACTGCCGCGTAATTGCAATGTCGGGGGGTACGGCTGGGACACTTGAATACTCAAT
>CM031617.1:58801814-58805850 GCA_018398815.1 Conus ventricosus | reverse complement strand
AAAATTGTGATTGGGGCATGTCTGATTACAGACTCCAATTTATTTAAGGCATGGTTTAAAGTTAACAGCTGTCATCGATAATTGCTTTGATAAGAACATTCATAACATCTCATGAAGAACACTGACCTCAGAACTAATCACAGATGCTCGAAAAAGACTTTTTCAGTTGATGAACAACAGCTGTTTTGGAAAGACTATGGAATCCGCACAGCGCAAAGATGTCAGATTGGTCACCAAGAGAAGAAGCATAGCTGACTTCAAAACCTAATTATCAGACTTTAAAAGATTTCATGATCAGCTTTTTGGCATAATATGAAAAAAAGAAAGTCAAATGAACAAACCTGTATTTATTGAGGTTTACTGTTTAGAAATACTAAGCTTTTGATGTTAGAGTTCTTTAGCTCTTTAACCGTATCCCGAGTCCAATGCTTTACACAGATACAGATAGTTTTGTTATAGATATCCCTACTGAAGACATCTATAAAGACATGGAAATGGAAGTACTAAAGGACATGCGGGATGGTACGACACATCCGATTACCCTAAAGATTCGCCTTACATCAATTACTAACAAGAAGGTTTTAGGAAAGATGAAGATGAATTATCTGGAAAGGTGATCAAGGAGTATGTGGGGTTAAGGTCAAAATGTACAGTATTTCGAGCCAGGAGAAAATCATTAAAAAGCAAGGAATATCTCGCAGCGTTGTGCAGTCAAACATATCGCAGGCAACTACAAAGAAGCATTGTTTGGTAATAAGACTTTTCATCATGACAACGTAAAACTGCGATCTAATCTCCATGAGATCAACACAACGGTTGTAACAAAGAAGTCGTTAGATAGAACAAACACAAAACGGTGTTTGTTAATCCAGGGTTTTCATATGCAATCGGGCACTGGAGGACCACATAAACAGGGGGGTTATATTTTTCATCAACTTTATTATAAGTCAATCATAGCTTCATCCAATTCATTAAATCTTTTCTCATGTTTGCTTGATGCGTTCGAATTTTTTTTATTATTTCAAGATATTCTTTTCCCAATTTGGGGTTTGAGTTGTAGGTGATCTGGATGATTTAGCATGCATTGATTAACCCCGAAAATGTTTCCTTAATAGCATTACACACATGAAATGATCCCGTATCATTTTCAAGTCTCTCCTTTACCATTCTTGTTTCGTTCTGCGCTTCCTTCTGGCCTTCCATTTTAAACCAAAATATGTTTACGTAAATTAATTAAAGCGGAACTGTGTCTGGTGGGATTATCTGCAGTTGTTCTTTCACAAAAGATCTTTGAGGACTGGTTTTTTGTTGTGTCAGTTTCTCGTAAATAAACACGGCGATTCATTTTTACAATTCTTTTTATTTCATATGGAATCACACTCCAAACCGGATCGGTTGCCCTGATGCAGTGTCCCCTTCTGCTTCCCCGGAAATAAAGGACCTTACTTTCAAACCAATGTAATATTTGCCGATGAAGACTCTCCTTCAACAGCATTTATTGTTTTTCTTTTGATTGCTTGTACTGGTTTAGGGCCTTTAAATTCTTCATTATTCATTGCGCGCAAAACTGAGGGCAATCTTCTAACCATCTGTGTTGCGAGAGTTGTCAATAAGCTCTCGTGATACTGGTAGAGAAAAGTCTTTCGGCTAACTGTTTGTTAAAGTTTTCAACTAAAGCCTGTGATCTGTGAACTCCCGGAATGCCTCTCTAATAGTAACTCTGTGTTTTAACAAAAATAGATTCACTTGGCCTTTAAATTCTTTCCCATCATCGACTTGAATCATGCGAGGATAAGTTAAAAGGGCTCGTTGGATAATTCAGTTGTAATGGCAACAGCAACGGCAGAAGCACTCTTTTGTGTTACTGGTTTTCCGTTCTTTGTATCTGAAGCTAAGTCAATGACTTGTGAGTGCGTACTTAAATCTTTTACGTCAATCGATCAGAGGGTAAATAATAGAAGGCCATTTGATGGGTTGTCCGTTTTGGATTTGTATTGACCAGGTGTGGTCTCTGTATTCGCCTAGGGCGCGGTAAATAAAATTTGCCCAAATCACTTGTTTAGATAACCATATTTTTGCTGTTTGTTCACTAACTCCAGCTGCTTGGCTAGCTTTTGTATTGCTGTGATGCCCCTTCCTCCAATATCCTTTGGGCGAATATTAGAATTTGTTTCATTTTTTATTCAGCCAATATTATGTGGCAACAAAATACACGACGTCCCCCCCCCCCCCCCCCCCCCCCGCCCCCCCCCCATACCAAAGGCAATAAACGAAACGGCATTTCTTGCCTCTTTTGTTTTTTCTGATGGTTGATAAAAGTCACTGAATTTTGGTGGGGAAATGTCGTAAACCGGTTTGCCTGTTACTAATTAATAATGTTTTAATTGCTTGATCAACACTTAAATATGTACGCTGCATGCCCCTGTTTTTCAGTGGTCATTAATAAAAATATAACTGCTCAAGTCTCTGCTTTTCAAGAGGCGTCTTGTGCACTGCTAGTTGCTCCCATAGCTTGTTATTCTTTTTCACTCGCCGTCATTCCGCAGTTTACTAAATGCGAAATACTTCCGCTAAAAGCAAAGCGCATTCACCACAGCGCCAACCTATCATCAATTAACGAGTGAAGCCATTTTTTATAATGTATTTTTTATTTTTTACATATTTTATAACTGTCTGAATAATTCCCTTGCTTGACTAGAAAATCTTTCGTGGCAACCGAAGCTGCAATGATAGCAATCACTTTTGCTGATCCTCAAAGTCTAGTTTGCCAAGATCTGCTGGTTTTAATTTCTTAACAAAGCTTTTACCAAGCATATGAGTAATCCCTACACTTAGCACCTCCAATACCAGCAGAATGGGAATACAAGGTTGGTAACAGTTTTTTTCGGTGCTCATTTTTTAAAAATAAACTAATTATAATTAAATAAAAAACATGCAACAGTGATGATCTACTACAGCTACAAGGCGTCCTAAACCTTCCCGAACTTATGAATGACACAAGTTGATGGCCAAGCTGTTATGCCGCACAAGGAGAGTTGTATTCTTTGGCAGGTGTGGAAAAACCAACAGTATTCCCTCGAACTGCTGAATTCAGCATAGAACATATTCAACAGATGCTCCGACAAGACATTCAAAAGTATCATAACAGGTATGAAGCGCAGCCTGGGTCTAGAATTGGTGAAAAGTGTGTGGGCAAACGGTCTTAGTTTGTACACTAAACGAGTCAGTAGATTTGCTCCCATTGATTCGAACAATATCATACGTATTGATTTAACGCAAGATCCGTTTTAAACAAAGTCATTAGAGTCTCTAGGGTGTGATATCTATACTACAGATTGGAACATTGTTATCGCCATAAATCATGGATTAATACCTTTTAATTCATATAGATTTTTGTTTCCCCTTCAAAATGAACGAGCTGGTAAATCAATCAGAACCAGAATCAGGAAACATTGAAATCAGTGGAGAAAGTAACTAGCAAGGCCAGAAAATCAGCAGAATCAGAAAACGACTGAAACAGGTGGGGGCCGGTGAAAAGCATCCTCATCCAGGGCGTGTTAATGCAGAAAAAAATAGCAAGTGGCACAGACAAAAAAAATTATGTTGCAGAATATAACTCATATGAAAACATAACACCGCCAGCAGCCAGAACAAGTTGATTCAATGCCGCTATAAAAAATCCATGGATACAAGACCTAACAGCAACACCAAAGCTTCAATGGAATATTGAACTTAAAACTGTTGCCATTTATTGGCGCCATTGCTGCTGTTGGGGGCAGTTAATACGGATTTATACAATATATAAAGAATGGCAGCCCAAAACAAGAAGCAAACAAAAAAATCAGAACCGGTAAATACAGAAAAAGACAACTGCACACGCCCAAAACCGTCAACAACAAAAAGATCAGTTTTGAACCATTTAAAATGCAATAATTTTAAAATTTTTGAATATAAATAGATCATGGCGATTATAAAATGATAAATCAATAACTTAAGACATGGATCTATAAAAGACATTTCCAATAGACCAGAATTG
>CM031617.1:58784314-58796814 GCA_018398815.1 Conus ventricosus | reverse complement strand
ATCACGAGTTAGGCGCTCTACCGACTGAGCTATTCCGGACCTGGTGTGATATGATGTGGTGTTGTGTGGTATGATGAGGTGTAATTTGGTAAGGTGTAGCCATGGTTGGCGTGGTGTGGTACGATGACATGTGGTATGGTGTACAGGGTACTGCTGTGTGGAGGGGAGAGTATTGCAGCGTGCAATGTAATGTGGGAATATTTGGTGAGCTATGGTGTGATGTGATGAGCTATGGTGTGTCCATTTGTAAGAGAACATACAGACTATGTATGGTGTGTAAGAGACTGGTTGGGGAAAAAAAAAGAGAAAAAAGAAACAAAGAAAAAAAACACCTAGTAGTGGAAATTGTTATTGCTTTGTTTTTCGTTTTGTTTTTGTGTGTTTTTTTGCAGGTGAAGAGGACAGTGTGAAGCACCAAAAAATGAAGAGGAGGATTTGGGCGTTAGGGAGGGAAAAAAGAAAGAAAAAGGATAAAGAAAAGAAAATCACCGCCTTAGGTGCTCCATTGATCCGATAACTGATGCCACAAAAAGCTATGGTGTGATGTTATCAAACTGGCAGGGAAGGGTGCTTTCCATTGGAGTAGGATGTATTGCATTGTGTGTAGTGTGCAGTATGATGTGTTTCAATGCAGCATGATTCTGCGAGGTAAGCAAAGAAAAAACAACAACGATGACATTATTAGTTCCAAGGAGAAGCAATTAAAACAAATGTAATATTTCATGAGTAGCACGAAAGAAAATAGATACAAATCGCAAAAAGCAAATGTAAAATCTAAAATGATACCAACACAATCATTTTAATAATCTGCAACGATAATACCAACACATTTGTTCTAATAATCTACAACGATAATATCAACACAATTGTTCTAATGGAAACAGGACACGGAAGTCAACTTCAATGACTGAATTACTCACTTCAGTACCGGGTGTGGTCACTACCCTGACTAAACACTAGACTCACGACAAAATCAATCTTTATGATTGTCCCACCCATAAAATTTCTCATAACGCCTTTGTCATTAAGCGTGCTACGTATCGCCACGGTTTAAAATTGCCAAAGAAATATCTGTTAATGCTTTCTCGTTGCAGTGAAACGGCGGAATTTATTCACGTGCTGAAATGGAAAAAGGTGTTCAGAGGCCACTTCCTGCAGCAAAACGTATTGCCACAATTCCCCTCCTTGTCATATACACGGGAACAGCCGGGTGATTACCACACTCAGACAAGCTTGCACGTGCTGGAAAACGTAACTCATTTTGTACCCCTAGACTGCAGTCGCCACTATATCTCAGACCAAGCAGCTTCTACTCTGCACGTCAGTTACAGATAAGTTCCACTCCAATACATGCATCAGTATTTCATCACCAGTCAAAACAAGCTGACTGTCAGCAACACATGAAAAATCGATGAGTGATGGGACTGCCGCGGATGTCTTTGTCTCTTACTGTTTGTTTCTGTTGTTTGGGGAATTATGTATGAGAAGACGTAATATGAATGTAGTTTTGCCCTGTGAGCATCTAGGTCCCGGGCATACAGACATAAAAAAGAAGCAATGAAATGGTATAAAACGGGTTGGTCGAGACCTCGTTCAAAACTCTCTCCTCTCTCTCTCTCTCTCTCTCTCTCTCTCTCTCTCTCTCTCTCTCTCTCTGCCAACCATTCTTTTTTTTTCTAAACTTTATCCCAGCTGCATGTAGCTAGCGACAGTGGTGTAAAACGGGTTGGTCGAGACCTCGTTCAAAACTCTCTCTCTCTCCCCTCTCTCTCTCTCTCTCTCTCTCTCTCTCTCTCTCTCTCTCTCTCTCTCTCTTCTCTCTCTCTGCCAACCATTCTTTTTTTTTCTAAACTTTATCCCAGCTGCATGTAGCTAGCGACAGTCAACAATCAGAACACCAACTTATCTGGAATGAATACAAATGTTTGAAAATGTTGGTGTATCATCATTAAATGGAATATATGTTTACGCCTATTACATATCTTCATAGCCAAAAGCTACAATGATGACAACATTTAAGTAGAGATTCCCTTCTTTTCAGAATTATATTTCATATCTTATTATCTTACAAACCATTGTTCCGTTCATTTTCAGATTTAGATGGTGGATTTGACTGACCGTCTGACCTCCAAGTGCTTGAAGCATAGGGACAACACTGGTCATTGATTTAGAAACATGTCCTGTTTTATTTTCACCTGCATTCCATGGTGAGGAATGAATGGTCAGAGCTGAGTTACTGTGTTCATCATAAACAGGGCTTTTTGTTGCATCCCCATTCCAGTCCCCCTACCACGCCCAAACCACCACTCCTTCCTTTTTGAGTTTATTTCTCCTGTATTCCAATGTAAGAAATACGGTCAAAGCTGAGTTATTGTGTTCTTCGTAAAATGGACTTTCTGTTGTACCCCAAATCCAGTCCCACTTCCACGCCCAAACCACCACTCCTTCCAATCTGAACAAGAACGTTCAGAGGCAGAAAGAAGAAAAAAAAATAGGAAAAAAAAGTCAGGCCATACAACGATGATGAACATTTGCTGGAGAGGGAACCCCCAGTTTTGTTGTGACGACATCGTTATCCATGGGCGCTGGATATCTTCAGGCTGTACACACAAGGTAGCAGTTGACAGTGTCAATTCTTAGACAGAAGATGACGGATTTCTCTCACCTCTGGAGATTTTGAACGCTTTTCTCCACTGGGAGATTTCTTTGATACTCCTTCAAGCGGTACAAGTTTCAGCTGAGCTGATTTTTTTCTGTTGGTATAAGATTCTATGCCATTTGCATTCTACGCTACGTCCTACCAACTGTATGTCTGCCTTGTCAGTCGTCTCGGCGACATAATGTGTTTGGGATCCTCTGAAGTTTTACTATTTACGTTCGGAGATTGCCCAGACAGACCGTTCTAGAGCACTGGCTGATGTGTCTGTTGCTGATGTCTAGACCAATTTGTGGATAGAGGAGTGCCTTGGAAGACATCAGCACGTGCTGAATATCCGGGAGACAGAAGGTTGGAAGGATGTCGCTGAATATCTCCAAGAAAACGGCCCCTTCATTCCCCACCCCCCACCCCCACCACTGAACACCAATGGAAAATTTTGCACAAAAAGTAAACAGATTTGCTGAGAGGAGAGGGGGGGGGTGCTACCGGGAAGAAGATTATGGTCCCCTTTCTTTGGCCAGGGATAGAAATTCCGAAGACGCGAAAGGTTCAGCCTAACGTATATAGGCCACAGGCTGAGGGGGGGTCACTCAATGTGCTGATTAGAACTCTGAATTAGGCTCTGCACACAGCATCTCCTACCATGCTTGTTACACAGAACCATCAGGGTGACGCTTTGATGGCTCCATCTTTGAGGATCAGGTTCATTGCAAGACACGGCCACGAGGGAGAACTGGAAGGAGAAAGAGTAGTGTGAGAGGTGTGCAGGGGAGTTGGAAAGCACAGGAAGTGGGGTGGAGTAGAATTACTCGGAGATGAAAGGATGACTGGATCTTTGGTCAAACTCTTTCATGTCTGGCCGGTCTGTGTCGGTCATCTCTGTCCTTTCTTTACTTCCTCCAGGCTGCTGGTCTGTTGGTTGTTGTGTTTCATAATCTGTCGAAACAGGTTCGTTTTTTGGTCGTCAAAAGAAATGAAAATCAAGACCTTACCTTTGAACTGAATAAAATACTTTATTTCAGAGTCACTGATGTCGCATACGTCGGTCTTTTTTTCTAATGTTTATCAAAACCCCAAAACATCAATTACAAATCAGGGTGAAAATACAGAGAGAAAAACAAAGATTTGTCTAGGCATAGTATGGAAGGTACTTCATAATCCACGATTCAGACTTCGAAATCTTCTGTCAGATCACTTGAAAAATTGATAGTGCTAACTGCTTTAGATTGATAGTGCTAACTGCTTTAGATTGATAGTGCTAACTGCTTTAGATTGATAGTGCTAACTGCTTTAGTTTTACGAAGAATAAAGGGAATGCATGGCGTAACTTTCGGTACTTTTTTCATTTAGTCTTCACGTTTCTGTCCATCAAATGAAAAGGAATTTGACGCCAGTGTCGTTTCTTAAATGAAATTCCTGTTGAAACTATATAGCCAGTGATCAGTCAAATGAGAAAGGATAAACAACATCACAACCCCCTCTCTCTCTCTCTCTCTCTCTCTCTCCTCTCTCTCTCTCTCTCTCCTCTCTCTCTCTCTCTCTCTCTCTTTCCCCACTCTTACCTCCCTCTTCCTTCCCTTCCTCTCCCCCTCCCCCATTTCATCCCCTTCTACTGTCTTTTCTCTGCACAGCCTTCTTGTCTGCAACCAACGACCTTCTTTAAATATCCGAGCATATTTTTTTAAATAAGAAAATATGATGATGATGAAAATGGAATATAAAAAAACACAGCGCTTTTTTTTACATGTGAGTGCGTGCGCGCGCGCAAACACACACACACACACAACACACACACACACACACACACACACACACACACACACACACACACACCTCAAACCTGAATTTTTCATCAGAGACCACGGAACTTTGTCAATCTTTGCGGAACTTTGACGAGTTCTTTCACAAACTTTATGATGCATGGGAAGTGGGAGGGGGGGGGAACAAAACTTCTGATGTTTGAAGATAATTACGAAGAAAACAAAAACGAAAAATCTGGAGAGTGATTCGATCGCAAACGTACCCAGAGGTGTCAGCAGAGAACCCCATTAATTCCTGTGATTGACGCGGCCATTTCTCTGTCCATGATGCTGCTGCCAAGGATTTACCATCACCCGCTTCATCAACGGCCAAGACACGAACGATGCGGATCCAAGTTGGATGAGATACGTGGTTGAGCCCTCCCTCCTCCTTTCTGTTATTGCCATGAGCCGCTTGTGCTTCTGCTTTTTTTTTTCTTATGGTTGGTTTGGGTCTGGAGGAAGAAAGTAAAAAAATAGAATGAAAAAGGGAGGATGGAAGATAAGGGAGGGGAAGAAAAGAGACTGCAAATGGGAAGGAAGAACATGAGGCGGAGAGGAAATGACGTCCATCGTTGGCCCGTCACATTTCCGGTGAAAGCTGTCAGGGCGCCGGAAGCCTCTTTTTTTAATTCTGGAATCTTTCTGATTTCTCTGCGTTGTCTGCTCGTCCCCTTTCAACCCCTATTTGTTCCAGACAATATTGCGACCTTGTAATCTCTAAGAAAGTTTTACTCTATTTTTTTTTCTCCTTTTCCCTTTTCTGAAGGGAAATTAAAAGAGTCAAAACAAAGTCACCGTCTTCCTGTCGTCGATTTGTTCGTTCTTGATATTCTTAATTCCCCGATTTGATGAATTGTGGGAGGAAAGTTTATGATAGGGCCTGTTGTATCATCTGTTTCAATGTCTGTCTGTCTGTCTGTGACTTTCTATCTGTCTCTTTGTCTGTCAGATTTAGTGATTGCGGTTTTAATATGATACAGTCCAGACGGGCTGAATTCAAACAGTATCGTTTGTTTCAATGTAGCAGTCAGGTGTTGTAGAAATAAAATGTAGCTGTTGTTGATATAGCAGTGGCAACAGTAGTGCGGTAGTGTTGTTACATATTGTTTCTTTAATGTGTGGATGCGTACGTGTGTGTGTGTGTGTGTGTGTGTGTGTGTGTGTGTGTGTGTGTGTGTGTGGTGTGTGTGTGTGTGTGTGTGTGTGTGTGTGTGTGTGTGAGTGCGTGCGTGCGTGCGTGCGTGCGTGCGTGCGTGCGTGCGTGCGTGCGTGCGTGCGTGTGTGTGCGTGTGCGTGTGTGTGAATGTGTGCGCGTGTGTGTGTGCCCACATACATCTGTGAACCCAGTGGTCTTTTCTTTCCTTTCGCATCGACAGCAATGGAACAGGGACCTAATTCGGTCAATGTCGTCGCAGACATAGTCTGAATCCTTTCCCTTAAGCTCGCCAGCAGATAGGGACGGGGAAGACAGGGAAAACCCAGAGACAGAAGACAGGAGTCAGAGCAGATGGAGCAGTGGTGGAAGTGGAGAGGAAAATTGCTTACACTGCGATCAGCAGCAAAGCTGGCACCAGGGATCACAGGGTTCCATCTTCCTTCCTGGAGCAGGGTAATAGAGGGCGGCCTTAGGACTGGCCTGGACGTGCCTACTATGTTCTTTTTTAAATATATATGTGTGTGTGTGTGTGTGTGTGTGTGTGTGTGTGTGTGTGTGTGTGTGTGTGTGTGTGTGTGTGTGTGTGTGTGTGCGTGCGTGCGTGCGCGTGCGTGCGTGCGTGCGTGCGTGCGTGCGTGCGTGCGTGCGTGCGTGCGTGCGTGCGTGTGTGTTGTGTGTGTGTGTGTGTGTGTGTGTGTGTGTGTGTGTGTGTGTGTGAAGTAAGGTAAGGTAATGTTGCATATAGCCCAGCCGATCCGCAAAGGGCCATATCAGGGCTGTCACCCCGTTACAATCAACTCACAAGTCATCAACAACAGCAACAAACAATCACGCATCTCTATAGAATACACTTTCTAAAAACGCACCAGAAACTTCGTTATCAATCTTTCTTCCGCAAAAAAAAAACTCAGATCAGATGAAAAATGTTAATCTCTTTCAGAAATTCAAAGATCACGTCAGGTGGGACATCTCTGAAAAAGGTTTTCATGAAGTCTGCTGTAAAGTGTTTATGTTTCACATCGTGCAAGTCCCAACACTCTGAAAGAATGTGTTTCACTGTGAGTGGAACATGACATGGAATGCACCACGGAGCTTCTTCAGCTTTTAAAAGATAAGAATGGGTGTAACCCAAGTGGCCTGTTTGCAAATGGCACAAAAACTGTTTTGTCTTTGCGGCCGCCTCGGGAACATGGTAAAAACTCTTTCAGGTTTGGACAGATTTGAAAGATTTTGTTTTCCGTCTGCAAGGTCCATTCCTCTTGCCAGAGGTCTTTGACATAGGCCTGTGTTTTGGGGTTTCAGATCAGTGTGAGGGGTAGACAACCTGCTCAACTTTTCCTTCGTGGCACTCTTGGCAAGATGATCAACCACCTCGTTGCCTCGAATGCCCACATGGCTGGAAACCCCAGCAAAAACTATGTTGTAACCATCTGATTTCAGAGAGGTGTACAGTTCGAAAACTTTCAGCAGCTGAGGGTGCTTGAGATTACGGCCGGCAATGGCCTCCAAAGCAGAAAGGGAGTGATAAAATGGGGAAATCTTTATGTTTAGTTTTACAGACCATTTCAAGAGCCAGGACCAAGGCTGTCAGCTCAGCAGTGTAGATGGAGCTATCGGTGGGAATGTGTTTGGTACATCTCTGAGGGGATCTACTGCACAAAACACAGCAGAGGCAACTCCCTCCTCAGATTTGGAACCGTCAGTGAAAATTCTTTTGAAGGAGGGAAACTTTGAACACAGTTCAGCAAAAAGGGTCTTGTATGCCAAGGAACAAGTGGAATCTGTCCGGTACGAGGCCAAATCAAACCGGATCTCTGGAGTGAAGAAAGTCCATGGAGAGACATCAGGAAACTTGGATAAATCACAAACTACTCCAAGATCTATGTCTGCTTTGTTCAAATTGGGAAGAATACGAATTCCCAAGGTGGAATGGAACTGGGGTGGTCATCGAATTTCTTTTGGAATTTGGGGTCAAAAACACAGTCAAATGCAGGTTTTGAGGTTCAGAAAAGAGATTCAGACAGTAGTTCGAGGCAAGTTTCAATCGACGATTTGAGACGGATAGTTCTCCTGCCTCAGCATACAGGCTACAAACAGGGGTGTTGCGGAATGCTCCCTGAAACAATCGAAGTCCTTACTGGTGGCTAGACTATTCAGGTAGGATGGTCTGGCCGAGCCGTACACTACACACCCATAGTCTAGTTTGGAGCGGATCAGAGCCCTGCAAAGATGGAGGAGAGTTTTCTTGTCAGCGCCCCAATCTGTGTATGCCACAACTCGCAGAATGTTCAGTGCTTTCTGACACGCAGTTTTTAAGGGTTGGATATGACTTTTACAGAAATTTGGCTTCTTTCACATATATATATACATACACATATATATTCATATTGACTTGCAAATGCATGTGATGGCTGTTGCTTTCTTAGTGTGTTATTTGCTAATTCGATGTTAAAGGATTAGTGCGTTGTTATTTCATATTTGGTAGATTCTCATTGATTTTCATATGTTCATAGCTTCGATCCTCATTGATTGATAATTATGTAACATTTTTACACATTTTCCCTATGGAATTATAATATGTCAAACACTTGTACACACCCATGCAAGTACCGACAAACACACGTACGTTCATATCAAACTTTTACATGCAGTCAACTCCTTCCCACTCTCCCCATCCCTTCCCTTTTCCCCCATCCTTTCCCATTGTCTAATATCACTTCTAGTGAACAGACGTTAAACAGAACAACAACAAAAACAACACACGCACACACACATACACATACACATACACACACACACACACACACACACACACACACACATATTATATATATATATATATATATATATATATAGAGAGAGAGAGGAGAGAGAGAAGAGAGAGAGAGAGAGAGAGAGAGAGAGATACACACACACACACGTACACATACATACAATGTGGCATGTGCGCTCATGTATCCACACACAATACAACAAATACACACACACACACACACACACACACACACACACACACACACACACACACACACACACACACACAAATATTTATTCATATTCGCTCACTCGCAGGTAAACCAAGAACAAAACAACCTCAAAATTTAAGAGCTCAACTATAATTTCAAATAGTTCTGAAATAGTAAAATGAAATGCAAACATGCACGACTATTCATAAATTATTGCGCTCAAGAAGGACCTACACTCAAAAAATCAAAAATCAATGAATTACTAACTATTCTTGACGTTTAGCTAGCCCAGGCTCAACCCACCTAAGCTGGATCCAACACAAGAAGTTCTAAATGTGCATTTAAATAAAGACGGAAATAGTGAATGAAGAAACAACGATGATCACTTTCATCTCTGTTTTAATTATACAGTTTTCCCAATTCCTTGAAACAATTATTTCCTAGCAAGGTTCAGTTCTTAATTCAAATGGAAAAAAACAACAAACACTCAAAGCATTTTACAGAAGCGCTTTCGGTTTTTGCAAACCTTCCTCAGCTGACCATGGAAGTCGGCGTCAAAACTTGTTGACGTAATGTGTGTTTTTTACGTCATTAATCCCCCCACCTCCCTCATTACTGTATGATAAATAGTGATGCCTGGGTGAAGTTTTGATTCAGTGAAGGGCAAAGTTCACAGGGCAGATTGTTCATGTGAAAGCAACTAAACCCACACATTGAGACCAAACGGGTAGTTGGTCTTCAACTTGTGTCTCCACATCCTCTCTGTCTTTTCTTTTCTGTACATCTGTGGTCTTTATGAGTTCAATCACACAACATTTCAAATCTGACAGCTGGTGTCCAGGTACACAGAAATGGCGTGCCACGAGTGTGTCTTTGCTTTCTGATGATGTCAGAGCGATGACCACTGAAGCGCGTTTGTAGGGTGTTTTCCCCTCTCACCAACATACTGTACATCCTGGCAATGTCCACAGTTGATCAGGTACACTAGGTTGGTACTTTTACATGTAGCTGAGTCCCTTATTTGGAACTGGTGACCCGTGCGAACACTCTTGAAGGTGGTCGTTTCCTCCAGGTGTTCCTTGCACAGAACACAGCGTTTCGCTGTGCATTTGAAGCAGCCTGGTACCAAAGAATCTGTAGCAGACGCTTGATGTTGCACTGCTGGTGGTTTGCTGGGCATCAGAAGGTTCCTCAGATTGCGACAGTTACGCTCACCAACAATGGGAGGTTTGGGAACGGCTCTCTTCATGCGTCTACTTCTGTGGAGCTCCGTCATTTTTTTCCTTCAGCCAAAAGGCCAGAGGAGGGTTGAAAGGGTTATGGCGGATAACAAATGGCACCCTGTCTGACTGATGGTTCCTCCGTTGGTATTGAAGTGCATCCTTCCTGGGAAGTGTCTGTGCCTTGTTGATGGCAGAGTCCACCAGAGCTAATGGATAGCCACGGTTATGTAGGTGGTTCTCAGCTCTCCGCATCGTTTCAGGAACACATCATCTTTACAACAGATTCTTCGCAGGCGGATAGTCTGCCCGTAGGGGATGTCTCTCAGACAGTGTCTAGGGTGGCAGGAGTTGAAGGGTAGGTACATGTGAGCATCCGTGGATTTAGTGTGAAGGTCTGTG
The DNA here is from genome assembly GCA_018398815.1 of Conus ventricosus. NCBI lineage: Eukaryota > Metazoa > Mollusca > Gastropoda > Neogastropoda > Conidae > Conus > Conus ventricosus. Next base: position 58,786,609 of record CM031617.1, on the reverse strand, counting down.
GTGATTGTATCCTCATTGATGCTCATGTTGACGTCCAGGAAAGGGATGTTGGTTCCACCATAGTTGGCTGTAAACTTTATCGTGGCATGCTGGTTGTTTATCCAGTTGAAGAACAAAAGCAGCTGGCTTTTCCCATGGAACCAGAGCATGACAATGTCATCAATGAAACGACGCCAGAATTTTGGATGGACATGCCAGGGTGAAGTTGCCAGTAGCCGTTGTTCTAACCATGCCATGAAAATGTTGGCAATGGAGGGAGCCATTGGGGTCCCCATTGCCGTGCCATGGACTTGTTGGAACAGCTCACCATCAAAATCAAACACGTTGTTTTGAAGGACGTGTTCAACGATCTCCAGTAGTAATGGAACAGAGGGGCCTTCTTTCAAATGATGACCAAAACTGGCGATGATTTCTTTCAGGGAAATCGCCACTTCACCTCACCTCACCACATCAACAGTGACGATCAATGCTTCCCTCGCCAGAGGCTGTTGAGTGATTTTCCATTCTTCCAAGATGTTCCGGAAGGTTCAGTTCTTCTGAGATTAGTTCTTGCATTGTCTTAAAATTCGCAGAGATTACCTCCACCATTGAAGTTGTTTCATTCTTACATTTGTATTTTCGCCTGTATTATCTTCATCTGCCGCCTCTGATTTTCCATTTGTATTATCTATTTCATGGTCAAGCCACAAAGTTGGAAAATACCGTATTTATTTTAGACATTCAACCAACGTCGTGATAAGGTTTTTCTCTAATTCTTTTAAAAATGAAACTAAAAACTTGCATCAACCGAAGTTTACTATTTTAAAAACACTTCAAGACTGACCAAAATTTTACTTTAGAAAAGACTGGTTGAAAAAATATGAAAGGAGTACATGTAATCAACAGCTCATTGAGAGAAGCTTATAAACTGAAATTGTTATGATTTTTTTTTACCAGGGCATGAAAATGAAATGAATTCATAGAATGTCTTAAATGTGTTCTTCCGTGAAATCAAGCCAAGTGAGCATTCCTGGTTAAATTACATTTCTCAATCCGCTGTCTTTGCAATGCAAAACTGCACGTCAGAGATTACGGGATAAATCAATAGTTTTCCAACCACTGTCTTTTCAATTCAACCCTGCATGATATAACATTCTTAATTAAATCAGCACAGTTTTCTTAGCAGCTCTCTAAGTCAGTTATCTGGTGTTATCAATCTGGCGCGGCACAGCAAACAAAAAGAAAATATAGTCAACCAACTTCCTTCTGAACGAAAAAAGATAATATCTTTCAGATATTTCTAGCTAGAGTACGCAAACATAATAAATAAAAAATATATTAAGAGCACATCCCTATGGCATCAAATCAGATGAAGCACTCCTCATAAAATCAAGCTGTGGTCTTCTTCTTTTATCTTTCAATCCACTGGGTTTTTTATGCAAAAGCGCATGTGAGAGATTACCGATTAATTCAACGGTCTTGCACACCGTGGTCATTTCAACACAAACTGGCAAAACATATTCATGATTAAATCAACAATTTGTTCCACGCCGTTATCTTTTCAACTCAAACCAGCAGAACATATTCCTGATTAAATTAAGTTTTCCATGCAGCTGTCTTTGTTTTTAAGAGCAAAACTGCATCGGACTTCTCAGACGTTTAAACAAAATTTAGAGTTCGAGGCTTTCGGTTTGATCCAAAACATGGACAAATTTGATGAAGTTTTCATGAGAGAAAAAAAAATCCACAACCTGTTGATTCATGTACAATACCAAACCATGAGCGTATTGTTATTGTTGTTGTCGTACCCTGGCTGAAAGACTCCAGGCATCATCCGAACAGCCGAAATACTTGAACACTATGGTACAAATGCATCAGCTAGGGATGTGAACATTACGCTTGTGACCGTTTTTTATTACCCCCCACGTGGGCAGCCACACTCCGACTTCGGGGGATTTTGGAGACTGGTACTGTTATGCTAGGAGCTTGTCACGACTGAAGACAATACCCGCCTAACTATGCAGAGTATAACAACATTTTAATGTAAAATGGTGTTCTAGCCTATGTCAATTGGTCTGATACAGCCTTAAGCCAAGGTGGATAAGCGTGTAAAGAAATGTAAACTTGAAAGGGCCATAACTGCTATTGACGTGCGCTCTCTTGTATTCAATAATGACTCAGAGGTTACAGTCAGTCTACAGTCTGTGTATTTTAATCTACTTTGGTAAGAAAACAGAAACGCACAGATAAAAATAAAAAAAAAAGTGGTGGTGGTAGTAGTTGGCAGTGGTAATGGAATATTGTGGCGACATACGC
>CM031617.1:58746814-58776814 GCA_018398815.1 Conus ventricosus | reverse complement strand
CCATCTTGTTTTGGCGAGTGGTGTGGCACTGGCTTACGAACTTTGGAGTCGGAGAGATCTCTATCTCTGCCAGCTGGAGCCTTCCTGTTTGAATCCACTTCGACGTGGGTTGCGTGGAACTGTCTTTCACCCTTCGGTGGGAAGGAAAGAATTCCGCTTGTAACCTCTGGGATCCCTATCCCTGCCAGCTGGAAGAAGCAACTTAGGTCATCCCTGACCTGGAGTCCACTTCATTGGGGACCGTCACGGTTTTCGGCTGCCATCCTTCATCGGATTGGGGAGCGGACCGTTTTCTTACCTCGCCCACCCGCCATTTTGGTAACTATATGGTCTGTCTTGGACAGTGTCTTGTTTATTTGGGTTTTCTAACCTCTCAGTGGTTGCGGTTTTTCTTCTGCCTTAGTGTGCTGCTAGCTCTGACACACCTTTTCTGTGTGTAACTGTTCCAAAGAAGGGGAACAGGTATGAGAATGGTGTCGAGATATTCATTTTGTGGTGGAGTTGTAGGAACGCATTATCTTTAATTGTGTTTTCGGTCCTTAGCGGCTAGGTATTCTGTTACTTTGGACTAAGTTGAAAGTCTAACTACCATTTCAGTCAATAGAAGCTGTATTTGTTGTTTTCTGAGTATACAGGTCGAGTCAATGCTTGTATTGCTTAATATGTGATGTGGGCCGGAAGGATATCGTAAGTGTTAGCTTTATTTTCCTTGTTGTTTCGTAGGTACGAGACGGATCGTGGAATGCATGAGCGTTCGAACGGCTTGACACTTAGACCACGGAGTGTGGAATTCCGGCCGTATCGCCCCGCATATGGTTCCGTTCTCGTTGTGTCCTTGTCCTATATGTTTGTGTGACAGACGTATGGATGGATTTTAGTTGGTTTTATTTATTGAGATTTTGACTAGGAATTTTCCCTTAGTGGGCATGCCTTGGCAGGATGCAGGGTTCCCATGGGTACAGGAGCGGGGTATGCCATGGGTACAGGAGCGGGATCCCATGGGTACAGGGTATGCCATGGGTCAGGATCAGGGTTGCCATGGGTAAGGTGAGGGTATGCCAGGGGTACAGGTGAAAGGAATGCCATGAGACAGGTTAAAAGCAAAGGAAAAAGAAGAGTTATTAATTTTTTTTTTCCCCCTTTTAAATGCGAAAAATTGTTGCCCTTTTTTTTACGGCACTGTGACCTTCCACTGACGCACTGCCAAACCCATGGTTTTGCACACACGAAAAAAGACGATAAAAGTGCCCTTTCTCTGGAGACTGTCTCCGCCGTAGGGCGGGAAAAAATTGCCATTGTTTCCGGCAGCTCCGGTTGGGACTGGCTGAAGGCCCGCACCCCGGGACTGGCAGACGCCCCCGGATCCAGGCCCCAGTCGCTGCACTGAGGCTGTTGAAGGGGGCCCTACCCTTCACTGGGACCCTTCCCCTCGGATGGAAGGACCACCCCACTGCCTGCCCTGAGGGACGTTAAAGGGTGCTTCCCCTTCACGGGGCATCTTGCCCGGTGGAAGACCAGCCCACGCGGGCTTCGCCCTTCTTAGGATCCACCCCCCCGGGGAAAAACCCCTGGGGCACAGGATCAAGGGGTCTTAAGTCGTGTGTGGTGTGGGTGTGGGTTTGGCGTGTGTGGGTGTGGCCTGAACCCGGTCACTGATTCGTTTTCTTTTTTTATTGTTTTGTTTAACCCTGTTGGTCCTGTTTGATGTTTTATTTTTTCTGATTCTTTTCTTTGTTACTTTAAATGTCTTTGTAGGGGTTTAGCGGGTTGGGTTGGGACGGTGGGGGAAACCAGGTAGGGGGTTTTTTGGGGGGTCTATTTTTTTTTACTTTGCCCCCTAGGTCGTTATTTTTAAATGTGTTTTTTTTCTTCTTCCCCCCTTGTTTTTTTTTTTTTTTTTTTTCCCTCTCTCAGCTTTTTTTTTCCTTCTTTGTTATGACCCATACCCCATTGGACTGCTGTGTGAGTGAAGGGTTTTGTAATGTGAAGTAAAAATATTGTTTGAAAACCTCTTTTTTGGGGTCTGGTGGTGTGGGGGGATTGGTGATCGTCCGTTTTGCCTGCCTTTTCCCTGTTTAAAACCCCCCCCTGTCGGTGTACGCCGGGTTTACACCTGAAAAATTTATGGTGGAGATGCCGGTGCAGGAATGTGTATTGGTAGATAAAAGCGACCCTGAATCACACCCCCCGACCCTTGGAGTCTGTCTACCTTTTTTTTCGTGTTTTATGGGTGGTTGGTTGGGTGGGTTCTGAGTCGGTGGGAACCCATTGGGCGGCCCGGTTTTGGGGTGCTGCGGCGGTGGTTCCGTGCCCGTGGCGGACCTTCGGCGCTTCCGTTCCGCGTTCGTCCCCGTTTTTGTTTTGTTTTGTCTAGTACCCCCGGCTATTGTTTCGGGGTTTCCCGTTCCCCTTTCTCTTACCTTAGTTAGAATGGTATTTGGGGGGGAAAAAGAAGGGGGGTTTTGAACTCTGATTAATGGTCTTGTTGTGCGAGTCATCGATATCGTGTTGTACTGATTTAGGTTTTTGGTCTGATTTGCCTGTCCCAAGACCCCGACTGTGTTAGAAGGTAAGTGTGGCAGGATTGCCAAAAGCATTTGGTGCTTTTTTTTCAAGGCAAACTTTGCATTTAGTTTTACCGTTTTTGGCGAAACTCGGTCTTCCCCCCCCTTTTTTCCCTACTTCATTTTACAAAACAAGGAAAGACTATTTGGTGGGTGTTTTTTGTTATTACCACTGGGTTTAGGATCTGTGTTGTTTAGTTAAGGGGATTGGGCCCTAAGTTTGGGCTTTCCTTTTGTCTACGAATACAAGCAGTGTATTTGCTTTTTTATTAGCTGTGTTTTAAAGGGTTTCTTAATTGTTCAACATATTTGTGTGACTGTGTTGATTGGAATAATAAATTTGTTGTCGTGTGTTGAGAAGGGGGTGTGCGTCATGGATTACCATAGGTGTTTTTCCCAAAAGCCATTTGTGCCTTTTTTTGGTCCCCCCCCCCCCCTTTTTTCTTCGTCTCCCATTCAGTGACAGGCAGTGTTTTAGCACGGTTTCCCGTCTGGGACGATCGTGTTGCGGGGGGTTTTCGACGCGCTCATGGGGCCCATGTTTTGATCGGTCGGTTCTGTCCCGGTGCCCCAGTGCCCGTGTTGGTGCAGTGTATTCTGGGTTTAGCGTCGCCAGGGGGAAATTTAGGTTAGTTTTTTGGGCCCTTGGGTACGGGTGTGAAAGTTCTATTGCCCGTCCCTCCCTTATGCGTGTTTTTTGGTTTTTTGTTGCTTTTCTCTTTGGAAAGTTGGTTGTGGGTGGAGTAACGCGTTGGTTATAATTCCAGTTGTTAGGTTTGTGATTTTTTTGGCCTTTTGGGGTAAACGCTTTGAAGTCTTTTTTTTGAGAGATTAAATTTGAGGACTGGTTTGTTCCCGGTGTGGAATTTTGTTTGGGGTTTTTGGGCCGCCGGTGCACAAGGGCATTCGGGGTTTAACCTTTGATGAGTTTGGCTTTGTCGTTTGATTAATTCCACATGTGTTGGACTTGATTATTTTTGGGATATTGTTTTCCATAAAAAAGGAAAACGGGCTTGGCCACGTTTTTTGGTCAGCGGTTTTCTTTTAGATTTTTTGTTTCAAGCTTTGAAGTTTTAAAAAAACAAAAACGGGGTTTTTCCTTCTTTGGAATTCGGGGGAAATAACTCAGCTTTGGCTATTATTAAATTTGGATACTCTGTGTTCATTTGGTAGAAGAGGTAGTTTGCTTTATTTATTGAGTTACCCCAGGGTTAACGATTCAGTTCTTTTGGGTTCCCCTTGTGTTGCAGTCTTTTGACTGCATTTTTGTGGAAAAGCATTTTTCTCTTTGATTTTGAACGGTTTTGTGGTTTGATACATTTTCATAAAGTCTACATTGTTGACTTTTTGCTCAAATATTTTTGTTTTGCGGACATCCTTAGACTGTAACCTCGGTTGGGATTTGTTGGTGTTTGCTACCTTAGTAAAAAGGGTCGCACGTAGGACTTTATCTTTTTCCCCTTTCCCAGTTTGGGGAAAATTTTTGGGTACGTTAGGGATCCCCTTAGTCATAGTTAATTTGTGGAACGTTACTACCCCGTATTTCCTTTCTCGGGGGAATAAGCTGCGATTTGGGATTGGAGTTGCTGTTTCTTTGTGAGTATCAGTTTCGGTTCCCATTCTTGGACTTTAACTTTTGTGGTTCCATTTTGTAAAAATTTGGGATTTTGGAGGAAATAGTGTTGGTGGCCCCCTCTTGGTTCTTTGAAATAGAAGCACTTCTTCGGGGGGGGTTGGTTAGGGTTGTCCTGCGTGTTTGATTTCATCAACCTTGGTCATTTTTTTCAGTATTTTTAGTGAGTGTTTCATTCCGGTGAAGGTGGGGGTTAACCTGTGTGGTGTTACCTATGTCATGATTTAGATGTGCTTTTTTCCCCTTTGGAAAAATGGGGATAGTTTCTTCAACCCCAGTGGATATTCACGATCTTGGATTTATATCCGTTTAGTATCGCCGGAATATTGGCTTGGGTGGACCAGACACTTGGTGCCGGAAGTAGTCGCTGTAGTACAAAGTGCGAAGTGGATACGCACGTGGGAAACCTTCGTGGGTTTTCGTTCGTCAGGGTTTGCGGGGTTTGTGAAATTCTGTGTATTCTTAGTGATTCGGGGGGACTTGTGTCGTGAGTTATACGTCAGTTATGGAGCAGTGGACGCCCGAGCGCCGGATCACACGTTCTCAGATCGGGTGCAGGAATTCTCCCAGGGATGGGGAGCCCATGACTCAGGCGACGATGGCCCTATCCCAGGTCGTGTATTCTTCTGGGGGATTCGCCCTCCAGTCCCCGTGGTCAAAAGGGAGAAAACCCCCTCCTGGGTCACTCTCCCCGAGGCGCCCTCTGCCCTCCGGTTCGGGACTTCGCCCTCCCCCGTTTTCGAGCGACTTCGCTTTCGGCCTTCCCCTTGCCTATCCTCCTGGCCAGCGCCATGGATCCTTTTATGTTGATGGGGATTGAGAGGGAAGAAAGGAGGCAAGAGGGAAGAGAGGGGGGGGAGAGAAGCCAAAGAAGAGAGGAGGGAAAGTGGAAGGGGAAGAAAGAGGGAAAGAAGAGAAGAGAGCGGGAAGAGAGGAGACTAGAAAGGAGGAGGAGAACCCAAAGAAAGGACGATGGAAGAGGGGAAAAAGGAGGGGGGAGAAGCCGAAGGGCCGATGGAAATGGAGATGGAGGAAAGGAGAGGAGCGGAGTCGAAAAAAACAGGAAAACAGTTAAAAGGGGGGCCCCAGAAACAAAAAGGTTTGGACTTTGAGGTCGTTTGGTGGAGGAAAAAAAAAACCCCGGGGGCCGAACTGGTTCAACAGTTGATGAACCCAAAGCACAGTCTGTGGTTGTTTCCCGAGCAGGGTTTTGCCATCAAAGGGAAATAGGGTTTTTCTCAGGGCCTGGTTATTGGTGGCTCCCCCCAAAGAAATATGCCGGTACGTCCCGCGATAATATAGATACCACATCGGACTTTGAGGCGGTTGCCGCAGCGTCCCAGTAAACGACCAGATTTAAAGCCCTTTACCCATCGTCCCTGAGGGAAAGGCAAAGGAGGCGTTTGTCGATATTCCACCCGGGTTTCCCTATACCGGTTGAAAGCGGCTTTTCCCCGGAGACGCAATGACTGCCGAGTCTTACAAAAAGCAGTTTCGCACAATGGGGAAAACCTTCAGAGGGATTTTTCCCCCCGTTGGGGAACGCCTCCGGCGTACCATGGAATAGGGTTTGGGGGCCTCGGAAAGGGATTGGAAGGTTGTTTCCTCTTGGGAATCTGAGTTGGGTATCTGGAACTGCGTTCATTTGGGGTGGGGAAAAACCAAAAAATTTCGCCAGGGCAATCGAGGTGGTAAAAGCTTCGCAATGCCGTCGTCCTTGCGCCTGCCCCCGGGAAGCAGGAAACCGTCGATGGGAGTCAGTGATCCAAACCGTCGTCGCCCTCCCCGAAAAAATTTTTTCCGCGATTCCGGAACATGGAGCCAAGCCAAGCTTTGTTCCTTGTGGGGAAAAAAGGGGATTAGTTCGGGGTTTCCCCAAAAGGAAGGACAAGGCTAAATCCGATATCTGCACTTTAGGGTGGCATTTGGGAGGTGAGGTTACGACCCCAAAATGTCCCACTTTCCCCTCGGTGTGTGTGGAGTAGGGAGGGGTTCAGGGACACAGGGCCACGCGGTCTTCATTGACGGGCGTTAGTCCCTTGTGATGCACCTCGGGAGAAGAAAAGCAAGTGTCAGGAATGAGTATCTTCAGGGGAAAGGATCAAGTACGGTAGAAGTCTCTCGCCATTTTTAAGGGAAAGGTTTTTGGGCAGAGCCCCCAGCGCCCGCTACTCCCTATGTTGGCTTCAGTGTGCTTTGGGGCGGGCAACGTCGGGAGATTTATGGAGTTGCCAGCGAAGTATTTGTGGCTGCCACCCCGCGTTCCCAAAACACGAGAGAGAAAGAGGCATTGAAAACCCCTCCTGAAGGCCCCGGGGCTCAACAGACACCTTGACAAAGGATCCTCGATGTTCACAGCTTTTCAAACGAAAAGGACCCATCCTCAACAAAATACGGGTTTGGTTGGGGAAACCGCAAGGGCGTCTCGCGCAGTGCAGTAGGTGTGAGTCGCAAGGGTTGGGGCACAGGCGTTTACGTCACTTACTTTGTCAGCCCTAACTTGTGTACCGAAGCTCTCCGCGCACGGTCTGCGCCTAGGGCAGATACCCCTATGGAGGACATTTGGGGATGCGCGAACCCCGGAGAGAATCCAGCAAGACTTTTATGGCCCCGGGTAACAAAGGATGTCAAAAGGTATTGCCGCAGCTGTGAGTGTGTCAGCGATACCCCCAAAGGCCGGGAAACAGAGTACCTTTGGGGAAGTTCCCTTGATGGCACCCCGTTCAGAAAAGGGGGGAGTTGACCCGTTGGGGCCCTCATTCCGCACCCCCGAGGTCACCGTTTTGTCCCCGTCATGGGGACATGCCACACGCTATCCCGAGGGTACCCCCTGAGGAGAGCGACCGGTGACGGTAGCGGGGGCACTGTGGGAATGTGGAAAAAGGGCCGGCATCCCCGACAAGGGATTGTCCCATCAGGGAACGCAGTTTTTCTCGAATGTGATGTTTTGGGGGATACAAATTACTTCAATCCACCGGGGAGACTACTATCCCCACCCTGCTAAAACCAACGGTCTTGTCGAGAGATTCAATGGAATTGAAAAGATGTTCGGGGGAAAATGGCCCAAGAGAACCCCCAAAACTGGGACGTTTCTTGCCGGGAGTATTGTTGCATACCGGAGGTCCCCAGGAGGTTTTGGGGTTTTAACCTTTGAGCTCCCTTTTTGGGCGGACTGTCAAAGGACCCAGGCCCTCCTGAGGATCTTGGACCCAGGAAAGGGGAGAGAAAAGAACAGGGACACAGGCCGAGTCGTTCTGGAACTGAAGGAACGGATCGCCGCACTTGTGATTGGTATAAGAAACTTTCCCCCGGGTCAGAAGCGGTATAAGATCTTGACCGGAAGACACGCCCGAGATGGTTTTAGCCCCTGACGAGGTGCTATTGCTGTTTCCTTTAACCAGAACAAGCTGCAGTGTTTGGCAAGGACCATTCAAAAGCCCAAAGGGGTAGGAGATGGGATTCGCCATCAAGATGGAGGAAAGAAAAGCTTTACACGGAATTTACTGAAGAGGTCGAGCGAAGAGAAATTTGCGGTGAGGTTTTGCCCCGGGGTCTGGGAAAAAGGGCGAGAGTTTTGTTCTGGGACGACCCCCACCCCCCGGCGATCCCATGAATTCGGCCTGTTACGTCGTCTCGGGATGGGCCTCGAACGCAAAGTTAGCGTTACTTTTAGAAATCCCGGGAAAAAACAACGTGGGGTGATTCCTCAGCCGGGGGAGTGCTGGTCAAGGTTCGGAATGAAGGTCTACGAGTGCAAGTGTGTGCAGAAAATTTGGAGGCTTGATGGCTGTGCCTCAGGGGCACAGCCCCTTTGGTTGGGGGGGATTTCACGGACGTAAATCTTTCGTTTTGGGAAATAATTAAATTTTTTCCCAAACCCGTTAAAGTGGGGTTGCCAGTGAATTTCACTACATTGGCCGGGTGTTGACAGTTTTTTTATTTTTGTGTTTCTGGGCGCGCTACGTCCCTGCATTTCGCTCCCCTCCCCCATTTTTCTTTCTTTTTATTTTTAATTTTAAGCTTTCTTTTTCGTTTTTTATCGTTTTCCCGTGGTTCATCAGGAGCAGGGACAAGCTGAGCTGTTTTTTGACTGGTTTCCATCTTGTTTTGGCGAGGGTTTGGCATGGCTTACGAATTTGGAGTCGGGGGAGATCTTATCTCTGCCCGCTGGAGCCTTCCGTTTGAACCACTTCGCGTGGGGTTTGGGGGAACTGTCTTCACCCTTCGGTGGGAAGGAAAAGAATTCCGCTTGTAACCCTTTGGGTCCCTATCCCTGCCAGCTGGGAAAAAGCAATTTGGATCCCGACCTGGAGTCCCCTTATTGGGGCCGTCACGGGGTTTTTGGCTGCCATCCCTTTATCGGATTGGGGAGCGGGGACCGTTTTCTTACCCGCCCCCCGCCATTTTGGGAAATATATGGTCGTTTGGACAGTGTTTGTTTATTTGGGTTTTCTAACCTCTCAGTGGTTCGGTTTTTCTTCTGCTTAGTGGTGCTAGCTCTGACACACCCTTTTTTGGGTGTTAAATGTTCCCAAAAAGGGGAACAGGTATGAGAAAGGGTCGAGTATTCATTTGTGGGGGGTTGGGAAGCATATCTTTAAATTTTGTTTTCGGTCCTTAGCGGCGGGTATTCTGTTACTTTGGACTAAGTTGAAAGTTTTAACTACCATTTCATCAAAGAATGTATTTTTTTGTTTTTTTGGTATAAGGTCAGTCAATGTTGTATTTCTTATTTGTGAGTGGGCCCGGGGGATATGTAAGTGTTGCTTTATTTTCCTTGTTGTTTCGTAGGTACGAGCGGACGTGGAATGCAGAGCGTTTTTGAAAGGCTTGCACTTAGACCACGAGGGTGGAACCGGCCGATCGCCCGATATGGTTCCCTTCCCTTGTTCCCTTTTCCCATATGTTTGTGGACAGACGTATGGATGGATTTTAGTTGGTTTTATTTATTGAGATTTTGGTAAGGAAGTTACTTTGTAGGGATGCCCTAGGACGGATGAGGGTATGCCATGGGTCAGGGCAGGGTATGCGGGTACAGGATGAGGGATTGAATTTGGGTAAGGGTATGCCATGGGTACAGGATGCAGGGGGGTTTCCCTGGGTACAGGATGAGGTTTTGCCTGGGTACGGATCAAGGAATGCCAGAGTACAGGTTAAAAGCAAAGGAAAAAATGAAAGAAATTTTATAGTTTATTTACCCTTTTTAAAAGTGACGAAAACTTGTTTACCTTTTTTTTACGGACTGTGACCCTTTACACTGACGCACTGCCGAACCCCTAGGTTGCCCAAAAACCCGACAAAGACGATAAAAGATGATTCTCATCTGGAGCGATCTCGCCGTTTGGGGGGAAAAAAAATTTTTCCATTTGTTTCCCGGCAGCTCCGGTTGGGATGGCTGAAGGACCGCATCCGGGACCCCGGCAGACGCCATCCGGTTCCGGCACCCGTCGTGCCTGGGATGTTGAAGGTGTGCCTCACCCCCCGCTGGGCACCTTACCTCGGATGGGGACCAGCCACGCCCCGCATGGGACTGTTGAAGGGGTGCTTACCTTCACTGGGAATCTTCGCCTGGACGGAAAAAACCCGCCCCTGCGGGTTCGCCCTTCTTGGATCCCCCTCCCCCGGTTAAAAACCCCTCGGGACAGGGTCAGATGAGTCTTAAGTCGGTGTGGGGTGGGTGTGGGTTTGGGGTGTGTGGGTGTGGGCCTGAAGCCGGGCATGATTCGTTTTCTTTTTCTTTTGTTTTGTTTTTAAACCCCACTAGGTCCCGTTTGATGATTATTGTTTTAGTATGTCTTTTTCTGTTACGTTTTGTTTTTGTAGCGGTTTAGGGGTTAGGTTGGGAGGTAGCGGGATCCCCGGATTTTGGGGGTTTTTGGGGTCTATTTAATTTTCTTTGTCCCTAGGTCAGTTAGTTTGAATAGTGCTTTTTTCTTCTATGCCCCATTGTTTTTTTTTTTTTTTCTTTTCCTCCTCAGCTGTTTTTTCCTTCCTTTTTTTATGAAACCCTCCCCCTTGGACTGTAGTGTGAGTGAATGGGTTTTAATGTGAAGTAAAAATATTGTTGAAACCCCTTTCTCTTGTGGTCTGGGGGTGTGAGGGATTGGTGTCGCTCCCTTTTGCCACTGCCCTTTCCGTTTTTGAACCCCCCCGTCAGGTGTCTCGCACGTGACACAGATGAGACAAGAGAGACACACACAAAGAAAGTGGGAGGTGGGGTGTCAGTTGACCATCTCCGGTATCAGGATTCCAAAGCGGGATGCCAGATCCTACCGTCTTCCGTGGGCCGTTTTTGTGTAATTACCGCTGTACTGTATGGATTTGGGCCCATCGGGATGAGGAGGGAAAAAAGAAGAAGAAGAAGAAAGAAGAAAAGAAGAAAAAGAAGAAAAAGAACAACAACAAGAACAACAACAAGAGAGGGGGAGGGGGGGGGGGGGGTAGGGGGAGGGAGAAAGAAAAACAGAGGAGGAGGGAGGAGACAGAGACAGTAGACAGACAGAAAGCAGACAGGAGAAGGAGAGACAGAGGAAAAGAGAAAGGGGGGGGAGAGGAGGGAGGGAGAGAGGAGAGAGAGAGAAAGGGGGAGAGAGAGAGAGAGAGATGTGAAAGGTTTGCCGACTATTTTAGCCCCAGTATCATAAGGGAAAACAGAGAAAAAATGAGACGGAGACAACACACACACACAACACACACGCGCGCGCGCGCAGCACGCAGCACGCACGCAGCACCGCACGCACGCACGCCGACGCACGCCCACACTACCAAGTAGTAGACAACAGAGATGAAAAGGAATTGAGGGACAGCAAACAGAAGACAGAAGCGGGGGGGAGAAGAGAGTCAGACAGCAGAAGAGGGCACAGAGAGAGGGAGAGACAGAGATAACGGAAAAGAGAAAGTGAATGGTTTATCCATTTCCTTCAGCCTCGTCCCTCATCAAGAGAGAGAGAGAGAGAGGAGGAGAGAGGGAGGAGGAAGGAGAGAGAGAAAGGGGAAGACAGGAGAGGGAGAGAGGGGGGGAGAGAGGAGAGAGGGGGGGGGACGAAGAGGAGAGAGCGGTTTGGAAGAGAAAAGGGGGGGGGAGATGGACGGGGGTGGGGGGGGGGGGGGAGGGGGCGTTGGCGCAACCTTTTCCTTGACCGTGACTCAACATGGGCGTTTCGTCCGGCCCTCCCTTTGTGTCCGACTACCTCCCCCCCCTTTCCCCTTTTGGCAGACTACCTCCCCCCCTCCCTTTCTGTAAAAAATACCCCCGGCCCTCCCTTTTCGCCCCAAAACTCCCTTTCCGCCCCCCTTTTGCCAAACAAACCTCCGCCCCCTCCTTTTTTTCCAAAAACTACCTTCCGGCCCCCCTTTTTCGTCCAAACAAACCTCCGGCCCCCCCTCCCTTTCTGCCCCAAATTTACCCCGGCCCCCCCCTTTTCTGTCCAAACAACCTCCGGCCCTCCTTTTGCCCCAACAACCCCCCGGGGCCCCCCCCTTTGTGCCCCACTACCCCCCGGCCCTCCCGGTTTGGCCCAAAACCTACCCCCGGGCCCCCCCTTTTCTGTCCAAACAACCTTCCGGCCCTCCCTTTTTCCAAACTACCCCGGCCCCCCCTTTCTGTCCACACTACCTCCGCCCCCCCTTTCGGGGCCCCCAAACTACCCCCGGGGCCCTCCCTTTTCTGTCCCACTACCCCCGGGCCCCCCCCTTTTCTGTCCAAACTACCTCCGGCCCCCCCTTTTTTTCCCCCAAAACCTTCCGCCCCTCCCCTTTTGTCCCAAACTACCTCCGGCCCTTTTTTTGGTCCACCAAACCTCCCCCCCTCCCTTTTCTGTCCAAACTACCTCCCCCCTCCCTTTCCCAACTACCTCCGGCCCTCCCTTTCTTCCACACTACCCCCGGGGCCCCCCTTTTGTCCACACCCCTTTGGGCCCCCCTTTTGTCCAAACAACCCCCGGGGCCCCCCCTTTCCCGTCCACACAACCTCCGGCCCCCCCTTTTTGGTCCCCCACTCCCTCCGCCTCCCCCTTTTCTGTCCAAACTACCCCCGGCCCCCCTTTCTGTCCACACACCTCCGGCCCCCTTTTCCCCCCAAACACAAACCTCCGGCCCTCCCTTTCTGTCCCACTACCCCCCGGGCCCCCTCCCTTTTTTTGTAAACACTACCCCCGGCCCCCCCTTTTTTTCCAAAACTACCTCCGCCCTCCCTTTTTTTCCCAAACTCCCCTCCGGCCCTCCCTTTCTTCCCCCCACTCCCTCCCCCCTCCCTTTCTGTCCCACTACCCCCCCCCTCCCTTTCTTTGCCAACTACCCCCGGGCCCCCCCTTTCTGTCCACACCCCTTTCCGGGCCCTCCCTTTCGTCCACACTACCCCCGGGCCCCCTCCCTTTCTGCCCCAACACTACCCCCCGGCCCCCCCCTTTTTTGCCCAAAAACTACCTCCAGCCCCCCTTTCTGTCCACACTACCCCGGGCCCTTTCCCTTTTTGGTCCACACTACCTCCGGCCCTCCCTTTTCTGTCCACACTCCCCCGGGCCCCCCCTTTCGTCCCCACCTCCGGCCCCCCCTTTCTGTCCAACTACCTCCGGCCCCCTTTTTCCCTGTCCCACTACCCCCGCCCTCCTTCGGGTCCCCCACCCCTTTCCGGGCCCCCCCTTTCCTGTCCCCCACAACCCCCGGCCCCCCCCTCCCTTTTTCTGTCCCACTACCCCGCCCCCCTTTTGGGTCCACACTACCTCCCCCTTCCCCCTTTCTGTCCACACTACCTCCCGGCCCCCTTTTTTCTCCCCCAACCCACCCCCCGGCCCCCCCTTTTTCTTCCAAACACCCCCGGGCCCTCCCTTCTGTCCTACAAATTTCCGGGCCCTCCCTTTTGCCCCCAAAACTACCCCCGGGCCCTCCCTTTCTGTCCAACAAACCCCGGGGGGGGGGGGGCCCCCCCTTTCCTTCCACACTACCCCCGGGCCCCCTTTTCCTTTCGGGCCACATTTCCCCCGGGCCCCCCCTTTTCTTCCAAACTACCTCCGGCCCCCCCTTTCTGTAAAAACAACCGGGGGGCCCCCTTTTTTCTTTTGCCCAAAACCCCCAAACCCCGGCCCTCCCTTTCTTCCAACTACCCCCGGCCCCTCCCTTTGGGTCCACACTACCCCGGCCCGCCCTTTTGGTAAAACCCTCCCCTCCGGCCCCCCCTTTTCTGCCCAAACACACCTCCGGCCCCCCCTTTTCCCGTCCACACTACCTCCGCCCTCCCTTTTGCCCCAAACACCCCCGGGCCCCCCTTTTGCCCAAAACTACCCCCGGCCCTCCCTTTTTTCCACACACTACCCCCGGGCCCCCCCCCTTTTCCCGGGCCACACACCCCCGGGCCCCCCCTTTTCCCCTTTTCCACACTCCCTCCGGCCCCCCCTTGGGGGGGGGTTTCGGGCCCCAAAAACTACCCCCCGGCCCTCCCCCCCCCCCCCCTTTTTTTTGTCCAACTACCTCCGGCCCTCCCTTTTGTCCCCACTACCCCCGGGCCCCTCCCTTTTTTCCCCACACACCCCCGGGCCCCCCCTTTCGCCCACACTACCCCCGGGCCCTCCCTTCTGCCCACACTACCTCCGGCCCCCCCGGCCCAACAACCACCCGGCCCTCCCTTTCCTGCCCCACACTACCCCCGGGCCCCCCCTTTTGTCCACACTCCCCCCGGGCCCCCCCCCTTTTTCGGGCCCACACACCCCCGGGCCCTCCCTTTCTGTCCCACTCCCTCCGGCCCCCCCTTTTTCTGGCCACACTACCCCCCCGGCCCTCCCTTTTTTTTGTCCACACACCCCCCGGGGACCCCCTTTCTTTTCCCACACTACCCCGGGCCCTCCCTTTCGGGCCACACCCCTCCGCCCCCCTTTTGCCCACACTACCCCCCGGGCCCCTTTTTTTCGGGTCCACACCCCTCCGGCCCCCCCTTTTCCTGTCCACCTACCTCCGGCCCTCCCTTTCTCCCCCAACTACCCCCGGCCCCCCCTTTTCCCGGTCCAACCCCCCCGGGCCCCTCCCTTTTGCCCACACTACCCCCGGCCCCCCCCTTTTGTCCACACTACCCCGGCCCCCCTTTTTCCCACACTACCTCCGGCCCTCCCCGTTCTGCCCAAACCACCCGGCCCCCCCCGGCACACACCTCCCGGGCCCCCCCTTCGTGCAAACTAAACCCCGGGGCCCCCCTTTTCTCCCCCAGACTACCCCCGGCCCCCCTTTTGTCCCACTACCCCGGCCCTCCCTTTTGAAAAACCCTCCCTCCCCCCCTTGGGGGTTTTTCCACATTTTCCCTCCGGGAGGGCCCCTTTTGCCCCCGGGCAGGGCCCCCCTTTTTCCCTGTCCCCCCCCCCGGGGGCCCCCTTTCTGGGGGGTTCCTGGGGGGGCCCCCTTTTTCTTGCCAAACCTCCGGCCCCCCTTTTTTACCATTCCCCCGGCCCTTTTTTAAAGGAACCCCTTTTGGTTTTAAATTCAATTAAAAGGGGTAAAAACCCAAAACCGGAAAGGATTTTTTTTCCGTTTTTTTTTGTTGGGTTTGCTTTGTGGTTTAAAAACCGTAACAGGCCAAGTCCCATAAAAAACCTTTTTAAAGAATGAAAATTTGGGGCTTTCCTTTGAATTCAAAAAAAAAAAATTTTTTTTTAGATTTAAGTTCGAGTGAAAAAATTTCGGGGGTTTTTGAAAATTTGGGTTAAGAGTTAATAAGGAAATTTAAATTTTAAAAGAAAAACGGGACCCCCTAAATTTTTCCCTTTGGGGTTGTCGGGGTTTTTTTAAAAGAAAGCATTTTGGAGGGAGGGAAAGGGAAAGAGGGAAAGGGGGAAAGGGGGAAGGGGCGGGCTAAAGAAAAAGTAACCCCCAAATGGGCAGAAAACGGGGGGGGGGGGGGGGGGGGGGGGGGGGTGGGGGGGGGGGGGGGGGGGGGTGGGGGGGGGGGGGGGGGGGGGGGGGGGGGGGGGGGGGGGGGAAACCCCCGGGGGGGGATGGGGGGGGGATTTTATCTGACACAAAATGTACGCCAGAACGGCAACGGTGACGGAAAACGTCGAGAGTATGTTGAATGTCACGGCACTCCACTTCGCAATGTCGGATTTCAAAGGGGGGCCCCCACTTCACTAGCTAAGCACTGATGTTGGGGAAAGAGGGACGGGAAAGAGACGAGCGCGAAGCGGGGGTGGGGGTGGAGGGGGGGAGGGGGAAAGGGGGGGGGAGGGGAACGCGACGAAAAAGGCAGGGTGGAGGTGGGCAAGTTGGAGAGGGGAGAGAGAGAAGAGAGAAGAGAGAGAGAGAACAGGGGGGGGGAAACACAGGCAGACAGACGGGAACAGAGAGAGAAAGAAAAGAGCCCAGGCAACATAAAGCCCAGACAGACCCAGACAGAGAGATGAAAAAGAGAGAGAAAAAGAGAGAGAAAAAGGGATGAAAACAGATTCCCTTTAATACATATATACACATAAAAAAGAGAAAAGAGAGAGAGAGAAAAGGAAAAGAAGAGAGAGAAAAGGGGAGAGAATGAAAAGAGTGAGAGAGTTTAAAAAAGTCAAACTGCGAACAAATTACCAAATTGAAAATTGTCAAAACCCACACACACACACACACCCACACACACCCACACACACACACACACACACACCCACCACACACCCCAAAACAAAACACAAACCTGGGGCGCGGCCCGACACACCCCCCAACCGCAACGCAAACACACACACACAAAACACACACACACCCACACACACACCCCACACACACACACACACTTTTTGGCATTACCCGGGTTTCCCCTGCTCGCCCTTTTTTTTTTCTATGACAAATGGGGATCATGACAACGAGGGCCCTACCCCAAACAAAAAAAAAAACAAAAAAACCCAAACAAACGAACAAACAAGCAGGGGTTCCAACTTCCTTCAAGGTCCCCATAAGCGCGCAGTTGTGGGGTGGGTTTTTTCTACTGCGAAGGGTTTACAGGGGGTTTTGAAAAGGGGAAACCGAAAAAGCAAAAAAAAGGTAAAAACAAAAATAAACTTAGGTTCCTCATTTTGGGAGTTGATGGGACTAACTAAATACCCCCTTTTTCCGATTATTTCCCTTCCTTTTTTTCGGCGTGCTCTGTTTGTCTGTCAGTGGGGGCTGTCTGTCTGCTCTCTCTCTCTCTCTCCCTCTCTTTTCCTCCCTCTCTCTCCTCCCTTTTTAAAATTTTTTTTCTTCCTTTCTTCTTCCTCCCTCCTCTCTCTTTTCTCTTTTTCCCTTTTCCTCTCTCTTTTCCCCCTTCCCCTTCTCGCTCTCCTCTCCTCTCTCCCCTCTCCCCCTGTTTGGGAGGGGACCCGATTTTAAATTTCTGACTATCTTTTTTTAAATTTTAAAAAAAAACCGAGTAAAGTGATATTTTTTAAAACGCATATATAAAAGGGTGCCATCCCTAAAACTGCTTTTAAACCCGTGGTGTGGGGTGGGTTGGGGGGGTTGTGTGTGTGGGTGTTGTGTGTGTTGATCGGGGGCGTTTGGGCTAATGCTTTGGTCAATATCTGCTAAGTCTTTTAGCCACGAGACCCTCTTTTTAAAATTTTCCCTCTCATCTTAGTTTTTAATTTTCATTTACCATCATTAAAACGGGGCGCAGTGTGGCCCCAAAAAAATTTAGCTATTAGTTAGTTATATAAACTTGTCCGCACGCAAGGCCCGCCTCCTTGATAAATATAGGGTATTCTGTGCAAAAAAAAGAAACGCATATTTTATTTCAGTCTTTTCCCCTTCGTCTTTTAAAGCATTAAAAATTTTAAATAACCACAGAAAAATAAGACATAAACGACGGGTTATGTCTATTCTTTAATGCCCTGACTTTTCCCAAAACGGTACAGGGGTTCCCTGCTATAGGGGGGCATGTTTCTATAAAAATTGCCTTTAATTTTTCAGCAAAAAAAAATAGGTTTTCTTTTTGTGCAGGGTTTTTTTCTGGAAAGATTTCGTTTTTTGGGTTTTTTTTTTCTATTTTGTTTTTAAAACAGCCCTTAGGGCTTATGCCCCAAAAAACTATGGTAAACGGGAACCCGGGGGCACGGGAATCTTTTTTTTTTGGTATTTCCCCAGTTTTATAAAAACAGGGATATTTTTAGAATGGGAACGAAAAAATTGCGTCTGTATGTGTTGTTTTGGGGTTGTGGGGTTCGTCTGTCTGTGTGTCCGGGGTCAAAATGTGTTCCCTCCCCTTCCAACAAAACTACGGGCCATCTTTCTGAAATTTTTTTACGAATGTTCCTTTGGTGGGTAAAGGGTTGATGCCCGACTTTTTAGTTTACCTTTTAACGGGCCGTTACAACGGCTTTTAAGGGGCTTTTTTTTTTTATGGAAATCTCCAAAAGGGACTTGGCCATTTTTGGGTGAAAATTACATTTTAATTTTCCCTTAGGGTCAGGGAACCGGAGGTCTTATTTCCCCGTTATAGCCGTACAAAAGGGTTGTAACGGCCTGAAACCCGGTTTTTTCTTTTGGAATACCAAAAGTATTTGGGCCCAAATTTTAAAATAAGGGGTTTGGGATAAATCTTGGGGACAAATGGGATCCTCTACCATTTTAAAGTGGTGTAATGCTAAAATGGTTTAAAAAAAACCTTTTAAAAAACCTTTTATTCGCCGTTTTTTCTATATATGGGTGGATTTAATAAAATTTTTGGTATAAAAAAGGGTATCACACAAAAGGGGGCACTTCTAAATATTTTCCAAAAAATTTTTGACCTTTAAAAACCGTTATTTAAACATAGGCCCCCAATTGGATAAAATTTGAAAAGCCCACAGGCTTTAGCCCAGTGAGGACTAAAAATCCCGGGTTTTCAAAAGGGGCATAACGGTTATAAACCTTTAACGTTTTTTTCCATTTTTTATTTTATATATTGGTGGGGTTTTAAAGAATTTTTTTTAAAGAAAGGTTTTCACACACAAATGGCACTTTCCATGCAGTGTTTTAAACGGGCCGTTAAAAAAATTATTCTTTACAATTTTTCCATTTGGGTGAAATTTGGTATGTACACAGGCTTTAGCCCAGGGAGGACTAAAATCCCCGGTTTTAAAAGTGTTCACGGGTTTAAAAAACCTTAAAAAACCCTTATTTGCCCTTTTTTTTTATCTCAAAACACAAACCCGGCCGATTTTTTAGGGGGTTTGGGGAAAACCCGGGAGTACGGGTTTTTTTTGCTTTTGCATCTTTTGTTTTTTTTTTTAAAACCAAACAATAATGAAATCAAAACATCAAAGGAATACAGAAAAAAAAAAAAGAATGTAGCCCCTGTAACATTCTATCCTGGAAAGTTTTTTTGTTGTTTTTTTTCTTTTTTTTGGGGGGGTTTGGGGATAAGTTTTTTTCCCTTTTTTGGGGGTTTTTTCGAAAATCGGTTTTTATACTTTCCCTTTCTTTCTTCTTTCTCTAGGTTTTTATCACCCTCATTTTCCCCTTTAGATGGGGACTTTATCGTGAAAAATTTTCAACCAATTTTCGAAACATGACAAACCCCTTTTGTTTCCTCTTTCTTTTTTTTTTTTTTTTTTTTCTTTTTTACAGGGCAAATATCCGTCCCGGTTTAGAGAAATGTCATGACGCCAAATTTCTCTCATGACGTCAAATCAATAATTTTCCCTGTCTTTGGGCATCACCCCGTCACGTTTCGGGTTTTCTCTCTCTCCTCCTTTTCATCTCTCTCTCTCTCTCTCCCTTCCCGCCAAAACAACCTCCAAACGGGGAAAAAACGGGGGCCCCGCAGCAGACGATACTGGTCGGGTTCCCCGATTACACACCCTGGGGGCCGTTGGGCCCCCCTTTTTGGGTGGCTGCCCAGGGGAAAAAATTCCTCGGGGCCCTTTAGTTTCATATTTCACTTCGTTGTTCACGGCTGGAGAACGGAGTTGTGGGGGGGAAGAAAAAGGGGGAAAAAGGGGGGGGGGGGGGGGGGGGGGGGGGGTTTTGGAGAAGAGACAAAGGCAGAAACAAAAAAAAAGACGCCCGACGAAAAACAGAGAGACAGACAGCCAAAAGAGAGGGAGGAAGAGAAGATAAGACAAACAGAAACACACACACACACACACACAAAACACCAAAACACACACACAAACCCCGCACGCAGCACCACGCACACACACAAAGCACACACACACACACACAAAAACGCAGCACGGGAAAGCACCACCACACACACACACACACACCCCAAAAACACACACACAACACACACACAAAAGAGAGAGAGGGGGAGAGAGAGGGGAGAGGGGGAGAGAGAGAGAGAGAGGGGAGAAGAAAAAGAACCCGACGACAAAGGGGAGGAACGAGAAAGAGAAAAGGCCCGGGCCCGACAACCCGACAACGGGGACACAGGGAGAAAAAGAGAGAGAGAGAGAAGAGAGGAGAGAGAGAGAGAAGAGACGGGAAAAACGAAAGCAAAAAAAAAGACTGAAAAATAAACCAACAGAAAAGTCCCCCAACCCCTAATAATCAATAAATAGACAAACCGAAAAAAATAGAGCACAAAAAAAAAAAACATGACCCCGTTTTAAAGTTTTTGCTTCCCCCGACTTTCTGGAAATGAAATGGGGCATATTTTGGGGAAATGTTTTCTTTTTTTTTTTTGTTTGGGGTTTTTTTCGGGCGTTTTTGTTTGGTTTTTTTTGGTTTTTTTTTTTTTTGGGGTTTTTTTTTTGTTTTTTTTACCCTTTGTTCAGATGGATCGTTAAGACTATTGCCCCAGGCCTCAACCACACACACACCCACACACACACCACACACACCATGAAAAAAGCGCCAGCAGGCTGTTTTGACTTCTAAAAAACAGAAGTAAAGTGCATACAAGGGAAAAATTTCCCCCGAAAGTCACGCGTTGGGCGTCTTCAAAACGGGTTTTAAGGGGGTTAGAGACGGGCCAGGCGCCACAACGGGGGTTTTTTTCACAAAGACCAAATTTTTTCACCGTGTTAAACGGTTTGGGGTCTACCATGAATTTGACCCAGCATTTTTTGGGTTTAAAAAGATAATTACCAAAAGAACAACTCCCCACCAAATTTTTTCCCTTTTCTTGGGGGAACTTTACCGATAAATCACAATCTTTAAACGTGACCCCCCCTTAGTTGACGCACATTTCAGGGGTTGGCACCACCCCCCTTTACCCTATCCTTTGGGGCCCCCGGGAAGGGCCCAAAAAAAAGAAAAACCCTTCCTTTGGGTTTCAAAACTTCTGCTTGGGCCACCCTGGGTTTTACCTCGATGGCAATAAGATAGAAAATAAGAGAAAGAACTTTCAGACAAAAACAAACATTCTCCAATCAAAAAAACGCCCAGCTGAAAGGGAAAAAATTTTAAAAGCAAACGACAATATTGAATTCTTTTTTAAAGTACATTTTAGAATTTACAACATCTCTTTATTTTTCAAGGGATTATTCAAAACAAAAAAATCACGTATGTCTTCAATTATGGTCGATTGGGGTTAACAAAAACTCGACCACAAAAGCTTAATTTTTTCCCCGTATACCCTCCAAGTGTTTTGAGCAACAAAGAACTAAATTTACCTTTTTTTCCTTGGGTTTCATAAAATAAGGGACAATTTCCCAAATCCCTCCCCCGTGGGAAAGTTTTTTTATCTTAAAAAAGAGAGAGAAAAAGAGAGAGAGGGGGAGGAGAGAGGGGAGAGAGAGAGAGAGAGAGAGAGGAAAAAGAAATCCCCAAAAAAAAGTGTTTGAGGGGTCCATGGGGAAAAAACCGAAAACAGAGAGATAGAAACCAGAGTAAAAAAAAGCATCCCCTATAATTGTTTTAGCGGGTAAAACAGAGAGATAGAAACACCCAAAAAAAACACCCTCCATTTTAATTTTTCAGTTTCTAAAACAGGAAAATAAAACCCCCGAGTAAACAGCATCCATATAATTTTCAGCTGCAAAATAGAGAGAAAAACACAGAAATAACAGCTCCATAAATTGGTTTTAAACTGCAAAACAAAAGGGGAAGAGAGAAGGGGAGAGAAAAGAGAGAAGAAAAGAAGAGAGAGAGCAGTAGGCCTACTAATGGGAGGAAACCCAAAACTGACACTTGTAGGGCAAGTACTTTTTAGGCCCTACGGTTTCGTTTAAGAATGAAAAGTTCTTAAATGAAATACAAACGACCACACCAATCTTCATATCAGTAACCCCATCCAGGAGAAACCCGGAATGCTTACTACAAATTAAGGAAATAAAGCAGTGCAAAATTTAAAAAGCAGGCCGGGACGAGGGAGGGGGGGGGAAAGGGGGGAGGGGGGGGAGAAAGGGTTTTCTGGAAACACCTTCCCCCCCGCCCCTCCCCGGGGGACCCAAAAAAAAATTTTCCCCGATTTTAAATTTTTGGGGTTTTTTTTTTCTCCCCCCCCCCCCTCCCCCCCCCCCTTTCCCCCCCCCCCCCCCCCCCCCCCCAAAGGGCACCCCCCCATGTCCCCCTTTGGAAAGGCCCCCCCCCTCTCCCTGCCCAACCCGATCCGGGTCAATAACCCCCTTTTGGGGGTGGGGTGGGGCGGGGGGGGGTGGGTTGGGGGGGGTGTGTGTGGTGTTGTTGGTGTGTTTGGGGTGTGCGCGCCGGGGCCCCCCATCGGCTTTCCCGAAGAAAATAACTGCCCTGGCCCCCAAAAGGACTGATCACGTGGGCAAAAAACGAATGTTGGGTGAAATTTCACATGCGCGGGTTGGGGGGCTGGGAACCCCTCTCTCCTCTCTCCTCTTTTCCCTCTTCCCCTCCTCTCTTTTCTCCTCCCCCTCTCATTCTCTCTCTCTCTCTCTCGGGCCTCTGGGGGCCCCCTTGTCTCTCTCTCTCGGGCTCTCTCTGTCTCTCCCTCTCTCTGGGCTCTCTCTCTCTCTCCTCTCTCTCTCTCTCTGGTCTCTCTCTCTGGCTCTCTCCCCTGTCTCTCCCTCTCCGGGGCTCCGCTCTGTCTCGCCCCTGCTCTGTCTCTCTGTCCCTCTCCTCTCCTCTCTCCTCTCTCTCTCTCTCCTCTTCCCTCTCTCTCCTCTCTCTCCCCTCTTCCAGGGGTTTTTCCCCAATTTTCATCCAATTATTTTGTTCAAATGAACCGCGGGAAAAGAGATCCATTTTTTTACGGGGAACAAATTCCCCTCCCGAACAAAAAAAGAAAGGGTTTAAAAACAAAGACATTCCGGGGGAGCATGCCCAACCCCATTGGCTTTAAGCATGGGCAGGGAAAGTTTAGAGGCATGAAAAAAATTAAAAAACGAAAATGGTTTGGGAAAAAAAAACTGGAAAAAATACTCGCCATTGATTATGGAAGCGGTTAGAACGCGCCCCCTTTTCCCTCTCTCTCCTCCTCTCTCTCTCTCTCTCCTCCTTTTCCTCTCCCCTCTCTCTCTCTCTCTCTCTCCTCTCTGTTTTCCCCTCCCCGCCATAACCACACAACTTTTGGAGTTTTTGGAATTTTTTTCTTTAACCCTTTTGTTTTTAAATTTCTTTAAACTTTAAAAGGGGTTCGGGGGGGATGGGCAAGCGGAATTTTAACACCCACCCATAACAAATAACGTTGCATCACCCTGGACAAGGGGGGCTGGGGGGGGGGGGGGTAATCTGGGGGCAGTCCCCGACCGGTTGAAACAAGAAAAACCCCCAAACAAGACAAGATTTCTTTGGGGGGGGCCCGGGTTTCCTTAAACCCCTTTTGTGCGTTTGAAAATTTGCCAAAACTGGATGGGTCTTGCACTGGGACAAAAATAAATATTTTTTAAATCATGTATTTAGCGGTTTTGGGGTAACTGACTATTTCAATTGGGCCCAAAATGTTGAAAGGTATCAAAAACAAGCAACAGGGGGTGAAATTTTTTTCTTTTTCCCAAAAAACCTTAAAGGGCATGATAAGACGGGTTTTTGGGGGGGGGCTCCCACGTTTTTTACTTTTTATAAATAACGGGAAACAGAAATTGCTCCACAAGGTGATTTTTTTTAAAAACAGCCAAACCCAACGTTCATACAAGGCCCCAAAAGGGTTTTTTTGTGCGGGATTTTCTTTCCGCGTCCCATTTTTTTTCTTCTTCTTCTTCTCCTTTCTTTTTTGTCCCCCAATCACATTTGGGTTTTTTCGGGCCCTTTTTAGTAAACCATTTTTTATCCCGCCATTAAGGCCGCCCCTACCCCCCAAATTTGGGAAAAGGGGCCTGTATTGTAACTGTCCCTCCTACCCCAACCCGCCCAAAACTGGCCTTTTCCCCCGAAAGGGGGTGATGGGGGGTTTTTTCCCTGTGTGCAAGATGTTTCGTGCTCGGTTTTTAAATCTCATTCGAAGGACTGTGTGGGGAATGGGGCAGAAAAAAATGTTAAACCCCGAGGAAAAATCCCCCTGTACCGAAACGGCCCCCCCCGGGGATGCGAACCCGCAACCCCAAAAAATTTCGAGGTTTCCCATTTTCTAAAACCAAAGGGGCTACTTTCCCGGGGGCCCAAGGCAAAATTGGGGTGTACTCAAACAATTTCTAGACCCTTTTTTTGATGAAATTTTTGGGGAAAAAATAAAAAAAAAATTTTATTTAGTTAAGGGGGAAACACGGGGGAAAAGGAAAAATGGGGAGGGAAAATAATGAAAACTGTCAACAAACTAAAAAACAAACAAACTGAACCTACAACCAAGCATTCAATTAAAAATATGCCTGGAAAAGCGGGCCCCCACAGCAAAAATTAAACAAATCACTCCCGGACGTCTTTGGGGAAATTTGGGGATAGCAAAGATATGGTTTTTTAAAATGGTTTCCCTCAATGGGTCCGTTACTGTACGGATCTAGGGGGTGGGGGGGGGGGGAGTGGGGGGGGGGGGCAACCCGCACAGGGTTTCATGTAAAGGGTTATTTGAAATTGAAACAAAGTAAGGGTAATGGGTGCTTAAGATCATTTTGGGGGGGGGGATTATCATGGCCCCTTTTTTTACGCACACGCCGCGCGCGCGCACAACACCAAAAACACACACACACACACACACAACACCACACACAACACACAAAACACACTAACACACTAACAAAAAACCCCACACCCACAAAACACACAACACAACACACAAGGAGGGGAAGGAGAGAGGGAAAAGAGGGGAAAAAAAGAAGAGAGGAGGGAAAAGAGAGAGAGAGAGAAAAAACCGGGGAAAAGACAAATATTATTCAAATTAAAAAGAAATTTTGTTTGGGTACCCAAAAACATTTTTGGGAAAAACCCTTTTTACATTTCATTTCTATTTAATTGGGGCCCATTATGCGGCAGTACCTACCCAATTTTCAGTACCAAAAAATCCACAATTTATGATTTTAAAAACTCAACTTTTTAAAACAATCAATTTTTCTTTTTATCAGAAAAATTTACTTTTTGCATCCTATTTGGGACATTTTAAAAAAAAAGGAAAATTTCCCTATTTTTGAAGCAAACATTGGTTTTGGTGTTCATGTTTACTGATTCAAAACTTTAAATTTTTAATATGTTTTTTTATTTTTATAACAAATCAATTCACCCTTTAAAATTTTTAAAAATTTACAAAAATCAAAAACGTCTAAAAAAACACCATGTGAAAAGGGGGTTAAACTAACACACCAAAAAAACATTTAACTTTAAATTCCTTGATTAACATTTGGAAACGAAGTGCGGGGAAAGCGAGTTTTAAACCCCCTTGTTGGGGGTATTCTTGACAGTCCCCCGGGACAGTTCCCGGGCCATTCGCAAAACTGGAAATTGTGGTATGCTGGATGGGGATGATCCCAGCTGAGCGACTTTAGA
Organism: Conus ventricosus; assembly: GCA_018398815.1. NCBI lineage: Eukaryota > Metazoa > Mollusca > Gastropoda > Neogastropoda > Conidae > Conus > Conus ventricosus. Next base: position 58,751,872 of record CM031617.1, on the reverse strand, counting down.
GCAGGACACACTGACACGGGAAAGGGGTCCCCTCATTCTCTCTGGCTCTTGATAAGTTTTTGAAACCTGAGTTCTCCCTCCTCTCTCGTCTCTCTCTTTTCCTTTTCCCCTCTCTCCCATCTCTCTCTTTAACTTTTTCTTGATCTTTCTCTTGAATAGTTTCTGAATCCCAAATTCCCCTCTCTCTCTCTCCTCTCCCCTCCGGGCTCTTCTACGGGACGGGGAAAAGTAAAAGTGTTTGCTGCACACTGGCCAAGTTTCACGCCAGTTTCACCTGACAGTGTTTACCCCCGTTACTGTAAACTGGCCAGTGTAAATTCAGAAAGCCATTGCCAGCTTGGGAAACCCCCTTTTTCAGAGCAAATGTGGGGAGGGTTTTTTCCACCCTTTTTGGGGGCCTTCATGGTTTTGGGCGGGCTAGGAGGGAAAACTGAACAACGTTTTCCGACAAATTTACCCGAAAAGCCCTCGGACGGTGTAGTGGGTTTGGGCCCGCCCTCACGGTGATTTTTTTTCAGTAAACCCGGGCGATGGGGTGGGTGGGAACCGAACCCAGGCCCTCCCCAAGCAGAAACCCCGGCAAGCAGCCCCCCACACGAGTCCCCGGGGTTTCCGGGAGCGAGTCTGGGCCAGGGTGTTTCTCTGACCACGGAGCAGACGGGAAAGTGTGAAATGGGCAGCACCAACGATACTGATTTTGGGGGACGTTTTTGGGGTTCTCCCGAAGACAGTTTCAATGAAATGAAACAAGACACGGTTAAAAAAAAAAACTTCTCTGCCTTAAAAGAAGAATTTTGGGCTCTTAAGGGAAAACGTCAGTGACCTCAGGGAAGTAAAAATTGGGTGAAACCCAATCCAACAAAAAAGTTTTAAAAAAAGGAAAAAACGTTTGGGAAAAGAAAATTGGGTTATTTGGGAAAGGGCGGTCCAAAAAGTAATAACATCATTGTTCATGGGAACGGGAAGGCTCAAAATGAGACAGCAGAACACGTGGGAAAGGTTTGTTTTTTTTTTTTTTTTTTTTTTTTTTTTTTTTTTTTTTTTTCATCACAAGTGGTATGACAGACGCCTTGTGATCCCTGGACAGTGGATCTCTGTCTTTCTCTGTCTCTGTTTGTCTCTGTTCTCTGTTCTGTCTGTCTGTCTGTCTGTGTGTTTCTATGCCGGCTCACACGGGCCATTCGTACTTTACTCATTCGTACCTTTTAAAGAATGAAGAAGCTCCGTGGTGCATTCCATGTCATGTACCACTCACAACGAAACATATTTTCATTTAGAGTGTTAGGACTTGCATGATGTGAGACTCAACATCTTACAGCAGATTCCATGAAAACCTTGTTCAGAGATGTTCCACCTAATGCGATCTTTGAATTCTTGAAAGAAATTAACAGGGTTTTTTTTATCGGATCTGAGATTTTCTAGTGAAAAGATTTCGGGTGGGTTTTTAGAAGATGTATTTGTAAAGAGTTGAGTGGAAGGAATGACTTGTGAATTGACTTCAACGCGGTGACAGCCCTGATATGGCCCTTTGCTGTCGGCTGGGCTATAAGCAACATCACCCTACCTTACCTGGACTGTGGCAGAGGACAGGAGAGGGAGGGGGAGGGGGGAGGGGAGGCTAGAGAAGGGGAAGTGGAGACGGAAATGAGAGCTAGGAGAATGCGGGGGGGGGGGGGGGGGGGGGGGGGGGGGGGGGGGGGGGGGATGGGGGCGGATCTATCTGACACAATAATGTACGCCAGAACGGCAACGGTGAGCGGAAAACGTCGAGAGTTATGTTGAATGTCAGCGGCACTCTCACTCGCAATGTCGGACTTCGAACGTGGTTCTCCACCACTTCACTAGCTAAGCACTTGATGTTGAGGAAGAGGGACAGGAAGAGACGAGCGCGAAGCAAGGGGTGGGGGGTGGAGAGTGGGTGAGGGGGGAAGGGGGGGGGGAGGGGGAACGCGACGAAAAAGGGCAGGGTGGAGGTGGGCAAGTTGGAGAGAGAGAGAGAGAGAGAGAGAGAGAGAGAGAGAGAGAACAGGGAGGGGGAGACACAGGCAGACAGACAGAGACAGAGAGAGAAGAGAAGATGAGACAGGCAGACATATAGACAGACAGACACAGACAGAGAGATGAAAAGAGAGAGAGAAAGAGAGAGAGAGAAGGATGAAAACAGATGTACACTTATATACATATATCACATATAAAGAGAGAGAGAGAGAGAGAGAGAGAAGAGAGAGAGAGAGAGAGAAAGAAGAGAGAATGAGAGAGTGAGAGAGATGAAAAAGTCAAACATGCGAGACAAATTACCTACTTGCAAATGTCACAGCACACACACACACACACACACACACACACACACACACACACACACACACACACACACGCACACACACGCACACACACACACACGTGCGCGCGCGCCCGCACACACCCACACACGCACGCACACACACACACACACACACACACACACACACACAACACACACACACACACACACAACTTTTTGGCATTATCCGTTTCCCTGCTCGCCCTTTCTATTTCTATGACAAATAGGGATCAGTGACAACGATGGCTACACCAAACAAACAAACAAACAAACAAACAAACAAACGAACAAACAAGCACGTTCAACTTCCTGTCAAGTCGTCATAAGCGCGCAGTTGTCTGGTAGGTTTTCTACTGCGAACGGTACATGGGTTTTGTACTGTGAACCGAAGAAGCAAAACAAAGGTCAAACTGAAATGAACTTAGGTTCCATCACTTTGGAGTAGATGGACTAAGCTGATACGCTCCTTTCGATTAGTTCCCTTCCTTCTGTTCTGCTGTGCTCTGTTTGTCTGTCAGTGTGTCTGTCTGTCTGTCTCTCTCTCTCTCTCTCTCTCTCTCTCTCTCTCTCTCTCTCTCTCTCTCTTAATTTTTTTTCTTTCTCTTTTCTTCTCTTCTTCCTCCTCTCTCTCTCTTTTCTCTCTCTGTCTTTCTCTCTCTCTCTCTCTCTCTCTCTCTCTCTCTCTCTCTCTCTCTCTCTCTCTCTCTGATTGACTGATCGATTTCATTGTCTGACTGATCATTTTTTTAATTAAAAAAACCGATTCAGTGATATGTTTACACGCATATGATAATTTAATGGTGCCTATGCCCTAAAAGGCTGCTTTTAACGTGGTGTGTGTGTGTGTGTGTGTGTGTGTGTGTGTGTGTGTGTGTGTGTGTTGATCAGGGCGTTGGGCTAATGCGTTGGTCAGATATCTGCTAAGTCGTAGCCACGAGACCCTCTTCTTAAATTCTCTCATCTTAGTTGTTAATTCATTTATCCATCAGCTTAAAATCGCGCGCAGTGTGGTCTCAAAACTTAGCTGATGTAGTGTAGTGTATATATATACTTGTCCGCACGCAAGGACGCCTCCTTGATGAAGTAGTATGTATTCTGTGCACAAAAAGAAACGCATATTTTATTTCAGTCATTTCCTGCGTCATTTAGCATTCAAAATATTATAACCACAGAAGAAATAAGACATCAATCGACTGTTATGTCTATTCATTATGTCTGACTATTCACACTGGACAGAGTTCCCTGCTATACGGGCATGTTTCTATCAAAATTGTCCTTAATATTTTCAGCGAAAAAAATATGTGTTTCTTTTTGTGCACGGTTTATTTCTGGAAAGACTTCGTTCTTTGGCTTGTTTTTCTATATGCTGTTGAAAACAGACTTTTAGGGCATATGCACCATTAAACTATGGTATACGTGTAAGCATGTCACTGAATCGTTTTTTTGTACTCCCAGTTCTTATAGAACAGGGAGTACTTTAGAATGGGAACGAAGAAATGCTGTCTGTATGTGTGTGTGTGTGTGTGTGTGTCTGTCTGTCTGTGTGTCCGTGGTCAAAATGTGTTCCACTCGCTCCAGACAAAACTACTGGGCCGATCTTTCTGAAAATTTGTACGAATGTTCATTGTGGGTCAAGGATGATGCCCGACGTTTTAGTTTACCGTTACAGCCGTTACTAACGGCTGTAACGGGCTTTTTTTCTTTATGGAATATCTCCGAAAGTACTTGGCCGATCTTTGTGAAAATTAGCAGGTATGTTTCATTATGGGTCACGGATGATGCCTGATGTCTTAGTTTGCCCCGTTATAGCCGTTACTAACGGTTGTAACGGCCTGTAACGGTTTTTCTTCTTTATGGAATATCTCAGAAAGTACTTGGCCAATTTATAAGCGGTTTGGATGATCTTGTGACAAATCGGATCCTCTGACCATATGTAAGTGGTGTAATGCTGAAAATGGATTAAACAACCGTTAAAAACCGTTATTCTGCCGTTATTTCTTATATATAGGTGGATTTTAATGAAATTTGGTATATACAAAGGTTATCACACACAAATGGCACTTCTATATAGTGTTCCAAAATTTGACCGTTAAAAACCGTTATTCTTGACATATTGTCCAATTTGGATGAAATTTGATATGTACACAGGCTTTAGCCCAGTGAGGACTAAAATACCGGTTTCAAAAGTGCATATCGGTTATATAACCGTTTAAACCGTTATTTTGCCATTATTTATTTTATATATTGGTGGGTTTTAATGAATTTTTGTATATAGAAAGGTTATCACACACAAATGGCACTTCCATGCAGTGTTTCAAAATCTGACCGTTAAAAACCGTTATTCTTGACATATTGTCCGATTTGGATGAAATTTGGTATGTACACAGGCTTTAGCCCAGTGAGGACTAAAATACCGGTTTCAAAAGTGTACATCGGTTAAATAACCGTTAAAAAACCGTTATTTTGCCTTTATTTTTTATCTCATACAGCACCTGGCCGATTTGTAGGCGGTTTGGAAAACTGGGAGTACGTTTATATGCTTCGCATCTTGTGTTTTTTTTTTAAATCAATCAATCAGTGAAATCAATCAGTCAACGGAATACAGAAAAAAAAACGAATGTAGCATGTATTCATTCTATCTCTGGAAAGTTTTGTTGTTGTTTTTCTTCTTTTTTTTTTTCTTTTTTTTTGTATATGTTGTTTCCTTCTTTGATTTGATCGACATCGTTTTCATACTT
>CM031617.1:58731814-58741814 GCA_018398815.1 Conus ventricosus | reverse complement strand
GAAAGTATGGAAAAGATGAAAAAAAATTGTATTCAGTTAAGGCGGAATTCACGGAGAAAAGGAAAAGTGGTGATGAACATAATGAAAGCTGTCAACAGCTATAAACATACAGGACTGAACTCTACAACCAAGCATTCATTAACATATGCCGTGGAAAAGCGGGCCACTACAGCTAAAAATTATGACAAATCAGCTCCTCGGACGTCTTTGGAACTTAGGAGATAGCAAAGATATGGGTTCTTTAAAATGTGTTCAGCTCAGATTGATCCGTTACTGTACGGATCTGAGGTGTGGGGGGGGGGGGGGGGAGTGGGGGGGAGGGCAACCAGCACATGTTTGCATGTAAGTGTTATTTGAACTTGAGCAAAGTAAGGTAATGCTGCTTAAGATCATTTTGGGGGTGTTCGGATTATCATGGCTTATTTACGCACACGCGCGCGCGCGCGCACACACACAACACACACACACACACACACACACACACACACACACACACACACACACACTAACACACTAACACACACACACACACACACACACACACACACACCACACACACACACAGAGAGAGAGAGAGAGAGAGAGAGAGAGAGGGGAGAAAAGGAGAGAGAGAGAGAGAGAGAGAGAGAGACATAACTCTGAATTTTAGACTTAAATATTATTCATTAAAATGTAAATATGTTGATACTGCAAAATGCATATGTGGGGAAAAATTTTTGACATTTCATGTACTATTTAATTGTCCCATTATGCGGCAGTACCTACCCAATTTTCAGTTACCAAATAATCCTACATTGATGATTTTAAGACTCTAACTTCAAATCATTCATTTTGGCTAATGTATCAGAATATTTACTTCGCAGTCCTATGGGGTACATTAGTATGAGATTTCAGTATTTTTGAAGCAAACATTGTTTATGTTGTTCATGTTCACTGATTCAAGCTTTATTTTGATTATGTTTTCATTTGTATAACAATATCAATGTCATCTTAATTTATATAATTACAAATATCACAATCGTCTAAAAACACCCCATGTGAAAAGGCGTTAAACTAAACACACAAACAAACATTTAACTTACTTCTTGATTAACATTTGGAATGCTGAAGTGCGGAGACAGCGAGTTTAATCTCTCTTGTGGAGTTGAATATTCTATGACAGTCACCGGTGACAGTTTCCAGGACGCATTCTGCAGAAACTGGACATTGTGGTATGCATGGATGGGATGAGTGATCCCAGCTGAGCTGACTTGAGAGCAGGACACACTGACACGGAATTTGAGTCTCTCATTCTCTCTGTCTCTTGATATAGTTTCTGAATCCTGAGTTCTCTCTCTCTCTCTCTCTCTCTCTCTCTCTCCTCTCTCTCTCTCTCTTCTCTCTCTTGATCTTTCTCTTGATCTTTCTCTTGATATAGTTTCTGAATCCAGAGTTCTCTCTCTCTCTCTCTCTCTCTCTCTCCTCCGGGCTCTTTCTACGCACTTGACAGAGTAAGTCGTAGCTGCACACTGTCTCAAGTTACACGCCAGTTTCACCTGACAGTGTATACCCCCGTTACTGTAAACTGGCCAGTGTAAACTTCAGATGCCATTGCCAGCTGAACCCCTTGCGTTCAGAGCAAGATGTGGCAGCTTTGTTGCCACTTTCGTCTCCTTCATGTTTGGTCGGGCTAGGAGGAAGACTGAACAACGATGTCCGACATTGACGCCGAGAAGCCGTGCGGACGGTTGTAGTGGTTGGACTGACCCTCACGGTGATTTTCTTCAGTATACTCCTGATGCGATGTGGTGATGTGGAACCGAACCCAGCCCTCCGAAGCAGACCGCTGGCAAGCAGACCCGTCTCACGAGTGCCAGTGGATCCAGTGGAGCGAGTCTGGACGCAGGGTGTTCTACTGACCACGGAGACAGACGGCAAAGTGTGAGTGGACAGCAACCAACGATGACTGATTTGATGACGATGTTGACTTCTCTGAGAGACAGTTTCAATGAAATGAAACAAGACATGCGGGTAATTAAGGACACGTTCTCTGCCTTAAAAGAAGAAGTTGAGACTCTTAGAGAAGACGTCAGTGACCTCAGGCAAGTAAACAGTGGACTGACCGAATCCAACAGAGAGTTGAAAGAAAGGATAAACTGTTTGGAAATGAAAATTTATGATTTGGAGGTCGGTCCAAACGTAATAACATCATTGTTCATGGCATCGTAAGGCTCAGAAATGAGACAGCAGAACACTGTGAAGGTTTGTTAAAGGATATGATCACGGACACATTAGAACTTACAGATGATTTTTTTCTTTCGACAGGGTCCATCGTATAAGTTCAAAGGAGAATTCACCCATTATAGCAGATGTACTTTTTACAAAGACAAGGTAAAGTTATTGAAGGCAAAACGGAAATTAAAAGGAACGAACATATTCATTGGCGAAGACTTTTCACAACGGGTTAGGGAAATCAGAAGGAAACTTTCCCCTCATCTGAAGGAGCCAGGAAACAACAGAAAAGAGCCACAATGATTTACGACCATCTGCTCATTGATGGCAAGAGGTTTATTTTGGGTGATAATGACAACATACTTGAATCGCCATAGGGACACGGCCGGCCCCACATTAGTTCTGAACACAGTGTAGTGTGCCACCCCAACAAGCTAGGTAAAATTTCGAGGGCAGAAAGTGAAAGGTTAAGGTCTACTTTAGAGATTTTCGATAATTTGTTAAAAACAGGTCTACATGTCATATAACTACAGTATGGTATTCATTTTTCAAAAAAAGTCGCCAGAAGAATTTAATAGATAAAAAAACGAGTTTTGCACACCTGTTCAAACCCCGCGCGGTAGACCGAAAACCGTGACGTCACTTGATGGACTGGCGTCAGCGGCGACCTACACAACAAGCCAACGCAAGTGAAATCAACACGAGTTGCGATCCCCACAGCCTAAAAAGTCACGAGGGTGGCAGATATTGTGCTGTAGGCGTGTGCAGCAGCTCAGCAGGAGACGGATTTCTTTGCACACATTTCCATCTGATTCAGATACTCGAAAGAAGTGGATTCGGTTGGTGCAACCATGCCGGATCACTAAGTTATTTTTACCACGTCAGTTCCAGCTGGACCACGGAAATGAGCTGTTCCGACAATTGCCGAGCCCGTTCGAGTGGATCAAAAAACTTCGGCTGTGCGCGTATACTTTGAAGGCGGAGTGGTAAGCTCGTACAGATGAGTACGATAGTCGCACGTTTATTCTGTTCTTATCTATGGACAGATCACACTTGTTAAATTGAATGAACACGTTGAGGCTTGAGGAAGGAGAATATCCGCTCGCCGTCCACGCGTGATCGCATCAAGAAGTCAGTCGGTAGCCTCCCTCGAGACTTCGGTAAAGTCCGTACGCCTTCGGAATGATGTCTTCGGGCGTCCAGCTGGAACTGAATAGCTCGTTTCCGTGGTCCAGCTGGAACTGACGTGGTAAAAAGAACTTAGCGTTCAAACTGATAAGGTAAAGGCCTTGCAGAAACATCCCCAGAGTTACATTGGCTGTCGCAATCATAGTCACTGTTTTTACATGATAAATTAAATACCGATCGGGATGTGCAAGAACCATCAGAATCGCTTTCTGTCGCCGTTGGCTTATTGTGTAGGTCGCGGCTGACGGCCAGTCCATCATGTGACGTCACATCCAAGAGTAGTTAAGCCATGCCAAGATTTAGTTGATTACCTCCCGTTTTCCTGATTACAGGTAAAAATGCCCACTTTCGCGCATCGATTTCGTGTGATCGGGAGAGAATCGGATGTTTGTTTTATCAATTTATCAAACATTTCATATTTCTGCATAAGCTGACCAATTATCGAAAACCTCTAAAGTAGACCTTTAACACCGGTTGTGGGGACGGAGTTAGCTGACCGCGGTTCAGCACGTGAAAGTGTGGTCGGGAAGGCTGACACTGAGTGTTCGCCTTCCCGTATGCTAGGCAGGTCGTCACCTGACTGCGCTGCCGTTGTCAGTACAAGCGTACCCTTGAATAACGTGTTTGTATGTAAACATTGTAGTAAAAGCATGTGTTTGTGCAGTGGGGTCCCAAGTGCGCGCAGTCAGGTTGATGGCTTTTCGGACATGTCTGTCAATCGCAGAAAATATTCATTCATGCATTGGAACGTTAGCGGTTTATTTTCTAAGATTTCCGACCATCATTTTATCAACTATGTGTCGTCTTTTGATTTTGTTTGCTTAGTGGAAACTTTTCTTGAAGACTTTCAGTCTACTATTTTTCCTGAACACACTGTCTTCATTAAACCTGCTCTTAAATTTACAGAACGTGGCAGAAGATCAGGTGGTGTAATATGTCTGAATCGAAATAAACTTTTGACATACGTGAAGAAACTCGATTCAAATTTTGATAATGTTTTGATGTTTATCATTGATAAAAAGTTGTTCCACTTGCCAAACAATGTTTTGTATGTGTGTTGCTATGTTCCTCCAGAAGGATCACCATACTATGCTTTTTCTAATATTGATAATGGAATTAGTCAGATTGAAGATAGTTTGATTGAAGCGCTTAGTTTACATGATGATATGTCAGTTTTGATGTGTGGTGATTTCAATGGAAGAACAGCTGATGTTTCTGTGAATGTTACTGATGAATTTGCACAGTTTTCATGGTTTGATAAATTTCATCAAGTCAAAATCAAACGATGCTCAAAAGATAAGGGTATGAATATGTATGGTAAATGTTTGTTGAATATGTGTGTAGCTTTGGGGTTATTTCTATTCAACGGTGTATGTAATGGGGATAAAGAGGGGTTGTGTACATATATTTGTGACTCTGGCAGCAGTGTGAACGATTACTTTGTTGCATCATGCGATCTTTTTGACATTGTGAATACTTCCTGTGCATTCTGTGTGAGTGAACGGATCGAATCTGATCACATGCCGTTAGAATTCAGAATGAATGTAAAAGGCATATGTGATCATGGATATCCTAATAAGAGAGAATATGTGGAAAATTTTGTGTGGAAAAATGAGCATGCAACTGATTTTTGTATTGCAATTAATTCAGATGATGTTCATGAGCAATTGTTGAATGCATTAGATATGTTAGATGTGAATGCGAATGTAGCACTCGAATTATTTAATGATGCTGTAAAGTGTGCTGCAGATTCTATGAAACAGAAAATTTCCGTCGGTTGTATAAGACAACAGAATAAATGGTTTGATTCAGAATGTAAAACTACAAGACAAAATGTAAGAAAGTTATTGAGAACATGTAACAGAACATTAGATATTACCGACCGTCATGTATACTGCGTGCGCAGAAGAGAATACAAGAATTTATTAGACAGAAAGAAAAAGTCATATAACGGTTCATTGTTTCAAAAGTTCTTAATTCTATTAACAAACAGCAAGAATTTTGGGAAAATGTTAAATTTGTATTAAAAAAGAGTACGCAGAATCAGAATAATATCACAATACATGAATGGCATGATCACTTCAAGAATATTTTGGAAAAAGATACCACCGTTAATTCTATTGTGTATGCCGGTCAGTTATCAGAAGATGATGAGTATACCAATTATTTAGATCGGTCCATCACAAAAGACGAGGTATTATCTGCAATAAAAAAAAAGTTAAAAACTGGTAAAGCTGCAGGACCTGATGGACTTATAGGTGAGTTTTTTAAACATTTAGGGACAATGCTATAAATTTTCTGGTAAAATTATTTAATGTTTTGTTTGATAAGGGGATCTATCCTGAAAGCTGGACCGAGTCGATCATTCTTCCTTTGTACAAAAAGGGAGATGTAAATGATCTAAACAATTACAGGGGCATCTCATTATGTAATATAGCCAGTAAACTGTACGGTTCTGTAATTAATAAATAAAAGATTAGCAGAGTGGGTAGAACTAAACAATATTACAGGAGAATTTCAAGCTGGCTTCAAAAAGGATTATAGCACAATAGACCATATGTTTACTTTGCTGGCGGCGGTTCAGAAACAGTTTGCTAATAACAGAAAATTATATGTTGCTTTTGTTGATTTCGAGAAAGCATTTGATTCAATTTCAAGGAAACTGTTATGGCCAATTCTAGAAAGAAATGGCATAAAGGGTAAGCTTTATAGTTGTGTGAGAAGTATGTATGAAAACGTGAAAGCCAAAATAAAGAGTGGGGCTAGGTTCAGTGATTTTATTATGTGTACGCAAGGGTTAAACAAGGGGATGTTTGTAGTCCTGTTTTGTTTTCGTTGTTTATGAATGAATTAGCTCTCGAAATTATTGAAAAGGGTAGGCATGGTGTTACTTTTAATTTGATTCAGTTATTCATTTTGCTGTTTGCCGACGATATTGTGTTGTTATCTGAAACTGTTATAGGTTTACAAACTCAGCTAAATAGTTTACACTCTGCTGTACAAAGACTTGAGCTTAAGGTAAATATGGACAAAACAAATGTTTTAGTTTTCCATAAAGGTGGATATTTGGCTGCACGTGAGAGATGGATTTATGGTACATCAAAAATATCAGTTGTAAACGCATATAAGTACTTGGGTATTTATTTTTCCACGAAGCTCAGCTTTACTTTTGCTTGTCAGGACCTAGGGAACAAAGGCAAACGTGCCATTATAAGTGTGTTAAATGTTTTGTATAAGTTTGAAAACAGTTCAGCTGAGTTATTTTTCAAGTTGTTTGATGCACAAGTTCAGCCAATAGTCCAGTATGGAGCTGAGATTTGGGCGTTTGAAACAGGTCATGAAATTGAAACATTGCACTGTTTTGCCATGAAACGATTTTTATGTGTGGACAGACGTACCCGAATGATTTGGTGTATGGTGAACTTGGAAGATTTTCAATTTACATCAATTCATACTTCAAAAGCATTAAATATTGGCTCAAACTGATACAGATGCATGGTGACAGACTACCTGCACAAGCATACAAAACGCTGTGTGACTTAGATGCTGGAGGTAAAGTTACGTGGGCAACAAATATTCGAAATTGTTTATGTAGTTATGGTTTTTTCCTTTGTATGGCTAAATCAAGGTGTGGGTTGCGTCCCAAGTTTTTTGGCCTGTTTTAAGCAACGCATGATAGACTGTAGGTGGCAAGATTGGGACTGTCATATCCAAAGTAGTGATAGATTCTCTATGCACAGACAATTTAAGATGAATTATATAGCGGAACCATACATTGGAATAGATATGAACAGATTTATAAAATGTGCTTTAACAAAGTTTAGACTAGGTGTCTCTGACATAACAGTGCATAGTCAGAGGTATACAAAAGATAAAAGGTCTTTGTTGTGCCCTATGTGTGGATCCGGTGTAGAGGATGAAGTCCACTTTGCTTTGTGTTGCCCAGCACTAAAAGATTTGAGAGCAAAATATATCCCTGCCAAGTATTATAGCAGACCATCATTATTTAGTTTAGTCTTACTTTTGTCGTCGAGAAATGAAAGTGTTATGAATCATTTTTCTATGTATCTGTATAAGTCGTTCAAACGGCGGAGCACTGTAATATGTTGATACTGTAACTCATATAAGCAAGTCATATGATTATACTGATTTAGTACACTAAAGTGCGTGAAAAGTTGTCATTTAGCTTTGCATATATCCCCTTCAAATGGGGCTTTGGCCTTTTTTGAATAAAATATTGTTATCGTTATCGTTATCTCTCTCTCTCTCTCTCTCTCTCTCTCTCTCTCTCTCTCTCTCTCTCTCTCTCTCTCTCTCTCTCTCTCTCTTTCTTTCTTTCTCTTGATTGATAAAGTTTCTGCTTTGTGACTCTCTCTCTCTCTCTCTCTCTCTCTCTCTCTCTCTCTCTCTCTCTCTCTCTCTCTCTCTCTCTCTCTCTCTCTCTTCCAAGTCACAGCCTTCATGTTCTATTTTTCGTCGTGCACACACGCACATTCAATAGAGAGAGAGACAGAGACAGAGACAGAGACAAAGAAAGACAGAGAGATGAAAAACTGACGGAGGAAGAAGTAAGCCGATCGGTGTGTTAGAGCGTGTTCAATCGGCAGCTTACTAATTCAGCAAAATGGTATAGCCTAACAATGTAAAAACAAAGAAATAACATGAATTGTTGCCTTAACCTACTCAAAGTTTGGAAGGTGAATCGTTGCACAAGATCTTCCTCTACCCCTCAAAAAAGAGACATTATCAATTTTCTGTCAGTGTGGTTTGAAAGAAGAGAGTGACTCAGTGTCTTTGAAAGCACATGACAATGTGTGTCTTCTTCCATGGTTTTATTACCGCTGCCCGAGAAAGAAACAAATACTGTGTCACGATGAACTGCCTTTCATCGGCATTTTCCCCAATAGTCCTCATTGTGGCTCCACCGCACACGCAGATTCATCCTGTTACCCTCTCAATGTTATCCGTCCGCACGCAAAATATTGGAGTCAGGTCAAAAGGATCCCCATCGGAGAAGATCCTGCCGTGCCACTGAATCACTTTGGCGGGGTTGGTTGCACAAAGTTTCCACGCCCATCTTGCGCCGAATTGGACCAGATCAGTGATTGGTCTTTCTTCATTTTCGTTGTCCCGAGTGTTGTTTATCGTGCTCGAAGAAGACCTAAGAGGTCGAAACGCGTCCTGTTTTGTCTTATGATTCGTTTGTTCATGTTTGGCGCATATGTTACATAAACATTTCATAGCCCAGCCGACCGCAAAGGGCCATATCAGGGCTGTCACCGCGTTGAAGTCAATTCACAAGTCATCCAAAAAATATTTTTAAAAAAGAGAGAATTAAAAACTAAAGCACACAACCCTTTAAATACACTTCTAAAAACATACCGGAAATTTTGTAATTCCAAAAAAAATCTTTCTCCTGTAAAATTTTAGATCAGATGAAAAATGTTACTCTTTTTCCGAAATTCAAAGATCACATCAGGTGGGACATCTCTGGACAAGGTTTTCATGGACTGAACGTGAGCAAGCAGACACAAGACTTAGGTTCTGGAAGACCTCGGCCGATATCCAATGTGTGTTTCAGCGGCCGTAAGATGAATTTCATATTCGTTAAACATCTGTAATCTGGCAGAAGAAAGACTTCTCAGGAAACCCCATAAAATATTAAAATCGCCTACAGGAACTAGGCTTTTTCTTAACGGACGTTTTAAGTGAGACAATTGTTATTTGTGAGTGGATTTGGATACATTTGACTGCAGTGTTGTCAATATGAACAATTTCGTCTTTATTTTTAGAAACAGACTCGCTGACCAGTAGGCATGACTTGCTGACCGGTAGGCATGACTTGCTGACCAGTAGGCATGACTTGCTGACCAGTAGGCATGACTCGCTGACCAGTAGGCGTGACTTGCTGACCAGTAGGCGTGACTCGCTGACCAGTAGGCGTGACTCGCTGACCGGTAGGCGTGACTCGCTGACCGGTAGGCATGACTCGCTGACCGGTAGGCGTGACTTGCTGACCAGTAGGCGTGACTCGCTGACCAGTAGGCGTGACTTGCTGACCAGTAGGCATGACTTGCTGACCAGTAGGCGTGACTCGCTGACCAGTAGGCGTGACTCGCTGACCAGTAGGCGTGACTCGCTGACCAGTAGGCGTGACTTGCTGACCAGTAGGCGTGACTCGCTGACCAGTAGGCATGACTGTGACTTGCTGACCTGTAGGCGTGACTTGCTGACCAGTAGGCGTGACTTGCTGACCAGTAGGCATGACTCGCTGACCAGTAGGCGTGACTCGCTGACCAGTAGGCGTGACTCGCTGACCAGTAGGCATGACTCGCTGACCAGTAGGCGTGACTTGCTGACCAGTAGGCATGACTCGCTGACCAGTAGGCATGACTTGCTGACCAGTAGGCATGACTTGCTGACCAGTAGGCCAAGTTGGCACGCTCTGCTGTGATCGGCAGAGCGTCTTGAGCTGTATCATAACTTTAAGTACTTTAACTTACGAACAGAACATCATTTGATTACGAAATTTTACGATGACAAACGCAAAGGAAATGTTAAGTTTAGAGTAAACATTTCTCCTGTGTTTGTGCGTAGATTT
>CM031617.1:58716814-58726814 GCA_018398815.1 Conus ventricosus | reverse complement strand
CACGATTTACATACCTATGCAGCAAACACGATTTACATACCTACACACAGCAGACACAATTCACATACCTACACAGCAGACACAATTCACATACCTACACAGCAGACACAATTCACATTCCTACACAGCAGACACAATTCACATACTACAATTCACATACCTACACAGCAGACACGATTCACATACCTACACATGATTCACATACCTACACAGCAGACACGATTCACATACCTAAACAGCAGACACGATATACAGTCTTGATGGAACGGGTCTCGTCAGCACAAACCAGAAGATTGGGAAAGTCATTTCTTCCTGAGTGTGGGATCCAACGCATGATCTTGCTCCAGAAGACACCCCTTCATCCTCCGACACTCCTGAGGCCACTGACACGCTTGCAGCTTCTCCTGACCACGATGCAGCTACTTACTTACTTTACTTAGGCCCATTGCTCTTGCCAGAGCGTAGGCCATCAACAACTGCCCGCCAACGACCACGGTCCTGGGCAATCTTTTCTATTTCTTCCCAGCTGTAACCCATCTGCCGGGTGTCCGATTCCAGGTCCCGCCTCCAGGTCCCGCCTCCAGGTCCCGCCTCCAGGTGTTTCTTGGTCTTCCTCCCTTTTTCTTGCCTTGAGGATTCCAGGTCAGGGCTTTTCTGGTGGTGTTGTCCGGGGGCTTTCGGAGCGTGTGTCCTATCCACCGCCATCTTCTTTTACGGATGTCTTACTCTACTGACAGTTGATTAGTTCTTTCCCACAGCTGTTTGTTGCTGATTGTCTCTGGCCAGTGGATGTGGAGGATCTTTCGCAGGCAGCTGTTAACGAACGTCTGCAGTTTTTGAATGGTGGTCTTTGTGGTTCGCCAGGTCTCTGGTCCATGTAAAGGAGACGGATTTGACGTTTGAATTGAAGAGGCGGATTTGGTCCTGGTGTGATCTGATGCAGCTACTTACCCACGTGGAACCTCTGCCACTCACGCATCGACTGACCTACATGAAGTTTCTGACACTGACGTAAATGTGTGCATATGCGTGTGTGTGTGTGTGTGTGTGTGTGTGTGTATGTATATATGTTAATGATAAGTACTGTATACTCTTTCTGTTTGATGTCGTCCGCAACAATAATGAAACCTCCATGAAATAATGTGAAATCGAAATGTGTCTGTACAGTTTACTTTGTTCGATGCCATGATTCGATGGTGTTGAAGTAAAATTCATGGTACGCAATATATTACCTTGTATTTTGTTTGTGCACATGATTCATGTCAGTAATTGGAATTGATTCATTATAATTTATGTGCAATGTAAAATATCAAAAAGAAATTCTAGATTTAAAAAAAAAAGTGCATGTACATCTGTTTGCTTTAAATATGTGCCACCGTGTATCAATGTATGGATTTATGTAGGTTGGTTACCATAGCTGCATTGCATGTTTGGACTATAAAAAAAAGAATATCTATACATGTCATCCATAGCTATGCCCATTATATATGTGTGAAAATCTCCGGGCACTGTCTCCTTTCTGCACATATGTAAGCTCTTATGTTACCTGATTAACATGCGTGGGGAAAAGGGGAACAACGTTTCTTACACTGGTGTATACGCGAACATATATGTAACCTCTGACTCACTCACGCAGATTCTGATATGCATACTGCTCCTAAATACAATGCTGCCAACGTGCCTGCAGCTACTCGCTCTCAGGCAAAAGCACACAGAGAAAAAAAAATCCTCTGGCACACAGTCTAGTTAGTAGTAGAACTTCAGCTGCGTATATTGTCCGGAGCATTTTTTTGTTGTTGTTGTTTTTTTTGCGTACGCAGGCTGATACTCATGCGGACACTCCTTGTATAGACAGGCAAGGATTAATCCCATCTACCCAACAAAGGCAGTGGAGTTTTGTGTGCATGACCGTTTTTTTTTTTATCCCGCCATTAAGGCAGCCAAGGATTTCAATAATTATCTGCCGAAGAGGTTTGGATTCAGTGTCGGCGAATGTTCGGTGTCTGCTGCCATGAGACATGTATTGCTATTGGCCATTGATCCCTGTCTATTGGCGATCTTTCCGACTGAAATAGACAGAGGTCTTTTTTTCTTTCGCTGTTTTTTTGTTGTTTTGTTTTTTAACTGACCCATTTTAACCCGCCTGGCATGCAATGAAAATCAGCATCTTTTCGTTTCCCCTGACAACCTCTTTTGGATTGTAACTTTTGTGCTCTGGCTGTTTGCCAGCATCGGCCATTTGTAGTTTGCACATGCATCAACTTTTTTTTTCTTTTCTTTCCTTTTTTTCTAACATAATCCCAGCATTAATGCGGGTGTTTCAGACTTAAGGATTTTGGATGTGTGTGTGTGTGTGTGTGTGTGTGTGTGTGTGTGTGTGTGTGTGTGTGTGTGTGTGTGTGTGTGTGTGCGCGTGCGTGCGTGCGTGCGTGCGTGCGTGCCTGTTTGCGTGCCCGCGCGCGCGCGCGCTCGCGTGTGTGCTTGTGTGTGTGTGTGTGTGTGTGCACGCGCGCGACTGTGCGTATGTGTATGTGTGTGCGCGCACGCGCGTGTGTGTGTATGTTTGTGTTACACGCACATACGTGTGCACAGAGAGAGAAACAGACAGGTAGACAGACAGATGGACCAACCAGTTGACGATGACAGGGGAGGGGGGGGGGGGGTTGGTAGGATCATGACTGAGCAGGTAGAATCTCTGACCCTACCTGTCCCTACCCAGTGTGACCCACCTCAGGTGCATGCAAAAGGAAAATCACTAGAAAATAGGACCTGATGCAAATATGCCTCATGATATCAATGTGATCTGCCGAAGTTTTTCGTTGTTGTCTTTTTTTGTTTGTTTGTTTGATTTTGTTTGGGGTTTTTCATCACTTTCAGCCCCAGATTTCTGTACTGCATGCCGCTGTCCACGTGCTGGCTGCACACCAAAATAAATGCGCCAAGGTCTTTGCTTCAGGAGTCGTGTATTTATAGTCTGGCGCAATTGGGTTGTTTTGAGAATCTTCATTGTGTCTGAAAGTTGATTCTCCCCATTGTCTTTCATATGGCCATCAAGGTACAAGCCAGGTCGAGTTCCAAGCAGACAGATTAAAGTCAAAGGGATGAGACTATTTTGCGCTTCCTACTGGCGCGAAGGTAGGGTCACGAGTGAGTGCAAAGGCCTGAAATGTGATGTCAACTAAGGGGAAGGTCATGTATTTGAAGACTGTGATTTTATTGGTGAAAATCTCCCCCCCCCCCCCCCCCCCCCCCCCCCCCCCCCCCCCCACCCACTCACACCACAAACACACACACACTAGGGAACTAATTGGTGAGGAGTTGTTCTTTTCATCAGTAATCAGTTTAACATTAAATGCTGGCTCAAACGTATGGCAGACCTCAAAACGCTTACATGGATCATTCGCTGTTTTAGTGCAAAATCGTAATTGTGACGTGTGGCCTGCACGACTCATAGTCTACTCTCGAAAACAAAATGGCGCCACGCCTATTTTCGGCAATTCAGATGTTAATACCGGATAAGAAACGGTCGAAAATCTGTTCTAACAGTTGGGTTCTCTCTCTCTCTCTCTCTCTCTCTCTCACGACCAGGTAAGTTTGTGGCGCCTGCCAATAGCGCCGTTTATGCCTGTCGCAAGCACACGCATCGACCTGCAGCCTACCGCTGACACTAATCACTCAAATTGTCTCCCTTGCATGACCTCTAGACTAAACGACTGAAGCAGTTATTTTGGAGCCCTAATTGTTGTCGCTCAGGCCATTTCACAATGCACAGCGTCGATAGCTAGCTATTGTTAATTGGAATGGGGGTTTTGAGAGACAACTGCAGACGTGATTTTCTCCCTCCGTGTTCTGCTGGCTCAATAAGAGAGTACGTCATCGTTATCGGAGACGGGAGGGGGGGGGGGGGGTAGGGGAGGAAACTGGGAGGGAGGGAGGGTGGGGGACGTCCTGTTCACTTTACCGTTTTTGTCAAGGTGGATGTAAACAACACGTAAGAAAGCGAGCGTGAATGCGTGCACGAGCGTGCTGTTGGTGAACGGAAAATGGGGTAGGAACATTGTTCTATGGAAAAATGATGAAACGAATCCCTCTCAAATCAAGCTGAAGCTCTTGCTCTTGTGTGGCAGTTCTGCTATATCCATCTCCCTGAATGCATTGCGGGTCATAGAGTCTGATACAACAGATCTGACGAGGAAGATCGAAGCAGTGGAGACAAGGATGTTTCAGAGGAAAGAAGACTCGGCAGAACCGTTGGACGGCACGTGAACCCAGAAGGCATGGTGATCACAGTGAGGAAGAGAAGGCTGAAGTGGTATGGATACTCGTAGATCCTATATGACAGGATCGAAGCAGTCTTACCAAGACTTGGTAAAAGTGCAGGGAAACAGAAGAGACAGGATACATAGACAAAGAGATGGACAGACAAGCTTTGCTGAGTGGAAGACAAAGAGATAGACAGACCAGCTTTGCTGAGTGGAAGACAGAGAGATGGACAGACAAGCTTTGCTGGGTGAAAGACAAAGAGATGGACATACAAGCTTTGCTCAGTGGAAGACAAAGAGATGGACAGACAAGCTTTGCTGAGTGGAAGACAGAGAGACGGACAGACAAGCTTTTGCTGAATGGAAGACAAAGAGATGGACAGACAAGCTTTGCTGAGTGGAAGACAAAGAGATGGACGGACAAGCTTTGCTGAGTGGAAGACAGAGAGATGGACAGACAAGCTTTGCTGGGTGGATGTCAAAGAGACAGACAGACAAGATTTGCTGAGTGGAAGACAAAGAGATGGACAGACAAGCTTTGCTGAGTGGAAGACAAAGAAACAGACAGACAAGCTTTGCTAGGTGGAAGACAAAGAGACGGACAGACAAGCTTTGCTAGGTGGAAGACAAAGAGACAGACAGACAAGCTTTGGTGAGTGGAAGACAATGAGATGGACAGACAAGCTTTGCTGAGTGGAAGACAGAGAGACGGACAGACAAGCTTTGCTGGGTGGATGACAAAGAGACGGACAGACAAGCTTTGCTGAGTGGAAGACAAAGAGACGGAGAGACAAGCTTTACTGAATGGAGGACAGAGATTGACAGACAAGCTTTGCTAGGTGGAAGACAAAGAAATGGACAGACAAGCTTTGCTGAGTGGGAGACAGAGAGATGGACAGACAAGCTTAGCTGGGTGGATGACAAAGAGATGGACAGACAAGCTTTGCTGAGTGGAAGACAAAGAGATGGACAGACAAGCTTTGCTGAGTGGAAGACAAAAAGATGGACATACAAGATTTGCTGAGTGGAAGACAGAGAGATGGACAGACAAGCTTTGCTGAGTGGAAGACAAAGAGTTGGACCAACAATCTTTGCTGAGTGGAAGACAAAGAGATGGACAGACAAGCTTTGCTGAGAGGAAGACAGAGAGACGGACAGACAAGCTGAGCTGGGTGGATGACAAAGAGACGGACAGACAAGCTTTTCTGAGTGGAAGACAAAGAGATGGACAGACAAGCTTTGCTCAGTGGAAGACAAAGAGATGGACAGACAAGCTTTGCTAGGTGGAAGACAAAGAGACGGACAGACAAGCTTTGCTAGGTGGAAGACAAAGAGACAGACAGACAAGCTTTGGTGAGTGGAAGACAAAGAGATGGACAGACAAGCTTTGCTGAGTGGAAGACAGAGAGACGGACAGACAAGCTTTGCTGGGTGGATGACAAAGAGACGGACATACAAGCTTTGCTGAGTGGAAGACAAAGAGCTGGACAGACAAACTTTACTGATTGGAGGACAGAGATTGACAGACAAGCTTTGCTAGGTGGAAGACAAAGAGATGGACAGACAAGTTTTGCTGAGTGAGAGACAGAGAGACAGACGGACAAGATTTGCTGAGTGGAAGACAAAGAAATTGATAGACAAGCTTTGCTGAGTGGAAGGCAAAGAGATGGACAGACAAGCTTTGCTGAGTGGAAGACAAAGAGATGGACAGACAAGCTTTGCTGAGTGGAAGACATAGAGATGGACAGAAAAGCTTTGCTGAGTGGAAGACAAAGAGATGGACAGACAAACTTTGCTCAGTGGAAGACAGAGAGACGGACAGACAAGCTTTGCTGAGTGGAAGACAAAGAGATGGACAGACAAGCTTTGCTAGGTGGAAGACAGAGAGACGGACAGACAAGCTTAGCAGGGTGGATAACAAAAAGACGGACAGACAAGCTTTGCTGAGTGGAAGACAAAGAGATGGACAGACAAGCTTTGCTGAGTGGAAGACAAAGAGATGGACAGATAAGCTTTGCTAGGTGGAAGACAGAGAGATTGACAGACAAGCTTTGCTGAATGGAAGACAAAGATATGGACAGACAAGCTTTGCTAGGTGGAAGACAAAGAGACAGACAGACAAGCTTTGCTGAGTAGATGACAAAGAGATGGACAGACAAGCTTTGCTGAGTGGAAGACAAAGAGACAGACAGACAAGCTTTGCTGAGTGGAATACAAGAAGATGGACAAACGAGCTTTGCTGGGTGGAGGACAAAGAGATGGACAGACACGCTTTGTTGAGTGGAAGACAAAGAGATTGACAGACAAGCTTTGCTAGGTGGAAGACAAAGAGATGAACAGACACGTTTTCCTGGGTGGAAGACAAAGAGATGGACAGACAAGCTTTGCTAGGTGGAAAACAATGAGATGGAAAGACAAGCTTTGCTGAGTGGAAGACAAAGAGGTGGACAGATAAGCTTTGCTGAGTGGAAGACAAAGAGATGGACAGACACGCTTTGCTGAGTGGAAGACAAAGAGATGGACAGACACGCTTTGTTGGGTGGAGGACAATGAGATGGACAGACAAGCTTTGCTGAGTGGAAGACAGAGAGGTTGACAGACAAGCTTTGCTACGTGGAAGACAAAGAGGTGGACAGACAGGCTTTGCTGAGTGGAAGACAAAGAGATGGACAGACTAGCTTTGCTGAGTGGAAGACAAAGAGACGGACAGACAAGCTTTGCTGAGTGGAAGGCAAAGAGATGGACAGACAAGCTTTGCTGAGTGGAAGACAGAGAGATGGGCAGACAAGCTTTGCTGAGTGGAAGACAAGAAGATGGACAGACAATCTTTGCTGAGTGCAAGACAGAGAGATGGACAGACAAGCTTTGCTGAGTGGAAGACAAGAAGATGGACAGACAAGCTTTGCTGAGTCGAAGACAGAGAGATGGACAGACAAGCTTTGCTGAGTGGAAGACAGAGAGATTGACAGACAAGCTTTGCTGAGTGGAAGACAAGAAGATGGACAGACAAGGTTTGCTGAGTGGATGACAAAGAGATGGACAGACAAGCTTTGTTGGGTGGAAGACAAAGAGACGGACAGACAAGCTTTGCTGAGTGGAAGACAAAGAGACGGACAGACAAGCTTTGCTGAGTGGAAGACAGAGAGATGGACAGACAAGCTTTGCTGAGTGGAAGACAGAGAGATTGACAGACAAGGTTTGCTGAGTGGAAGACAGAGAGATGGACAGACAAGCTTTGCTGGGTGGAAGACAAATAGATGGACAGACAAGCTTTGCTGAGTGGAAGACAAAGAGACGGACCGACAAGCTTTGCTGAGTGGAAGACAAAGAGATGGACAGACAAGCTTTGCTGAGTGGAAGACAAAGAGACGGACAGACAAGCTTTGCTGAGTGGAAGACAAAGAGATGGACAGACAAGCTTTGTTGGGTGGAAGACAAAGAGACGGACAGACAAGCTTTGCTGAGTGGAAGACAAAGAGACGGACAGACAAGCTTTGCTGAGTGGAAGACAGAGAGATGGACAGACAAGCTTTGCTGAGTGGAAGACAGAGAGATGGACAGACAAGCTTTGCTGAGTGGAAGACAGAGATGGACAGACAAGCTTTGCTGAGTGGAAGACAGAGAGATGGACAGACAAGCTTTGCTGAGTGGAAGACAGAGAGATGGACAGACAAGCTTTGCTGAGTGGAAGACAGAGAGACGGACAGACAAGCTTTGCTGAGTGGAAGACAGAGAGATGGACAGACAAGCTTTGCTGAGTGGAAGACAGAGATGGACAGACAAGCTTTCCTGAGTGGAAGACAGAGAGATGGACAGACAAGCTTTGCTGAGTGGAAGACAAAGAGATGGGCAGACAAGCTTTGCTAGGTGGAAGACAGAGAGATGGACAGACAAGCTTTGCTGAGTGGAAGACAGAGAGATGGACAGACAAGCTTTGCTGGGTGGAAGACAGAGAGATGGACAGACAAGCTTTGCTGAGTGGAAGACAGAGAGATGGACAGACAAGCTTTGCTGAGTAGAAGACAGAGAGATGGACAGACAAGCTTTGCTGGGTGGACCGGTAGGACTTTGCTACAACCCAGTCACTTACAAAGATGGAGATAACTACTGCAAAGTTCATCGCTGTAGTTCCTCCCCTTTATCCCCACCCCCATCCCCCATCCCCCCAATTACCGCCCCCTTCCTCCTACCCCCACCCCCTCTCCTTCGTCTTAATGTCTTGGTGAACTTCGAATCCACGGACGGTGGAACTAGGGAGAAAAAAAAAAAAAAGAAATGAAGAAAAGATCGAAAGAAAAAAAAATGGAAAGACAAGAGAGAGAAAAAATTGAGACAATTCTTACGTACATCTCAATTATCTTCAGGGAGAAAAAAGACCTAAACACAGAGACAGTCAGACAGACCGAAACATAGATCACGAGTAGTGCCGGATTTTTTTTTCTTTTTTCTTTTTTTTTCTTTTTTTTTTTCTTTTCTGTGTCATTTAGCCATCAAGAAAAGGAGACATGCTGAAAAGCAAAAGACAAAAATAAAATAAAACTCAAGCTGCCGTGCGCACCAGTCACGCACCCACGCACGCACTCAAAAACACATTACATACACATGCATCATACACTCACACGAACGTG
This sequence comes from Conus ventricosus, assembly GCA_018398815.1. Lineage (NCBI taxonomy): Eukaryota > Metazoa > Mollusca > Gastropoda > Neogastropoda > Conidae > Conus > Conus ventricosus. The sequence goes on along the minus strand of CM031617.1, from coordinate 58,717,924 downwards.
AGCCTACCTGCGCATTGCCTTTTAACCTTTAACCTTTGACCTGCTCCTTCTCGGTGTATTTGAATTTATTCGGCCTTTCCTGTACACATCCACGTCATGTTCAGCATCTTTCCACTTGTCCAAACCCAGTCCTAGCACTCACAGAGATCAGTCAACATCAGGTCGACACGAAGACACCCACAAGCGGAGACACTGCAGTGTTTTAACTGCGGGAATGATGTCCGTTTCTACATTCGCAGGATACTGCTTAATGAGTCCTTCCTCACGACCATAACGGCTTTGTCTTGGAATCCGACGCCTACAAGAACGAACCTGGGTCAAATTTTCTTTGTTTTTTGTTTTCACCCCCCTTCGTTATTGTACGTGCAGGTTCCATTTTGTTGCTTCAAACATCTTGATCGGTTTAAACTGTTCTGAATGCCGTGGATGACAGTTCACCCAGGCACACATTCAAACTATCAGATCTTCTACATTTATTCTTCTTCCAAGCGAAAATGTTGACTTTTCTCATCGTTCATGCGCCCGTGGTATTTCCTAAATTAACTTGTGTAAATCGATGAAAAGGAAAATAGATAACTAAACGAAGCGAGGCTATTGGAAGCTATTCCGTAAAAGAATATGGTGTGTGCACATCCATACTGCAAAGAAACGGATACTTCTGAAAATTTTGGAAGTATGGATGAATGCACACCCATAATCACTCAGGAACGAAGTGTCTCTTGTTACAATGTACGGGTGCATGCATACGTAGTTAATACAGAACGCAAAATGTTTCGCCTCAGGCAGAAAGCCTTAAGGGACAGAACTCTGGCGACGTAAAAACAATGAGCCACGTTCGCGCGCGCGCGCGTGTGTGTGTGTGTGTGTGTGTGTGTGTGTGTGTGTGTCGGTGTGTGTGTGTGTGTGTGTGTCGGTGTGTGTGTGTGTGTGTGTGTGTGTGTGTGTGTGTGTGTGTGTGGTGTGTGTGTGTGTGTGTGTCGGTGTCTGTACGTCTGTGTGCCTGTGTGTATCTGTGAAATATGCATGTGTGCATGCATGTGTGTGAGTGTGTGTGTGTGCGTGTGTGTGTGTGTGTGTGTGTGTGTGTGTGTGTGTGTGTGTGTGTGTGTG
>CM031617.1:58709314-58714314 GCA_018398815.1 Conus ventricosus | reverse complement strand
ACACGGGCACTTGCGAGCGTGTGCTCCAGGGCCGGTTCAGTTCGTGTGCGGCGGGGGGGCGGGGGGGGGGGGGGGGGGGGCAGGGTTCATCTGAAGTGTAATAAAGACGCAAAACGTCCGAGTGGGGCCGAGGGGCATGACCCACCGGAGAAGTTTTTGTTTGTTTGTTTGATATGACGCGGTTCTATACAGTCTGGTGACTCTAATACAGTGTCATACAAGACTGTATGGAACCACATTAACGAGCTTTTTTTTTTTAGCTTGAGGAGAGCGCATGTGCACCCAACGCACCACCATCACCACCATCCCGTCCACCCCTCTGTGTGTGTGTGAGAGAGTGAGTACGTGTGTGTGTGTGTGTGTGTGTGTGTGTGTGTGTGTGTGTGTGTTTTGCAAGTGCGCGCAGGCGCCCGTGTCTGTGTGTGGGCACGCATTCTTATGCGATTGTATGTACGTGAACTACTGGCTGTACAATTTGATCGGTCAGGAAAAAAAAATGTTGCCGTCTACGCGTAGAGAAAGCTGTCAAAACTTCAGACGAAACAGACACACATCACTTTGCACACGGACAGAAGGACCGTCTGTATATTGTGGCGGCGACGGGCCCTGCTGACATTCTCTATCCACTGACGCAGCCTGGTTTGATAGTGTCTGGACAGGACATTAATTGGGAAAACTTTGTCTGATTGCTCCGACGGTCTGTGGTCGGCGAAATAGTACGTGATGTCACTCGCCAATAACATGCAACCGTGGTATGAGAATACTCTAGCGTCAAAACAGCTGTTTTCCTTGCATAGGGAGAAAATTTTAAATTATTTTTCCTGCAAGATTACAAACAGAATTATGTGCTGCCAAACGGAAGAATAAACGAAGCACAAATAAAGACGATGTTTGTTTTGTGGTTTGTTTATATTTTCGTTTTGCGGCCAAGCAAATCTCTTTTTTCATCTGGTTTCAGTTTCCGCCAGCAGTTACCCCACTTTGAAACCAAACTTGTTCTCGTGCAGCAGAAGAAAGCAGGTTATAGAAGAATCAGATGTTATCGCTATTAACTGTATGGTAACACTACTCTGTCATTGTTATCGCTATTAACTGTATGGTAACTCTGCTCTGTCATTGTTATCGCTATTAACTGTATGGTAACACTACTCTGTCATTGTTATCGCTATTAACTGTATGGTAACACTGCTCTGTCATTGTTATCGCTATTAACTGTATGGTAACACTACTCTGTCATTGTTATCGCTATTAATTTAACTGTATGGTAACGCTACTCTATCATTGTTATCGCTATTCTGTATGGTAACTCTACTCTGTCATTGCAATTCAGAACGGAATTCCCACACCATCGATCAAATCCACCAGATCGAGCAAGTCCAAGAAAGAGCTGCGTGGTATGTTTCTGGTGACGCCAGATATGACAGCAGTGTGACATCCATGCCACAAAACTGAAGTGGGGCATTCTGGAGGGCAGCAGGAGTAATGCACAAGTGGGAATGCTCGCTAAAATCATCAATACCCCGGTCGATATTCAAAGCTCTGCAGTACATTACGCTCAACCGTGGTAAAACTCACACGAATCGTACGTACACACTCTTGTATATTTCACCAATAACATCAAGTTCAACTTTTTCCCGCGTGTCGTATCAACTTAGATCTCCTTTCCAGATTCAGAGGCCGACTCCCTGCTTGACACCCTTCAAGAAGGAGTTCCCTCCTTCCCCTTTTGGTTTGTAGCCTGTTGGTAGGGTCGCTTGCTCAAGTAGGATCGTTGAAGGTTAGGTTTGCGCCGGTCGGGGTGTATTCCCGGGGGCCTGGCACGATAGCTGGATTAGTCTTACTAGAGATCTAAAAATGAGCAAATATTGTTACTTATCCGTTTCGTTATTTCACTTTTGGTTCGCAGAGCTTACTTTAAATCTTATTTCTGTTCGTAGATTTGATTTCGTCGGTTGTTTTGTTCGTTTTAGAGATTAATTATGTTGTATTTCGGTTCGAAGACTTGGAATTATTTCGTAACTTGTTTTCTTTATTCTTTCCTTCACCTCTGTTCACTTCTGCTTTTTCTTTGTTGTTGGTTGGTTCTTTGTTTTGTTTTGCTTTCTTCGCATCACGTATGGCTGGACATATAAGAGTCATAGATCACCACTAAAAAGAAAGAAAGAAAAACTGAAGAGTCCTGGTATCACAACTACATTATGTTAAGATGATAATTTTTGTCCCTGTTTTCCGGATGATGATAACCATTCTTCCTGTTTCATCGAGGTAAGCAGTTAGTATCGCGAGAGGAACAGAAATAACACTGTATAATTAGTTATTATAGTTACTTATTATTAGCGTTTTCACATGCACGAGTACTGGTGTCACTGGTATGATGGTGGAAGCTGGAAATGGCAGCCAGGAAATCGGAAAACAGTGGTGATCCTTTGGGACAGCACTAAAGGTAGCCCTTTTACCTGTTGCTGTTTTTCATGGGGGGAGGGGAAAACTGTTGTAAACCTTTTGGGATAACACCAGTAACAATTGTTTTTGGGGGGGTTTTTTCAGAATATTAGTTTGTGTGTTTTTAACTGTTTTCCTTGGCAAAAAAAAAAAAAAAAGTGGGGGAGGGGGGGAGGAGTTGTGAATCAAAGAGATAACAGGAATTTTTGACCGATTTCCCTGTCATTCCTGTTGTAGAATTGTCTATTAAATTTTTCCTTGGGTTCCTGCAGCATTTCGACTTTATGCAGGCCTTTGTTGTTGTTGTTGCTGCTGCTGTCTACAGTTGTTCGCCATGTAGAGGTCTTCACACTGTTAGTCGTCGTTTTGCAATGTCTTACTGCACTCTGGACCAAGGAGGAGGGGAAGGGGGAAGGGGCAGGAGGGGCGGGTATTTGGTTTGTTTGGTTTTTTAACGTAAAATTCGAGTACGTCAGATTTCAACCACATGAAACAAGCAGAGGGGGCAAAAGAACCGTCTGTTGCGTCTTTGTATCTTTTTCTTTCTTTTTTTTTAACGACTAAACTACCGCAGTACACCTACTACTTCACAAAACGGTTCAAGGGAAATAACTGCTTCAATCCCTGAAGAAGGACACTGCGGATTTGCTGGCCTTTACTCCCATAAGTACCCGCTGGACGTGCGCGGCGGTTTGAGCTTTTTCAGGCGCAATACTTCATTAATTAATTTCAAAAACTGCTATGGCTGCATTTTAGTACCTGAATGTGGATCAGCTATGTTTTGTGGAGCGATTATTTCAATGTATACGGATTTGATTCTAGTCTGTGGGAGCCAAAAGCCACGACACCCTGAAGGGGGGGGGGGGGGGGGCTTTAGGGAAGAGAAGGGGGCACAATCAAATATTTGAACATGCATCTGGATCTGGATCTGGATTTGTACGTCGCTGACATCCGGTGGGGGGTGCGCAGCGTGATGAAATCATCGACTTCTGGCTTTTGCCAGAGCCGACTTGAAGCTGTCGACTGACCTTTGGTGGACGATGTTATCGTCGAGGTGGTTAAGATAATGTTGCTTATAGCCCAGCCGACCGCAGAGGGCCACATCAGGGCTGTGTCGAGGTGGTTCCACTCAGTTATTGTCTTTGGGAAGTATGAGTTTCGGTACTGATCGGTGTGTGTTTCAGGAATGCAGTAGCACCTATCATTGTTTCGTATGTAGTTCTCCACTGGGCATGCAGGTGTGCGAGCAGGGTTGATGTTGTGACAACGCCACTTCAGGTTTTGAGATATCAGACACACCCAAGGCATGGCGACTGCAGTCTTACTTAAAGAAACTCGCCATGGGTTTTTCTTTTTCTTCGCTTTTGGTTGGTTGGTTGTTTTAAATGCTGATGGTGTAACACTTGCATTCCATTACAGCGCACTCCTCCATCCTGGACCCAATTTTCAAGTAGCCTGAGGTCTTTCTGGAGGAGAAGGTGCATAGTCAGCATTCAGTTGTCAGCAAACCGTCATCTGCAAATAAATGCACCTGCAATTTGACTGATCATTGATGTTGGTGGATTATTCTGTGAAACAGGAACAACGAGGGTTAGCTGAATAGTAAGAAATCCTGGAAACAGGGAAGGCCATGGGCCTCATGTGATGAAGATTTGTACAGCTACCAGCCGCCATAGCGAAGTGGTTAGTGTCACGGACTCCAGCTGGGAGGTTGTGGGTTTGATTCCCATCAGAGTCATGTGCGATTTTTCTGCCCCGACTGGCTCCTACCCAGAGTTGAGTTTGCTACAGGCTCAGTTGGGAAGACTGGGACCACACAGTGAGTTTCATCCACTTAATGGATGCGTCTCCGAGATTGTTACTGAAATTTCCTGACCAACAGTGCAGGTGTTTGTATCTCTCCAGCCTGGTTGACGCCGGGATATATGATGAAAGGAAGCATAGAGTACAGCCCTGTCATCCAGTTTCAGACTGGAATGGAAATCCATAGCATCATCTTCAACGTTCTCATCGATCAGCATACATTTTTTAAAAAGTCTCAAATTCTGTGGCCCTTCATGCCCTGCTCTCATGGTGACCCCACTTTTAATGTCCTCTTCACGTCTGTGGTCTTGGTTTGGTTCCGTCGGGGTCACCGGTATTGGCGAGTCCGTGGGGGCTGTTATTGGATGGACATGGTGGCGCCCTCCGGAGGGAGAGCTCACTCATGCCGACTACATGACTAAGCAATTATCGTCATCAGTAGGGGGCTTAGTAAGTGATGTCCTGCATACGTTAGATCAGAACAGGCACCACTCAACACCACCGAAGTGACTCGGCACCAGTGCAGTGTCTCGTCCGATGGGTTGCCTCTTGACTTGACATTGACTGTTCCTTGTGGGTTGCTGGTGCCGGCGCCGCGGCAGGACTGACCGGGCTGTGGCTGTGGGCGGGGTGTCGAAATGCGTGGCATGGGTGCACTGCCACTGAGGTGGCACAGACGATGGGACAGCAATGAAAAGAAAAAAAAAAGATTTGTACAGCTGAGTGGCATGATGTAGAAGGTAGGTCTAGCCATC
>CM031617.1:58681814-58704314 GCA_018398815.1 Conus ventricosus | reverse complement strand
TGTTAAAGCGTAGTTCACATCCAAACTGCAAAAGTTACTTGCAAGACAGATTCTTCTTCTTCTTCTTCGTTCGCTCAGACAGGAACCCCAGATGCACTGATGAAGGCTGCCGTCCGGCGGAGGTCCTCCAGAGATCCGTAGAGTTTCTCCCTCATCGGTTGGTCAGCAGGCCAGGTCTCTGCTCTCAGGTCATGGTGAGTTGGACAGTCTTGTAGGAAGTGTTCCACTGTCATTTGGGGCTGTACCGCAGGGGCACACTGCAGATTCGCCAATGCGGAACCTTGTGAACATGTGATGGTGTAGCCTGGAGTGGCCGTCCTCAGCCTCACAATGTTCACTTGGTCTGGTCTGGGTAGGAGGTGGTAGGGATGTCTGGTTATATTCTGGATGTAGCTGAAGCCATCTTTTCCTCTGCTTCTCCTTGATGATCGTCTTGGCCTCTTCATAGGAGATTTCCTGTTCCTCTTGTGGCTGCTGTCCTCCTTCCTTCGCCAGTCGGTCTGCTTCCTCATTGCCTGCTATGTTGCAGTGTGAGGGTATCCACTGGATGACAGTTAGTTCAGTGGCCTGTTGCAGTCTAGCAAGGGCAGAGACAAGGGGGTTGAGGTCCTTGTTCTTTGGGTTCTGTACAGCCTGAAGTACTGACAGTGCATCAGAGAAGATGACGATTTTGGGATGTATGGCCTCTCTATTTGTGCACAGTGTCTCCGCTGCTGTCTGCAATGCGTCTGCCTCTGCTTTGTAGTTCGTGGAGAATTTGCCAGTGGGGATGGCTTGTCGGACGTGAGTTCCATCCTTCAAGGTTAGGAATATTCCTCCACCTCCATTTCTGGTAGCCTCCTCTGCTGAGCCGTCTGTGTATGCGTACGTCCACAGCTCCTTGGGGTAAGCCTGTTCTATATGGTCTAGAGCTAGTGCTTTCTTCTCTGTTTCTGATTGTGTGCCCTTTGAGAGAATGCCTGGGATTGTCTCTCTGACTTCCGGAAACTGGTCCCTTCTCCAAGCGGGTACAGAGCTGTGAGTTGGGATCTGCTTGTTCCCTTGCTGTAGCAGTTCAGGGTCCTGCCTCTCGAGTCTACGAGCGTTGTGCACAAAACTGCTGCGCTTCAGTCTGCACTTGGTTGGCTCTGACATTCTTTTGTTCATGGGGTGATTCTTCATCCTCTTGAATTTGGCAGCTTGGGTGAGGATTATGGCATCTCTCCTGCTTTCAAGGCTTTGAAGACCTGTCAGAGTTTCCATGGCTTGGATCGGGGTTGATTTGAGAGCAAGACAGATTAACGTAAATGTTTTGAAACAGACAGACATGCTAGTGGTGTGCATCCTTGTCTCTTTATAAACCAGGAATTCAACGTCTGTCCACTCCTGTCCCCGTTTGTTTCCTCACGACATCATCATCATCAAACTTTTTATGATCTGCGAAGATCCCTTTCTTCTATTAAGAAAGGGTGAAAACCGTAGTCGCACCTTCTCGCCACGTTAATGTGGGTGTTTCCTCAGGGGGACATGGGGCAGGTTGGACGCAACCTCTGTTGTGACTAACGCGGCACGGGAGCGGACGACTGGCGCTATATTAAAACTAGATCTCGGCCTCTCCAATCAAGGAAAGCCGCAGGCTAGACCAGTCCAGATGGAGGAGTAAGGCCCCCACCGAGAAAGGAAGGAACTCTGTGCAGGCCCACCGGCGCGTGGACACGCCCTGACACTGCTCCAAGCCTTACCCCAGCCATGGGATAAATGGCAAGAGCCGAAGTCGGATGTGCTGGTGCTGACTTGTCAGGGGCGTAACGGCAGCACAACGCATCCCCGCTCACATGATAGACAACCTTGGAGAATCTCGATATGGTGCTTGACCGTTGAGGACCCGCCAGGGTGGAAGGATCTCTGGAGGACCTCCGCCGGACGGCAGCCTTCATCAGTGCATCTGGGGTTCCTGTCTGAGCGAACGAAGAAGAAGAAGAAGAAAACTTTTTATCTGGGTGATACTGCACAATCCATCACGGTTCCGTCCGAGGAAAACAAAACTAAAAAATCCCTGAAATTCTAGTGGGGGTCTCGCAAACACGTCTTCCCTCATCCGGAAGAATTCTTGAGACTTGTTTTCTGGCTGGTGCAGCAGTCTGCCGCCAATCTGAGCATCAAGTGGTGTGTCGTCAACGATTCGATCCCTCCACAGTCTGTACCCTTTGTTTGTACAGTTCGCTTTTGCAGTGTCTTGCCCATGCATGCTGTAAGAACGTAACATTAGCTTGTCTTCACAGCCTTCAATGAGTCAGACAAAATGGCGATGGCTGTCTCAAAAAGAACACGAAATCTCATGATTTTTCTTAGTAATGATCTGTATTTCTCAAGCTGTTTGGCGACAATGGGGTACAAAAAAAAAAATTCAGAAAATGGGTGTCACTAGGGACTGTCTGACCCCTACAGTCTCAAACTAGGCACATCAACAAGTCAAAATTCTCCCGTAAATAAGAAACCTTACAGCACAATCTTTTGCTTATGACAAATGTTCTAGTCCCAGGCAAGTAAAATGTTTAAGTCTTCTTTTCCCCTGTTAACATTCTCTGGTGCGAAGAGCGTTACAACACAAAGTTTTGCTGACTGGAAGTAAATTTTCTAGCCCGAGATGAGTGAAACTTTTATCGTCAACCTTTTTAATAGTAACATAAGAAAGAAGTCCAAGTTTCCTCTCACTTTAACTAAACCAATCGGACACCACATTGCATGAAGTGTTTCCTCTGTTTTGTTTGGTTCCTTTCCCACAATGACTTCTGTGCTGCTTCTGTACGTGGTCAGTTCAGCAGCTGTGAAGACTTAAGTTAAGCATTCAGAAGTCATGAAACAAACTCACTTTATACAACAACAGGCAAAGAATAATCTTAATGAACTTTACATTAGCTATCAACGCATAGTTTGAAAAAGCCACTACTGACTAGCTGCGTGTAGCTTACCAGCGACATTAACTGGAGAAAAAAATCTGCTATATCAGGGTTCCTGATTTTTTTATGACAAAGTGACAGCTGAAGCACAAAAAAAGTAATGGATCTACTGTGACAGTGAGGTAATCACTGCTGAGCCAAGAAAAAGGAAAATAAAAAAGAAACATTCAAAAACAAAAGTAATACTCTCCAAAGGGAAGAAAATAGTACACAAAATCACAATTCCACCCATCATATTTCCAGCATCGTGGCATTTTTCAAGAGAACAGAAAAAACAAAAACAAATAACTACGTAATATCCATGTTTGACAACTGCTCAGATCTTCTGATCTAGTAATGGCGGTAGTCTTTATTTTTCTTCAAAATTTTGCACCAAAAATTCAATAAAAGGGACAAATAGCCACCGTTTCTGTCTACATTATCGATTTGGTGTTTAATCACACAATACCCAAACGAATTATATAGAAAGTGAACAACAAACACCTCACCATGGTCCTTTACTTTGTCGTAGTGGTGGGGCTTGTGTGCTTTTACGATCCCGAGAGCTATGCCAGATAGGTGCAACCATACTGGACAGGTCAAGGGGGAGAAGCCAGACGAAATTTGGACCACTCTCCTTGAGGATAATAGGTTTGCGCAGGGTTAACTGCCCGGCCTGTAAAAAAAGCTAGTTACAGAAACGTCCACGATAAACTTGTCTACTTTGCATGTCCTGGGAGAGGAAGACAATCTAGCCAGATTGCGTATGAAGCGTCGCAGTGAAAGCCGAAAGGAAGCTGCTTCGCCGAGGACTCTTCTGTCACCCAAGACAACTACCCGGATCGGCACATGGAACGTTCGGACCATGTACGAGGCTGGGAAAACTGCACAGGTTGCAGCAGAGATGCAGCAGTACAACCTTGCTGTGTTAGGCTTGTGTGAGACCAGATGGATCCAATCAGGATTGATACGGCTTGGCACTGGGGAGACCTTGATCTACTCAGGGCATGAAGAAGAGAGAGCTCCACACACCAGGGGGTCGGGCTTATGCTCTCCAGACAGGCTGCGGCAGCACTGATGGAGTGGACCGCTGTGTCACCACGTATCATCACCGCAAGATTCTACACCAAAGTGCGGAAAACACTCATTGTGCAATGCTACGCACCCACCAATGATGCAGACAAGCAGTTGAAAGAAGACTTCTACGAGAAACTACAATCCACCATCAACCAGAAGAAGAAAGGAGATCTACTGATCTTGATGGGTGACATCAATGCCAAGATCGGAAATGACAATAGTGATAGGGAACAAAGCATGGGAAAGGAAGGCCTTGGAGACATGAATGAAAACGGAGAGCTGTTCTGTGACTTCTGTGTCTTCAATGGATTGACAGTTGGCGGTAGTTTGTTCCCTCACAAGACCATCCACAAAGCTACCTGGGTTTCACCGGACAGCCACACAGAAAACCAGATTGACCACATTTGTATCAGCAACAGCTTTAGGAGGTCACTACTGGATGTCAGAGCAATGAGAGGGGCAGATGTTGGATCGGACCATCACCTTGTTGTGGGGAAGTTCAAGTTCAAGCTGAAGAGACATGCCAGGAAGACCAACAAGCCAGGGAACAGATTCAACGTGGACATGCTAAAAGACCTGCAGACAAAAGACAGCTTCAATGTGGAACTTTCCAACAGATTTGACACATTAGCATCCCTTGTCGATGAAGAGTCATCAGTAGAACAGCTCTGGGAACAATCAAAGGCAGTGCTTAGTGAAACATGTGAGAAGATTCTGGGAAAGAAGACAAGAGTCCACAAGCCCTGGATGTCAGCAGAGACACTGAGGAAAGTGAAAGAGAGAAAAGATAGGAAAGCAACAGTCAACATAAGCAAGACCAGAGCAAGTAAGGCAGAGGCACAGAAACTGCACACAGAAGCACACAAAGAAGTGAAGAGAAGCATAAGACAGACAAGAGAAGCTATGCAGAGAACCTGGCAGAAGAAGCAGAAAAAGCAGCCGGACAGAAGAACATGAAGGAGCTGTATGACATAACACGGAAGTTAGCAGGGAGTCGACGAGTGACGGAGGCACCTGTGAAGGACAAGGACGGGAACACACTCACCAACCCAGATGCCCAGTTGCACCGCTGGAAAGAACACTTCCAGGAGCTCCTCAACCGGCCAGCACCACCAGATCCACCAGACATACCACCCTCCGAGACACCACTAGACATCAACACCAACCCCCTACCAAGGAAGAGATCCGGAAGGCCATCCGACACCTCAAGAACAACAAAGCACCAGGCCCCGACAATATCCCACCAGAAGCAATCAAAACTGGCAGCGAAGCAACCATCAATACGCTTCATGAACTCTTCAAGAAAGTTTGGGAGACCGAAGAACTACCCCAAGACTGGAAGCACGGACACCTTATTAAGCTCCCTAAGAAAGGAAACCTAAAGGAGTGCAAGAACTGGAGAGGCATTACACTGCTCAGCATCCCCGGGAAGGTCTTCAACAGAATCATCCTCGAGCAGCTGAAGGACAAGAGGCTGAGAAAAGAACAGGCTGGATTCCGCAGTGAAAGATCATGCACAGACCAGACAGCTGCTCTCCGTATCATCATCGAGCAGTCACTGGAATGGAACTCGCCCCTGTATGTCACCTTCGTCGACTTCGAGAAGGCCTTTGATAGCATCGACAGACCAACCCTCTGGAAGCTTCTTCCCACCATGGTGTACCAGAGAAGTTCATAAACCTCATCCGAGCAGCATATGAACCATCAACATGCCAAGTGGTACACGGTGGATCCCTGACGGAACCATTTGACATCTTGAGCGGCGTTCGCCAGGGCTGCCTGCTCTCACCGTTCCTGTTCCTGATTGCCATTGACTGGATCATGGAAAGAACGATACAAGACCATCAACGAGGCATCCAGTGGACCCTGACCTCCCAGCTGGAAGACATTGACTTTGCCGATGATGTTGCCCTCCTGTCCCACCGTCACAGCCACATGCAGGGAGAAAACCGCTGCCCTGGACAGTACTGCCGCACGAACAGGACTGAAGATCAGTAAGGCAAAAACCAGGGTGATGAGGATCAATGAGGCCAACGACAACAATATTGTACTCAACAGAGAAGACCTAGAGAACGTCGACAGCTTCACATACCTCGGCAGCATTGTCAGCAAGGACGGGGGCACAGACAAAGACATCCAAACAAGAATAGGCAAGGCATCCGCAGCTTTCAAGATGCTCCGACCTGTCTGGACCTCACACACCATCTCTGCAAAAAACCAAGATCCGCATCTTCAACACAAATGTGAAGTCTGTGCTTCTCTACGCCTGTGAAACATGGCGCACCATAGTCATCGACACACCGCCTGCAGACCTTTGTGAACAGATGCTTGAGGTACATCTATCGCATCAGGTGGCAGGACATGGTCACAAATGAAGACTTGTGGAGAAGAGCCGGACAAGAGCCCATTGAAGATCAAATTAAGCGCAGGAAGTGGGGCTGGCTTGGCCATACCCTCAGAAAACCAGCATCCAGCGCTGTCCGCCATGCTTGCGATGGAACCCACAGGCAAGACGCAAAAGAGGCCGACCACGCACCACCTGGAGAAGATCAACGGACGCGGAGACAACTCGACTGGGCTATTCCTGGGGCCAGCTGGAAGTCGCCGCCCGGGACAGGCAGAGATGGAAAAGGCTCGTGGATGACCTATGCTCCACTAGGAGCCAACGGGAATAAGTCAAGTAAGTCAAGAACAACAAACACAATTTGCTTTTGCTCAAATGTCTAGGAATTAAAGAATACCCACAAAATTTTTGCTTATCCTGCAAATACCGGTTTATTCTGAAAGACCTGCGTCTCCCTAAACAGGAAAAAGCAAACATAACACAGTTTGAAAACCCGTACTCATCTCGGTGTCCTCGTCTTTGGATTCCCTGTACGGAATCTCTTCATCAGCGGATACATCTGATGCAGGCGCCATGTCTCTCTGGTCCGACGTGTGAGCACCCCTCTCCACAGGCCTCTGTTTCCCCACTGTTCTGTGTTCCGTGTGCTGAGGTGACCGAGCTCCGCGTTCACCGTTGGCTGAGGCACTGCGTGTCTGTGATGGCCGCCGTCTCTCTCTCTCATCCCTTCTTCTTTTTCTGGGACTATCACAAAGAAAAACAATTGTGTCAGTCTTATTCTTCATCCCATTAACAGGGTTCAAAGAGATATCTGATTTTGCAAATTTACTCAAAGTTTTTCCCTGAATGTTCCTGCAGGATTTTCATGTTTCTATCCTCCATTTTCTAAGAATATTCCTATCAACTGCAACCAGCAGCCCCGATAACACAGGGGAAATTCATGTAAACTGCTTGAAATGCCCTACTCTTCTTATGCCATGGCTGGGTAGTGTTATGTCCGATCTCTACACAAACTAGTTCATCAGGCGAAATTGTGTGAAATCTTTTTATTCGTTCAAGCGCCATACAAATTTTGATAGATGATATGGACCTTTCTTCTTTTGGGTCCACTGACTGATAAAAACAACAACGCTGCAATGGCTAAATTCCAACACTTCTTCTCAGAAATTTGTCTTTTCCATTACTTTCCAGTTACTGGAAAATGTTTTCAGAAACTTTCAGGCTTTTCCGATTTTCCCTGGCCAGTGCCAGTCATGTAACAAGCACATCCAACATTTGCAATCAGCATGTTCAGGTAGATAATCTGCACACATGCACTGCCCAGTGACTAAAGGTCGTAGGGGTGCCATGACAACCATATGGACGGCTGTGGATCATAACAGCACCCTGATCTCCCAGAAAAAAACATCACAGTACAAGTGCCATGCCCAACCATGGGTAAACAGTAGGCTAGACGCTGTCTTCGAATCAAATTCAGAGACAGACCTTTTCTTTTCAATCCATGCGACACAGGAGTTGGTCATAACCAGCTTTCGATTATCATTTGAAAAGCCAAACTGAAACCGCACAAAGGATTTACATGTATAAAAACAGCATTCAACCAGCCACAATGGTGCAACGGTTTATTGCAAGCTCCAGGCTCAAAAGTCATGGGTTCAAATCCCATCACACACATTTATTCGTAGGATTTTTCTGCCCAAGGTTCCTTTCACCAAGAGCTGAGTGTGCTATGGGCTCAAATAAGACTGGCCCAATACGGTCATTTCACCATTGTAATGAATGTCTGTGAGAATGTTGTCTAAAATTTTCTTACCAATAGGGAAACTACTCTTTAGCCAGATTGATGCCAGGCTATGTGATGTGAAGGAGATGTAGAGTACACCCTTCTCAAACAGTCCCTGACCAGAATGAATTCCACAGCATCATCTTCATATTCCTCACCCTCACTAATCAGCAAAAAAAAAAAACAAAAAACAAAAAAACAGAAACTCGCATATTCTGCAGTCCTTCAAGCCGTGCTCTTGCGGTCGACCTCGTTTGATTTCCCGCTGCCAGCGAGTGCCAGTGATGTGTTTACGTTTAAAGCCTTTGATATCCACAAGTGTAAGGTGACTATTGAAGGATGGAGATGGTGGGACTCTCCAGTGTTGTTAGTGTACGGCTTTGCAGATGGTGTCCTATGAATGTTGGATCAGAGCAGGCGTCACTGGACACCACGCAGAGTCAGCATCAGCACAGTGTCTCCTCTGGTGGGTTGCCTCACGACGACCTGAGACTGACTGTTCCCTGTGTACTGCCGGCTCTGGGTAAGGCTGCGTGCATGGAGTGGCTGAAATGAGCTGTGCCATCAACTCTCAACAGTTTTGAGATTTTTGCATTTTGCATGAATTTTTCGTAATTTTTTGTAACATTCTGCTCATTATTTCTAAAATGATAATCTTTTTGTGATGAATGTGTCTATTTCGGGTCTTTTGGGCGATACATTGCTTCAGATAACAAAAATGTTGTTTTAAATACCATAATTCCGGGAAGAAAACCATCAATCACCGGTGATGGAAATTCAAGGGAGAGAACTGAAGAGAGTTAAGGGAGGGGCATACAAGATGAGTCAGCTCGAATCAGCATGTGCTCCAAGAAAAAATCAGCAGTATCAAAGCAGAAGATACAATAATTATAACAACTATTATATGAAATAATAAAATCTATCCAACTGAATGAAATATAGTTTAGTACAACAAAAAACAGACAAAAAAAAGAATGTTAAAAACAAAACATAAGGGAGAAAACACACACACAAGTATTAATTTTTCTGTGAGGGTGAGCACACACAGAGATATTAAGCCATTTCTGTGTAAACAAAAAAGAAATAGTTCTGTATGCAAGCATACACACTCACACACATGCACACTTTACCTGAGGGAATGACCATCTCTTTCTCCACTGCCACCTGCAGCTTCAACTTCAGCTGCACACACACACACACACACACACACACACACACACACGCACACACCCAGAATGAAAGCAAAACTGTTAGCAAACCTTTAAAGTTGACTTCAGGGAAGCAAATACAGAGCTCTCAAACCAAAATGGTAGTCCATAGCATTATCATCATCATTCTCATTCATCTTTTTGATGTTCCGAGAGTAAAATCTAATGACATTCCATGACCTAAGCACTGATTTTCTCTTCATTTCCATGAATTCAATATTAGCAACTCCATGGGTCTGTCACCGGATATAGTAGCGTCCTCAAGAACAGCACTAACACACGCAGACCTGGCAATTACGCCATCAATGTTGTCAGTTGAGGGGCTTAACTGTGGTGTCCCAAGTATGCTGAATCCAGAGAAACACCAACAAACAAAAAAAGAGATACAAGAGTGGCACAGCATCTCCTCTGGTGGATTTCATCATCATGACCTGCTGCGGACTGCTCACCGTAGACTGTAACTGCCTTGGGCAGCAGCAGGAAGAACCTGGGTGTGTGCTCAAAAACATCAGAGATGGAACTCCAAACACAGCAGCAAGACAGGTACACAACTACGTTTTCTTAGAATCAGTTTAAATGGGCTCATGGGAAGAGAATCAACTGCCGTGACGGAAATACGAAGACATGTGCTTAAAAGTCATTTTTCCAAATTTCCAAAAAGCATTCAAAGGCGTGTCACGAGCAACAAGATTTTCAATTGTTCAGCAAAAATTCACACACCCCTCCCTCCTTTGCTCTCCTCCATCCCCACACCTGTGGTGTAAGGTACCTACCATTAGCCCCCAGATTTCCTTAGATTACTGAAAAATATTTTGTGAGGACGATAAAAACCAAAACATACCAAATCATTCCATCAAAGCGAAGACAGGGAGGCACAGACCCTGACCTTCACCTTGCAATCCTGGTTAAGATCCAGAATGATGCCAGGTTGTAACTGATGCTGGTTTTCATTGTTTGAAGTCCATCTTATTTCTAAGCCATTCAAAACGCATAAGTACCCCTTTCCCAGTGTTCCCAAGAGATCTAAAAATTCTTCGGTGGGTCCTCTGAGCATACTACCCTGAGTAAACCAGGTAGGGACAGACATGATCGCCAGACATGGAAAGAAAAAAAAAGAGACAGAAAGGGGGGAAAGCAATGGAAAAAATTACGTCATGAAAGTTGAGGGAAGGGGTGGGGAGGACAGTGAAGAGAAGAAAATCAATAATTTCTTTTTTCAGCGTGAAAACTCACTGGCACTTTTCAAACACATAATGAATCAAAACGGTATTAATATGGATTATCATTCAGATTGAAACAGGTAATACGCACACAACAATCTCAAATTCTCTTATTAAATCTGAATTAAACCAAAACAAAACCAAAAAAAAGTTTTGTTTTTTGTTAATAGTCCTATGTGTGATACACCACATCGTCTTACCTTCCTCTTCGGTCTCATCATTACCGGACTGTTCAATGCTGAGAACTGCTTCTCTGCATTTCTGTAAAGACATTATTTCTCAATTGGTAACAGTCACTTGATTATAGCCATCTGTTCAAAGGTTAATAACACTGCAAATCAATGCAAATTCAGCTAAAATCCAGCACTATGCTGATTTTTTTTTGCTTTTCTTTCTTTTCTCCTTCTTTAATTTTCTTTGGGGGAGCAGGGGGGGTGGGAGGTTGAGAGGAAGGAAAGCATGCAAACTCATAACAGGTGGATAAGATGGTTCAATGAGAGGAAGGAAAGCATGCAAACTCATAACAGGTGGATAAGATGGTTCAATGAGAGGAAGGAAAGCATGCAAACTCATAACAGGTGGATAAGATGGTTCAATGAGAGGAAGGAAAGCATGCAAACTCATAACAGGTGGATAAGATGGTTCAATGAGAGGAAGCAAAGCATGCAAACTCATAACAGGTGGATAAGATGGTTCAATGAGAGGAAGGAAAGCATGCAAACTCATAACAGGTGGATAAGATGGTTCAATGAGAGGAAGGAAGCATGCAAACTCATAACAGGTGGATAAGATGGTTCAATGAGAGGAAGGAAAGCATGCAAACTCATAACAGGTGGATAAGATGGTTCAAAAACAGCAGCTAAGATAGCAACAGCTTGGATAAATCGTGGCTTCCCTCTGGCAGTGGGAGTCAGGAAGGTTATAATCATTCAATTATTTATTTATTGTCTTTTTCAAATCATGAGTTAACAAAGGCTTTCCTGGAAGTCAGTCAGTTTATAAGCATCTATTAACCAAAAGCGTATGCATGCACACACACACACACACACACACACACACGCACACACACACACACACGCACACACACACACACGCACATAAACTTGCATATGTGCACGCACATGCACGCAAGCACACATAAACATGCATACACACACACACACACACACACACACACACACACACGTTTGACACATACAGAAAGTCACAGTCATGTATGTTATTCTCACACACACACACACACACGCACACACACGCACGCGCACACACGCACACACACACACACACACACACACACACACAAGTCTGACACACACAGAAAGTCACTGTCATGTATGTTATTCTCACACAGGCACATATACATACACACACACACACACACAACACACACACACACACACACACACACACATTCACACACATTTACAGATGCATGTGCACTCACAGGCGCGCGCACACACACACACACTCACTCCTGTATGAAACATTCACAGAAGATCAAAAGCGCAACATAGTAGCTAAACATAAGAAAAACAAATATACATATCATAAGAAATCATAAATCATGAAATACATTAATACTGACTGGAACTTTCGGCTATACTAACAATTTCAAAATGAAGATATATATATATTGTACACTGAAAAAAAAAAATCAGAGTAACAAAAACAAAACAAAATTCCAACTACCCGTTATTAACATGTAACACTTTAAAAGTAATTAAATCTCATAAAAATTATCATCAGGAAATCTACCACTTACACACCCCTTTCTCTCGTACTCCAATGCATTTACACACACACACACACACACACAGCCCTGATATGGCCCTTTGCGGTCGGCTGGGCTATAAGCAACATTATCTTATCTTACACACACACACACACACACACACACACACACCAACAAACTATCAATGCCAAAGTCCTGTACCCGTTTCCTGATGGCCCAAAGTGTCTTCTGAAGAGCATGCTCCTCCTTGTCGTTCAGCTCCCCATCCTCGCCCTCTTCCATCCCACCAATCTCTTTATTCAAGTACTGAGACCTGCAAGTTTCACAACAAATCAGAAAATAAGACCAAAAACAAAACAAAACATCATTTAAATCCACCTTTTTCCCCCCCTAAGAAATTAGGCTGTGCCACACGTGCCAGCTATTCCAGTTAGGTTTTCACGATCAGAATTTCAAAATGTGTTAACAGTTCATTGAAACCAGTTTAATACAGTGCGATACATTTTTTTTTTTAAACATATGATATGAGTAGTTTCTCAGTATCTGGGGAAACCTGTGACTGTCAAGGTTGTAAACCTTGAAGCCATGTAACTTCTATTACCGGGGATAAGATGAAATAAATTTGTATCTTCAAAATCTGTGTTCTCGTGTGAGATAAGCAGTGCTTTGAGTTGATCCTGAAAAAATGAAAATCGTCATAACAGCTTGCAAACATCACCAAAATGGGAAAGCTGACAGGTATGGAGACATTTGCATGCTAATTAGATGATTACCATTTTTCATGATCAACTTACTTCACTGATGACATAACTGCCTCACATAACTCAGATTTTGAAAAGATCAACCTCATGTCAACCTATCAACAGATACAAAAGTCACATGACTGCAAAGTTCACAACTTCTGTAATCTTATCAAGCATCCCCAAAACCTCTACCACACATTCCAGTGATAGCAGTCTTACTAAAGAGTCCTCACACAGTAAAACCATAACAGGCCTCTTGTAAATTTCGTAAAGACCAAAAAATGGCAAAAGATTATCTACAGCAAAAACAGGGAAATGGTCCATGAAAAATACCTAAAAAAACAAATAAAAAAAAACATTAAAGAAAGATTAAAAGAGCCACAGCACCGAAGCCTACAAACTAGGTTCTGTAAGCACGTCTGATTGTGAGACCCCAGCCATGATAGAACTGGACCAACGTCGGAATGGAAACCCGCACAATGAACCAAGCGGGCAGCCTATCAGCCAACAGGCCTATATGCAGTCATCATGTCACCAAACAGGAGAGACAAACTTTCCGTCTGTCAACCCAGCTAACTCAACAGATAAAAGAAAACCCTACACAAACCCCAGTCTGCAACAAATATTCAGGGATGAAAACAGTTTTTTTTTAAAAAGAGGAGATTGGCGGGGATCTGGGGGTTCACCATGGGCCCCCAGTGGGGTACATGGGCAACAGCCCGGCGGGGGTCAGGGGGCGACGCCCCCTGAAGCTGAAGCATATTTTGTATTAAATATGGCATAAAAATCTTTAGAAATCACTTTCTTGCTTCTAAACAACTCATTCTATAGAACAGCTTTCAACACCATAAAGACTGAGACTGATGTGGAAAGAAACTATGTCAATTGAGACAAACATTTAGTATGATGAATCCTCAGAACTCTTGCTAAAGAAAATTTGACAAACAGTGCCTTCAGGACATAAAGAATAAGGCCTGTAGATAAGTAAATCAGAGTGGGAAATCAAACTAAGTAAATCAGATGTATGAAAACGACTGCTGGACTTCAATAAACACAATATGAAAAATGATTACTTTGAAGTCCTTTAAAAAAAACTGAAGCTTTTGGGCCTTAGACCCTTCCTCAGGAAACACTAAACACAAAAAAAGAACATAAAAGAACAAATGACATAAAAACAAACTGATGTCACAACAGTACCCCCCCCCCCCCCAAACTTCCCTTTTACAACTAATCATATACCCCCCCCCCTCTTGACAAGTGTGTGTGTGTGTGTGGGGGGGGGGTGATTGTGTGTGTGTGGGGGGGGGGGGGGTTTGTGTGTGTGTGTGTGAGGTGGGGACGGGGGGGTGGGGGAGGGGGCGAAGTGTGTGGGGTATGTGTGTTGTGGGGTGAGGGTGGGGGTTGGGGGAGAAGGAGGAGTAGAGGAAGTATATAGGTAGTGGGGGGAGTGGGCTGGTGGAAAAGGATTTCATAGGGGGGCTGTTAGCAGGGGGGCTATTAGCAGACACCTAACAAATGTAGCAAACGTTTGCATTATACCAGGGGAAAAGTGTTACACAATACTGTTGTGACATCAGTTTATTTTGATGTCATTTGTTCTTTTATATTCTTTTCGTCACTTTGACGTTTTTCCCTTGCTTTGAAGACTCTACGAGTGGAAGTACTTAGAGTAGGAGTCAAACTATCTTTGGAAATTAAAGTAGATTGTTGCATACCCAATGATCTGAAAACATGCTGTAATGGTGTGGGAAACACATACATTTTCTGTTGGTGACTGGGATGCTCGATGTGATCTCTGATTGCCACAAAGCCACGACTACCAAAGTAGACACGTTTTTGGCAAGGCTCGCAAAACACTTCAAATTCGCCGTCTTTGTCATGTTTTCTTATTACATCCGCGACTCTGCGGTCACACACGTCCTTCTGCTGCCACTCGGTCTTCTAGTGGTTCACATACTTCTTTCTTTTTTTTTTTTCGTTTTGTTTGCACTCACTGGCGGAAAACTCTCACTGTGAATCGACGCCATGATGAGAAATGATACTGGAAGGAAACAGAATGAGAACTACGCCGTTTGAGAACATTACCGACAGAGAAGAAATTCGCTGTGCAGACAAGTTGAGATCGTTTCTGAGCATCATTCTTCGAATAATTTTTCGGCGGAGACTTTTTCTTTCGGCGGAGATGCGAAAAAATAACGGCGGAGACGGCGGAAACGGCGGAGGAAATTTCATCCCTGATATTAATGGATATTTCATGCCCTCACTTTGTGATGCTATAAACTATGTAAGCCCCAGCCGGAAAGAGGCTAAGCTGAGCTTTACTTTGACTTCTACTCTTTTGTAAATCTTTATTTTGTACCCACTGTACAGTTTTGTGGGTGAAATTTCACTCAAACTTGAGTCAATACCTTCACTGTTTCTTCATCATTTCACGTTTGATATCATTTTCCTTCTGTCTACACTCTGAGCACAAGCATTTTTAAGTTAAAAAACCTACAGAAAAATACACTTAGGCCATTTCTGACCTACCAACACGGCTCCTTCCACCACTAGTAAGAGAGTGTGGAGGTAAATCAAATAAATCAAAGATTGAAAGAATGCTCGCTTTTAATACAGAATACTACCCGAGTCCATCTCCCAGAGAACCACACCTTCCGCCATTATTCATCATAGTTACCATAAATCACAATGATGGCTTGGTCCATTAGAGCTTCCAAGGCTTTGAAAGCACAAAACGTAGCATTTTGGCACATCAAGTGTGGCATTTTAAGAGGCTATAAAAACACAAAGCGTAGCATTTTGGCATATTAAGTGCAGCATTCTAAGAGGCTTTAAAAGCACAGCATTTTCGCATATCAAGTGTAGCATTCCAAGTTCAAGCACAGTGCAGGTATGCAATATGAAAAGTCAGACTCCACGGCTCTATCAATCATACTTCATTTTTAATACATGACGGTGGAATAAGCAGATGGTAATCTCGCAGGTAACTGCATGGTTTTGACAATAACAGAAAAAAACTGGTTGATAATGAAACCAATGGATACAACGGCAAAATCGCAATCGTCTATAGTGAATTCTGTTGTTCTTTTTCTTTCTCTCCTTACTGAGCTTGACCATCTTTTGATGCAACAAATCAACAGTCTGAAGTTATACATTGTCTCTATTCCATTTAAACAGCCGCTGAGCCCGACAAGTCATTTTCTTTCTCTATTTTTTTTTTTTTTTTTGGTGTAACATTTCACCACAAACAGTAGCACCATAGCATTTTCACCAAAGTCATAGTATGCTATGCCAAACGCAAAGAAAATGATAGCTCTAGTCCATTGAACACAACTGTGGACAAAACAGCGCACCAGATGCCGCCAAGTAATGATATCTCAGAAAGCCGTGTAGACTTTGCTGGTGCATCAGCATTTGTCTGACACGCCAGCGGCAGCATTTTCTTAGATAACATAGACATGAGAAATCAGTGTAGCCAGTTCAGAAAGATTCCAGGTGTATGGAATGATGAAGGTGTGTGGCCACAACTGTCATTTAAAACATCAACAACAACAACCACACACAAACACACACACATAAAACATCGCACGCACGCACGCCACGCACACACACACACACACACACACACCACACACACACACACCACACACACAACACACACCCCACACACACCAACACCCCACACACACACCAGACTGTTTCCAATACTAGATTTCCATATGATTTGATGTCATTTTCAAATCTAATTTTGAGTGCGAGTATGATTTGAAAAAAAAATAATTGAATTTTAAACACTCCCCTAAACTTTTAATTGTGCTAAAAAAAAAAATAATTTGGAAGTTCCACAAATGTTACAAGCACTACTAAAGAACAAAGGAGGCGATCTCAAAAAGTCAACACATGGCTCTTACTTGACTCCCTTGTACCTTGGTCCCTTTGCCAGATAATGTTCTGCCAGCTGGACACAAAATACAACATAATGTAAAACATGAATTTTCATCCCTTACACCCCTCACTGTTCAAATATGACAAGTAAACAAGTAAAAAACATGTTGAAAAATTATGACAGACAGACCAACATTGATACAGACCGATAGATGAACCAACTGAGTGTCACAAATAGATAATTAGAAAAACAGACAGATACACAGACCGTCCAACAGACAGAAAGACAAACAAGACTGACAGAAAGTAGACGGATCTTTTTAAACACACATTAGAATCTTTTAAACAATGTGATGGAACTTACACTTGCGTGGGAATGTAATCTGCTTTCAACACTCCATTCTCTTAAGATTATTTCAATATCTTTACTTAACAACACCTTTGTATGACTTTTGTCAAAAAATGTTTTTGTTAAAAGAAACAATCTACAAACATTTTTGTTGTATTTAAAACCAAACACTTTGCAACATTAATCATGTGAATATAAAACAACACTTCCAACATAAAATCACTTCTCAGTTCTTTTTTTAAATTTCATTTCGATTGGCATTCAATTCACACAAATGCAGAATTCAACAAAGCGAGATTTTCTATCCTTTAGTTCTAATCAGATTCAACATATGATACAGCAACATTCACAGTATAATCTTCATTAATTAAACAAACAAACAATTCACTTGTCCACTTAACAGACGTCAACTTACTGTGATCATTACCGGCAGGCCAGTGAAGGTATCATGGGCAGCGTCCAGGAATTCTTTCATTGTGGAAAGGTAACCCTCAATTGTGTACTCATTCAGGAAGCGGTTGTGGTTTGCTCTTGGCATGCAAGATGGTGTGCACCGTGCGAGTGGTTTCCTGTCCGAGTGGAAATGCCATCCAGTGAGAAAATATTCAGCTGGAATCTGTAGCTAAGCTTTTCAACAGCATCTCAAGCTTCGTGATCAGCATGACACATTTTCAAACCGTGTAACTACTCTATTTTTTATTCAGCCTTTCCCAAAGAAATTATCTATTTGCCTGTATCTGTTGTGTGTTTAGTTTGCCTATGTGACAGAAATATCATGCAAAATATTCTTAAACACCTGCTGCTGTGATGCCATGATTAGTGTCACAGATTTCAGGCTAGGAATAAAAGCTCCTTGATTTGATTTCATCACATCCCTTTATTTGTGGAATTTTTCAGCCCCGACGGCTAGAGTTGAGTTTATTATGCTTTCCACTGGGAAGTCTGGAACAACACAATCACATTTCATCCATCTAATGGAAGCATTACTGAGGGTGTTGCTCCAGTTCCCCAACCAGCAATGCAGGTGTGTTTCTCTCGGGCCTGGTTGACGACAGGACATACAATACAGGGGTTCCATTTATTGCAAAATTTTGCGTAATTATTGCGTTTTTCTGCCTTCCTACGCATTTTTTTCGCGGCCGTGCGTTTAGCGACGCAATTTTCCCAGGACCCTGTTCTCAACCGCAAGCCTATGTCAGAGGGGCAAAACATGGCACAGACCTACAGCAGACTGCTTGACACCGCTGACAAACGAGCCTCCCCGCCCGTACGGTTGAGACGAAACGTTTGAACCTGTGCGCTCCGACCAGTCAGTGTCGAACGGACGGAGTGCTTCACGAAACGTTTGAACCTGTGCGGTCCGACCTATATGCGAGTTTTAAACCTTTCGAGTTTGATCCCACATGCCGCTTCAAAGGACTGTACAATTGAATACGAAGCTTTTTCTCGACTATTTAGATTCTTATAATTTTTTGAGTTGACATTCCAAAGCACATCATGGCCTTGGTACGATTCAATCAAATGTTTGGTCTCCGAATCGGACAGTCTGATCGCCTTGCTGGACGACGCCATTTTTTCCGTTGTCATGGGTGTTCGCTCAATGCTGAGCGTTGATTGGTTGGAGGATACTAGCTGTCCGTTTCGAATAGATCACGGTGTATCTCGAACGGTCGGGTCGAACTGGATGCCGAAGTCCGTTTGAGACGTACGTTTACTATGACAGACGCTCCGTTTGGGATCGGGTTCGACCGGTACGGTACGTCCGAAGCGTACGGGCGGGGAGGCTCGTGTTTCAGCACATTTTACTCTGTGGCACTGGCTGACTTTTTGCTAGATCAAGAATGTTCCAAAACGCCTCATCCTTTCTCCCCTCGAAATAAAATGGAATCTTTCCCGCGTCTGCGATGGTGCCATCTTCCAATCGGAATACGTTATGACTTCCCACGCACACACGATCATCCCGGACTCGTGTGGCACAGAAAACGATTCAGAGCTGTTTTGACGGGAGTGAGTACAGTTTACTTTGTTACGCATTTTTTTCAGCGCTGACGCAATTTTTGCGGAGGCGTGCGTTTCTTGACGCAAAAACTAAAAAGTCAGTGGAACCCCTGCAATAAAAGTACACAAAGTGTACGGCTCATAGTAGTCTCAGACCAGAATGGCACACTGTTGTGTAATCTTCATTATCCTCATTCTCATCAATCAGCATTCAAAAACAGCCTCAAATTCTATGGCCCTTCAATCCTGTTGTCATGTAGACCTCTTTCGATTTCCCTTCCAATCCACTCATCTGTTCTTACCCTCATCAATACCTCCGTCCCCTTTCCTCTCCAGTTATCTCTGTTCCTTTTGTTCTTCAATACATCAGTCCTGAACAAATATGTCCCTTTCCTCCTTCCTGTAAAATATGCCTTCCCTCAAGTTATTTCTTCTCCATTCCATTCCATCCGTCTCTGTTCCCTTCTCCCTCTAATCTGTCATAATGACTCTGCAAAGTGTGCATCAATATACTTACGCACCTTATCAGCTGACCAGTATATTCTTCAAACAGCATCTGAGCTTCGCTGTACTGGCCTTGGCGACAGCATTCCAAAATGATCTAAATGAACACAACATAATTGCGAAACGAAAGTGAGCCTCCAGCAAGTTCCAAACAACTATAACCTTTAATCAGCACGAACATAAATTAAGTAAGAGGGGGAACGGGAAGTATGAAATAATAACTGTGTTTCATCTGGAAATTCCAACTCTCAGGACACATTCTTAGCTGAAGGAAGTTAACTGGACACTTTAGAATACGATAGCCACAACACACTTTGCGACTTGAGCACTTTCATTTAAAAAAATAAAAAAGAAGAGTTGTTGCTAGCAATCTAACAGAATTGAAATAAATCATAACAAATTTTATGGTAAAGATAAAAGTGCTAGATCAAAAAAAATCAATAGGATGTTTTGGGACACATGGATGAGTGTAAGGATGCTAAGAGGAAACATTTTGTACTGCACAACTACATTAAATTGATTGAACAGAAAAAAAAAATCACAAACAAAAAATCAAAACCTGGATTGCTGTTAACATGTTATACAAAAAGTGAATGCATCAAACATTTGTACTGCTCAACTACAGTAAACTGAACA
The DNA here is from genome assembly GCA_018398815.1 of Conus ventricosus. Taxonomy (NCBI): domain Eukaryota; kingdom Metazoa; phylum Mollusca; class Gastropoda; order Neogastropoda; family Conidae; genus Conus; species Conus ventricosus. Next base: position 58,683,917 of record CM031617.1, on the reverse strand, counting down.
GAAAAAAAAAATCGCAAAACAAAACCACAACCTGGATTGCTGTTTAGCATGTTATACAAAAGTGAATACATAAAACATTTGTTTGATTGCCTGTTTGTTTGTTTCAATGTGATAACTTGTGATCTGAAAGATATGAAACACAGAATGACTTCAATTTTACTGGCTTGATCAGTTGCTATGGACTGTCAGCTCTGTGCATAGTTGGTGATTTTTCTTTTTCTTCCTTGGTGTGTGGCCTCAGAGAAACCACAGTTTCCTTGATTTTCTCAGGTCCAGGAAAGTCAAAAACAGATTATACACTGCCTTCAGAACAATTTTGCACGGTCTGAAATAGAGTATCGCTTTTACATTACTACAATAAGCGCCATGAATGAAAGATAAGGTGCATACATGCAGTCGTGAAATAACTTCATTGCTGCAAGTCCATCAAAGCAGATAATTGAAAGCAGCTTGATAATAAAGACTGATTGCTATGTCTGACTTTGCGCAAAGTGCTGATCTGCTTGAAAATGAACATTTTGAAGAGCAATCAACCTGCGTTCAATCTCTGAGTCTCATGCTCATGTGAATCCTTGAACTAGACTTAAATTCAAATTCAACTTACTGAGGCACTGTATTTAATGAAAGAATATGTGTGTGTGTGTGTGTGTGTGTGTGTGTGTGTGTGTGTGTGTGCATGTTTTATTGTTAATTCAGCGCTTACCAACTGGGTGTTCATGCAAACTGGCTGATTTTCCTCAACCAGTTTATCCAATGAAGTTTATAAAATTGACAGGTGCTTTAATACTTTTTCATTTCTTATCATCATAAATCAGCACATTTTTATGCAAGTGCTCCAGTATTATTACCTGCAAGATAGTCATTCTGACTGCTTCTTCGCTTTTCTCATGACTGGTCAAGTTGCAGACAGCCGACAGCTCTGTGGTCATGCGCAGAATGTGTCGGTACTCGTTCTGTTGAGGTCCTCCTTCATCTTCACTCTTCTTAGACCCATCAGATGGGAGGTGAGCATAAGAAACACCACATCTCTGCACTGAAGAGACTTGTTGCTCAGACGTTGTCGTTCCTGTAACAATCCTGACCAAAGAAGACACAAATTAACTTCTCAACTACTGGAAAGTAGTACAATGCCGATACCTGTTGTATACGCCTCACTAAAGTGTTAAACGCTTCATTTGTGTATCATTCATATTTTGTCCCCATGAAAAAAAATATACACAAAAATGCATATATATGCATGCACACATGCAGTTGTGTGCACTTGCATGCACACCGCGACACACACACACAGTGACACACACACAGGCATGCATGCACACACACATACACACACACGAACAAAAACACACACTCATACACAGACATGTAGTGATGTACACTAACACACACACACACATACACATACACACACACACACACACAGATGGCATACATGCACACACAAACGCACATATACTCGGTGCACACACAACTTAGCCAAAAAGCATGAGGCTCTTTAAAAGCTGTCATGAAAAGAAAAAAAAGAAATTCCAGTTCTTTGAAACAAAAATAATATCTTCAGCATTGATATAATAGTTGATCTACTAACATCCTGTTAAGGTGCCGGCCATTCAGCTCACTAAATATTCAGACTCCCTCAGTTTTAAAAAAGTTTTTACTCATCGCCTTCAGTTTAATAAAAAAAAAAAACATAATAATCCAATCACAGATTTTTTTTTAATCACCCTCAGTTTAAACAAACAAACAAAGAACTAATCAAATCAACATAGTAGCAAGACCTGATCAGTTATAACTTACATGATAGGAATGATATTCCAAATAGGTCCTCCCTCAGAGGAAGAGGAAACATATGACCAAGTCTAAAACTAAGGCAGACCTGAAGTTTTGTAAAAGAGTTGGATACAGACAGAGGAGGATGGCGAGGTGGCATAGGGGATGGAAGAAGCAGAGGGGGGGGGGGGGGGGGGGGGGGGGGTAATGTGGTGGGATGACTGGTCTCTTGCAATATTTTCTTAAGTGACTGCATGGATGACAGGTGAGAGGAGATTGTGCTCTTCAACTTTGTCAAGCACGCAGGCCTGTTCTCTACACAGAGGCAAATGG
>CM031617.1:58671814-58679314 GCA_018398815.1 Conus ventricosus | reverse complement strand
TGCGTGTGGTGTGTGTGTGTGTGTGTGGTGTGTGCACATGTGTTGTGTGTGTGTGTGTTTGTGTGTGTGTGTGTGTGTGCGTAATTTGTGGGTTTGTGTGAGCACTTATATCTGCATATATAGGCTATGTGTGCATATCTGTGTGTATGTGTGCGTCTTTGTGTGTGTGTGTGTGTGTGTGTGTGTGAGTGTGCACGGGCGTGTATGTGTGTGTGTGTGTGTGTGTGTGTGTGTGTGTGTGTGTGTGTGTGTGTGTGCGCGCGCGTGTGCATGTGCGTGTGTTGTGACTGCATGCATGAATGTTCAGAAGATGACTTAGGAACAAGAACAAGACGATCAAATACAGCATATAAGTGCATGCGCACACTTGCACGCACACACACATACACGTAACAATAAGAACAACAACTTTCTCCCCTCAAACACATCCCACGCACACACGCACACGCGCGCGCGCACGCACACACACAAACACGCGCACACGCACACGCACACACACCAACGCTTCCACACACGTCTATGGACTCTCTAACACACTGGCATTACCCTATTGATGAACACACTCACACACACACAGTGACTCACACACACACACACACACACACACACACAAATACACACACACACACACACACACTCAGTCTCTCCACACACACTCACACACCAACGCTTGCACACTCATGATGTCCATGGACACTCTAATTAACATGCTGGCATCACCCCACTGATGAATACACACCAGCGCACACACGTCTACGGTATACGCTGGAGACCCTAAGAGATTCAAAGTCTTATCTCAGTTGACATGTTTCATCTTTTGTGTCTGTTATTGGAAAGGCCCAGAATGAGTTTGTCCCAATCTCTAGGAGTCAACACATACGGATGTACTGCCCTGGACATGCTGGAGGTAAAGGAAACGAGAGAGCAGACGCACTGGCTGGCAAGGCAACAATAAGAACTGGATTACTGCTTGGCCAATCTGATGTGATAAGAAATCTGAAGAATCACTTAAGCAAACATGAGCAAAGCCACTACACCATAGACCACCTTTCAGATCTGAACATCATGAGAGGAAGTGGCCGCACATCCAGACTTAAGGGAAGAGCAACATTGGAATAATTTCAAGGCCAACGTTACGTTTGAGGTTGGTAGAGCGCCGGACTCGTGATCCTGGGGTTGCGGGTTCGAATTTCGGTCTAGGGGATTTTTCCCTCGGAGTTAACATTGGTTCTGACTCCATCCCCCCATACAGTCGTTCGGATGGGACTATAAACCGAGGTCTAGTCTGTGTCACATGCACTAAAGACCATACACGGACTCTAAAGATCCCGATGCTCATGTCCTAAGACGGGTGAGTACCGGCTACAACGAAAATACAATGTGGAGAAGTGAAGAAAAGTTATTTACAGGAAAAATCACTCTAACAAACGAATGACGTCAAACGCTCTTTAATCATAAAGATCAGATTGTAGATCCAAAATAGAACATATGTTTCCATGGAAGATAGGTAAATATAAGTTATATCGAAACAGCAAACATTTAAGCTGTTTTTTAGTTCAAACATAAATCATACATTAATAACGAAAATATCAACGAAGAAGAGAAATCAATTATTTGGGAATATAAATTTTGATACAGTTGCTAAGGGTTAGTTGCTACGATGATTTGCTTGTTTACATTTCGTTTTCGGAACGAAGGCAAGCAAATCATCGGAAACTTGATTAAGTTTCATTTAATAAGTTGTTTGGTTAGAATTAGATTATCATATTGCATTATCGATAGTTTGTTATAGTATTATTTTTGCTTCGATGTCAGTTGGTAGGATGATGTCGTAGAGTTGATCGTTAGATTTGTTTCGATGTTGTTAGGGTGATGTGGTAGTGTTGGTCGTCCGATCAATGACGACGAGCATGTATAAAAGGAGAGTGTGTTTGTGTGTTCGGGGTGGTTCTTGCGTTGTTTGTTCTTGCGCAGTTCTTGCGTTGTTCTTGCTGACGGGTCTCGCTGACAGATGCTTGCTGACCATCCTTGCTGATATAAAAGAGAAGAGAAACATCGATTCTGGTCTGGTCTTAAGATTGTTTGCCTGGCTGATCTGAGCGCTGGTTGCTTGCTGTCTCTGCTACTTCTATGATCCACACACCACCCAGCAGATTTAGTCCTGCATGATTAATCTGTGCAAAGTGGCAGGCACGAAGATGAGATTGAGCATCCGACATATATAAGATTGAAGTTGAAAATCCTTGGTTCGATCGAGCTCTTGCCTTTGCCCTAAGTCCACGTTGCCACAGATTTTTGGTGTCAGAAGTGGGATTGTGGATCATAATATAGAAGTAAGCCTATATTGACAGCAGACCAGACTCAGTAAGCGGCTGCGGACCAGACCACTTCTTCAGATTAGATTATGGACATCATTGAAGAGATGATGACCATTGGGCGAACCCCAAGATCAACACAACAACTGATGCTGGCGACCAGTTCCAGCAACACAGCAACCCCTGCAGACTCTACAAGCTGCGTAAATTTTCAGGCGATGGCGACATGGAAGACTTCGCCCGAGAGGTGCGCTCATTTCTGCAACTTCAGCCCATCCCAGACCGCTTAGCGGCAAGCTGGCTTATTAACTCACTTGACGGACGAGCCAAGCAAGAGATCCTGACACGGGAAGCAGGGGAGATCAACTCAGCTGAGAAAATAATCTACAGGGCTACAGGATGCAGGGAAACGAGTAACCCCCCGCTGTTATGGAAACCAGCAGCGGGGGGGAGGAAGAAGAAGCAGTCAACAACAATAGAAGAAGTCAAGTTCGCAGCAAAAGGCTGCGCATCAAAGGAAGAAACGAAGACAAACCTCGCCGGAAGATGTCCGACGACTGAAATCAAGATTAACGGCAGGACGACACAGGCTCTCGGTGGACACGGGCAGCGAAGTAACGACTGTCACAGAAGCTTGGGCTGCAAGAAATCTCAAGAATCTTCGACAAGAAGATGGCCTCGTCAAAATACGAGCAGTGAATGGGGCAGAGGTGCCCTACTCCGCCATCTACTTGGTCGACATACAAGTCTTCAATACCCTCTGCTCAAACACCCCGGTCTTCGTAGTCAAAACGCCTACGGAGCCATTTATGAGGAGAAGAAGGAACGAGTCCCAGTACTGCTGGGGATGAACGTCTTAGAACCCTGCCTGAACAATGCTTCAAACCTTCCTCTAACCCTTCAACTCTTAGCGCAAGAAATCAAGAAGAAGAAGATGTCTACCAAGGGCATCGCTCGTACGATCGCCCGTCAACACATCCCTGCCTTCTCTATTGCGACAATCAAAGTCTCAAGCCCGAAGACTGACTTCATAACCCTGATGGCTTCACTATCGACGCAACCATTTCCCCAGGCTCCCGAAAAGAAACCATATCTGCTGCCTATACAGTTCTACTGCCTAGAAGATCCGTAAGACTTGCCAGCAAACCAAGACGTCTATTCTGAAAATCCAGTAATTTTTGTAAGAAGAAGAAAGAGAGAGAAAGAAAAAAAAAAAAAGAAGACTCTTAACAGTGGTTAGGATTAGAAAATAGGCATTCGGAAAAAGAAGAGACATTTGGAGAAAGGAAAAGCAAAAGTCAGCAAGAACTTAATCGAAAAAAAAAAAAAAGACATTTGGAGAAAGGAAAAGCAAAAGTCAGCAAGAACTTTAATATTTTTTTTCGAGAAGTTTATCTTGATAAAAGTTAAATTTTATAGTCTTTTGACAATGTCCATTTTTAGCAAATATATAAACATGTTTAAAATTTTTGTCTCTTTTGACAACGTTCATGTTTTTTTTTAGCAAATCTTCCATGGAAATAATATTCTTATTCTTTCGTGAGTGGTGTGGCTACAGAATGATTAAGAATGACAGAAATTCCTTCTCCCTGTTCTCCTTTGATTCTCAGTGCCTTATTTATAAAATAACGCACTAGAATCAAATCTTCTCCTGAAATAATAAGTCGTAAAGTGCCTTTGTTAAATTGCCCTTTCTTCCCCTTGTTTCAAACTCGCCTTATTTACAAAATAACGCAGTTTGAATCTTCATTTCGGTTTGCCTTGTTTAAACAACACGCAAGCTGAATGAAAAGACAGCATGTCTTGTGAATAATCGGGATTTTCCCCTTCTATTAATATTTGATTATCATAATTGCCTATTAAAGATAGCGATATGATCAAATTGTCCTAATCTCTTTAAAAAGAATAAGAAGTATCAAATATACTCTATTCTTTTCATTCAAGGAGGACCTTGAATAATCGAGAGGGGGGAGGGAGAAAAGTGTTGAATATTATTAAATTTTACTTTATAAGGGGCAGTAACCCTAATACAGGAAATTGACTAGGAAGTGGAGTTATATACCCATCCTAGCACCTGTCCCACTTTCGATTCAATGAGGCATTGAAAAACAAGAGTAGGGGGCAAATGTGGAGAAGTGAAGAAAAGTATTTACAGGAAAAATCACTCTTAACAAACGAATGACGTCAAAAGCTCTTTAATCATAAAGATCAGATTGTAGATCCAAAATAGAACATATGTTTCCATGGAAGATAGGTAAATATAAGTTATATCGAAACAAGCAAACATTTAAGCTGTTTTTTTAGTTCAAACATAAATCATAAATTAATAACGAAAATATCAACGAAGAAGAAAATCAATTATTTGGGAATATAAATTTTGATACAGTTGCTAAGGGTTAGTTGCTACGATGATTTGCTTGTTTACATTTCGTTTTCGGAACGAAGGCAAGCAAATCATCGGAAACTTGATTAAGTTTCATTTAATAGTTGTTGGTTAGAATTAGATTATTATTGCATTTATCGATAGTTTGTTATAGTATTATTTTTGCTTCGATGTCATGTGGTAGGATGATGTCGTAGAGTTGGTCGTTTGATTGTTTCGATGTTGTTAGGGTGATTGGTAGTGTTGGTCGTCCGATCAATTGACGACGAGCATGTATAAAAGGAGAGTGTGTTTGTGTGTTCGGGGTGGTTCTTGCGTTGTTGTTCTTGCGCAGTTCTTGCGTTGTTCTTGCTGACGGGTCTCGCTGACAGATGCTTGCTGACCATCCTTGCTGATATAAAAGAGAAGAGAAACATCGATTCTGGTCTGGTCTTAAGATGTTTGCCTGGCTGATCTGAGCGCTGGTTGCTTGCTGTCTCTGCTACTTCTATTGATCCACAACACCACCCAGCAGATTTAGTCTGCATGATTAATCGTGCAAAGTGCAGGCACGAAGATGAGATTGAGCATCCGATATATAAGATTGAAGTTGAAAATCCTTGGTTCGATCGAGCTCTTGCCTTTGCCCTAAGTCCACGTTGCCACAACACAATGCATGCAACCTGTGTGCCAGAATAGTCTACTTGAAGACTGTGGGCACGGGCAGGTTAAACATCCCCATCTGGAAGAAGAAGAAGAAGAAGAGGTGGGTGCGTTTAGGTAGCGAGGGGTGGTAAAACTCCATTGACAACTCAAACAGCAAATAACGTGCAACTGTAAAATTATTACCTTGTCCAAGATCGATCAGATTTTGTTCTACAATTTCTGTATCTTTGAATTTGCTCCATATCTCCTCCAAGACGAACGGATCATCCAGTCATGGCACAGTTCAATTACTTCGTCGGCGCATTTTTTATTTGCGAGAGTGATGGGACTTGATTAACCGTTGGTGTAGCACCTATCCGATCCCCCATCCTAGCAGAGGTATCCTGGGTCTATTATTATTGTTGTTGTTGTTATTCTTATTATCATCATCATTACCATTATCATCATCATTGTCATCATCATCATTATTACTATCATTATAATTATTATTAATGTTGTTGTTATCATCATTTCACCACCCTCAGCTAGTTCGTTCCAGGCACCGCAGAATTTCTTTCCTTTCCTTCTCAGCTTCTTCCACTAATATCCAAATGTCGACGTCGATGAATACAGACAAGTACTGATGTGGAGGTTCTGAACTGGAACTGAGAGGGGGGGTGGGGGGGGGGGGAGATAATTTTGTTGTTTTGTCTCAGCATCCCCAAACTGAATGAGTACTGAGGGAGAAAGATGTGGCAGCGTTTTTGTTCCCCTCGGTGTTTTCTTCTTTTTCTTTTTTTTTTTTTTCTTCTTTTTTTTTTTGTACCATGTACAAACATTTTAGCATGGTACAAAATATTTGTGTATTTTCAGCCTTGAGATGTGTCAAGGGAAGTGATAAGGGTGCAGAGCGTTTTTTTATAAAAAGGGCTTGCTTCCCTTTGATTGTGGTAAAATGCTTCTCTGGGTCCTCCCCAGCACCTTCGGGTGTTTCTTTTTCTTCATGTTAAAGGGAAGTCAGGGAAGAAGAATAAACTGGGTGGCTTACCCGACAAGTCTTGATCACAGGTCAGGGAAAGAAAGAATGGTGGAAGAGTGGCGCGGCTGAAGATAAAACTAAAACAACTTGGAAAAATGAGATGCAGTAATATCTTCATGGCTAGAGTCTATGGACTATCAAATGGAGAATAAACTTTGTTATTTAATAAATTTTGGGTTTTGTATTAATTTTGTAGTTAAAAATGTAAAAGAAAACATAAAATTGACATGTTATAACGAAATTTGCAAGTCTGATTTTGTACCCAGCATGATATTTTTACTGAGAGGGAAGCCACCTTTACGTTTTGGAGGGAGAAAAACTTGGGGATTTTTGTTGTAGATGATGTTTCTAACTCAGAGGCATCTTGATGATCCTCATTTTTTTCTCAGTACTCCCCCACTGTACTACCCCCACCACCTTGAAGGTCTAAGATAAATGAAAGACTTTTTTTTTTAATCGTCCTGTCCTTTCCGCTCGAAAGAAAAACCTTCTCCACCATACACCATCTGAGGAGGAGCGGTCAACATTTTTTTCTTTTGCGGAGGGGAGGGGGGGGGGGGGTCGGTCTGGGATGATCCTGGGTAGAAAAAAGAGTTCTTGCGGTAATCAGTGTCGAATAAGATGCGGTAATACTGTCGACTGTGGTGGCGTCTTCGGCCACTGGTGGGTAGGGATCTCAGGTCTCTTGTAACCAAACTGCCGTCAAATGGTGAAATTTGGCCCAAAGGAGGAGGATCCGTGGCCATGCCAATTTGTGTCTGTGTGTGTGTGTGTGTGTGTGTGTGTGTGTGTGTGTGTGTGTGTGTGTGTGTGTGTGTGTGTGTGTGTGTGTTGTTTTGTTGGATTCCAATCTTAAATGCTTTAAGCAAGTAGAATTCAAGATTCTTTATATCTTCACATCATTTAGGACTATGTGGTAGGGAAAAACAGTCTGAACGTACACGGCTGTCTGTGATATTTCTGCAGAATACATTCTCAGGGAATGTCTTCAAGAACCGGACAACAAAATACAAAATGCACCTTGTTTGCCGTGCAATATCCTGACCACTCCTGCTACTACTACTGTTACTACCACTACTACTATACTACTATACTACTACTACTACTACTACTACTACTACTACCAGAAATATTGTTGG
>CM031617.1:58661814-58664314 GCA_018398815.1 Conus ventricosus | reverse complement strand
GTCTGTTTTTACTCTCTTCGAGTCAACGTCAGCTTTACCGTGGTGTGTATGGTCAATCATACAGCGATCGCCATTGCGGACGAGAGAAGCGCAGAGGACCGTGGTGTTATTGATTGGAACGGGAGGAACTCGAGTGACAACAGCAGTGATGTTCCTAGCGCTTGGTACAACCGTACTACACCGCTCGCTCGAACGAACGTCACAGGCACTGGAACTAGCCGATGCGGAGGGGCAGGGTCCGGTTCAGCTGTTGCGTATCAGGTAAGGTCAGCAAGGGTCAGATAGTCAGTGACCGTAACACGGACAGCACACCAGTCCTACTTCGCCCCAGGGTGCCAAAACCCGTGCTGTGTACCGTGCTACCATTGAATGAAAGCTGCCTATCTCAGAAATTTTGAAAGCGACACTGCCCACTAACATGTTTATTGGGCACAAATTGCATAAAAGGCGTTTTCTTTTTCTTTCAGATTTTCGACGAAACGAACATTATCAGAGTGAAAACAGGGAAGATGAACCTTGAATAAGAATTATTAGTAAGTCCGCCAAACAAGAAGGACAAACACACGCTACAAGACAACAAAACATGATGCGTTTTGTCTTGTAAAGTGCGTGCCCCTGTTGTTTGGCGGTGTTACTAATAATTCTCTTTAAAACTTGTTTCAATTTCCACCTGCGGTCACCTCCCTTTGAAACTAATGTTAGCTGAAGGCAGGCCAATGTGTTAGCTGAAGGCAGGCCAATGTCGAAAAGTATGGGCCCTAAAAGACAGGTGAAGAATAGGAAAAACAAAACAAAACAAAAAAAGCGGTGATGTACACCACGACACATTTCTTATTAGTTTTGTCTAGTGCCAGAAATGGGGTTAATTATTAGCGATGTTGGAAGGATTTGCAAAGTTTGGGTCATGCAGTGCTGAACATGTGTGTGTGTGTGTGTGTACATGCGCTGCTGTTCATTACCCATTCATTCATTTTGACTTTTTTTCAGTCTCTGTTTCTCACAGACATCTCTCTCTCTCTCTCTCTCTCTCTCTCTCTCTCTCTCTCGATGCATGTATACATGCCAGTTATTTTCTCTCAGTCACTGTCTGTCACTCTGCCTGTCTCTGTCTCTCTCTCTGTTCCCCTCTCTCTCTCTCTCTCTCTCTCTCTCTCTCTCTCTCTCTCTGTCTCTGTGTCTGTTTTTCTCTCTCCCTCTCACTTTCTGCCTTGTCTGAGAGTGTGGGTAAGTCTGTCTGTCTGTCTGTCTCAGCTCAGCCTTTCTCTCTCTGTCTGTCAATCAGTCTGTCTTTCAGTCTGTGTACACATGTGTGTGTGTGTGTGTGTGTTTGTTTTCAGAGTTGATATGAACAGGGCAAATGATTTTTTTTTCAATACTGTCCTTGAGAATGTGAATTTTGTCCTGACCATTCAGATTCCATGAGGATGTGGTAAGGACATTCTCCACTTTGGGGAAAAGTAACATACTCATATCACGTCACTTTACACACACTCTGTCTCTCTCATATTCACACAGATGCAGGCACACACGCACGCACGCACGTATACACGCACGCATGCATGCACATAGATATGCACGCATGCACGCACACACACACAGTGTAGCAGTGCAGTAAAATGACAAATTGTTATTTGTTTACAAGTAGGATGCTTTTTTAGTCAGTTTGCTAAGGGAAGTGTGTGTGTGTGTGTGTGTGTGTGTGTGTGTGTGTGTGTGTGTGTGTGTGTGTGTGTGTGTGTTACAGACACTCTGTGTGTGTGTTACAGACACTCTGTGTGTGTTTGTGTGTGTATACATGTGTGTGTGTGTGTTTTACAAACACTCTGTGTGTGTGTGTGTGTGTGTGTGTGTGTGTGTGTGTGTGTGTGTGTGTGTGTGTGTGTGTGCGCGCGCGTGTGTGTGTGTGTGTGTGGTGTGTGTGTGTGTGTGTGTGTGTGTGTGTGTGTGTGTGTGTGTGTGTGTAAAAATGTGCATGTGAAAGTGTGTGTGCGTGTTACTGTGTGTGTGTGTGTGTACATAAAATGTGCATGTAAAAGTGTGTGTGTGGTGTGTGTGTGTGTGTATTACAGACTGTGTGTGTGTGTGTGTTTAAAAATGTGCATACATGTGAAAGTGTGTGTGTGTGTGTGTGTGTGTGTGTGTGTGTGTGTGTGTGTAAAAATGTGCATGTGAAAGTGTGTGTGTGTATAAAAATATCTCTGTGTGTGTGTGTAAAAATGTGCATGTGAAAGTGTGTGTGTGTGTGTGTGTGTGTGTGTGTGTGTGTGTGTGTGTGTGTGTAAATGTGCATGTGAAAGTGTGTGTGTGTGTGTGTGTGTGTGTGTGTGTGTGTGTGTGTGTGTGTGTGTGTGAGGGGATGGGGTTGGAGGGAGAGGATGGATGGGGGTGTCAGAGAGTAAGGATAGGGAAATAATGATTGATTGGAAAGGTCCCATGGTGTGTGCTCAGCATGCAGGTTTCTACATAGGGAGAGGATGGATGGGGGTGTCAGAGAGTAAGG
>CM031617.1:58651814-58656814 GCA_018398815.1 Conus ventricosus | reverse complement strand
CTTACTCAAGGGTCTAAAACAAATTTTTATACCATGTGACTAAAGCTTTCAGACACTGATATCTAACCTGGCTGTTCTCTAAACTGAATGGTGATACTAACTGTCACATAAGACACTGATATCTAACCTGGCTGTTCTCTAAACTGAATGGTGATACTAACTGTCACATAAGACACTGATATCTAACCTGGCTGTTCTCTAAACTGAATGGTGATACTAACTGTCACATAAGAAATTCGAGTCACTTTGCTTAGTATCATTAAATGAAAGTAGGAAAATTAAAGTTTTCAGCGACACGTAATGCTTTTGTTTCTTAGGGTCATTGACCTCCATGACTCAGCTTGGTCGATGTCAGTATCCTCTCAAAGCCACAATGGGCATTCCGTGTCAGGATGAAGAAAAGGAGTTATCTTTGCGCTTGGGTCATTTGGCTGGTTGTCTGGTGTTGACCATGGGCCTATGACCTGGCATGAGCATGACTGAATTGGGAGGGCCATGGTTATGATAACAGTTGTGGTTCAGATAGTGAAAACATTATCTAGTCTCTGCTTTGAGTGTCCTAGAGTCTGTGAAGTGATGGGGCTGACCTACACAAACACACACACACACATATACTCACACACACACACACACACACACACACACACACACACACACACACACACGTACACACACACACACGCACACACAAACACGTGTACGCACGCACGCACGCACACATGCATGCACACACACAAACGCACGCACACACGCACACATGCATGCACGCACGCATGCACACACACATGCATGCACACACGTGCGCGCGCGCACACACACACACACACACTCACACACACACACACACACACACACACACACACACACACACACACACACACACACACACACACACACGCGCGCGCGCGCGTGCGCACTGCCACACCCCCATCCATCTCCCCTCCCCATCATCACATTTTCAAAGCCCTCCCTCACTTCCTCCCACTCCCCTTCTTCCCCCTCAAAGGCATCACTTCCATGCTGCCTGTTCCAGTTTCCCCCTACCAAAGAGACTGTACCCAGTCTCCTAGCCCATACAGAGCCCCACCTGTTTATCCTGTTATAATGAGGGCACTCAAGTCCACAAGGAGCCATCTGTGTCGAGCCATCAGGAAGAAACTCAGGGTCCCATTAGAACTGATTTGGAAGGGGTTAGTGTGACCCTCTTACTGAAGCGATAAGGAATCGTGTCAAACCTATGGACAGTATACTAACAGACAATGTGCTAACTTCAACTAGTCTCTCTAGGGAGAGCTTGACAGCAGATGGCGTTTCTTCTTTCATGCCGTGCTCTTCCTAGAGTTTCATCCTACCAATGTTCTAACTTAAACTAGTCAAATCTTAAATAAATGTTAGCGAACCGCAAAAAAAACCCATGGACAAACGAATCACAAGACAAAACACAACGTGTTTTGACCTCTTAGGTCTTCTTCAGGCAAGATACAAAACAATTAGGACAATGAAAATGAACGAACAATCACTTATCTTCAATCACTTCAGCGCAAGATGGGCGTGTGATTGATAGGATTCAACACTATCTTGCGCTGAAGTGACTGAAGATAAGTGATCGCTCGTTCATTTTCGTTGTCCTAATTGTTTTGCATCTTGCCTGAAGAAGACCTAAGAGGTCGAAACACGTCATGTTTTGTCTTGTGATTCGTTTGTCCACTGTTTTTTTTTGGGGGGGCGGTTCACTAACATTTATTTAAGAATTGTTTAGATTTCCGCCTGCAGTCGTCTCACTTTTCAACTCGATTAAACTTGCCAGAAAAGAGTAGAGAGTAACGTGTTGTCACTGTTAGCCACACACTGGATTGGATAGACAAAAAAAAAAAAAGTCGGATCAGCACAGTAAAGAAGGGAGAATTCTGTAATTTACAGGTCGCATTTGTTGAGCAGTTGCTGCATGTTTTGCTGGAAATTTTGAGAATTTGGTGACATGATTATGGGCTGTGTGTATGATCATATGATGATCAGGGAAAATGCTAGTCTAGCTTTGAAATTTCAAAGTGTATCCTCCTGGACCTCTTTTTATGGACACAGTGCCTCTCTGATCATCACAGTGCGTCAGGGACGCACAGAAATGCAGTAATAGGAGCCAGGTAACTCGCCGGAGGAGACTGTGCACTGCTACTAAGTTATTTTTGGGGGTGTTCAGTGGTGCCTTCTCTGATCCGACGTGAGCAGGACACCACCTGCTAAGCCTTACGACTACAATGACTGCATAGTCGCAGAATTAGGGAGAGTGAGCAACCCCTTGCATGGGATGTCACTTCATCTATCCAGTGTGGTGAACGACGACTTGGACATGAACCCCGACCAGTGGAGAGAACGTCTTTCTCTATGTCTTAACAACTGCAACATTTACATTTGTACAAAGACCCGGACTAAGTGAAGTCCTGATTTTCAAAGATATGGGGAGGTGGTCATTTCTCGACCATCATTACGTCGCAGGAGCCAGTCAACGGCTAAAAGCACGTCGCAGGAGCCAATCAACGGCTAAAAGCACGTCGCAGGAGCCAATCAACGGCTATAAGCACGTCGCAGGAACCAATCAACGGCTATAAGCACGTCACAGGAGCCAATCAACGGCTGTAAGCATGTCGCAGGAGCCAATCAACGGCTATAAGCTATTTAGGGGCGCCCCCTCAGTGTTCCACATACTGAAAGTATGTGGAGATAACTGTATCCCCTTTCCAAAATGTCAAAGGTATTTATACAACCAGGGAGAAAAGATACAAGGGGAGCTGAAACAGTGTGATCTTTAATTCATGAAAGCAGAAATGAGAAAGAAGAAAGATAACTCCAAACACAAAGAGAACAGCATCTCTTGTGATGTTAGGCAGATGAAAGAATGCAAGTCTGTTTTTGCAATTCTTTTGATGATGGGTATGATGAAGAGATGCTCGACAATCAGAGGACAAATAAATCTTTTGATCTTGTACCTCTTGGGCATATATATATATATATATATATATATATATATATATTATAATGAATACTAAAACAAGTTGGATATATCTTCCCACAGGGACAACTTTAATTCTCAAGCTTTCGCCACAAAGGCTTCATCAGGAATAAAACACTTCATAAAAAGTTTAGAACGTGTGATATATATATATATATATATATATATATATAATGCTGAACAATTAAGTAGTGGGGGAAAACAAGTGCAGGCTAACAATTCTTCAGTCGTTATAGTAATGACTTGACAAAGATTTGAACTTTAAAAAAAAAAATTAAAAAAATTGAAGATGAAGAAAATGGGGGAATATCTTATAATTATGAGAAGCCCTTCACTAGCTGCCTGAGGGAACCATCGTAATCCCTCTCAAAGGCACATTTATTTGTATTGCCTGCTCCTAGGCCTTTCGTCCACTGGATCGGACTCATCAGGGAGACACGGCTAATTGTGTCTGTGCTCTTGGTGTCAAATAGAGACACACCACAGTCCATGATTCTGTGGTGTTCTCACCACCAAGGGTTCGAAAAAAGAATCCAACAGCAGCCTCAAAGCAGCCAGTGAAGGGTAATAAAATGGAACAAAGCAAAAGTGTGGAGAGGAAAAAAGTTGCTGAAGAAGTAAAAGCATTATTCAAACAGTATAAAATATAGGGGACAATCTTTGAGCCTATGCTTGAGGATCCATTCAAGGATGAAAGGGAGGTCAAAAGATATGGAACAGTCTGAGTGGTCAGCTCTGCTGTTCAATAACCCAAGCATTGTGAGTGGCTAAGAATTGCACAGAACAACCTTTACTTGGATCTCCTAAGAGATGCAATCTCCCACTGATTGACCAAACAATATAATGCTGAACAATTAAGTGCATACTTCCAGCTGAATGTGATGTACAACACACCAGTGTGGGCCCCCTAGGCTAACAACAGCACCATATCTTTACAGAAGTGCTAGACAGAGCATCTTTGCTTCTATTTTCCACACTTCTGTCGATTAATCACAAATGTGTGTATTGCAATTGATGCACTGAATCCACAAAGAAAAGGGTTTAAAAAGAAAATATGATTTCCATAATGAAACACAGTAATGTACACTCCCACCACCACATGAATGAATGAACACTATCAAATCATCTTCTTTACGTGCATTCAGTGAGAAGCTGGTCAGTGCCTTTGTCCCACTGTCCCTGTTGAGAGAGAGAGAGAGAGAGAGAGCCTGCATGCCAGCAAGTACAGTAAACAGCATCACCCTAAGTGTGGGAATGTTGCTGTCATTTCTTTCTGCGTACGCAGGCTGATATCCTGCAGCGGCTCCCTGTGTGAATAGGCAAGGATTAATCCCATCTACCCAACAAAGGGAGTGGAGTTTTGTGTGTATAACCGTTTTTTTATCCTGGGGTTGCGGGTTTGAATCTCCACCAGGCCGCTCGGTACAGGGGGGATTGATTTTCCCTCAGAGTTAACATTGGTTCTGACTCCATTTCCGACACAGTCCTTCAAATGAGACTATAAACCCAGGTTCCATGTGTGAATGCACGCATAACATCTTGCACACATGTAAAATCCCATCACCAACTTTCAGGAGAGAAAGGCCAGTTTGGCCGTTGGTATGGATGACACATTACACATAGCATGCACCTTCCCCGAAAGTGGAGTGTGGTTGCCTTAATAGCGGGATAAAAAATGGTCATACACACGAAACTCTGCTTCCTTTGTTGGGTAGATGCAATTAAACCTTGCCTGTCTATACAGGGAGTGTCCGCAGGAGTATCTGCCTGCGTACACAAAAAAGTAAAAAAAAAATATATATATATATATCTTCAGTACTACTTGGACAGTACGATTACCTCCTATGGTGATTGCTGTGTGGGCAGGGCACAATTTCTCCGGCCATGCACGCGCTGTGGGCACAGTGGGCACCGCCGCAGGAGAGCAGCAAGCTGCGCAGCTTTTGTTTTGCTGGGTGTCAGATGGGTTACGTCATGACATTCCCCTTTACCG
>CM031617.1:58499897-58644214 GCA_018398815.1 Conus ventricosus | reverse complement strand
TAACCTTCGCAAAGTACGACTGCAAAGGTGAGCTAGTCAAAGTCACCAGTTTAGTAGAACAAGGACGTGGAAAGGCGGAGGAAGAAAACCTTGGCAACTGTAACAAAGGCTGCAGGTCCCTCCGTGCTTTCCAAAACATTCCATGCAGGTGTTTGCCCAGGGTCCTCGCGATGGTGCTCGCTCCTCTGGTCATGGGTGAACGTCGTCAGCTGTCAGGACTCTTCTGTCTTCCATCCTCAACTCGTTAAAGGAGACGAAAGTAATGTCGTTTTCTGCCTGTAGTTTCTGTCTTGTCATTGCGTTGAACAGATCTTTCTTAATGTCTAGTGTTTTATTTTTGACAGGAGCCACTTGACTTACTACGATCTTGGCTTTGGGAAATTGACCTTTGGCCTACTTGACGCATTTCTGTATTTCCATACTGCATTTCTCCGGATCTTTCCCCTTCAAATCGTTCACTCCTACATGCAGACCAACATGTGTGTGTGCGTGTGCGTGTGTGTGTGCATGCATGCTCACATGCATATGCCCATAACACTCAGTTATATGCCTGTGTGCATGAAAATAGTACTCCGCATAGAATTGTGATATTCAGCTTACTTTGAAATTCTAAACCACATTCGAAAGAGGACCAGTTTCAGCTTAGCTCAGTAGTGCAATGTAAATGCATTTTGCATTTCTCAGAATCATCGTCCCCTCCTTCTCCACCTCTTTCTTCTTCCTACCCTGCTTTACTTTCTCAATCCTCCTTTTTATAAACAGACATATTAAGGAACCATTGCAGTATTTCTTCTTCCTTGGTGTAAATTATGAATGTTTACACTGGGTATGTTACGGAGTCATGAATTGCTTTTAAAATTGAATAGAAACTTTTGCCGTGTAGGGTTGTTTTAGTGGGACAGAGAGCTCTGTACAATCATATACACCCATCAAAATGAAATAAGATTGAATGTTGTGTACTGTTGTTCTACACTTTCAGGGACAGACAATGATGCGTTCATGTCATGATTGTATACACATTTTCTACTTTTGGACAATTGGTGCATTCCGTGTCATGTACCACTCTCAGTGAAACATACTCTTTTAGATTGTTGGGACTTGTACGATATGAGACATAAACACTTTACAGCAGAGTCCATGAAAACCCTGTTCAGAGATGTCCCACCTGATGTGATCTTTGAGTTTTTGAGAGAGATTAACATTTTTCATCTGATTTAAGATTTTACGGAAGAAAGTTTTTTAACGACGTTTCTGGTGCGTTTGTAGAAGATGTAATTTAAAGAGATGTGTGAAAGTGTTTTTTTTTTGTTGTTTTGTTTTTTAAAGATGACTTGAGTTGATTTTAAACGTGGTGACAGCCCTGATGTGGCCCTTTGCGGTCGGCTGGGCTATAAGCAACATTACCTTACCTCATGTAATTTGAACTTCTACACAATCATCAAGAAGTGTGTTTGTAACTGGAATTGTAAGCAAGGAACTGGAATATATGTAGGGTGTGAATTGGGGTTAATGGTTTCTGATTTTTTTTCTTTTCTTTTATGGTCAATTAAAAACAATGATACTTACCAAATTTTTTTTTTCTTTTCGCATGGTGGTGCACTGCATGAGTTGACTGGCACATCTACAGACAATTAAAATGGCTTCTTTCTTTGGCTTTCAGAGATGGTGCATGCCTGAAATACATTTTGTTCACATGTGGGAAACTGCAGAATAACAAAGTTTTCAAGTTTGGAGTTTCATCCACTGAATGGATGCGTCGCTGGAGGTATTGCTCAAGTTTCCTGACCAACACTGCAGGTGTCTGTATCTCTCAGGTCTGGTTGATGCCAGGATATAAGTAGACCATAAATTCTGTGGCGCTTCATGCCCTGTTCTCATGGTGACCTCAGTTTCGATGTCCTCTCCACATCTATGGCCTTGGTTTGATTGTCGGGGTCGCGAGTATCAGCAAATTCATGGGAGCTATTGTTGGATGGAAGTGGTGGCGCCCTCAGGAGGGAGAGCTCACTCGCACCAGCTCCATGACTAAGCAGTTATTGTCGTCAGTAGGGGGCTTAGTAGGTGGTGTCCTGTGTATGTTGGATCAGAACAGGCGCCACTGAACACCACTGAAGTGACCCCGCAGCAGTGCAGTGTCTCCTCTGGGGGTTGCCTGGTGACAACTTGACATTGACTGCTCCCTGTGGATTGCCAGTGCCGGGGCTGCGGCCGGCCAGGCCGCGCTGTGCTGTGGACAGGGGGTCGGAATGAGTGGCGTGGATTCAGTGCCTCTTGAGTGGCATAGACGGGACAGCGAAAAAAAATTTTGTTTTCAAGTTTGAATTATTATAGCCCAGCTGACCAGTCTTCTCAGGGCACAGTTTGAATTATTATAGCCCAGCTGACCAGTCTTCTCAGGGCACAGTTTGAATTATTATAGCCCAGCTGACCAGTCTTCTCAGGGCACAGAAGAAAAAACAAACGAATCCATGTTGTACGAGTGTGATATTTGACGGTCCCAACGGTGCTTTTATTCTCTGAAGCACACGGAGCTCCATATAAATAATAGAGTACTACAGGAATGTGCCACAGCAATGCTTTAATACTGTTATGAAAAGTTCTGCAGCTATAACACCCACAGTCCATTCAGGAGGAATCCCAAATCAGCTCAGCATGTTTCCGTTTGCAATCAGACACTTTTCATTGTAGCCATTTTCATCTCATACCATGGTTGAAGATACACAGTTATGATTTTTACCATTTATTAGGAAATAGTCCTTGATTAATTAATCAGTAAAATAAAACGATGGATTTCTTCTTTTGACAAAGTGATGAAAGCATATTTTTCTTTAACAGGAAGTAATATTTCATCAATTGAGCATTGTTGTTTTAAAAGAAAACGGAAAGATGAGAATTTGTACCGATCAATGTAGTGATACCATTTTGAACTTGGTATTCCAAACACCACTGAATATATTTAGACATAGGTAATATACGTGTGCACATAAATTTCTCTTGATTTCATCCACCCCAGAAAAAATATATATATAATTTGCCTGTTTTGTGCACTTTAGATCAGCAGACAAATGCTGCAGATACTTGATATGTTTTCATGAGAATTTTGAATGGAGTGATTGGAAACTCAACTTTACAGGGTGCTTGCTCCTCAGTGATCAGTTTAAGTGATTTGTACACTTGGGGAAAAAAGAGACTGCCTGTCACTTTGGCGGAAGCAGCAGACTAGCTAAGAGGAGAGATCGACAAAGAGCCAGGTAAGAAAAAGGAGAGAGAGAGAGAGAGATTAGCTAGGAGGAGAAGAAGAGGATGAAGAAGTATGACTTAGATAGGGAGAGAGTTGAACTCTCAACTATTTGTAGGCTCGTGTATTATTGATCCTAGGGGCAAGCACCCTATACATTGGAGGTGTTACTTTGAATGAGCCCCTCGTAGCCCTTGAGATGCTTCAGGAGTTCCGGGCTTTGGATTGTCTGTAGAGACAAGAGTCATAAGAAACTCTCTCCGTGGGAAAGAATGTCTGCTGTCTAGAAAAAATTTGATTTGGACAAATTAGAATTTTAATGAGATGATTGTCCTCACGGAAAGAATATATAATCTCTTGTAATTGAGGGATTGGCCTTTTGGAAAGGATGTATACTTTTTGTAATTGAAAGATTGTCTCTCAGAAAGAATGCATCATTTTGGTGATTGAAAAGAAAGGGTTTTTTTCCCACCAGAAAATTTAAAGAGAATTTGGGTCTGTGAACCCAGAATGGATTCATTCTTATGTGAGGCAAATTAGTCATCTGTATGACCTGAAAAGAAGTTTATAAAATGGGTGAATGAATTGAGGTCAGTGTGACCTAGACATTTCTGCGGTAACAGTGTTAACACTCTGTATAAAAGGGAAAAAAAATGTTATTGTTGTGATGTTTTGTTGAATAACATATTGTGAAAGAAAAAAAAGAGGAATTACTGAAACAGCCTCATGCCAAAAATAAGTGAGGTGCGAATAGAATGAAAATGTTTTTTTGTGTTTTTTTTTACCAGGAGAGAAATTCAACATCGTATTCTAGTCTGTAATATTGAAGGAAAGGAGTACGATGTGTTGTTGCTTGCGGGGCACATGATTATCTCTGTATACATGTGAGTATGTGCATGGGCACTGTCATGTGACATTCCAAGTAATATTCGTATTCAATGTCTATGACTGACCATTTATAACAGAAGTGGAGCTTGTAAATGGAGAAACACAACAGTAACATAAACAAGACTACAAAAAGAATGTACGCTTCAAACTTAAACCGAAAAAGATCCACCATTTTAAAATTCAGATCCAAGAACTTCAATACTGGACATGATAAAATTTGGAGTACACAACGGAATTATGATGAAAAAGGCACTTAGAAGATAAGTGGTGAAGGTTGAGAATATACCACTCTGCATATATATTATTATTATATTGGGTATTTATATAGCGCCTATCCTCGGTCACAGACCAAGCTCGAAGCACTTTACAATAAACACTACCTCACTCACTCAACGGGCTGCCTACCCAGGTAGAGCCGGCCGAAGAGCAGCCTACTGGCGGTCATTCAGTCGTTTCCCGTACCATTCAAATATCAGTCACTCATTTTCATTTATCTCATTTATTCCTCCAGTTTCTCACATAGGATGCATACGATGTTTTTTATTATACGTGTCCTCCATTCCCACCGGCACACGACAACAGCAAGTGACAACTTCTGTGGCCCGGCAAGAAACACCAGGTGGCTATCTTCAATTTACATCAATTTTGCCAGGGCAGCGGGGAACCCCCTGCTCTTTTCATATATGACTCAAGTGCCATTATATACGAAAGCTTAACTCGTGGAGTCTGCTTTGTCAAATGTTGTGTTCCTCATTTTAAACCTTTGTTTCTCTGGAACATGTTTACGCTGTTTACAGTCACTTCACCCTAAAAATTCCCTCCATTAAAAAATTTTTTTGTTTTTTTTTTTACATGTCTGTTTACATTTCATGATGTGCCTCCCAATCTCCCAGTCAAATTTTCTCCCTTTAATAAAACTTGTTTTTCAGCAGCAGGTTTGTACATGTCTGTCTGCTCTTGATAGAAAAAAAAAATCAACCCACAGAGATAGAACGCCCATGTTCTCTTCCCCCAACCATATGCATCTCCTCTGACAATGCCTTGCTGTCTGGGCTGATGAACACGGCTTCCCTGTCTTGACAGGTCATAAATCAGACCTAAACTGTCGGGATTTACCTTCAGCCCTTCGTCTTCCCCTCATTCCAAATTTGTACCTCCACCTAGATTATGTCTTTTGACTGGTTGGTGTGTCTGGTGGGATGGTTTGTCTGTGTGGTAAAACAAGAACTATGCAAAACTGTTGAATGATTTAGCAAGACTTGGTGGAAAGATAGAATAAAGTCACATGATGAAATTCGGTGCATATTTAGTTCAAAGGGCAGATTCAGAAAATGATGAGAAAGATTACGCAAAAACTTTGGAACCAATTTAAAGAAAACTCAGTGGAAAGATGGGCTGGGCCCTAGAATGAACCCATATAATTGGTTGCACATTTTGGATCAAAGGGCTTATTATTCAGCAAAATCATGCTAAACTACTGAACCAATTGTAACAGAATTTGGATAAATGGCTTGCAGCTCGAGAATGAATCTATTAAATCTTCATGCAGATCAGAGTGAAGGACAGATCCAGGATGTAGCTGACCTTTGCGGAGGTCTGCATTCTCCCTTGTGTCCTACTAGTGGAGTCCCCCCCCCCCCCCCCCCCCCCCCCCTCCAAACAAAAAAATCATGTTGGTGAAAGACTAGTGATAACATAGCACTGTGACATTTCAAACCACAGAATAGTCATGTCAACACAGAATGTATATGTCATGTGACATAGCCTCACATCAAGGCATGTGACGCTCCATCACATGTAGTTAGTGATATGAATCATTTCCCCATGCTACTACTAAAAAGGAAGAATATTCATGTGGCTTGACGAGTGTAGCGGGCGTCCCCAAATAATGGTGAGAATGACTCATTGAAGAAAGAAGGGTGGTCATTGGGTGAAAGTGACCACTGAGAGATAGTTTAATAAGGCTGGTAAGGTGCTGGTCATGTGTTTTGAACACTGAGTATGCACTCACTAGGAGGAGGAGGAAAGAATCAGTTTTAGCCCAGCAGATGGCCTAGAGACTCAAACCTGTCAGGACGCTGGTCCTCACTGCTGACCAGTCATTACCAGGTGAGCCATAGATAGTTGGGGAAAGCTACAGGGGAAAACTTAAAGAAAAGAGAAAGAAAGAATTCATAATTAAATTGGGAAGCAGGTTACTTACACGAACCTTATTCGTGTTTCAGCCCTTCACCCTTCGCCCTTCACCTTTCACCCCGTGAGGGGTTAAAGATGGCCATGGTGTGGGGGAACACACCGGTAGTTCAGCCCGGCAATTAACGACTCCAGGAGAGGAGTTGGAACTCGTCATTTTTCCAGAGACAGGAGAAGACGAGGGAGAGGAGTGGGAACTCATCACTCCAGTGACAGGAGAAGTCGAGGGAGAGAAGCCGGAACTCATATCTCCAGTGACGGGAGAATTCAAGGGGGCGATACACTGTCTCAGAGAGACAGGGAATCATGATGGTATGGAGCAAGTCCAAATTCTGATGCAGGTATAGCATCAAGGAGTGAAAGAATTATTTATTCTCCTGGTCTGGATCTTAGGCCAATGTTGTTTGAAGGCCATGACTTTATAGAAACTTGGATCACTTAGTTTATCTCTCAGTGTAAAGAGAGATACATATATAAAATCTGTTTACAAATTGTTTGATGTGATTTAGTAAAGTGTTTTTCCCTGAAGGAGAGGGGAGAAGAAAAAACATTCGGTAGTGCGCCTTTTGGTTGATTGGAAAGATTGCGTGTGCGTATGGAGTAAATGCTGTCATGAATGCGTGTGTGCAAAAGTGACAGTGTGACAGTGGTGACCCCGACGTAGCTGCCGTTTTGTTTCCCCTGGGAAAAAAAAAAAGAAGAAAGATTTCTATTTGTACCTTCAGAGGAAGGATTTCTGTTTGTCCCCTCGGGGTTTGGGGAAAAAAAAAGGAAGATATATTTTCATTAAAAAAAAAGATTTTGATTTGTACCCTCAAGGGTTTGAGGGAAGGAAAAAAAGAGGAAAGATTTCTATTTGTGCCCTTGGGGCCTGAGAAAAAAAGATTTTGATTTGCACCCTCAAGGGTTTGGGGGAAGGGAAAAAAGAGGAAAGATTTGTATTTATACCCTCGGGGCCTGGAAAAAAAAAATTTCTATTTGTACCCTCAAGGGTTTGAGGAAGAAAAAAAAAGAAAAGAAAGTTTAATTGTTTACTGTGTATTTGCATTTTTTTTTTTTCTGTTACGTGTGCGAGTGAGGACTTCTCTCTTATTTCTGACTCTGAGTTTTGCTAGTGGTTTTTTTTGTTTGTAAGTTCCTAATTTTTTTCCCCCGATCGGTGAGCCCCACCGCTTTTCGCTACCTTGAGCGACTAGTTCAAGAGTGGGAGCAGCCGTGATTCCCTATTTTGTCCTTTTCCCCGATCGGTGAGCCCCACCGCTTCTCGCTACATTGAGCGATTAGTTCAAGAGTGGGAGCAGCCGTGATCGCCCTTATTAGGTTTATTTTGTTGTTTTTTTCTTTCTCTGTCCTATCGTTTCATTTCGAGTAGTCCCCTTTTCCCAGAGTTTGAACCGACCTTGTCTCCTTCAACAGGACAGAGGTTGACAAGTGCGGGGAAAACTCCTAATAAAATTTTCTATTGTTTTCTTTTGGGGGTTGTGAGATTTTCTTTGCGTTTGGGTGAATGTACATTTATTGATTGATTGTTTAGTATTTTGTATCATTGCTGTAGTGTTGTGTATACTGTGCATGATTTTTTTTCCCGTCTCCAGTTTCACGGGAGACAGTGACCACTAGGGTGCTATCTGAGGCTTCTTTTGCTTTTCTGATTTCGTCTCACTGTTCCGGTCCTGTGTATCCTTTCATTTCCTTTTCACCCCCTTTTTCAAAACCTCTTAAACCTTCTCTTCAATAAGCTCCTATCTAGTTTTCTTTTCAACATTTTCATCTTTTAGGTAGGATTTCCGCTAGTTTGTGTTTCTTCCCCTCTTTTTAATTGTTTGTGATTCCATTTGTTTTGTAAATTTATATTCATTTATCGTATAAGGCGATACATTTGTTTTGTAAATTCATTTGAAATTAAGTAAGAAAGAAAGACTGACAACAAGAACATTTAAGAACTAAAACTTTATAAAGAATTTATTTTCAGAAAACTTTATTGTGTTTTTTTTCCTTTCTTAGGAAAAACAGATTTGCATTGAACTTCATTTTTTTTAAATTCCAAATTGATAGTAGTTTGCAAATTACTTTTGGAAAAATACATTCCTTGGATTTGATATCTACCCTGTTTTAGTAAGCTGTTTTCTGTTTACAACCGGAAATTGAATTCTGTATTTGTATATATTATAATTACATTTTTGTGAAACATAAAGCGCCATCATATATCGCCTTATTTTTTATTCATACTTAGAAATTGTTTTGTGTTTATATCTGTTGACGGTTCATTATGGATGATTTTGATAAATATGTTCAACAAGCGGAGCGCTTGGTTTTGATGGAGAAAAACTTACCAACTATGTGCAACAATGCATAGATAGGGCAGACAGGCTAAGAGAAAGAGAAGAAAATCAAAGGAAACTAGAGAGAGAAGAAAATCAAAGGAAACTAGAAAGTGAAAAAAGGAAACTAGAGTTTGAAGATAAAAGACTACAGAGGGAAGCTGAAGATAAAGAACGTCAATTTAAGTTAAGGCAGTTAGAATTAGAGACCGATGCTGAAATTAGAAGATTACAGGCATCGAGAGAACCTCCACCAGCTCCACCAGTCGGTTCCGCAAGCGCGCCTCAATCAAAATCGCATATATTCCAAAGTTACCGCCTTTCGAGGAAAAAAACGGATGACATCGATAGTTTTCTTTTCCGTTTTGAAAGTCACGCAACGTCTTGTGGTTGGCCAAAGGAAAAGTGGACATTGTATATTGCGTCGTTGTTTAAGGGTAGCGCTTTGACACTGTACCACACACTCGCGGCGAAACAAAATTTAACTTGGGATCAGTTGAAAGAAGAACTCCTCAAGAAATTTCAATGTTCTGCTGATCGTTTTCGCGAACGTTTCCGTTCTGTGCGCCCTGACAAAGGAGAATCGTTTCCGTCGTTTCTAATCCGTATGAGTCATTGTTTGGATCGATGGATCGATTTATCAAAAACGAACAAAACTTTTCAATCACTGCGAGATCTCCTTCTTAGAGAACAACTTTTCCAGAGCGTGAGCAAAGATCTGGCCACTTTTCTTAAAGAAAGGCAATTTGAAAGCGTTGAGGAAATGTGTCAGATGGCTGATCAGTATTGTATCGCTCACCCAGATAAGGGCGTGGCTAGGAAAGGAGAATTTTCCATCTTTGAGTCTCATGCGTCATGTACTATCCCATCGGGACAGGGAAATTACAGAAAAGGAAATCGTGGGTCATTTCTTAGTCCTCAAGGATATACTTATCCTAGGAACGGACAGGGATCTTTCCGCGGTTCGAGTGACTTTCGTCAGTACCAGTACTCACCGCCAGAAAAACCCATTGCTCCTCAGCAAACGTTCCGAGGTCGTGGACAACGACCACCGCGTAGACCTTTTGGGCCAGTTCGTGGACAGAACAGAAGTTCACAAAATCAGTCAGCTGCCGTTCAGACAAAGCGATGTTTCTTTGTGATGGCAAGTTTCATTTGAAAAAGAATGCCCTTTCAAACCAAATGATTCAAAATCCGCATTAGTCTCCACTGATTGTGAAGAAGGCCTTGTTTTGGCACCACATCAATCGGTTGATGGACTGATGTTAGAAAACGGAGCCATCAACGGATTGCAGGCTTCGGTTTTGCGAGACACTGGGTGCACCACCGCTGGTGTAAGAAAATCTTTAGTGCTTCAAAACCAGTATCTCGACACTGTCCAAAAGTGTAGGTCGTTTGGGAGGCAAGATTGAAACGTTTCCGCTGGCGAAAATTTCCGTCGATACACCGTACTACTCCGGATTTCTTACCGCCTGTGTTATCGATAACCCAGTCTGCGACTTGATCTTGGGCAATTTGCCAGGTGTCGCTACAGTACATGGTGGTGCTGGAGGATCGTTCGTTCCTTGTCTTGTGAGTACTAGATCAGACATCATAGAGCAGAGAAAGGCTACAAAGCCGCTAAAAGTCTCAAAACTGGATGAACTCCAGATTACCCCAGATGATCTAAAAGAAATGCAGGGAAAAGACGAGACGCTGACGACAATACTTTCTGCTGCTAAACAGACTGTCACTGACATACCAACGACAAACAGTCAGCTGACAGAAAACCAGATGTATACAAGGTCTTTGCAGATAAAAAAGCAAAGGTACGTTCCTTCAGTGTAGGGGATAAAGTCCTTGTACTACTCACTGATGAACATAACAGCTTCGTGTTATGTGGAAGGGTCCTTTTCAGGTGGTCGAAAAACTTTCTGCAGTTAATTATAAGATCAAAATGGCAAACACTGAGAAGGTATTCCATGTGAACATGTTGAAGAAGTATGTTGAACGTACAAATGTTGCCATCAACCAGTCAGTTGAATGGATATGTCCTATGTCAGAAACTGATGTCAACATGACAGATATTATCAGTGATGATTTTGTACCCAATGTAACGTACAGGGACAAGTCAAAGGTTGTGAAATCAGCAAATGTAGGAGTGTTAACATCTACCAGTGCAGATGATGTTGTACCCCCCCCCCCCCCCCCCCCCCTTCCTACTCTGTCTGTCAAAGGTGAAACCTATGATGATGTGGTTTTGTCGAATGATTTGTCTTCAAGTCAAACAGAACAGCTCAAAGAAATTTTGAAAGACTTTCAGGATGTGTTGACAGATACCCCAGGTACAGTGACTGGTATTGAACCTCATAGTATTCAGTTGACTACTGCAATACCAGTGCGAACCAGACCATACGCCCTCCCATTTGCAAAAAAAGAGGTTGTCGAGAGAGAAATCAAAGTAATGCTGGATTTAAAGGTCATAGAACCTTCTACATCTCCGTACAGCTTACCAGTTGTATTGGTGGACAAACCTGATGGCTCGGTGCGTTTCTGCATCGATTACAGGAAATTAAATAAGATCACTGTGTTCGATGCCGAGCCCATCCCAGACATTGAAGAACTTCTGTGTCAGCTCTCAGAAGGAAATTATTTTGTGAAAGTAGACTTGACTAAAGGATACTGGCAGATTCCAATGGCTGAAGCTGACAAGGAAAAGACAGCATTTCAAACACCTTTTGGTCTTTTCCAATGGACGAAAATGCCATTCGGTTTGCAAAATGCCCCAGCTTCTTTTGCTAGAATGATGCGAGCCCTGAAACTCCATGAATGTGTGCAGTCAGTTTTTTTGATGACATTTTGTTGGCTGCAAAGTCAGGGAGTGACCTCCTTTCTAACTTACGAGCTGTTTTTTCCAGACTCAGAAGTTTTGGTTTGACTGCGAGACCATCCAAAATTCGTGCCGGTTTTCAAACTCTCGAGTTTTTGGGTCACACTATTTCAGTGGGAAAAATGATGCCAGAAGGAAAGAAAGTGGAAAAGATTTTATCTTTACTTAAACCCACTACAAAGAAACAGATCAGGTCACTCATCGGATTGTTGTCTTACTATAGACGATATGTACCCCACTTTGCGTTCCTGACGGCCCCTTTGACTGAACTGACGAAAGGGACGAAGAACAAAAGTATTGTGTGGGTCTGATGAGTGCCAGAAGGCTTTAGAGTGTGTTCAGAACACCCTCAACTCATTTCCTGTTCTGTTGTTACCCTCCCTCTCAGAAGACTTTATTTTGAGAACCGATGCCAGTTCCAAAGGAATGGGAGCGGTACTGTTGCAGGAAAAAAGAGCTTTGTTACATCCCGTGCAATACGACAGTAAGAAGTTCTCAAAGACACAGGAGAAATACTCCACTATTGAGAGAGAGTGCTTGCTATTGTATGGGCATGTGAGAAGTTCGCCAGGTTCTTGACTGGAAGAAAGTTTCGGTTACAGACTGACCACAGGCCACTGACGTTCTTGCAATCGTCAAAAACTAAGAACAGCAGATTATTAAGGTGGTCTTTGGCATTGCAGGAATTCCAGTTTACAATTGAACCAGTGCCTGAAACACAAAATGTCATGGCAGATTTATTGTCACTGTATGAATATTCATGGACAAATGTAACTGTCTTCAAGGGAAAGACTATTCCTGTTTTTTGTCTTTCTTAATGATTACGGTGTGCTCACATTTGACAGTGCATTGTATGCTACTGACTATTTAAATCAAGTGGTAATTATTCTTAATTTGCTTGTTGAAGTGACTATATGTTTTACAAGCAAAAACTACTTGATGTTGATGTATTACATATCTATTCTTTGCTTTATTCTTTCGTAAACAATGGAAAAATCATCATGTACTATTTATGTCTAACTTGCTTGTGAGGATGAATATATATGTATGTGTCATGAGCAAATAATTCTTTAGAAATGTATATACACATGTTTTGATTGTGCAGTGAGACAAACCTATTGTTTTCATTACTTCATTGTCAACAATGGAAAATATGTTTCACTTTTCAATGGACTATATAACATTACATGTGGAAAAAAACTATGTTTAAACTATGTTTATTTTGTTTACATGTCTATTGAGAAACATTTACATTTAGAAATATTCTCATTTTCATGAGGGTTTTGTAACATATGATGTGAGATAAAGATCAAAGCAAAATATGTGCATCACAACTTAATTATAATATAATAAACACAATTTGTACTTTCAATTGTTAATATCCCTAGTTGTTTTATCCATGTAATTTGTTAAATGTATTTTGTGAGATGTGGTGATCAATTATGAATTTTTTTTTTTTTTTTGGAAAGACTGAAAGTTTGAAATATGCTATTTATGGTGGATCATGATGATTGCTTCTATACGTTGATTATTAATTTGGTGAATCATGTGTGATGGATACACATTTTGAGATTCATGGCTGAAGATGTGTTTTAAGTGAAGTTGTATATCCGTTAAAAAAAAATTTCTGGAGAAAATTTTTTCACACCCAGGATGGGGGGTGTCATGTGACGTAGCCTCACATCAAGGCATGTGACGCTCCATCACATGTAGTTAGTGATATGAATCATTTCCCCATGCCACTACTAAAAAGGAAGAATATTCATGTGGCTTGACGAGTGTAGCGGGCGTCCCCAAATAATGGTGAGAATGACTCATTGAAGAAAGAAGGGTGGTCATTGGGTGAAAGTGACCACTGAGAGATAGTTTAACAAGGGCTGGTAAGGTGCTGGTCATGTGTTTTGAACACTGAGTAAAGCACTCACTAGGAGGAGGGAGGAAAGAATCAGTTTTAGCCCAGCAGATGGCCTAGAGACTCGAACCTGTCAGGACGCTGGTCCTCACTGCTGACCAGTCATTACCAGGTGAGCCATAGATAGTTTGGGGAAAGCTACAGGGAAAACTAAAGAAAAGAGAAAGAAAGAATTCATAATTAAATTGGGAAGCAGGTTACTTACACGAACCTTATTCGTGTTTCAGCCCTTCACCCTTCGCCCTTCACCTTTCACCCCGTGAGGGGGTTAAAGATGGCCATGGTGTGGGGAACACACCGGTAGTTCAGCCCGGCAATTAACGACTCCAGGGAGAGGATTGGAACTCGTCATTTTTCCAGAGACAGGAGAAGACGAGGGAGAGGAGTGGGAACTCATCACTCCAGTGACAGGAGAAGTCGAGGGAGAGAAGCCGGAACTCATATCTCCAGTGACGGGAGAATTCAAGGGGGCGATACACTGTCTCAGAGAGACAGGGAATCATGATGGTATGGAGCAAGTCCAAATTCTGATGCAGGTATAGCATCAAGGAGTGAAAGAATTATTTATTCTCCTGGTCTGGATCTTAGGCCAATGTTGTTTGAAGGCCATGACTTTATAGAAACTTGGATCACTTAGTTTATCTCTCAGTGTAAAGAGAGATACATATATAAAATCTGTTACAAATTGTTTGATGTGATTTAGTAAAGTGTTTTTCCCTGAAGGAGAGGGGGAGAATAAAAAACATTCGGTAGTGCGCCTTTTGGTTGATTGGAAAGATTGCGTGTGCGTATGGAGTAAATGCTGTCATGAATGCGTGTGTGCAAAAGTGACAGTGTGACAGTATAAATGAGAGTTCAGAAACATCAACAGATACAATCAGACCACTGTTCTTGTATTGATTACTTTTTAATTCATCTTCTCCAAAGTGAAGTAGATATTCATTTTCAAGCATGATTTACATATTGCACAAAAAAAGTGGTACAAGAACATTAGTGATAACTAGCACGTTCCTCACATTTGATGACAATACTAAAATAACATTTAAAAATCACAACGCAACATCACAGACGCAACCATCTTGACATGGCCGAATTAAATTGTTCCGATATCAGATTTTCAATACAATCACATTTTGCAGCCTGTGACAAGATGTTCACACACTCACAGAGCCCACACACAACAAACAAACTGGCATCCTTATCCAAATACACACTGCAGGTCCCCCTTCAAAATGCCCATGCTTAGTTTCTTCTGACACGAAATGAACTTTTTTGAATTGTAAACGCTTTCACCCTTGGGTTTTTCGTTCTTGTTTATGGATGCAAACTTAGCCAGCCTGCCTGTCTCCTTTGTGCTAGACTGCATTTTAATTTCATTATGTATTAGTAGGAATTGAGTGTGGCAGTGGGCAATCGTATGGCGTTGTTCCCGATTAGTCCTTAACTTTCTTCAGTACTTCCCTTGAATTTCGATCACCGGTGACTGATGGTTTTCTTCCCGGAATTAGGGTATTTAAAACAACATTTTTGTTATCTGAAGCAATATATCGCCTAAAAAACCTGAAATAGACACATTCATCACAAAAATATCATTTTAGAAATAATGCGCAGAATGTTGCGAGAAAAAAAATGAACATCCGTCGTGCAAAAAACAAAAATCTCAAAAACTTGAGAGTTAATGCATGCTGCTCTAAAAAGACAGATTCATGCTCCATTGGACAGGACTAGTGTCATGACTGCTGTAGAAAATCATGAGTTGTTTTTCTTTTCTTTTTCTGTGTGTTTTTTTGGTGTTGTTTTTTTTTTCCAAATCTGTGCAGTTGTGTTACTTTACCTTTTCATTGTTATTTCTGATGTTTGTGGTTTAAACAGTCCTACTGATGATCTGCTTTCCTCCACATCCTGGTCAAGAGCTGTCTGATGTTTGTGGTTTAAACAGTCCATACTGATGATCTGCTATTCCTCCACATCCTGGTCAAGAGCTGTCTGATGTTTGTGGTTTAAACAGTCCTACTGATGATCTGCTATTCCTCCACATCCTGGTCAAGAGCTGTCTGATGTTTGTGGTTTAAACAGTCCTACTGATGATCTGCTATTCCTCCACATCCTGGTCAAGAGCTGTCTGATGTTTGTGGTTTAAACAGTCCTACTGATGATCTGCTATTCCTCCACATCCTGGTCAAGAGCTGTCTGATGTTTGTGGTTTAAACAGTCCTACTGATGATCTGCTATTCCTCCACATCCTGGTCAAGAGCTGCGCAATGTAGTGATTGAGGGGACCGACAGCTACGCGGATCACAAGGCTAATTCTGTGCGCAAGAACATGGTTTGTTTTCACTTTCACCTGGTTTTATGCTTGACAAAGACAAGCTGCTTATAACTGAGAAGTGGGTATCTGCACAATCCTTTTTTTCCCCCACATGCTTTCATGGAATTGTTTGTGAGTAAATTTGTTCCCCCCTGGGAGTCTCCAGTGGTAAATTTGTTCCTTCCTGGCAGCCTATACTACGTCCATTCATTCCTTCTCAGAATTCATAAATTTGTTCCATCCTGGGATCTTATGCCGGGTAAATTTATTACTTCTAAGGATCCTTGTGCAACAAATTTCAGCACAAGATAAATCTGGTACTCGCAGAGTCTATAAGTAGGTAAATTTTATCCCCTCCTGGGAGCCTTTGGTGGGTAAATCTGTTCCCTCTTGGGATCCTTCGGAAGGCAAAATTATTCATCTTGGGGGGTTCTGTGGGCGAAATTTGTTCCCTTTTGGCAGTCTGTAATGGGTACATCACTCCATCTTGGCAGCCTCCATTAGGCTCTATCATGGTTCATGGTTCCATTGAGACTTTGTGCTTCCTCATGGACCCTACAGTGACTACATCTATAGCCTATCAGTTTGGGCTGCCCAAGTGTGTGACAAGTAAAGCATCTCGTTAGTCATACCTTCATCTACCACTCTGAAAAATATATTTTTTTAAATAAAATAAAAAAGAAACAAATACAAACACTGTGGTAATGCTGAGAGCACTGGCCATACTCATGTGACGAGTTGTTATCTTTTGTCATTCAATATGCGTTGTCTAAATATGAAGTTCTTTAAGTCACAGAATACGCTGTGGATGTGAAAATGGAGTGCCACTGATGTCATGCATTACCAAGTATGCAGACTGATTTCTCCCCTAAAGAAAAACTTTGTTTCTTAAGGGAAATTGACACAGTACTGTGTCATGATGTGTATGCTTGGAAACAAGCATCCGAGACATGTCTGGAGCCAAATTTTTAGAAAAAAAAATATATAAAAAAGAGAAACAAACCAGTTTATTCCTACCTTTAAGCACAATTCATCTCAAGTAATTCTACCCTCGTACACCTCATCATCATAACCTGAGATCACAAACCAAAACTACACTTGATGGACATCATTTATCAAAAACTAAGAAGCGTTACACAATTTGCAGAACACAAAAAGTAATTACAAAACAAATAAAAGAATGCAAAACACAAAAAACTGTTTATGGAACTTTAAAATGAGTGATGGCAATAACAAGCGGACAAAAATCATTTCTTGTAAAGTCTGTTGTACCAATTTTCTGCAGCTGTCTCTTCTGAAATTCCAGAGATCAGAAATGAGCAATGAAATGCGCACACAATTCGGATTGCATCGTGGGACTGTGCATAAGTAACCTACTGCAGCCATTCTGACGGGTGAAATGACCATGAAAAGACTGAAAAATCCTATAAACACATGGAGAAAAAGAAACCACCTCAAACACTCAGCAGTATTTTATCTGTGTTTGTCATGTAGTTACACAATATGTCCAGTCCTTTCATGAACTATCAATATGTCACACCTCTTTCGACCAGTGTCATTTTCAAAAAGCTGTGTCTCTACACACACACTAAATAAAATACCCCAACTCTATTGTCCTCACTCTTTAAAAAAAACCCAACCCAACAACAACCAAAGTTTTCAAAACTGTGTAACTGCACTGGCTTTCTGTGTGTGCGTGTGTGTGTAAGTGAATGTGAATGTATGCGTGTTCTCACTTATTGTGTCCATAAGTGACGGACGAATTCAGACTGAACCATATAAATATACAAAATGAAGGCATGGTTATGAATAGCAAACGTGAAAAATTCAGCGTTGGGTAAGAGATTTTCAGGGCTTCATCAACTGAATCTGAGCCACAGATCATAACCTGAATTAATTTTCCTTTACAAAACTTAAAGCACACAGAGATTAACACTTTCGTATCCCTCAACAAATACACTGTAGCACATAATGACAAATGTTGGCCTCCAAAGTTCGTAGTGTGTCAACAAACATGACGATGATTGACTTACAGCTCAAACAAAAAAAGATCTGTTGTGTGTGATATAGCAGCAGATTAGTGAATGAGTAAGCTCAACTTATTGCTTTTACATGAGCACAGTACAGTGCAAGCATCACACACACACAAGTACACACACACACACACACACCCACAAACGATTAAACAGAACACCAGCAATGTCATTATCTGCCAATCATTTAACAAATACAAATAATCCATTATAGAATTGACCACCTCAAAATAAAACCAGTTCTGAAAGTTCTGGTAATTAAACATAACCCGCCCATTTTCCTTTGCAGTTTAAACAATGTAAGTTTAACTTGTCACATCAAGAGAATGATCAATTTGCTGACTGCTGGTCTCTGGCATTACATGTTTATGATAAATCTATATAATATATATCTCTCTTCCACATGGGCATAGAACTATGACGCATACAGAAATATTCACCAAAACATACACCAGGGAGCAATGAACACTGCAAATTAGTATAATTAAGGCATGTCCTTGTCCATCCACTGATCAAATACCTACATACCTCTTAGCTACATATTTACAGCTTGGTTTATAAAACTGTATGGTGTCCAATGTTAAAAAAAAGAAAGCTAATTTTTAATTTGTCATTTTGATCCCTCCTTATGCATTAACTCAAACTCATAGAATACAGTAACTAGCCGTTGCACATTCACAGAAGCTTCTGTGCAATACTTATAAGCAACATCTTCAAAGAACTAACACTGACACTGTAAACTGCTCAATTCTAAAACTGTAAAAGGCAGTTTTATGATAAACACATCCAACTGTTTCACCATTACCTTTTGAGTCGGTTTCATTAGCTGTTTATCCACACAGCGAGTTGTCATTTTCTTTTTCTTAGCTTTTTTTTCCTTTATTTCCTTTTTTTTTTTTTTTTTTTTGGGGGGGGAGGGTCATCTTCCGCGCATTCCACCCATCCCCTACTCCCCCATCTCAGCTTGTTCCCATGCTGCACTGGGAACACACGACCGTTTTGTTGCTGCCCCAGCACCACAGTCCAAAGAGAACAATCACTATGATGTCATCGCCGAGGCAACTCATCAAAGACATTGCAGCGCTGCCAAGTTATTATTATTACTATTTATAATGAATACTTAAATAGCGCTTATTCTCGGTTAGACACCAAGCTCTAAGCACTTTACAATCCACACTCGACTACACAACGGGCTGCCTACCTGGGTCGTGCTGACTGAAGAGCTGCCAGCTGGCGCTTCATTCAGTCGTTTCCCGTGTCATCCAGTCCATATCTTTCAATATCGTTCACTCATTTTCCATACTTCCTTTTGTTCTTTTCCATTTCTCACGCAGGGTGCATGCTATGTGTAACGTGTCGTCCATACCAACGGCCAAACTGGCCTTCTCTTCCGAACGTTGGTGATGGGATTTTACGTGTGTGCAAGATGTCATGCATGCGTTCACACACGGAACCTCGGTTTATAGTCTCATTCGAAGTTGCTTCTGTGGCGACTATTCTGATCCAGCATGTGCAGGACACCACACTCTGAGCCTCCTTCCGACACTGGTTGCCTAGTCACAGAGCAGCATGAAAGTGTGTTCCCCTCCAGAAGGTGCTACCACCAACTCGCCACAGGCATGGACGAGGACATGGAGAGAAAGTCAAACTTGAAGTCATATCACAAAGCCAAAATGCCTTTTCTTTTAGGTTTTCATAACGGACATTTCACTCGGGGAAAGCGCAATTTAACAAAATGACAGAAAAAGAACTATTCCTTTGCAGCAAACATTTCTTAACAACAAAATCCGTTATTTAGCTGGAAGAAGAAAAGGAACGGCTAATATTCTTAACAGCAAAATCCAATACCTGTGGAATGTACTGAAAATGCTTTTGAGAGATGAAACGTCATAGTTTTTACAATCATTCTGCGCAGGTTACAGTAAACTTTAAAGGCTGATACAGTTTCTGGTAATTATAGGTGAATATCAATGCTGGCTGCAGCAGTATTGTACTGTGAATGATTCAATGGTACTTCATTCTTTAACGAGAATATGAAATGCTCTAGAAGAGTAAGCTGCTTAGGTATACATTAGGAGTGAAAGTTATAACAGAAAAACAAAACATCTCTCTAGCTACATAATTTGACAAAACAATTCCACTGATAAACATAGTTTTTCTCAACAGTTTACATACATTTCACTGTCATCCAAAATTCTCTGTTCATATTCAAACACACTTGTTTTACATAAAAATTCAAATGCAAAAAAAAAAAAAAAAAATCTTAAAATGCAGGACTTCTTTAGATCTTTTTAATATGTCATACATGGATAAATTACCCCAAATATTTTGCTTCATTGCTGTCTATTGTTCCCTCTCAAATGAAAACAAGACTCATAAGTGTCATTATCAAGACTGTTTTCTTAGTTCGTACCGTAGTCATCACAGGTTAAATTCCCCACCCATTTCCATCCTCCAGAATAGTTGTGCCTCACAATGAAAGGATGAAGAGAAGACACAATCTGACGTTCTTAGTACAGTTCTTACAGTAATCATTCATTATTCTCAAATTCCTCAGAACTCACCTGAACTGATACAAGATAAGATAAGATACGATAATGTTGCTTATAGCCCAGCCGACCGCAAAGGGCCACATCAGGGCTGTCACCACGTTAAAATCAACTCGCCAGTCACTGATACAAGAGAATACAGATATGAACACATACACACACACACACACACACACACACTGTCTCCAACATTCTGAAAAAGATCGTTTGCATTCTCTAAGACAAGCACAAAGAGAAAAAATCAATATCAGGAAAAACTACAAATTTGTTCCAACATATACACCTTTCTTAAATAACGCAAAGCCTAGTATATAATTTTTTTTAAAAATCAAAAACTACTTAACATCGAGCAACAACCTCAAGTCAGATACCAGGGGCCAAAGCACCACAGAACAATATTTTTGCAGCTTTCCTAAGCAGAGACAGCGAGCTGACATTCTCCTGGCCACATTTTTGTAAACAATTAAAGACATGACTGTCCTCACTGAACATGAGAAACAAAATCTAACAACTCAAAAAGGTATCCTTCACTCGTCTGCTTCTTCCTGAAGCAACAAAACCAAATAAAAACCACAGAACGGGTCCCGTCTTTTCGTTTCTTCTGACAGCGGCCGACGGTGAGAAACGTTATCCTCCACTATACGATTCGACGTGTGACATTATGCTCGTTTGGCAGCTGGAGTCTAAGACTGCGGCAAGCTCACAGCTGCCATGGAAGAGGCTGGAATGATGCAGATATGTGTAGAGAGTGTGCTTCAGAAGACGGGTTGGGCAGGTCTGTGGGACAGCTCCCTTTTAGTGAAGTCCTCACGGCACTTTGTTGCAGCCTAGGGCTAGGGTGAAAGCCACTGGAACACCACAACAAAACAAGTTTCGTATAATTCTGAGTAACCATACCAGTTGTCCATTTGTTAATGTCACAATGAAATAACAAAATGATGTGAACCACACTAACAGACTCAAATCAAAGAAAGAACAAAATTTCTCGCTATCTGTTTCAATTGCACACAAAAAAGTGAAACGTTATCATACAAATAATACAGATTTCATAGCTAACATATATTCATTGAGAAAACAATCATTTCTGGTCAAGTCTGTTTTAGAGAACACAGTCTGATACACTTACCCTGAAAAATGGACATGCCTAAATTTTGGTTTACACAAACCAATTGACCAGTCCCAACAGTATTATCCGACCAACCTAAATTTGGTCAATCCCAAATTCACCAGACACAAAATGTAAATGTCAGTTCCATCAATTTGATGTGCAGCGTATCTGACTTTACAAACAATTTTAGTAACTGTACAAAAATCATCCAAGCGACAAATGGAAATGCAACTTCCAGAATGTCTTGTTTAAACATTGTTGCACTAAAAATGACATATTATCATCCACAAAGGAAACAAATTTCTGCACCGTCTTGATTCAACATTGTTTCATTCAAAATAACCTGTCAGCTACATTGAACATATTGTTAGAAACCCCCTCTTCTGTTTCAAATAAACAAGATTTGCTGATGTGAACTCCACCTCAGCATCCATGTGACAGACTAAATGCATGGAGCTATGTTTTCAGTTCTGACCTTCAAAAATGTGTGAGTGTGTGTGTGTGTGTGTGTGTGTGTGTAAGAAACAGAGTATTTGTGTATGCATGCAAGCGCACATGCTTGTGAGCATTTGTGCAAATATGTGCACATGTATGCATGCACGCATGTGTGTGTGCATTTGTGTGTGTGCACGAATGTGTACATGTAATTATGTACATATGTATGTGTGTGTGTGTGTGTGTGTATGTGTGTACGTGCGTGCGTGTGTGTGTGTGCATGCATGCGTGTTTGTGTGTGTGCATGCAAGCATGTGTGCATGTAAAATATAAATATAACATTCTAATGATTTCTCAAAGTCAGCATTGTCCGAAAGCACCATCACCAAACATCAAGCTATCTGGAAAATAGGAAAAATAAAAATAAAAATAAATAGAAAAAGCAGGAAGGGAGAGGTAGCCAACTGTCACAGTTACCGACACCCACAAGAACTGAGGATTCACAAATTATCTTAGAAACAGAGAGAGGGAGATGACTGTCAAATGCATGTGACCTTTATATCATCCCATCTTTTTGCCTCAATTGAGTGACCACATACTTCAGATATATTAACAAACAAACAAAAACTGATACCATTAATCATTCATTTTCCCATATCTAAAAACCTACAGAAAATTAACAGACACACTAATACACACATGCTCTTGCAGAAACACATGCAATCAATTTGATTGCAAGGTGTGTGGACATGCGAGTGTGCATGCATGTGCAAGAGTATGCCAGCCCTGCTGCGCGTATTGAGTACATAAGTAAGTGGTTGTTTACTACCATTCCTGAGGCACCCTTCTCTGTCATTTGAAAACCATTCTGTGTACCGATGATATATTAGCTATTCATACGCAACTGACAACAGCATGTCATCTTTGTCATCATCACTGCCTCAGAAATAAACAGCAAAAAATACAATTAAAAAAAAGAATAAATAAAAAAACCAAGAAAGCTGATCAATCGCTAGTAAAGACAGTTTCAAAATGTAGCAATGGTTCATATTTAAAAAAAAAAAAGTTCCATGCTTATTACCTTCCCCATGCAGAACATGTTTTCAACTGTGTATGTCAGTTTGTTTGTTACCGGACTAAGGAACAATCTGCGACACCATATACATCCCACCTCATCAAAATATGTAATGTGACCAAGGGACTAAGGAACAATCTGCGACACCATATACATCCCACCTCATCAAAATATGTAATGTGACCAAGGACTAAGGAACAATCTGCGACACCATATACATCCCACCTCATCAAAATATGTAATGTGACCAAGGGACTAAGGAACAATCTGCGACACCATATACATCCCACCTCATCAAAATATGTAATGTGACCAAGGGACTAAGGAACAATCTGCGACACCATATACATCCCACCTCATCAAAATATGTAATGTGACCAAGGGACTAAGGAACAATCTGCGACACCATATACATCCCACCTCATCAAAATATGTAATGTGACCAAGGGCCTAAGGAACAATCTGCGACACCATATACATCCCACCTCATCAAAATATGTAATGTGACCAAGGGCCTAAGGAACATCTGCGACACCATATACACCCCACCTCATCAAAATATGTAATGTGACCAAGGCCTAAGGAACAATCTGCGACACCATATACATCCCACCTCATCAAAATATGTAATGTGACCAAGGCCTAAGGAACAATCTGCGACACCATATACATCCCACCTCATCAAAATATGTAATGTGACCAAGGGCCTAAGGAACAATCTGCGACACCATATACATCCCACCTCATCAAAATATGTAATGTGACCAAGGGACTAAGGAACAATCTGCGACACCATATACATCCCACCTCATCAAAATATGTAATGTGACCAAGGGCCTAAGGAACAATCTGCGACACCATATACATCCCACCTCATCAAAATATGTAATGTGACCAAGGGACTAAGGAACAATCTGCGACACCATATACATCCCACCTCATCAAAATATGTAATGTGACCAAGGCCTAAGGAACAATCTGCGACACCATATACATCCCACCTCATCAAAATATGTAATGTGACCAAGGGACTAAGGAACAATCTGCGACACCATATACATCCCACCTCATCAAAATATGTAATGTGTCCAAGGACAAACCATTTAGCTGGGTGGATGGGTGGGGATGGGAATGGCAGCACACCTGTGGGGTGGGTTTGGCCCAAATGGTGCATCAAGGAGCATTACCATTTTCATCCACTCCCAATGTCAGGACTGAAGGGCTGTCCCTAAAAAAAAAAACCAGCTGCTTTGTCACTGTGGTAAAATACAGGCACTGAACCTACGCTGGCGTTGGGCGAGTCGAGTCATGTCTAAGTGAATGGCGAATGACCGTCTTCCTTAGCCACACTGCACAGTGCAAAGAACTTAAATCAGCATTCTCTGCACGAGCCCATCAGTACTCTCCATCACCACAGCACTTGGAGAGAGGTCTGGTGGTGGTGCCATTCTTGATTTCTGTGAACCTGTCTGCTTGACCAGCACAGGGCTTTCTAAAATGAAGGAGGGTGTAGTCTTGCCTATTGATGCTGAAAGTTCCACAGGTGCAACTATCACACGTGAGGCCAGTCCCAGCATATGCTGTTTTGTTGTTCCGAGTGTACGTCCCAGACAAATTTTTCCAGCAAAGGATCTAGAGCTCTTCCTGCCCTGCTAAGCAGACACTACAGTGTCTGTGCAGAAAAAGCTACACCCAGAAAATGCTTCTCCTACTGCTCAAATACTGGAAGGGTTTTAATTCAGGGTCCTTTTCTAGAAGACTCACAAGTTCCATCTACCGAACTCTCAAGAGAGCAGGAGCATTCAATCCTAGGACAAGTAAAATGAGAGGCCACTGTTCTTAGGAATGCATGAGAGCCTTTATGGACTTACAGGTACTAAAAACATACCAATACTCTTCTTTTTTTTTCCAGTGCTGCTTTGCCTGATTGAAACCTAACTGGATGCCCAAGTTCAAGGCTGGGTGATACATACACATTCATGTATCATTCATTTCCACAGACATAACCTCAAAATGGAACTAGCCACACTGACAGACAGACCAAGACGTATCCAGCATCAAATGAAAGCACCATGATACAGTCCAAGAACCTTACATTATTTTCAGTGAACATGTGGGATACACTAAAAACATAGTCAGAAATAAGATTTTTGAACCTATGAAAGTCAAACACCAGTGTGTGCAGGAGAAAAAAAAAAAAAGATGAATGCAGGATCTTCCCCTCCATGACAACGAAAGAAAGAAAGATACCCAGAAAGCTGATGTGTCTTTCTCAGGCTGCCACCTGTACATAAGGAATTAAAAGTGCGTTAAAAAGTGCAGTTCAAATGGGGAAAAGAAACCGGTGTGTTCTATCATTCACATGAGGGAATAAAGCATGAACATTTTATTCAGGCACCACATGACAAATTCAAACCAAAAATAAAATACACGCACGCACAACCTGGAGGACAAAGAAAACACTTGTGGGGAAGAAAGCCATTAACGTATGTTCCAGCAAGCTGTTACATGCAGCATTGCCCATGGGTAATCATCAGAACCATCTGCAGCTTAAACCAAAGCCCAGAGGCATAGACAGGAAGACAACCTTGGTGAAAAGGAACTTAGAAAGAGAATAAAAGCCTGGGATTTTGTAAACCTTGCGCAACTTGCCTTGAGCAATGCTCGAATGCCGTGGTAACATGAGTATGAAATTTAAAAACACTGGTTAGTCTCACACTGGTTTGTCTCACACTGGTTAGTTCTTTAAGCTGCATATCTTCAGTAAAGGTGTTTCTCAAATTTTCTGTTTTTCTTCTCTTTTGCTTCTGAGAACACAGTGAACATTTCTCAATCTTTTTTTTTCTCTCCAAAATATATTCTTCTTCATACTTTTCTGTCTAATCAAATGCCTTACCTACACTATGCATGGAATATGCCATACATCAGGATTCCCATAAAAAGACTAAAATGGACAGCGGTGGACAGCTAACCCTAACTATCAGGCAAACAGGAGCGGTCGTGTTTTTTTTTTCTTTCTAATTCATAAATGCATGGTCAAAGAATCTAACTATATTTCAAAGCAGTTAAAATCATTCTCAGATTTTCCATACTTTTTACAAAACTGGTATTCTAAAAAAAAATACAAATACTGGAAGCTACAAAGAGATACAACACTACACAGCATGACAATGTAATTACAAGATGTTATATTTACAATATCAACAAAGCCAACACCATTACCCAAAGTGACAAACATATACAGGATCACAACCATAAATCGTCAGAATGACAGAAACCACTGTGTTATTCACAACTGCACAGACTGACTCTCCATATGCAGGCAATCATCTTTTATGCACAACATCAATTCAAAAACGCTTTTTCGAAGGGCGTCTGGAAAATAAACGTACCGATCGATTCTCTGCCTTGTCAATCACATCCTGTGTTTGCTTCTCTGAAAATTTCACCACTGTGGCAATAACTTTTGCAAGAGTCTGAAACCAAAAGAGTCAATGAATTAAGAAACACGGGACACTGACAATGCAAGAACGGCATGTCTCAAGTAAAGGGAACAGAAAAAGAAATACGACAACACAAAAAGGGTTCCACACATAGCTTAGAGTACTGAAGCTTAAAGCAAATTCATTTCTATAAATCAGGACTTTTTTACAGGTATTTTATCTGTAAACACTGTAGTAATTTTCACAGATTCTTTTGTTTTTGCTGTTGCTTCTACTGCTGTGTGTGTGTGTGTGTGTGTTTTGCCTTTACAATCA
This sequence comes from Conus ventricosus, assembly GCA_018398815.1. Classification (NCBI taxonomy): domain Eukaryota; kingdom Metazoa; phylum Mollusca; class Gastropoda; order Neogastropoda; family Conidae; genus Conus; species Conus ventricosus. Next base: position 58,617,527 of record CM031617.1, on the reverse strand, counting down.
CACGGTCCTAAAGCCCTTTCTTACTCTCATTTTTGCACTTAATTTTCAGAAACTTCAGAATGAGTGTCTGCACAAGTAATAAAGCCCTTGCTCCTGCATTCATCTGACCAAAAGAGGTTGAACGTGTTTTGCTTTCAAGCCAGTCAGCCGAAAGCATGCAGGTAATCATGAAATCAGAGTGATGGGCAACTTTCTGGCACTCCACTAATGAACGACAGACCATGGTAAGCACGTTCGTAACAGCCATCAAGAACATTTTCCAACTGATTTTTTTTTTTTTTTGTCCAGCAGACCGACAAATAGCCTATTTTTTCTTAATAGGAAACTAGACGACAAAAACATTTTTTGTTGTCTGGGAGATCAATGATCATGATATGCACAAGGAAGGGGGATAACGGAGCGGCAGTGCTCACAGTTTGCACCTTTATGCAAGGTGCCTGTTGGGCTCAGCTGGTTGAAGCACCTAATTCGCAGTCGGATCTAGCGAGTTCCAGTCATGCTGGCAGCTGACACAACTGCCATTTTTGCTACCCATCTGAAGGCATAGTCTTTCCGGTGGTGCTGTGTATTGTAAGACAGGCTCCCTTTCCCATTCCCCTGGAATGGTTACCCCTGTCTGTCAAATCACCGAAAGCGTGTGTAGAGGTTAAACCTGGGTGTAACTAGACACAAAGTCATGAAGCGAGCAAAGGGAGGGCAAAAGCTTGGACCTTTTTCTAACATTTATTTTATGCATCAGACAGAATGAGTGAAATAAACTGCTAACGATACATCAACAACAAAAGTTAAGCCTGATCAGGAACATCTTACCTTCGTTTCTCGTCCCATCATGTATTCGTATAAAACGTTCTTCAGATACTGTTGAAAAGAAAAAACAAACCAAAAAATCATGACATGCATTTGACATTTAAGTCCAGAAAACTGAAATGACAAATCATGTTTGTATTGTGGCTAACAAAGCTCTCAATTATATACACAGAGAAGCAAAAGTGCAAATGTACAAACTCTTAGACTGAGGGCAAAAACCCTACTTCTCTAACATGTTCATACATATATAAACAGTAATAAATACACAAATGTATAAACAATCCACTTCTCTAACATGTTCATCCATATATAAACAGTAATAAATATACAAATGTATAAACAATCGACAATTTTTGAAAGAAAGAAAAACAATTTTCTCATATGAAAGAATAGACCTTTGTGTATCATGTCTGAACAGCATATCTTCTTACTGCTGTATAATTCCTTCTGAAAAGGTTTTCAAATTATACAAAAAATATTACAGCAATTTATCCTCCCACTACACTCCTCAGTTTCTTTTTCACGCGCATATATACTCACAGACAGGAGAAAAGAGAGACAGAAAAAGAGAGACAGTAGACAGACTGACAGAGGCAGAGAAAGACAAAGACCAAAACCAGCAACAATGTAGACAGGATGAAAAAAAAGAGAAATGGATGTCTGAGATGCTTTGTGCTCTCATGTTAAAAACAACTACTGATAAATGTGAGGGGGGAAAAAAAAAGAAATATTACTAAATTTCAAATGAGTGAAAAAAATTACAAGTCCGCATCCGCAAGCAAACTTATGTTTCCAAACAAGTCAAACACCAGAACAACAACAAAGACGAAAATTTCCACCTCAAATTCTGTGGGTTCCCTAAAAAGAGCAGAATCTTCGTGCGACACAAGCGATCCATCTGGACTCAAAGGTGGGGTTTCATCATCCTTACGATGACGAAGTCTGTGCTCTAACACATCCATCTGCAAATAATCACAGCAAACATCAGGCATCAGTCATAATGCAAAGTATTAAACCTAACATTCAGACACTGGATAACACTTTTTTGTGTGCAAAATTTCGATCAGTGCACCCTCTGTACGGCCAAATCAGTTCTGGCACCAAATTATTTAGGCCAACTCATACATGCATATAATTGTGTTCAGAGTGCATGTTGACTGTCCATATCAACATTGGTCAAATTCTTGACCAGTGTGCATCATCCCACATTTCATCCAGCGTCATGATTCATGTGTTCACTCATGCAGATTGCAGAACCAGGAACTCATGTCCTGAGCCTTACTGTTTCAGTTCTGCTGCACTAAAACAGTCTGCCTGGCTAATTTCCCCTTTACACAAAGGAGGTAAGTCTTATTATTTTCCACTTACATCAGTGTGAGTCTGACACAAAAAGCTTTGGCAAAACAATAGAAGTTGGGAAGTTTTAGACGTTCATGAGTGACTGTTTATAGATGAGGGCAGTGACTTTGAATCTGATGAGGGAGATGATGGATAAGAACCATCATGATAGAAATAGTGGGTGCGAAAAAAATCGTTTCATTGCAGACTGAAAATGTTGGCTTAGTGAATTCTGGCATTAGCACACTCATTGAGTGAATAATGCTAGCACGTGCAATTGTGAGAGGAAATGTCATGATTGTTTTGTTTTGCTTTGTTTCTTATTGTATAAACAAACCAGTTCTATTCAATTTGCACTCTATCAATGCCTTACTTATCATGCTGCAAACAACACATCAAATCTTACCCCAAAAAATCTCTTAAAACAAGTTTTTTTTTACTGGTTATTTTCTTACTTAACCCTTTTTCAGCCTTTGCCACTCGAAAATAACTTGGGCAGGAGAATGAATTTATGTAGTTTTCCTCAGAAGAAAAGGGTTAAACCACTGTAAATATCACAGTATCTGTTTATTCTACAAGTTCAAGAATTTCAAAAGATATCTGAAATAACTCCACCAGTTAACATGGACGAACGAATTACATGACAAAACTCAGCACGTTTTGACCTCTCAGGTCTTCTTCTGGCAAGATAAACAACACTTAGGACAGCGGAAAAAAAACAAGCAATCACTTATCCTGTCAAATTCGGCACAAGATGAGTGCTGAATGAAAACGAGGCTGTTGGGAAGGAGACATTGCGAGTTAAAATAGTTATGATGATAATTTTACTGATAGCAATATGGATCATGATAATGACATTAAAAAAAATAATATTAAAGAGAAGATTACAACCACTTTTGGTGATAATATCACACACACACACACACACACACACACAAACACACACACACACAAACACACAAGATAAGATAAGATAATGTTGCTTATAGCCCAGCCGACTGCAAAGGGACACATCAGGGCTGTCACCACGTTAAAATCAACTCACAAGTCAACACAAACACACAAAAACACATACATAAGCACACATATACACAAGTATAAACCCACACATGCACCACAGAAATGCAGCAGTCTGAAAAGACATGAAAAAAACAACACACAAGCAAGCAAAACTTGGAAGTCCAACAACAGTGGCACCTACCCGCTGGTGCAGGTCTTTCTCTCCAGTTTACTCTGAGCCAGCTCAGCACTCACATGACGCAACTGTGCCTGTTAACACACACACACACACACACACACACACACACACACACAAAACACACCATGTCAGCTCCACATAACTCACTGAAATTAAAGAGAAACATCATTTCCATCTACTCACGTGACTACATTGAAGGCACTAACTTAATTAATTTGGGTAGCATTAATTAGAAAAACTGAAGTAAAAATACTTATCTCTTGCAATTATTTTTTCAACTTCCAGACATGTGAGTTCCCTTAGAAAAGGCATATTATTGTTGTGTCTTGACTCAGTAAGTCGTCTAAAACATGGAGAAATTTAACACGAAGAAAACAATCACCAACGGAGTTTGCATGAAAATGTTTCCACTTTTTTTTGTGACTGACCAACTCTGTTAAATTTATTTACATGTTCTTTCAATGGAACCATTCATTATCCTTGACCTTTTCCAGGCTGAGAATTGTGAAAAGTGTGTAGTGTGTGCAATGATTTAATTGCCTCAACAACAAAAAAAGAATTCACTTGGATTACACATATTGAATACCTCAGGCTTTCTCTGCATCTGTTCAAAGTAAAAGCGAAGTTTTATGCCCCTTTTCTTCCTCATTTGCTGTTGTCATACTAACCAAACGAACGTAAACAAGATTGTGTTCTCCTACATTTTACTTATGTTGTTTCTGTAACAGTAGTGTTGCTATTTTACCCAAAATATATTTTAATTCTATGCTCATTACAAAGTTCGCGCTTTACCCTTTCCGTTGATATATAGCAATTGCTTGTTAGGTTTATATTAGGAGACGTAAAATAAAGTGCGAAAATCGCGTGTCTGCAACGGTTGTAAGCACGTGCGGTGCATGCGCATGCAGGGAAGCGACGTTGCTCTGCAGCGCTCGTCTGGAAAGTATTAACGATAAAAGAATAGCTATTGTTTGTGTGTGAGTTAAACAGGTATACAGACAAATTAGTTTTCACTGCCCACCCCTTCACAGCTTTGACATCAGCAGCACACAGCAAGACCACATCCTCACGAGGCAACCAATCAGTACATCCTGCACCGCTGATGAATCACTGCAGTGGCTGAAGTCATTTACAAGAGCAGGGCATGTGGGACGTCCTATTTAAGATTTTTTTTGTTTTTAATGATGGTCGATGAGGATGATGAAGGTTACACCATGGAGTTTGTTTGATTAAAGGTTGTCAGTGCTTTGTTCTACAGTTCCTTCCGATAATGTATCCTGGCATCAATGACGGTGACTGTAGTGTTAGTCTTTGCACTTAACTCTTCCATCCCTACAACCCGGTTTTCTGGTTTGCAGAAATCCTACCCTTCCTTCCTGCAGCCCGGAAAATCGGTTCTCGTGGTAAGCGCTTTGAACTTCGCGTGAGTCGCGTCATCGGTACACATCATGACCGGGTCGCTCGCACTGCAGTGTTTATGAATGGAACGGATGCCAGATGGCCCCTACAACGTGGAAAAGTGGTCGCTGCACTATACTGGCTGATTTGCTACTGCATATGTGGCAGTTCTCACTTTACACTTCTTTTTTTTCTCTGAATCCAGGAATGAAGGGAACACTCGTATTACAAGAATCTAGGAATAAGAGAAAGCAATGGTTCATAGAAAAGTAGGAATGGAAGTGTTAAGCGACGCTTCAGAGATATGTCCATTTACTGAATAAAACTGTGGATTGTGAACTTGGTGAGAGACTGGCCAAAGGTGGGTGGGCTTTGAGTGAGGAAGCCAGAATGTGTGGGGAAAAATGCCAGTGACAGGGGCACAGAAAATGAGACATAAAAAACAACAACAGTGATTGACACTTTGACTGTGTGGTTCCAGTTTTCCACTTGATCCTTCAGTGCACAAAGCGATTTTGGGTAGGAGCCAACACGATCGGAAAATCACAGATAAATACGTATTTTGATTGGACTCAAACCCACAATCTCCCAGCCAAAGAAGCCAAATAATACACTACAATAGTAGGTATGGGATAACAATTTTTCTTCAATATTTCTTCCTCTGTTTAGCTGTCTTGTCTCCCCCCCCCCCCCCCCCCCCCCCCCCCCCCCCTCCCTTAAATGATACTACTCCCACGCAGCTCATTCTGGCCACTCCACATTCAACCATACTACGAAACGTCCAAATGCAGCTCCAGCGCTGGCTGTTCATAGGGCGCAATCAGTATCGGTTCGACATGAGGAAACCATCCAGCGGAGACATCGCTACCAAGTCACTCTGACCATACTCAGTGATTACTGTTTCTAATAATAGTAACAAAACATTTCCTTAAAGGTCTACTTTAGAGGTTTTCGATAATTGGTCAGCTTATGCAGAAATATGAAATGTTTGATAAATTGGTAAAATAAACATCCGATTCGCTCCCGATCATACGAAATCGATCCGCGAAAGTGGGTATTTTCACCTGTAATCAAGAAAACGGGAGGTAATCAACTAAATCTTGGCATGGCTTAACTGCTCTTGGATGTGACGTCACATGATGGTCAGCGACGGCGACAGAAAGCGATTCTGATGGTTCTTGCACATCTCGCTCGGTATTTAATTAATCATGTAAAAGCAGTGACTATGATTGCGACAGCCAATGTGACTCTGGGGATGTTTCTGCAAGGCCTGTACCTTATCAGTTTGAACGCTAAGTTCTTTTTACCACGTCAGTTCAGTTCCAGCTGGACGCCCGAACACAGCATTCCGAAGGTGTACGGACTTTACCGAAGTCTCGAGGGAGCCTACCGACTGACTTCTTGATGCGATCATGCGTGGACGGCGAGCGGAGATTCTCCTTCCTCAAGCCTTAACGTGTTCATTCAATTTAACAAGTGTGATCTGTCCATAGATAAGAACAGAATAAACGTGCGACTATCGTACTCATCTGTACGAGCTTACCACTCCGCCTTCAAAGTATACGCGCACAATGCAGACGAAGTTTTTGAGCTACTCGAACGGGCTCGGCAATTGTCGGAACAGCTGGTTTCCGTGGTCCAGCTGGAACTGACGTGGTAAAAAGAACTGTAGCTGCCCGGCATGGTTGCACGAACCGAATCCACTTCTTTCGAGTATCTGGATCAGATGGAAATGTGTGCAAAGAATATCCGTCTCCTGCTGAGCTGCTGCACTCGCCTACAGCACAATATCTGCCACCCCCTCGTGACTTTTTAGGCTGTGGGGGATCGCAACTCGTGTTGATTTCACTTGGTGTTGGCTTGTTCTGTAGGTCGCGACTGACGGCCAGTCCATCAAGTGACGTCACGGTTTTCGGCCTGCCGCGCGGGTTTGAACAGGTGTGCAAAAGTCGTTTTTTATCTGTTAAATTCTTCCGGCGATTTTTTAAAAAAAATGAATACCATACTGTAGTTATATGACATGCAGACCTGTTTTTAACAAATTATCGAAAATCTCTAAAGTAGACCTTTAACTCTCTTCAGTTCTTTCCCTTGAATTTTAATCACCGGTGATCGACGGTTTTCTTCCCTGAATTAGGGTATTTAAAACAACATTTTTGTTATCTGAAGCAATATATTGCCTAAAAAACCCAAAATAGACACAGTCATCACAAAAATATTATTATTTTACAAATAATGCACAGAATGTTACGAAAAAAAGAACATCCGTCATGTAAAAATCTCAAAAACTGTTGAAAGTTAATGTTACTAGACATTTAACTGACTGAGTTTCAGTTCCACAATGTATAAAAAAACATAAATGAAAGAAAAAAAACTGTGAGCAGAAAGGATTTAAAAGAGTATGTCAGTCTGAAAAGGATTCAAAAGAGTATGTCAGTCACAAAAAGATTTAAAAGAGTATGTCAGTCACAAAAGGATTTAAAAGAGTATGTCAGTCAGAAAAAGATTCAAAAGAGCATGTCAGTCTGAAAAGGATTCAAAAGAGCATGTCAGAAAAAGATTCAAAAGAGTATGTCAGTCAGAAAAGGATTCAAAAGAGTATGTCAGTCAGAAAAGGATTCAAAAGAGTATGTCAGTCAGAAAAGGATTCAAAAGAGCATGTCAGTCACAAAAGGATTCAAAAGAGTATGTCAGTCAGAAAAAGATTCAAAAGAGCATGTGTCAGGAAAGGATTCAAAAGAGCATGTCAGTCAGAAAAGGATTCAAAAGAGTATGTCAGTCAGAAAAGGATTCAAAAGAGCATGTGTCAGAAAAAGATTCAAAAGAGCATGTCAGTCAGAAAAGGATTCAAAAGAGCATGTGTCAGAAGATTCAAAAGAGTATGTCTGTCAGAAATCTCTAAACCACGACAAACCTGAAGGTCCATATTGTTCAGTTCCAAATTCTGTAATTCGGACACAAGATTTGGATCATCGGGGTCAAAGGTACGAAGCGCCGGAGACGGAGTGGCCACCAGAGGGCGAGAGGTGTCATGGCGCAGTTCCTGTTGACTCTGCAGTTCCGCTAATTCAAGTCTGCACCAAAGGGACATGAATGAACGGTCAAGCAATTTTTGGTCGTACTGCTTACTACCCTGTCAACCACAAACATCACATCTAGGCTGTCACAAAACAAAAGCCATGCCACACCCATAATGACAAAGAACCAACCAGCATAACTCAGTAATTATACAAAATATAGCATAACATATTCTATCTATGCACAGAACCTTTTGTAAATTTATTTAAGTTTAACTATCAAGTTGTGGACACAAAAGACACGCAGGAACCACCCAAACTTCTCTTGCATAAAACACGGAATGATCATCTCTAAGCATATAGATCAAACAAAAATATGGAAGGAAAATCATCATAAAATTAAAGATGACTGGACAATAACATAGACATGAAAGAAGATATCAGCACTAAATTAACATCTAACATTCTTTTTTTTTTAGAATTCTACCATCTAATGTGGATTCAACATGAGATCATGCTAGCATCTCAAAAATGTGCTGGCTACCAGACCCTCTGAACTCTGAACTGGAGCGTCAAAAGAACTTGTCATAAACAACACTATTCTGACCAAAGATAACTGCACTCTTGGATGAATCTTTGACATGAAGGAACAGTCTACAATTTCACGTTTCAAGCCAAATCTTTTCAGGAAGGGGAAACTGGCACTGCTGAATGTTATTTGTCTCTACTGTCCTATCAAACTTACTTGTCGACTGGTTTCTTTTCATCAGTGTAGCAACAGAATCAAAGTTAACTAACTTGCATTGATGGATCACAAACTTATCACTGATGACAACTTCTTTACTTCATTTGTAATTTACTGTCCTTGTGAAATTCTTTATCGTCTCCTCTCCACTAAACCTTTAGTGATGGTCGAAGTGTTAGTCTTTCAGATCAGATGATAAAGCAAGGACCCACATGCAGCATACATTTACAGCATGCACAACAAAGCCACAGCAACATGGGAATTGCCCCTGGCAAAATTTTGTCAATTCATTCAACCCTGCGCTGTGCATTGCTCTGTGCCAATGAACAGCACCATGGACCTGCTGAGTGCCCAAGCAACTGACCTACTCTACTCCCAACTGGTTAAACTCAAACACTATGCAAGTAACAGTACAGCCACAAATAAAGAATTGGTTTATAACATGTTAAAGATCTGAAGTCTTTGAACCACCGAACCGAGTCTGAAGCTTGCATTCAAACACGGAGACACATGAAAAATGAAAAAATCTTGGAGTTTGTCAAAGCAGATACATACTATTACATCAAATCTTAATACGCTGCCAAACAATTTTGCCTCAACTGTGTGAATTTTTTTCACATCTGGAAAGAGTAGTTTTCCAGATATCAGAGTTGACATGGAGTGTCGAGTCTTCATGTAAAAGTAAAAACATGTCTGCGTTTGTCAAAGCATCAACAGCATATTGTATTACATAAAATAGAAATGTTCTGCTGCACCACTTGGCGATAATCATACGAATTTGTTTATCCTTGGCAAAATACTTTCTGAGATTTTTTAGTTCAAGTAAAGTATCTCTGTTATTCATGCAAATCAGCCAAACTGACCAACAGAAGAGACCCCCAGCTGTATACTTTGAAGAGTTAAAAGTGCGAAAAAAATCCAGTTTGATGATATGCTGATGAAAGATAGCGGGGACTAAAAATATGGATAGCATAGCACAATGGTAACACTCTCTCTTGGAGGGAAAACAATCAGAATTTCACATAACAGTTTGCTGTGATGATAAAGCCACAGAAAAGAATCACTTACTGGTGCCTTTCCCGGAGCTCTTCCATCTGTTTGTTAAGGGAGATAATCTGCTGTCGAAGAACTTCCGTGCCAGCTGGTCCGCCTTGCACTGCCATCAGTGTGGCCTGGTTCTGCTGCACCATTTCCTGCTCGGACAACAGGCATGGTTAGCAATCACTCTGGGGTACTTCTCCATTCCATTTCAACACTTTCCTTGAAAATAAAAATGAAGCTGACTGCAAGGCTTTACGTATGAAACAGACAATGTCTTAATTCCACCGTCACGTCTCTCCCCTTTGCTGCCCCCTCCCTTCTCCCTTCTGCAAACCCCCTTCCCCTGACCTTTGATCCCAAGCCCTCTCTGCTATATACTTCCTGTCTCCTCTTCTTGAACTTGTAACCATTTCAGTAAAAACGTAATTAAGCTAAGCCTATGATCTCTCACGTCATTTGTTTGTAAATTGTATACTGAAACAAAAAATGAAAACCTAATACATGTTTCCAATTTGAAGAGAAAACATTTTTAAGCAATGTTTTCAAAAATGGTTAACGACGAAAATCCAGCCATTTAACGCCAAATATTTCCTCAAAGTGCACTACACATTCTAATACACTGCAAAGCTATCAACTAATCAAGGATCCTCTCTCTCTCTCCAAAATACTCTCTCACTTTAATGTCCTTCATACTGGCACACTTATTCACAAACACCAAACAACAATCATGCATTGGCTTCTTTCACACACCAGTTTACATCATTAAAGGACAACTGGCACAGTGGTCTCGGCTGATGCCCATTCTGTACAAGGACTCCCTCCTCGCTATGACCAAACATTCTATTACAGATCATTCCTCTTGCATCACGACACTCTTTCCACCTCTGTAGCATGATCCCCTCACTGTCCTGACCAACAAACGAGTTATTCGGTCATTAACCCCTTCACTACTATCATATTTTGCAAAGTCCCATCCTGGACAAAACAGAAAGAGTGTTGAATCATGACGAACAGCATCCGTCAACCGAGCATTGCAGACGACACTTTTTATGACGAACACCATTCATCAACAGCGCAATGAAGAGGTTAATGACTTAGTTTTAGACAGTTTAGAAAGAACTGTGAAACAAAAACACCAGCATCATTCCCTTCAACAACCCGATTCTTTACTTTTTTCCTTTGCTGTCCCATCTTGTGTACCACTCCAATGCCGTCACTCCCAGAAAGCTCACTCCACCTCCCCACACACAATCACACCCCGACTTATACCACTGTTCCTCCCGAACTGCCGATCAATGAACACAGTCAATGTGAAGTCCTCATGAAGCAACCCACCAGAGGAGACACTGCAGTGCTGCTTAGTCACTTCCGTGTTCAGTGGTGCCTGCCCTCATCTTGCATACACAGGACACCGCCCACCAACCTCCCCCTCTCCCTTACCCCTCTGGAGAGCTCCACCATATCCATCCAAAGACAGTCCCCATGATCTCGATCACTACAATACGAACTCACCAATGGTGACACTGAAAGGAAATCAAAGTTGATGTCATCATGAGGCTTGGCATGAAGGGCCACAAAATTTGAATTTTCTTTTTTTATGCTGATCCATGAGGATGAGGGTGATGAGGGTGGTGCTATGGTCTGAAACAGCATTACTGTCATCGTAACCCGGCATCAACCAGGCCCGAGAGTTACAGACACCTGCAGTGTTGGTCAGGAAATCTGAACAACATTCTGAGAGATGCATTCATTATGTGGATGAAAATCAACTGTGCGATTCCACTTTTCCCAACTAAGCCCCTTCGGAACACAGTCTGGGTAGGAGCTGGTTACAGACAGAAAAATCCCACAAATACGAATGGCTCAGTTGGGAATCGAACCCACAACTCCCAGCTGGGAATCTGCGATGCAAACAACTATGACACAGCACTTGCTCAATTCTTTACATACTTGCAGCCCACTGACTTCAAACAATAACTTCGGCCAGTTCTGTTTAAGATGAGACCAACAAAAACCTTTTATTGTGCATGCCGCAACTATTCAACCCTTGAGAGGAATGGTCTGAACAGGACTTCGGTTGCTCTTCCATACATCAAACAAAACTGTGACTTTTAAGTTCTGAGCATTTTCACACTTTCTTGGTCAGCCATTCAGTCTACCTCCCCATAAAGACTCCTCTCTACAACGACTGAATTTTCATGACATTTTCATCATTATTTTTTAGATGTTCCAGTATATTGTGAAAGATAATCAAATGTAAAGATTCAATCAATGGGGTTAAAGAGGTGCTGTAACAATTATTCCATAGATATGTACACAGAGATATGGATACATGCAGATACAGATACATATATATATATATATATATATATATATATTACATATATATAAGTTACTAAATTGTTCAACTTATCAGGTATGCACGGATATAGAAATACACATATACATACACACATGCACATATATATGTATGGAAATTTGTGCACATGTGCACTTACAACTAAACACACTCATACACACAAGAATCAATCAATAAATGCCTGAACAAATCAATCAATAAATGCCTGAACAAATCAATCAATAAATGCCCAAGCAGGCAAGGGAAACCAAAAAATGCAATACTTTCGGTCTGAAATTTAACAACAAAAAACAATTCAATAAAAGCAAATAAACAATGAAACAAACAGAACTCAAACAAAAGTGAGTTAATGACACCCTTAGATCGTTTGTCTGTATGCATATATGAATGTGTGTGCGCATGCGCGTGTGCATGTGTTGTGCGTGTGTGTGTGCACATGTCTTTGTGTGTATATGTGCATGTGTGTGTGTGTGTGCGTAAGTGCATGCGTGCACGTGTGTGCGCGCGTTTGTGTGTCTACCTGCAACGCTAGTTCCGCCATATACTACCCTATTCAGTATTGTGAGGAAAATTCAGAACAGAATCAGTGTAGTTAATTATCATATGCTGCTTACTAGATGTCAAATGGATTTTAGTAATGAAATTTTAAAATAATACAGCAAAAGCATTTCCCTTAAGAGAACATGCTTTGAGTGTTTCAAGTGGATTTTACAATTGGACACAGTGTTTGTGTAGATTATTTACCACAGTGCGTGTGTGTGTGTGTGTGTGTGTGTGTGTGTGTGTGTGTGTGTGTGTGTGTGTGTCTGGACAAGTGCACGCACATGCGCGCATGTGCACACACATGTATGTGTCTGTCTGTGTGTCTGTGTGAGTGTAAGTGTGTGTAATAGGGTGGGTGTTTGTGCGCATGCACACACCTATCTACCCGCCTTCATCCATGCATGTGATTCTATGCATATAAATACAAACATGATACACATTTGCATACAAACATGAATGAGGCACAACAGTTGTCCCAATGGGTAATACTAATCATAATTTCCATAATAATTATTCTTGCCCTCCGTAGTTCACTCAATAGCAATTTTTTTTAATTGCACTTTTTTTTAACTAATGCTGACAATCATACAGAGCAATCTAAACACGTGACCACAAGAAAAAAAACAAACAAACATCAACTTAAATAAAAAAGAAAGAAAAGAAAATGTGTCACTACCTCTTGCACTCCAGCAGTGGGGTCAAACGACTCAGTGACAGGCACATCAGACTGACAAGAAAAGAGGAAAACCCGTGACAACAAACTTCAGGCAGGATTCAAAGCAAGGTCACAAACTAAATACTCTACACGTGTAAATCTGAAAGCATCCAAATAACAAACACAGAATCAACTGTTCTAAAGAAACCAAAAAAAAAAAAAAAAGTAAAATTCAAAATTAAAATGCTTCCATAGCCTGCATTATTTTGATGTTTCATTGATCCTGATTGTGAAATATCTGACAGTGGATGAATAACTTTCAAATAAATAAGACACTGATGAACATATCTATTTACAGAAATAAATACCATTATGAAAAATTGATCGTGACTACAACCAAATACACTCTTTCATTAACCGTTCTTTTAGATTACTGATGAAACAAACGTGTTAATAGCTGCTAAGACACCTTTTATTGTATACATGTCTTAACATCTTTAAAAACACCAAATTTATGAGAACACAAGAGATTAAATCAAATATTAGTTCTTCACCATTTACAGTGTAGTTATACAATGTTTGTAATCTAGTGCATTTTTAAATTTCATGCTCTGTGCATTTCACATTTTATTCATGAAACAAAAAAATAATATCTACACAAAAAGATAATCAAATTCACAAATACATGAATGAGGTATATAACAATGCAGGTCAAAGTCAATCAAATTCCATCAATTTAGCATGAATTCAATACTAAATGACAGACAAGTTTCACCAAATAAGGCACCTACTGAACAATACAACTCAACACTGATAATAACCAAACTGGAAAACAAGAGTTCATTTACAAATGTGATCCTTTAATTGAACCAAATGAAAGAAATTAAGTGATCATTCGGCTTTACAGGCTGCAAGGCAGGGTGCACGTGACAAAATGCTCACATTTTTGGAAAACACCAAGTCTGACATAGAGCTTCGACACAAACACACACAACATTGCAACTACGCTTTTACCAAATGTAAATGATAAATTTCTTTATGAAAAACACTATTTGTGGATTAAACTAATGATGGAGAGAACAATATGCATGAATGAGAAAGTAAAATAATGTCCAACTGAAACAAGTGCCGTAAGTATCAAACCTGTCCGCAGCACAAATTCTGTTTAAAAAAAAAAAAAGAAAAAAAAAAAAGAACAGTACCTACTGATAGTCATATTTGCTCTTATTCATTAAGTACCACCACATTCTACTTGATTTTAGGTTGTTTTTTTTTTTTTATAATTAAAATCCCATCTTGTTCTACAAATATCCTTTCTCCCCTCTCCCCTCCTATCCACCCCACCCTCCCTCCTACTTTTTTTTCCAACTATCCTACAAAAAATCAAATACGACATAGCAAATGCAGTCTATCTAAATGCTTATTTAAAAAATCCAACACCCCCCCAAAATGTTACTACCCAAGATTACCTTACGCTCACGGTTCCATTCCTTCATAAGAGCGGACACCTCTTCTTGGTGAGCTGTGGTTCGTGCCTGCAGGGTTCTCTGCTTGCTGACCTTGTTCTCCTGGTCCTTCCCCACAGCGCCACCTGGTGTTTCTGCTTCTCTGTGGACAACTCTTCTCGCAGGGTCATAATCTGCTCAGTCAGGTTCTTGGCTTGAATCTGGTACAACATTGAAGGTGAGAAGAAAATTTAAGATGGATTCTTCACGACAGAGAAGCTGCAAAACAAACTATTTCACAGGTAGTCAGAAAAATGCCACCAAAGACAAAGTGGATATTGGCCATGTCCAACCTGTTAACAAAGCTTGAACTTTCTTTTTACAAGGAAATCAAATATAACTGTTTGCAAATATCTTAATAATAAATCTTCCTTCATATGTAACTGATATTTAGATTATCTCTGTCAAACATGGTGTAGCGCATACAGACTAGTCCGCATGCAGTGACAACACACTGATGAAACTGTCTCACACACACACGCACGCACGCACACACGCACGCACGCGCACACACACACACACACACACACACACACACACACACACACACACACACAGAGAAACACACAGACACAGACACAAACACAGACACACACACAGTTATCTGTACACAGTGATTTTTTGATAAAACAAAAACAACAAACACATAATATCTATCTCTCTCTCTCTCTCTCTCTCTCTCTCTCTCTTCTCTCTCTCTCTCTCTCTCTCACACACACACACACACACACACACACACACACACACACACACACACACACACACACACACATGACACACTGATGGACACACTATCATGAACACAAACATAAACACACACACACGCACGTGCACACAGACACACACACACATGCACACACACACACACACACACACACACACACACACACACACACACACTGTGAAAATAATCTACACAAACACAGTGTCCACAACATGAAAAGTGCTTACAGTTAACAATTAGTTAAAATTGCATGAGGGCTCCAAGGCACTGACTTCAAGAATGTCTCACACCTTTGCTTTTTGTCCCTTCACTTTCAAATGCCAGCTCAAGGACAAGCATCCCATGGTAACCAAAAACAAGCAAACAAAAATCCTGAAGCTCTGCTCACCTCCATCTTCTCTTGGTACTGTTGTTGCAAACGTTCCCTCTGCTGTTCCTGCTCCTTCACCTCCTTTCGGAGCTCTTTGATCTCTTCAGCTTGCTCCTTGAGCAGTTCAGATTCCCCACGCCGACTCTTCTCTGCAACAGGTTCAGGATGGGTTATCTTCTTGTTCCTCATGTTTATCTTTACCTGCACAACCTGAGTGACTGGGACCTTTCCTGGCAATCATGCCGAACTTGGCTGTGTTAGGATTTACTGTTTGTTGGTTAAGTGGATGGTGCCATCCCCCTCAACACTCTCCCCCCTCTTCCATAACCCCCTCTCTCCTCCTCTCCAAATAGAAAAAACAAAGTCCTCGTCTTTTGACTGAACTTAAACTGCAAGCATTGCTAACATCTTTTTTTATAAACAGGGACACGTAAACATTCTCTCTCTCTCTCTCTCTCTCTCTCTCTCTCTCTCTCTCTCTCTCTCTCTCTCCACACACACACACACACACACACACACACACAATATGACACACACATAATACCTTTACCGTGCTGAAACAGGGTACATAGCACATATCCTAATGAAGAACTAACAAGCACAATACTTTAAAACACTATTTAAAACAACTTACTTGTTTGGGTGTTATAAGGGCATAATCAATCAATTCGAGAAAAGCGATAATACAAACTTGAATACTTCCACATTTTCTATAGGATTCCCAGCAGCACACAATCCATGTGACTAATCACTAGAGTGGGCCTCACAAATACAACACATACAGTGACACACTGACAAAAACAAAGGAAGCACAATAAACAACACAAATTCCAATTGTAAAAAAAAAAAAACCCATCTTGCTGACAATTCTGCCAACGGTACTGTATTCTTAAAATTTTTCCTCTGATCTTTCGTTTCCTTCTCTGTATGTTTGTTTAAAGAACAAGAACAAAACAAATTATCAACCCGAAGCACCCAAACTAACAAATAACTAAATCAAACAAGCAAATGAATATCAAGGTCTGAGGCATTCACTGACTCGGCTATTTTTTTTTTATTCATCTTCTCTGCCACAGTTCAAACAAGTGTGCTGTCAGGACATTCGAAGCCTACACGAGCATTAAAACATCTTAAACAAAATGATGGTACTTTAATTCAAACAGGATTTCCTATGAAAAAAGAAGCACATGCCTGAAGTCAGTGACCTAAAGGATTGTGGGTGAAAATAAAATCACGGTGTTGTTCCAGTAAAACAATCCCAGAATCAGCATATCAGGTGGTGAGGTACACTGCCATGGGTCACTTCTTTTGGATGAGAATATCGCTTCAGTAAGAACCCTGTTGCTCTTGAGTTTTTCAGGGTGTTTGTTGGTGGTGCTCTGTTTGTCGTTTTCACATCTATGCCCAAACCATAGAACAAAATCAGTCTCAATTAGTTCTCAGTCTCTTTCAAACAATTTATTTTCAATCACTGATTTCTGAGTACCTTCAACATTCTACACTCTTTGGTGTGTGTGTGTGTGTGTGTGTGTGTGTGTGTGTGTGTGTGTGTGTGTGTGTGTGTGTGTGTCTGTGTGTGTGGTGTGTGTGTGTGTGTGCGTGTGTGCGTTTTTGTGTGTGTGTGTGTGTGTGTGTGTATGTGTGTGTGTGTGTGTGTGTATGTGTGTGTGTGTGTGTGTGTATGTGTGTGTGTGTGTGTGTGTGTGTGTGTGTGTGTGTGTGTGTTGTGTGTGTGTGTGTGTGTGTGTGTGTGTTTGTGTGTGTGTGTTTGTGTCTGTGTGCTGTGTGTGTTTGGGTGGACAATGGGGACATGAATATCATACAATAATACTAGTCATCACCGAGACAACAACAGATCATTTCCACTGATTCTGATTTATTTGTCTTTGTCTCAGTTACAAGACACACACTTTTCACTGGCTGTAGAGGACACTGCTATGAGTTTCTGATTTATTTGTCTTTGTCTCAGTTACAAGACACACACTTTTCACTGGCTGTAGAGGACACTGCTATGAGTTTCTGATTTATTTGTCTTTGTCTCAGTTACAAGACACACACTTTTCACTGGCTGTAGAGGACACTGCTATGAGCTGTGTTCATGTTTACAACTTGACTGGACAGGAGTTTGTCATTTCACTCACCAACTGGACTTGCTGAGAAGCAAGTGCTCTCAGACTTCATTGAGACTGGCCTGGAAATAAGTGCTCTACTTGAATTCTTGTCAGCACACCTACTGTCTAAGGTGAGTTGGAAATCTTTATTTAGGACACCATTAAATACATTTTCTATATTTTTTCACTGAAGGTGCTAACAATAACTACCTTTGGCCATCCCCCCCCCCCCCTTTTTTTGTATTTTTAGGAACCAACCCATTGTCATCTTATTCCCTTAAGTGAATGTTACAAGATCATGAAAAACAAAAGCTGGTAAAAGGTGAATTTTACCTCCTCCTCTTTGGATCAGGCTTCTCATTGAGACAGCATTTATAAACACCTCTTTTAGTAAACGCCCCCCCCCCCCCCCCCCCCCACAGCCCTGATGTGGCCCTTTGCGGTCGGCTGGGCTATAAGCAACATTATCTTATCTTATCCCCCTCCCACACCTGCTTCTCCTTCATATACAGACGATTCTTTCAGTCAAATATCCAGGGCAGCATGGTCAGAGAAATTGCAGTGAACGCTGACATGCTAAAGGAATGTACAATGACATTAGATTTCGCTAAATCAGCTTCAACATTTTCTGAGGTCACTTTACAAGAGGGGGTAACGAAAGGAATTGTTTCCAGATTTGTCTTCCCTGAAAGCACCCAGTCAGTTATGATAAACAACTGAGAGAACCAGGTATGAACGAACAAATGAAAGAACCAGGTATGAACGAACAAATGAGAGAACCAGGTATGAACGAACAAATGAGAGAACCAGGTATGAACGAACAAATGAGAGAACCAGGTATGAACGAACAAATGAAAGAACCAGGTATGAACGAACAAATGAAAGAACCAGGTATGAACGAACAAATGAAAGAACCAGGTATGAACGAACAATTGAGAGAACAAGGTATGAACGAACAAATGAAAGAACAAGGTAAGAACGAACAAATGAAAGAACCAGGTATGAACGAACAAATGAAAGAACAAGGTATGAACGAACAAATGAAAGAACCAGGTATGAACGAACAAATGAAAGAACAAGATATGAACGAACAAATGAAAGAACCAGGTATGAACGAACAAATGAAAGAACCAGGTATGAACGAACAAATGAAAGAACCAGGTATGAACGAACAAATGAAAGAACAAGATATGAACGAACAAATGAAAGAACAAGATATGAACGAACAAATGAAAGAACAAGATATGAACGAACAAATGAAAACCAGCTGATTTTTCATTTCTCAGAACAGTTCATATGCTCATACATACTTAAACTGGGCATAGTCAGCATAAAGTTTATCATATACTTGTACATACAGAGTATTTCAATGAGCACATTTGGGAAATGATGTACGTCTTGCTTTCTGAATACTTGATGACAATAAGACTACTTAAAGTTTAATAAAACATCACATTAACTGATTAAGACTAAGAGCATGTACTTCACTTAATGTTTTGAATGGTATTTCCATGGTTGTTAAAGGGCGAGAGAGTAGAACTTTATCAGTAATAACATAAATAAAGGATACTATTGTTAAAAATCAATGCCTACATTTCAGAGAATCACCAATGTAAGTTAACTGATAACGCAGTTTGTTACTGCTATAGAATAATCTGAAGCTTCATGCAAGCTAACTTTCAGTGGCATAAAATTTGTTTACGTTCTATTTCCATCAACCTTGGAATTGCACATCTTTTTCTATTTCTATCAACCTTGGAATTGCACATCTTTTTCTATTTCTATCAACCTTGGAATTGCACATCTTTTTCTATTTCTATCAACCTAGGGATTGCACATCTTTTTCTATTTCTATCAACCTTGGAATTGCACATCTTTTCTATTTCTATCAACCTAGGGATTGCACATCTTTTTCTATTTCTATCAACCTTGAAATTGCACATCTTTTTCTATCAACCTTGGAATTGCACATCTTTTTCTGTTTCTATCAACCTAGGGATTGCACATCTTTTCTATTTCTATCAACCTCTTGGAATTGCACATCTTTTCTATTTCCATCAAAAGCATTTATGTAGCATGTATACTGTGTTTTCATTGTAGGATTCATGTATGATTGATTCATTTACCCCGAGTGTGCACTGAAAGTTTGTGTTGTGCGATTCAGAGTTCCTCCAATTTCTACAGCCTCCTAATCTGGCATTCCTTCCATTTCAGTTCTTTTTTTCGTCTTTTTTTTTTTTTTTTAAATACCTTTCTTTCTATCCTCTCAGTATGTGAATGTTACAAGATCATGAAAAACAATAGCTGGTTAAAAAAAAAAAAAATGGTAGGTAGGTATTCAAGGTCTGACCAGCGCGTTGGGCTAATTAATGCGCAGGTCAGACATTCGCTTGGTCGTAGCCACGAGACCCTCCTCTTCTTCAATTATCTCATCTTTGTTAATTCATTTATCCATCAGCTTCAAATCATGCGTAGCGTGGTCTCAAAACTTAGCGGATGTGGTGTAACATATATGGACTTGTCGGCACGCAGTTACGCCTCCTTGATGAAACTGAAACTGAAACTATCCTCTCAGTCCATCTGGCCCACAAATTTCTATATATATACCTTATATGTCCCTGCGCCCCTTACCCTCACCGTTATAGCAAATTTATTCCTTGATCCCCATCTGATGGACTCTTGCAGCGTTATGCAAGAGGAGCCTGTTACAAATAGCACTTGCTCCATGAATGTGGTTCACCAACCTCAGTGATACATGGGAACAAACTTTAAAGATACCTAATATGACAGCTGAACAAAGTGCTTCAGTCTTGAAAGCTTGCTTCATTGACAGAAACCATTCCCTCTGCTGTCTTTATGAACACTTCACTGTGACACAGACACCTGTCCCTCTGCTGTCTTTATGAACACTTCACTGTGACACAGACACCTGTCCCTCTGCTCTCTTTATGAACACTTCACTGTGACACAGACAACTGTCCCTCTGCTGTCTTTATGAACACTTCACTGTGACACAGACACATGTCCCTCTGCTGTCTTTATGAACACTTCACTGTGACACAGACACCTGTCCCTCTGCTGTCTTTATGAACACTTCACTGTGACACAGACACCTGTCCCTCTTGATAGAAAAAAAAAAAGTCTGTCGAGGAAAGATTAACTGACATGTACGGAACAGAGTTTGTTTTTTTTAAAGTCATCATTTATATGAACATCATCTGCACCTCAACAATTAACCATATTTAAGTTTCAGCTGAAAAAGAATGCCCTTGAAGTCAAGCTCATAGCTGATACAAAAAATACTGGATCGTGAACAATGCACAACCTAGTTTGTTCCAAGTCATGAAAACACAAGAAAGGAATCCTAGGATGGTAAGGACGCAATGCACTCTGCTTCCAGAGACACAGGGAAAGCAGGCTCGACAGTCCTGGACGCACACTTTCCAGGACTCTTTTCTGAGACCTCTGACTACAACAAAACTGTGGGATGATCCACATCTGCCACTGAAAGGCTACACTGCCAACATTAGATTTGGTGAGTGATGCTGATGACCTGAGAACATCAAAAGATATTTTTCTTTCTTTCTGCGTACGCAGGCTGATACTCCTGCGGACACTCCCTGTATAGCCAGGCAGTGGAGTTTTGTGTGTATGACCCTTTTTTATCCCACCATTAAGGCAGCCATACTCCATCTTCGGGAAGGTGCATGCTATGTGTCACGTGTCATCCATACCAACGGCCAAACTGGCCTTCTCTTCCGAAAGTTGGTGATGGGATTTTACGTGTGTGCAAGATGTTATGCGTGCGTTCACACACGGAACCTCGGTTTATAGTCTCATTCGAAGGACTATATGGGGAATGGAGTCAGAACCAATGTTAACTCTGAGGGAAAAATCCCCCTATACCGAAATTCGAACCCGCAACCCCAGGATCACGAGTCCGGCGCTCTACCAACTGAGCTATCCGGCCCCCTCATCAAAAGATATGACCAAGTCATTGTCAACAATAAAAGACTCGTCTAAAAGCAGCATAGGCAATAGCACCACTTCCGAGCCCGGATCAGTCAGATGGCAACAGACATCAAGTCACTGAAACCATGCACGGACAACAGAGCACTCGGAGTACTTGGAGCTTGGCAGTCAAAAGTAAAGTAGCCAAAACAGCTTAGCTTAAAAAAATGTAAAACATTACATACACTGCAGGCCTCTAGACTTGAGAAAGGACTTTGTGTTTCTGCTTTGACCAGCATGGTCACACAAGACTGGACACAGAGTTCAAACTGAACAAACAAGCAAGGGCTGTGTGTTGCACGTGAAGTGATCTGTCGGCTGGGCTAGTCTGTACGACCATCTGTTCAGTGACCAATCAACCATGCATTTGTCCAACTGTCATGCCAACCCCAGTTAAACAAAACTGACCTGTGCTCTGGTCAAGCTAGCTGACCACAGTATGCATATGCAAGCTGGCCAGAAAGGGGATACAAGTCACCATCTGAACATGCCAGGTCAAAGCAACTGTAATAGCATGCACCAATGGGAACGATTTACATCCTGTCACTCTGAGGCTCTTAATGACACAACAACCCAGACAAAAGTTTGTAGTTTACTGAAGAAGATGAGAGTGTAGTTCCGTTTCAAAAGCAGGTGTTGATATATGTGTTCAGACTAGGGCAAGTCAAAGTCAGCTTTGGATACGTAGGTCGATTGTCTTGATTGTGTTCAGACAAATTCTGATGATTTTCCATTTTTGTTGCAGACAAAGTTTGGTGTACTTCCATCCAAAGAGGTTGACAGCAGCAGACAGGAGACGGGGCACTGATGTAGCCTCCAGGGTGTTCTTCTCCAGTCTGCAGTTTGGCGCCTTGGTTTCCCCATCCAGGTTGTCTTCAGACCCATAGGGGAACCTCTTAATGCTCCAGTGGCAGGCGACTCGCTGACAGAACAAGAACGGCAGGCAACAGATCACTGTGGCACATTCCCCCCTAGCACAGTGGGCACCTAATACTGTCCCACCTTTGAAGAGCCTCAGAGGTGCCCAGCATGGTCAGGAGTGAGCAATGGCATCTTGCCATATTCTGGGCCTCGAGGCCCCACTTGGGCGCCAGAATAGCTCAGTTGGTAGAGCATCGGACTCGTAATCTTGGGGTTGCGGGTTCGCATCTTCGCCGGGCCGTTTTGGTACAGGGGTATTTTTCCCTCAGAGTTAACAATGGTTCTGACTCCATTCCCCATACAGTCCTTCGAATGAGACTATATAAACCGAGGTTCCGTGTGTGAACGCACGCACAACATCCTGCACACACGTAAAACCCTGTCTCCAACTTTCGGAAGAGAAGGCCAGTTTGGCCATTGGTATGGATGACCCATTATACATAGCATGCACTTAAATCGATGTTGTAGTATGGCTGCCTTAATGGCGGAATAAAAAACGAAATACACACGCAAGTGTCAGAATAATCAACTTGATGATTGTGGACACTCTACAGAAAGAAGAAAAAGAAACCATAGAGAAGCAGCATTCCACAGCAAAATCCACCTAGGTCCGCCAGAAGCCATCATTCGCTGGACAAGCAAGGACCATCACCACTCAAACGGCCTAAAGGTAGACTGTGCCACCTGGTGCCCCGTTGTTGATCTGCCGCCTTGATGACCTTTGAGGGTCATCTGTGTCTTCGCTCCTGGCATGCTGCAGTCTCTCACCTCACAGTGTGGACCAGCCCTGGCCAATCAGAACCATCGGATCGCAACTCTGATTGCTGGAGTGATGACAACTGGCACACAGGCTTGATCTTTATCACCAGTTGAACATGAAAAGTTTGAGAGTTCTTTGACAGTTTAGTACTGCATGCATTGTGATAGAACATGGATGGGTTTAGTTGGCCAATGCACCAGCGACAGACCAAAGACTCGTGGAAGACACTCCAGTTGGAAGTGTGCCTGGTCTTTCTAGATTTTTCTCCTTCACCTTACATCATCTTGACCGACTGCCTACCTTTTAAAGAGTGAAGAAGCTCCGTGGTGCATTCCATGTGATGTGCCACTCACAATGAAACATGTTCTTTTAGAGTGTTGGGACTTGCACGATGTGAGACACAAACATTTTACAGCGGAGTCCATGAAGATCCTGTCAGGGATAATCAGCCTGACGTGATCCTTGAGTTTTTGAGAGAGATTAACATTTTCATCTGATTTAAGATTTTACGGAAGAAAGATTTTTAACGAAGTTTCTGGTGCGTTTCTAGAAGATGTCATTTAAAGAGATGTGTGAAAGGTTTTTTTTTTATTTTTTTTTTTAAATGACTTGAGTTGATTTTAACGTGGTGACAGCCCTGATGTGGCTCTTTGCGGTCGGCTGGGCTATAAGCAACATTATCTTATCTTATCTTATCTTGACCTACTGTCAGGTGTTGTACAGACCTTATCATCACTATCATATTCATAACTACATGCTTTTGACCACACAGCAAATCCTAATTATTGAGAGCAAACAGCTTTTGGAAATACAGGAGTTGCCAGTTAGCCCACACCACCAACATCGCTAAGAATTTTTGCCTGCAACTATCTTAAAAAAATGCACCGGCGCTTCTTTTTATGCCTATACCAAGTGTGAAGTACATGTAGCAGTGTGGAGTGACATGTTCGGTTGAAGTTACTAACCTGTAATTGATATATTACATTGTGTAGCATGGGACTGCCCATATGATTCAATGAAAAAGGGTTTTTTTTTCATGTGGCAAACACGGAAAACTCCCCACACCAAAAAGTGGAATTGGCACCTCCCCTATTTCCAGCTGGTATGTTGACAATTGCTGGACTACAAAATGAGCTTCTGCCAGATCTTTCAAGGGGCAAGAATGTAGTGAGACCATTGCAGAGAAGACATTGGCAGTAAAGCGTGTATGGAGGATGAAACAAGCACAAACTTCAAGAACTTGACATATATAATAGTATTGAGACAGTACAGTGCTATAGCAGACATGGGCTGGGCTGCTTGGAAATAAATAAGAATTAACCAGTTAGTCCCTCTAGCCCTACGATTTCCATACATGTCCTTATATATGTCCCTGTTCCTTGCCCTGAAAGAGGTGCACACATAAATAAAGTTATCAATTCTATCCCGCCACTTTCTGCTGTGTCATGCAACTTCAATCTGAGTGAGTGTGTGTGTCAGAGTGTGGGCATATGCTGGTTTTGGGATATTGGTGGGTGAAAGGAAATTTTTCTTTCATTGTTCGGGTGATTATGCATTGGACTACAGTCTATCAGGATAGAAGGCAAGTGTATTGCCTACACCACACGCCACAGCTAAACTAGTCATTTATAAAAATATCTTTGGAGTGACTATCAGTGACAGTAAAACGGACTGACTGCATTTACATACAGTGAGAACCACATTCAAGTCTGCATCAGATCAAACCACAAACTTCAAGAAACCAGAGACTATTCCTCAAGTCTGCAAACACTGTTCTGGAGAAACTCTGCATTACAAACTGTGGTATGTAAACATCTGTTTCACGTGAAGATATGTACATGTTCTTATCTCCTAAATAGACATGGAAGTCAAAAGATTTCGCTAAAAAAAATAACCACACAAACACATAAAAACAAAACCAAACAAGGAGACAGAATTTAAACGTTAAACAAACAAATCTTTAAAGCTCCCAGCTCGCCAACCTTCTCCCCTCATCCACACTTCATTAGCACACTCAGAAACCACGCATGCATGCACATACACACACAAAACACACACACACACAAAACACATGCACACATATACAGAGCTAAGGCATGGGAAGGGTCTGGCACACACTTCAATTGCTCTGTTTTTATTATCAATGAGAAGAGCTTCAATTTTCCCATCATTAAACTGCACCTGACTTTTTGTCATGCCAAACTCAACATCCAAAGTGAGGAAAAGAAGGCACAGGATTATTAAAAGGGAGGATTTTTTAAAAAAATAATGGAACCAAATGAGTTTTAATTCACAAGACATACAAAGGTGCAATCGACTTTTTGAAAAAAAGTAAACATTTCAAGATTAAAGGAAACTAAATCAAAAAGTACAAATTACACACACCCCTGACAGTGTAACAGTAAATGTAGAAGCTTATGGTCTAAAAGGTATCTATGACACACACCAAACAAAAATAAATGTACCCTATATGCTTGAATAGTATCCTAAATGTGTCATAATAACTGAACAAAAATTCCAGAAATATGATTACGGTAAATTCTGAAACTGTGAAAGGAAAGCAGTGTCAAACAGTCGGAGCATTTATCTGTAAGCTCACAGTCACAACAGTTGTGCAGTCTAACCACTGGTGTGGTTGGATTCTTATGGCTTGAAACTCGGCAATACATGGTACCTGACTCGGTTCAAGGAGGTTATAACGGTAGCAGAAGGAAAACGATCAGCTCAACCTTCCATAATGCTACACCCAGGCATGATGAACTTCAAACAGTTTACTGCCCCTACAACTATTTGGCTATGAGAACTTTAACCTTAACATTTATAAACAGTAAATGAACCACATAATTCATAATTTACAACCTCCTATCTCTCTTCTTTTAATTATTCTACACTATTACCTCTCTCGAGATGTTTTCTTTCCAGCGTAATTCTAACAAAATAATGTTCCCATTTTTTTCTTCTCAAAATCATTATATCAAGTATCAAAACACTGCATTTTTTTGTAGACTGGTATGTTTCTGCTGCCTCAAAAAAAACTGCTTCATCACAATAATCTCAGATTTCAAAAATTATACTTCGACAAATACAGAAGAAAAAAAATTATATGAGACCACGTTTCCTATCATCTGCCATTCTAATTTCATTTGTTCAAAACTGAGACAATGAAACACAAACAACTAAACTATTTTTTTCTTTTTCTCCCCCCCCCCCCCCCCCCCCCCCCCCCCCCCCCCCATTTTTCGTTAAGGTTACTGATGTTGCTTTCTTTTTGTTGTTTTTTTTCCTGTTTTTCAAGATCTTTTAAACTCTGTAAAGCTTGCCAAAACAAAGATAATTAATTAATTATGAACTGTAACTTTTTCATTACTTCATAATTTGTTACTAAACAGTAAGTTCTCTATTAGTGACTGCCATTTTGTGATGCTCTACTCATATTCTCTGATAAAATGCAAGTAATTATAACATGTACTTGCAGTTTCCATTTATTCCTTCTCCTCAACTTTTGAAAGAAAATGCATAATCAGATATTTTGAAGCTGTCATACAAAATAGGCTGATGTACTATTCCTAATTCATTCCAATTACTTTATTATTAAGCAATGAACACATCTTTCCAACACCAGTTAACACTTTTCTGTGAATCTTTGAATACTTAGGTACTTTTTTCCCTCATTTCTAAAGTTTCAAGAAACAGTATTCAATTCAAACTTAGCTCAGACGGTTCCACTAAGTCGTTTCAACGATCTAAACACATTTTATTTTAATTGTCTTTTTTTTCCGGGGGGGGGGGGGGGGGGGGTGGGAGGGACACAAACATCACCAAAGAAAGTATAACAACTTCTATTATAAACAAAACATAATTATGTTAGAAATTAAACAAATACACTTCTTGAAAAAAAAAATTTTAATCATTAAATGAGAAGAAATCATTTTTTCTTTGCTTCGTTGGTTGTTTAAAAAAAGAAAGAAAAGAAAAGAGTCACAACCATGTAGAAAGAGTTTAAGAAATACACTTTTTCTATCATCTCAAAACCTAATCCCTCTTAACTGTTGACCCTTCAAACATTTCTGCAAAATTCAAAGATACTGACAAATGGGACTTACCCTGCTCTAATGCACTGACATGCAAGGTAAATTCACTTTTTAAAAAATAATATAAATAAAAACCAGCTCATACACTTTTTAGAAATCTCAAACATATCCAAGTTTTTTTTACCTTGACTATTATTTCAAATTGAGATATGGCACCTCATATATATATTGTGTAGTTTGTCACATTATTTCAACTTTGAATTGTGTGTTTTCACTTTACAGGATTCTTCATCAGTTACTTTCCTTTTATCATTAATGCTTATGGGAGGGAGGGAATGATATGTGGGGCTTTTATTGTATCTACATGTGAAAGTTAAAGACAGATATCGTGTCTTCATTTCTGTCTCAAATTTGAGACAGGATAAAAGGAAAAGACAGACATCTATATGTAGGAAAAAGAAAAAAAGAAATCAAATAAGGGACATACAGAGAAAACTGATACAGAAACTAACTGGGCGTGAGCTTTAAAACAAGAGAAAACTGATACAGAAACTAACTGGGCGTGAGCTTTAAAACAAAACAAAAAAAACAAAACAACAACTGGGCACTCTCCTCGTGAGCTCAGAATGCAGAAAGAGATAAGAAAGGATGAAAAAAGACAACACATCGAATAACTACAGCTTACCAATGGCCTCATTCAGCGTCTCTTCAAACTCTCTCTCCTTCTCCATTAGCTGCCGGTTCAAATCCTTGGCCAGCTGTTTAATTTTATTGCCATGTTCACCATCCTTCTCCCTCAATCTTTCCTCATGCTCTGCCTTCAGTTGCTCTATGTACGTCTCCCTTTGCTGCTCTATAGAAGTCAGTTCATGGTCTTTGTCACTCTTCATGGATACAAACTCTTTCTGGAGAGCATCTCTTTGGGCACGGGCTTCTTCCAACATTCTCAAACTCTCATTGGCCGACACCTGATGGGAAAGTTCTAATTCTTTCAGTTTACCTTGTAAGGAAGACACTTCTGATTCTAAAGTCTCTATCCGAGCACAAAGTTCACATTTTCTAGCCTCTAGGGATGTTATTTGTTGGCTCTGATCGGCTATCACAGTCTGGTTCTTCTCATTTTCCTGAGCATGTTGGGTGGATAGTTCTTGTAACCTGGCGTCAAATTCTGCACTAGCTTTGTCTTTTTCACTTTTCACTTCACTCAACTCTTTTTCAAGAGACGCAACTCTCTCCTGAGAGGCATCCAGCTTGCCCTGAAGCTCCTTTACAGCTGTCTCTTTCTCACCTGTGAGCTGCTTTTTCACCTGTGCTATGTACGCTTCTGCCCGCTTTTTGTAGTCCGACACCTTGTTTGTGTTGTCATTCTCAAACCTTGCTGTCAGCTTTTCCAGCTGGGAACTGTGCTCAGCTTCCATCTCCTGAATGCGCGTTTCATATTCCTTCTTCAGTGACTCTTTCTCAGAACTGCTTTGTTGCTGATGCTGGTCCAGGTCAGCCTGCGAGGTAGCCGTTCTGGTTCGGAGATCTGAGCAGTCTTCTTCTGCCGATTTCAACTTAACTTCCAATTCCTGTCGCGAGTCTTGCAACCTTTGGACTGTGACAGCCAGCTCTTTTTTCTCCACCTCCGCAGCATCGATGGACTGCTGCAGCTGGTCCAGCTGGTCCTGGTGTGAGGCCTGCAGCTGGGCCAGAGACGCGCGTCCCTGCGTCAGCTGTTCCTCCAGCTCTGTGGCCCTCTTCTCCCACTGCTTCACCCGCATCTCCATCTCGGCAATATGACTCTCCACCTGCGTCAGGGCCTGCTGGTGGCTGTGGATCTCTGCGTCCTTTTCACTGGTCACATTCTCCTTCTCCTGTTCCAGCACCCTCACTTTCTCCAACAGAGAATCAGCAGTTGCTCTGAGTTCCGATACCGTGCTGCTGGATTCTTTGGAATCGTTCATCAAGGTTTCCACCGCCGACAGTTGCGTTTGTAACTGTGCGTTGATGTCATCACAGTCCTGTTGCAGCTGTGCTATCTGTGTGTCCTTACTGGCAATGTCTTCTTTGAGCTGAGCACAGGTTCGCTCCAGGTCTACAATGGTCTCGTGGCTCAACCCACTGGTTTCTTCCATCTGCAAAAGTCTGGTGTTGGCTCTGGTCAGTTCGCTGGACACGGCTTCCTTCTCCTGCTGCTCCTTCTGTAGAAGCTGTTGAACATTCTGCAGTTCCTCACCGGACTGCCCTTGGACCTCCTTCATCTTGGCTGCAAACTTCAGCTTCAGCTCCTTAATCTTTTCCACCCAGCTTTGGTCAGCGGTCGCCATGGCTGCCTGATGCTCTTCAATCTGCCGTGCAAGCTTCTGGTTCATCTCATCCACCTGTTCCAAAAATTAAAGTGAAATTAGCAGCGTATACCCCCCAAAACAGCATTTCTAAAAGATACAAATACTTTAAAGAAAAGAATGGTGCTTTCGAAAGCATGCACCTTCCCTGAAGTTGGAGTATGGCTGCCTTAATGGCGGGATAAAAAACCAGTCATACATACAAAAGTGTCAGAATCTTCAACCTGATGAAGGTGGACACTCAAAGAAAGAAGAAGGTGTAATTTCAAGCTTCAACGTCATCCAAGAATAAAGACTATCCAGTTACACAAATTTTCTATTCATGTTGCCTGTAAAACAGCTGACATCTTGTGACCATATCAGGGTTGTCACCTTGCTAAAGTCACCTCTCAAAATAGTAGCAAACAAACACAGAAGAAACACAATTCATTAAAAGTTTTTTTTAAAACACGCTGGAATTTCTTCCAAGTCTTTTTCACATTGAAATTTATATGAAAAGAGTCTGTCTCTTTCATAAACTCAAAAATCACATCAGGTTGGATATTTCTGAACAGTGATTTCATGTTGTCTGCTGCAAGTGTTTATGTCTGACATCATTTAAGTCCAAACACTAAAAGAAAGTAAGTAAAAACATTGTAAAAAAAAAAACAAACAAAAAAAAAACCATTGTACTTCAACAGCCAAGCAGATGAAACTGCTGCCTTTCAGATGTTTCTTTTCCTGTGCAGCAATAACTTATGGCAAAGTTTAAAGCTTTAATTATTTAAACTGAGCCCATAGCAAACTCAACTTTGGGCAGAATCTGATTTTCCCACAAATAAATGACACTCATCACTTAGAAACTAGGTAAACTAATAAATAAAATGATTTTCGCTCCCAGGGTAAACAATAACATGCACATCTTTTTACCAGTATGGTTACATGTGTCTATATATTTGTACATATTAGATTTAGATATTAATGTTTCACTATGGAAGTAGAATTATTTTCCTGGTTTATTATTTGCTGTTTACTTCTTTCCACTTCACTGAAGTTTCCCGGAAGACAGAGATACAAGATTTTAAAACTTCATGCCCAACCTCTTTGTGTATGTGTGTGTGTGTGTGTGTGTGTGTGTGTGTGTGTGTGTGTGTGTGTGTGTGTGTGTGTGTCTGCGTGTGTGTGTGAGAGAGAGAGAGAGAGAGAGAGAGGGGAGAGAGAGAGAGAGAGAGAGAGAGAAAGAGAGTGAGTTAGTGTGTCTGTGTCTGTGTCTCTGTTGTGTGTGTGTGTGTGTGTTTACAAGTATGTGGGTGAACTTGTGTACACTTGTACACATGCATATCATCAGGCACAAACAATGTGTACACAGCATATACATTATTGCATGTGCTCAAACTTGAAGTTTTAAAATGTATCACGATCTCTTGGGAAACTTCAGTCAAGTGGAAAGAAGTAAACAGCAAGTAACAAACCAGGAAGATAATTGTACTTCCATAGTGAAACTGTTATGTACATACTTGAAGTATACATCTTCACCCACATGTAGATATATCCATCGTGAAACATTGATACCTAAATCTAATCAGTACGATACACAGACATCATGTAACCATACTGGTAAAAGATGTGCATGTTATTGTTTACCCAGTTACATCCTGTAACATGAATGCACCAGGTGATTAGCTCCATTTCATTTTTTTTTCAGTCCAAGTATTCTAAAACCTTAACAAGATTTGACCACATCAACCTCTCAACACCCCCTCCCCCCCATTCCATTTCCCCCTCTCTACAAATACACACACACACACACACACACACACACACACCATCCTTTTTGTAAAAAAACCACTTTCATTATTTTATCTTTTGGGCCTAATACACTTCTCAGAAGTCTGTTATGATGAACTTAGCAAAAAAACATTGATATTATGGCAGTCTATCAAATTCATGTTCTTCAGTGGATTCCTTTACATTCATACAGAATTTTCATCTACAGGCTCCACTGTGTTCAATTTGCACGAAAAAATTACCTTTCGTGCCTGACCTCTGTGTGTGTGTGTGTGTGTGTGTGTGTGTGTGTGTGTGTGTGTGTGTGTGTGTGTGTGTGTGTGTGTGTGTGTGTGAGGGAGAGAGAGAGAGAGAAGGAAGGAGAGAGAGAGAGAGAGAGAGAGAGAGAGAGAGAGAGAATGAGTGAGTTAGTGTGTCTGTCTCTGCTGTGTGTGTGTGTTTACACGTAATAGTTATGTGGGTGAACATACTTCAAGTATGTACATACAAGTTTCTGCCCATTCTTGCAAGGAAAGCATAATGACCTTATCAGTTTATTTGCCCTGTGGGCTACTAAGTATAAGACATGTCACTACATCTTTTGATGAAAGTTACTGATAGTGTAAGCAGTTTCTGACGTGCTGATAAATGTCCAAAAGCATTGCAAACATTTGTTAAGAAAGTCATACTTGTTCAATTATATACTGTGACTTTTTTCTTCTGACTCTTCAACGTCAACAACTGTTCCAATTAGAATTTAAACAGCATGTAAAGCTTGTTTATTGCATTTTTCTTCATTCTGGAAACAAACCTCGCAGAGTGTACATTGTATACACACATTCCATGGGTAACTAGATATCTACAGTTTTGTATCATGAACTAGATATCTACAGTTTTGTATCATGCAAACAAACACCCATAACACACACAGATGGAACAGGTAAATATATACCACTGCATGCATTTTAGTTCAAGAACATATCTGCACGAATATCTTAAAAAGAAAAAAAGTTACCTGATTTTGCAGGGCTGTATTAAGCTCAGAAGACGAAGCCTCTAACTTGGCCCTCATCTCACCTAACTGCCGCTGCAGTTCTGTCACCTGCTCCTGCCCTGCCCCCTCCAGCTGCTCCACCTTCCGTCGGTAGTCTTCAATCTGACTTTCATAGCTCTGAATGCACTCTTGCAGTTTGTCTTCCGTGGTGGTCACTTTCTCGTTCAGTTCCTTGAGGCGAGCCTGCAGTTCACGATCGTTGCTCTCCATCTCAACCTGCTTAGCGTCGTGGCTCTGTCGAAGTGCTTCCATCTCTTTCTGGTGATTCTCTTTCATCGTTTCATGATCTTTCTGGAGCGTTTCTAAATCCTTCGCCATTTCAGATTTAGTCTTTTGCACCTCCTCCATCACTGACTTTACACTTTCTAACTCTTCAGCTCTGGAAGATGCCGTTTCGTTGACAGCTTTCAGCATTTCCTCCATGGATGAGTGCTCCATTTTAAGCTGATTGCATTGCTGTCTGCTTTCCTGAAGAGCCATTTCTTGCTCCTGAAGGGCAGTGTCTTTTTCCTGCAAAGCAGCTTCCTTTTCTTGCAAGGCGGTTTCTTTTTCTTTCAGTTCTGTTTCGCTTGCTACAATCCTCTGTTCCAAGTTATCTTTGGTAACCTGGAGCTGGGTCTGGAATTCAGCAGCTCTGCCCTCCCATTCAGTCACCATGTCTTGCAAGTCCTTCTGGTGTTTCTCCTCCTGCTCCTGCAGCTGAGTTTGTCTCAGCTGTTCTAGGTTTCGAGTCAGGTCTTCAGCACCGGATTCCTTTTGTGAGATCAGCTCCTGTAGTTTCTGTTCAAATCCAGCCTCTTTTCCTTGCAGTTCCTCTTCAAAACGCTCTTTGAGCTTGGCCATTCTCTCCTTGTGTTTGTTCTGTAGCTCCTCAAACTGTTCCTTGAAACTTGCTTCCAGTCTCTCACGTTCCTCTAGCTGTTTGGCAATATCAGCAGAGAGGGACTCCTTCTCCTTGGAGATCTCTTCCAATGCTTTGTCCTTTTCAGCAAGGTCTTTACCATAGGATTCTTTGAGACTGGTAATTCTTGCCTTGGCTTCTGACCGCAGTTGCCCAAACTTGGCTTCTGTCTCTGTCAAACCAGCGGTTTTTTCCTGCAGTTCTTTTTCTTTGCCTTCTAGCTTAGTCTCCAAATCACTGATGTAGCGGGAATTGTCCTCAATGGCAGTGCGCAGAGCGAGGATTTCATCATCTTTGGAAGCAAGGGACTTTTCTTTTTCAGACAACTGAAACAAATGCGTCCAAAAGAATTTGATAAATAGTCTGGGTAGGAAACAACAGTTAAGCTACTCTTTGTTATAAAGATTTCAAATCATTCTGGATTAAAGCTGCTTTTACATTATACGTAAAGATATTCCGTACCACATTCTTCTCTCCTGCTTTGGGAAGTGGTGATTTGGCTTCTTAAAAATTGTAGCTGGTAAGATATAAAAAACAACAACAACAAAAACACTAATTATTGTCTGTGTGCAGATATGTTACTGTCAAAGGACCAGAACATGAGAACACAGAACACAAACCGCAACCTGAGACAGTTTCTAACTTATTCATTTCATAATCAAATCACGTACTATGTTTCAGATCATTATTAGAGCCAAGAATGGTAAGCATTGTACACATGCATAGTCATCCGTTTAAGATCAATTCTGAATTCACATAGGATTCTCACGGTCACTGTTGACAAACTCACATTCTTTTACTAGTACTATGTGTAAGATCCAGGACATCGCTTTGGGCAAAACTTATGAATAAAGACTGCGTTTTGTCATCAAAATCATAAAGCGTCCATGTCATCACCACTAATAAACTATTCAAATTCTACCTCAGCATAATTTTGTTATAAATTAAGCAGTGCTTGGGTTGCTAGCACCAATAAATCTTTTGCCGGGAAAATTTATTTCCAACCAACTCTCTCCATTCATCTATTCTGATCAACAATTTACAAGGACAAAAATTAAGTCATTATGTAGTGATGTTGGGATGTGGTGAAAGAGAGGAAGGAACATAGCAAAACATACACACACACGAACAGCTATGACTAAAAACCTACCAACTAACAAAGAAATGTATTTGTGTTTGTGTGGAAGGGGGGAGGGGTGTGACAAAGTGGAGAACATCTAATGTGTACTTACCATACAGAAAGAAACATCCAACATAAAAACACTGTCATAAACACATTCATGCACACATGTACACGCAAATACAAATGTGCATGCAAAGATACAATGTGATTTGAATGAAACACATACACAACATGGAGCTTAACATCAGGACAGTATCACTGAAAAAAACAAGGTGCTCTACCTGCTCTGTCACTTGCTGCACCTGGGAGTTCATGGCCTCCTTTTCCTCCGCAGCCTGTGAAGCCATCAGGGTGTGACTCTCCTCCAGTCGCTGACTCAGGTCCTGCTTTGCCGTTTTCAGTTCCGATACGATCACTTCCAGTTCTCCCAGCCTGGACTCCAGATCTGCCTTCTCCGATTCAACAGAATGTTGACAAGTCTCCAGTCTTGCTATGCCATCTTGAAGCTGCTGGACTTGCGTTTCTCTTTCTCCAATTTGTGTTTGTAGCTCTTTCTTTTCAGAAATCCAGGACTCTTTCTCCTGCTCCATGGTCTGCAGCTGCTGCTCCAGCTCTGCGATCCTGCTGTTCTTGGTCTCTTCAATATGCTCCAACTCCACGATCCTGCTGTTCTTGGTCTCTTCAATCTGCTCCAACTCCATGATCCTGCTGTTCTTGGTCTCTTCCATTTGTGACTGACTTTGGTCTCTGCTGCTTTCCTTCTGATGCCATTCCACCTCAGCCCGGACTTTTCCCTCTTCTAGTGCAGCCACCTGCTCATGCAGAGTCGCTATTGTGGACTGTCTGGTCTGCAATTCTTGTTCCAGATTCGTTCTTCCTTCAGCCTCAGTATCAATCTGTTGCTGCAAAGTCAGGATCTGGCTCTGTGCCACGTTGAGCTGGTTCGTGATGTCGTCCTTCTGCGCCTGCAGACTGTCGATCTGTCGACTTAGCTCACTTTGGTGGGACTCTGCTTCTTGCAGCCTGGACCCCATCTCCCCCTGACTACTCGAAAGCTGAGTCTTCAAGCGTTCATTTTCTTCCCCAATGATCGTCAGCTCAGAGCTTAGTCTCTGCGTCTCCGCGTTAGCATGCTTCAGGGAGGGTTCCAAGGTCTCCAGCTGCACTGAGAGCTGACTGATCTGGCCTTCCAGTCTCTCCTTGGTGTCGTGAAGCTCTGTCTGAAGGTTCTCCAACTCCTTCCTAAGCTTTGCCTGACTTTCCTGCTGACCTTCCAACTCGGTTTTCTGGGCCGATATTTGGCTTTCTTTCTCTGACAATTCCTTCTCTTTAGCGGTCAACGAATCACTGATTCTACTGACGTTTTCAGTGAGATCAGCAACAACTGATTCTAGACTCTCTACTTGGGCTTTCTTGTCCATCAGCATCTGTTCCATGTTGCTCTGCACGGACTCGATTTTGTTTTGGTAGTAACTTTGCAGTTCAGCGCTTGATTTCTGTGAAGTTTCTTCATGCTGAAACCGCAGCTGCTCCAGCTGCTCAGAGTGACTCTGCATCAAAGATTCCACCTTTTCTTGCAAAATGCGATCTGCTTCTTTGCTCTTCTCAGCCACTGCCGACTCATGAGCAGCCTGAAGCTGTTCCGTTGTTGAGCTGAGTGACTGTTTCAGCTCTTCAATTTCCTGTTTCAGTGAGTTTTCGATGGAGGCTGTGTCTTCTTTTGACTTGGTTAATTCGTTGTTCAGCTCTATCTTCTCCTGGAAAACAACAAGAGCCCATATTCTTCATGTAAAAAACTGGGATGATAAAATTTCATGAGTAAACTGGTTTCAACTTTACTGTAAGTTAGATTCACTGTCTAAACTGACTGCTAAGATTTATCAGATAGCCACCAATAAATCCATATTCAAAACGCACTGAATTATTTACTATAGCCTGTCAAATTTTATAGTTGTACAGTGCACCAAAGCATTAACTCATATTACTGTGACTGCAATGAACTCTGGGAGTAGATATAAGAGGCAAGGGGGAGGGATGGACAATGGGGAGATGGAATTTACACATAAATCCACTATAAATCCAGAAACATTCAAACAAACTTCCCAAAAATACACCTCAACCACATGAAACATTGTAATGCCTAAAATCTATCATCAGACGACTGACGTGAAATTCTAGCAACACTTACGGACTTCAGCATTTCAATTTGCTGCAGCAGATCATCCTTCTGCTGATCCAGTCCAGACACAGCAGCCATTTTCTGCAGTTCCCTCTCCTCTATGGCCAGGCGCACTTCCTCTTCCTTTTCCTTCAGTTTCTGCTGCACTTCTTCCTGCGAGGTCCTGATGGCTATCTCACGCTCTCTCTCCTGCAGAAGATTTGGAGACAGACAAACAGGCATAGCAAAGTGACAGCAGTCCAACAGAACAAAGAGGTTAAGTCATGTAGCAGTTTCCCAATTTTCTTCACTGTATTTTGTTTTGCTTTCTGAACAAAACACTCTCGACGCTACTGCACAGGAATCATACAGTTAGATAAGATAGGATAATGTTGCTTATAGCCCTGCCGACCGCAAAGGGCCATATCAGGGCTGTCACCACGTTAAAATCAACTCACCAGTCATATATAAAAAAAAAAAAAAAACAACACCACTTTCATACATCTCATTAAATGACATCGTCTACAAACGCACCA
This sequence comes from Conus ventricosus, assembly GCA_018398815.1. Taxonomy (NCBI): domain Eukaryota; kingdom Metazoa; phylum Mollusca; class Gastropoda; order Neogastropoda; family Conidae; genus Conus; species Conus ventricosus. The sequence continues at coordinate 58,580,148 of CM031617.1, read as the reverse complement.
GAAACTTTGTTAAAAATCTTTTTTCCGTAAAATCTTAAATCAGATGAAAAATGTTAATCTCTCTCAAAAACTCAAGGATCACATCAGGCGGGACATCCCTGAACAGGATCTTCATGGACTCCGCTGTAAAATGTTTGTGTCTCACATCGTGCAAGTCCCAACACTCTAAAAGAACATGTTTCATTGTGAGTGGTGCATGACATGGAATGCACCACGGAGCTTCTTCACTCTTTAAAAGGTAAGAATGGGTAAAATACGAATGGCCGGTGTGCAGCCGGCACAGAACCGTTTCCTCTTTACGACCACCCGACGTAGATGGGAGGAAGTCTTTAAGGTTTGGACGGATCTGAAAGAGTTTGTTATTCGTCTGTGTGTTCCAATCCTCCTGCCAGAGGTCTCTCACATAATCGTTAATTTTGGGTTTCACATCTGAGCAGGGGATATAAGTGTTGGACAGTTTCTCTCTTGTGGCGTTCTTGGCTAAACGATCAACCATTTCGTTCCCGCCGATGCCAACATGGCCAGGAACCCAAGCAAGAGTAATGTTGTAACCGTCCGCCTTCAACTTGCTAAAAAGTTCAAAAAAAAGTAAAAGTTCTGGATGCTGAAGGTTGCGGCCAGCTATGGCCTCCAAAGCTGACAGCGAATCCGACAGAACCAGAAAGTCCCTCCTCGAAGAATGGGAGATTATCTTCAAAGCCAGTACTAGAGCAGTAAGTTCAGCAGAATAGACAGAAGCATCTGAATGTATATGTTCCAACAATATCTGAGAAGGAGCCCCAGGGCAGTAGACTGCACAGGCCACTCCATCCTCAGACTTGGAACCGTCAGTGAAAACTTTTTGATAGGATGGGAATTTGGAACAGAGCTCGGCATACAAAGCCTTGTACGCCAGAGAGCTGGTAGACTCCTTACGGAAAGCTGCGAGATCAAAACGAATCTCTGGTGTGAAAAAGGTCCATGGAGGTTGATCCGGAAACTTGGAAAAATCGGAAACTACTCCCAGGTCTATACCTGCATTCCGCACGTGAGGCTGCATACGAAGCCCAAACGGCGGAATACATTTCGGGTTTGTTTCAAACTTACTTTGGAACGGAGGGTCAAAAACACAGTCATAGGCAGGATTCTGCGGTTCTGAAACAGTCGGATGTAATAATTCAAAGACAGTTTCAGCCTGCGGTTGGACAGTGAAGGTTCACCTGCCTCTGCGTACAGGCTGTACACAGGGGTGGTGCGGAACGCTCCAAGACAGAGACGAAGCCCTTGATGGTGGATAGGGTCCAAGAGTTTGAGGTAAGATGATCTTGCGGAGCCGTACACAGCACAACCGTAGTCCAGTTTGGAACGGACCAGGGCTCTGTAGAGGTGCAACAAAGTTTTCTTATCAGCGCCCCAGTCGGTGTGTGCTACGACCCGCAGAATATTCAGTGCCTTTTGGCAAGCAGTTTTGAGGTTTTTAATATGGCTGAGAAAGTTAAGTTTTTGGTCAAAAATGACTCCAGAAATTTGGCCTCTTTAACAGCTGGAATGGGAGATTTCCCTACTTGAAGTTCCGGATCTGGAAAAAACTGACGGAAATTATGAAAGTGAATACACTGGGTTTTTGTAGCAGAAAAGGTGAAACCGTTTTCATCCGCCCACCGATGGATTTTATCTACGCAAAGCTGGAGCCTGCGCTGGACACTCGGGTACAGGCTTCCAGTTGCGTAGACAGCAAAATCATCCACAAACAATAAGCAGTCTGAACCCTGCTGAACTGATTGAACAATGTTGTTGATCTTAATACTAAAGAGGGCAGGAGATAGTATGCTCCCCTGTGGAACACCCAACTCCTGCTCGTGGACATCAGAGAGAGTGGTGCCAACCCGGACCTGAAACTGTCGTTCTGCCAAAAAATTTTGAATAAAAAGCGGAAGATGACCTCGAAAACCCAGATCGTGGAGATCATGAAGTATCCCCGACTTCCAGGTGGTATCGTAGGCCTTCTCCAAGTCAAAGAAAATTGCCACTGCATGCTGTCTGTTTAAAAAAGCGTTCCTAAGTGTAGATTCCAGACGAATCAAATGGTCAACTGTACTACGATGTTTGCGGAAACCACACTGTTCTTTCGCCAAAAGGCCATCGGTTTCGAGTTTCCACATGAGCCTAGCATTGACCATTTTTTTCCATCAATTTACAGACACAGCTGGTCAAAGCTATGGGACGGTAGTTAGATGGATTAGAGAGATCTTTTCCAGGTTTGGGGATGGGAATAATGAGGGCTGTCCGCCAAGAGGGTGGAAAGCAACCTGTAGTCCACACGTGGTTGTATACCTGTAACAGGATGTTCAGACCTTCTTGCGGAAGATGTTTCAATAGTTGATAATGTATGTCATCTATACCTGGAGAGGAATCGCTGCAAGAGAGTAAGGCAGATTTCAGCTCGTTTAATGTAAAAGGAAGATTGTAGTCTTCCATGTTGTCGGATGAAAAGTTGCAGGGAGATTTTCTTTTAGGGCTTTGTGTTTGACAAAAGTGACTGATTTATTAGAAGAGGAGGAATTCTTTTCAATGGTTGAAGCAAGCAGATTAGCAACTGCTTTCTTTTCTGTTATTAAAGAATCCGAAAACTTGAGATGGTTCACAGTGGGACAGGTGTTCTTCCCTTTGATTTTCTTAATAATGTTCCACACTTTTTTCTTAGAAGTTTTTGATGTCAGCCTGGAGCAGAAGCTTCTCCAGACCGACGTTTACTGATTTTAAAAGTGTGTCTTGATTTAGCACGGAGTTTCTGATGGGCTCTAGCGTTGGGACCCGAAGGTCGTTGCTATACCCGCCGCTGAGCCCGTTTTCTAACTTTGGAAATTTGTTGGCAGTCGGAATCGAACCAGGGTGTTTTTGGCATTTGAAGTTTGTCGGAAGACACTGGAATACAGGTTTTAGCACAGTTGATCACAGTGGTAGTCAGTGATTCTGCCGGGTCCGGACTCTGAAGAAAATCAGTGTCCTGGAACTCCTTAGAAATAGTGGCTGCAATAGATCCCAGTTTGCTTTCTTATAATTGAGATGTTGAGAGACAGAGGCGGGTTCAGTTAATATGGGCTGTAAAAGAACGGGAAGTGGTCACTTCCGTGCAGATCGTCATGGACAGACCACTCATAGTCCAGGACCAGCGAGGGGGTCACAAACCGACAAATCTAAGCACGAAAGTGAACCTGTGGAAGAGTGGAGGTAAGTTGCAGATCCGTCGTTCAGACAACACAAATCCAAATCCGACAGGATATCCTCAATCAGCAGACCTCTGGATGACGTACCGGCACTACCCCAAAGAGGGTTGTGACCGTTAAAGTCACCCAACAGCAAAAAAGGTCGAGGAAGTTCCCTAACAGATTGACAAGGTCCTGACGACAAACCGGGACAGAAGGTGGAAGATAAAGGGAACAGATCGTCACAGTCTTGTGGAGAGTGACTCTCGCAGCTACAGCTTGAAGGGAGTAGACAGAGCGACAGGACTATACAACAAAGTTTTATGTATGAGAAGGGCAACACCGCCCGACAGTCCCAACGTGGATGGTTGTGCAGGTTTTGAAAGAATATTAAAGCCAGAAAGAGTAAAGGTCTTCTGGCTTTGAATTTGAGTTTCTTGAAGAGCCACGACGGAAGGTTTTATAGACTGACACAGAAGCTGCAGCTCCTCAAAGTTGGAATTTAATCCACGGATATTCCAATGGAGTATGGTACTATCCATGGTGCAGAGGCGAAAAGGAGAGATCAGGTCATCTCCTCCTCAACGTCTGCGTCCAATGGAGAGAATTTATTATTTAGTTTAACTGGACTGTGTTGGTCTTTGGACCTGCTGGCAGACTTGCCCGCAGGTGACAAAGGCCTGGAGTTTGGAGAAGGTGGAGGTCTGGATTTGGGAGATGGTGGAGGGTTTTTCCTTATCTCCACCATCTCCACACTGGGTGGAACTCCCTTGCCCGCACGGGCACTGGACAGAGGAGTTCGAGGGGGAACTGCTGGTTTTTTAATCTGCCCAGCAGCAGATGTTGTAGACTGCTGGGCAGTCTGAGGGGTGGCGGATTTTTTGCCTCCACCAGGGGCAATCATTTTGGGTTGAGAGGTGGTGGACCTGCTTCCACCAGAGTTGACAGTTCGTACTTGCAGTGTCTTCGAAAACGTAAAGTCATCAGTCTGACAGCAGACTGATCGAGTGGAAACTGTGGGAACTTTCCTTACAGCCGAAGCATAGGAAGAGGCTGTCGGCGTCTGACTGCCCACAACCTGCTTGCGGGCCTCAAAAAAGGAAATTTTCTTTTCAGTCTTTAGTCTTTGAATTGCGGATTCCTGAATCCAAAGAGGACAGTTTCTTGAAGAGGAGGATGGTCGCCACCGCAGTTAGCACAATGTGCCGGATCTTGACACGGCCCATCATGGGTTGCCTTGCAGCAAACACCGCATACCTCTTGCCCTGAACAGCGGTCCCTGACATGGCCAAACTTCTGGCACCTGAAGCACCTCAATGGGGACGGCACATAGAGCTGAACATGAACATTTAGGTAACCAACCTTGATGACCGGAGGCAGCACAGGGTTGCAGAAGGTCAGAAAGAGGGTGTTGGTGGCCACTCTCTCTGAACCCTTCTTTACCGTCACCCTGCGCACCTCCGTCACACCCTGGGACGCCAGCTCCGTTTTTATTTCCGCCTCTGAAACACCTGCCAGATCTCTGCATCTAATCACACCTTTGGATGAATTTAATTGCTTATGGGGAGTCACCCTGATCTCCCTATCCACAAGCTTTTTTGCCTTCTGCAGCTGTTCGGATTGCTTCTGTGATCGACATTGAAGAAGAAACGAACCATTCCTCAACCGTTTTATGGACCTAGGGTTCACCTGCTATACCATGAAAGCCCTTTTGGACAGCAAAAGGGCTCAGAGCTGAAAGGGGTCTTTCCTGCTCTGTCCCTTCCACCACGAGCCAGGAAGCCCAGAAACCTGTCCTCTGTCTTACCTCACTGTCAGAATCACTGTCCGTTTCTAATTCCCCTGAAATAGGGGATACTGCCTTCCTCTTCCTTTTGGGGGGGTAGTTTTTTAATGAAGTCATATTTAGTTTATTGTGATTCATCTCTCCCTTACCCACCCACCTTGGAGTCCAACTAAGGGGCCAGGGCCAAGAAACCAATGTCTTGACCCCTTCCAGGCTTCGGGAGAGACATACGACAAGCAGAAGCAACCAACCCTATCCCCCCTGATCATGCTCAACTCCCGGGAACAGAGAGCTGAGCACTGCAGGGGTTTACTTGGCCAGCTGGGGAACTGCCCGTCTTGACCCAACCCAAGAAGGGGAGCCGATTAGTACACCCGGGCCAAAGTGTACTCCCTGTCTAGGAGAGGTCCGAGCCAAAGTGATGTGTTGAGAGCGCTGGCCCTCTCAATCACCAGGATCTCATTCCCCTCCGACACAGGTCGCACCGCACGGCAACGCGGCGGATCTTAAGGAGACCACAGAGAGAAAAGGAGTGTGGAAAGAAGACTTGAAGGGGAGACGAAGATAGAAAAGGGCCAAATAAGGGAGGCAGAAAACAAGAAAAGGAGAAAGGCGGGGTTACTCTTAGTCAGGATCCTCACCCTTAGCCTATCTGACATGGGAAGCCCTACCAGGGGCATCAACTCCTTACCACGTTACGCTTAGGCCAAACAGCATCTGCACCTCTCAGGCCTAGAAGCAGTATGAAAAAAACAGCCTATCTCCAAGTATTGATGCCCCCGCCAGCAGAGCCTAAGGGATCACTGGACCACGCAAACCCTCCGACCACGACAAGGTCGTAACCCCCGGAGGGAATCATACAGTTCTATCACTGAAAGTTTCATGGTCTTTTCGAGGCCAAAACTTCAATTTTCAAGGAGTGAGAAACCGATCTACACACAAATATTACATATTACACAGCACACATATGACAGCAACACATCACTGGCAAACTAATACTCTGATTAATCACCAGCTGATCTTGACGATTAACTGTATAACTACAGTTCTGCGATTATTTGTCACTACCAGTTAATTTTCATTCTGCCCATCAAGGGTGACCTTTCATATAGCTCCGATTATATATTCTTTGAACAACTTTACACATTAAAGACCTGCCAAATCAGCACAACTGCTATGGTGAAGATGGTCACCATTTCTAAAGTGCTTCATCTGAGCCCAAAGTTTGAAAAAAAATTCCAGCTTGTGTCAAGTGTGACAGTAATAGGGACTGTCCATTTAGTACAACTTTAGACAATTAAGTGGCCCGAGTGACGCTGCGTCAATAACGAAGGTTCATACTGCCATAAAGACAGTATGGGTCCATCTGCACTTACTTTAAACTTCAGTGGAAGAATATCAGATGATTCAGGGGTGGAGATCAGCTCCAAGATAACAGATAAACCTCGGATGTTTCATAATCAAGTAAGTGCCCAAACTCTTCACTTACAAACATCAGTAACACAGAAACAGGAACACGCACAGCAAACTGCACTGACGACTATATTTCTATACGGAAATTGGCACGATTTCAGCTTGCAGCATAAGGGTGTATGTGTCTGTTCGTTTGTTTTGTTTGTTTTTTTGTTTTTTCATTTGTTTTTACTTTTTTTTTAATATACCAAGTTTTAAACAATCAATTCATTTGGCACTGTAAAAAATTATGTCAGTACGCAGAAAAATTGTTGCATCTTTTACAATTACCATCTGTTCTGGACACTTTCTTGTTTCCATTTATTCTTAATCTTGCTAAGGAAAAAAACAAACAAACAAGCAGTAACGACAACAAACTTCAAGAACATTTCAAATACTTTTAACTAAAATTCTAATTATAACCGGCTTTCCAGGCCCTAAAAGGGTGTTTTAACTCTCAACAATTTTGAAGGATTTTCATGAATCGTATCAACCCTGTTACATTACAAGGAGTATAGCATAGCAGTCTACTCTCAACAATTTTGAAGGACCTTCATGAATCGTATCAACCCTGTTACATTACAAGGAGTATAGCATAGCAGTCTACTCTCATCAATTTTGAAGGACCTTCATGAATCGTATCAACCCTGTTACATTACAAGAAGTATCGCATAGCAGTACTCTCTTGCACAGTTACACAAAAAACTTTCAAATAGAATTCAATCCTTTTTCAAGTTGATACCGAGATGTGGGAGGTTGAATAAGAATGGGGAATACAGGGCTTTTCAATCTGTCAGTTCTAAACAAAGGTTTTTTTCCACCCAGGTTTAGCTCTGCCTGAACCGTTGATTTTCTGTTCTTTCTTTTTTAAGCAACATATTAACACTGCAATGGGGTAACTGTTGTAAACTGCAGATTCCAACTACAGCAAATCCTGAACTTTTCCACACACTGGGATTACAACTGATCATTCAAAAATCAGATGGTAACAAAGCTTTCGATATTCCACACAAAAATGAAAACCATAGCATACAACATGGCAAACAAAATGTATACGCTACACACGCACACACCTTATTATCTATCATCTCTGCGTGTGACCTCTCTGCTCAGCCATTTTCTCCTGCCAATAGATGTCCCGTTCTTCAAGTGCCGCTTTCAGCTTCTCGACTATCTGCTTTTCAGACTGTTCCTGAAGACACAATACAACAATAAAGTCAAATACATTTCAAGTTAGGACAGTTTTAATTCAAACATAATGTTATCACACTCTTTATCCAAATGAAATACCTTCACTAATGTTGCATTTAATCTTTTTTCCCCTACATACCAATGACCTGATCTAACACACAAATGACTAGGAGCATAACATCAATAACACATAAAAGTAAGGCACAATAAATCAAAAAGCAACTGAAAAAATGTCCTGTCATACTTAATTTGCTTTCAACATCCAAGCTTATATTTATCATCAGTCTATTTCAAACAGTAAACTCTGTGCTTTAAAAATCATTTATGAAAATGTGTACACTTTTCTTGTTCACTTACTTTTCTCTTTTTGTAATCATTTTTGGTTCTTAATACAGTTTGCGCTATGACATGCTGGATATGGCAGAGTATACACAGTTGACCCGATTTGGAAAGTATTTAAATTTTCTTTTCTGGTCAGCAAAATTTTGGATTAACCAAATAACGCTGCATGGACAAGTCATTGCATTCATCTTTACCAAACTTTCAGCTTTCTTGTTTCAGAGTTAATGTACTTGACTCTGTGGGGTTTTTGTTTGTTTGTTTGCTTTCCAGGTCTGAATATGACTTGTCTTGTTTAAAGGCAAGCTGACCACAAAGGCCACATCAAGGCTGGTCTGGTCAGCATCAGGAATAACTTGGGACAAACAGCTTGGAGTACAACCCAACAGACTGAATCAAGCCATCACGATCTCTGTAAGCAAAGACATTCTCATTTCACTTGGCTGGACATGTTTCCTTTTTGCTTTTTTCCCCCTGTGTCCTCCTTACCTGCATGTGTGTTAGGTGACTGGGCACTGCAAGTAGCATCAGTTATAGACCTTTAATTCTTAGACTTGGCAGCTGAAGTTACTTTCCTTTATTATCACATATCAAAAAATGCCTCACATTATATGACTGCTATGTTAACCCCAGTTTCACCTTCCGATACTTTGCCACTCCTGTGATGAGATAATGACATGGGCAGTGATTCAACCTTTGAGCATGACGACTTGGATTTAGCCGATAGTGGCACTATGGGCATATTCAATAACTGTTCATCAAAAGCTGACTCTAAATCCACTATCAAATAAAGATAAATCCTGGACCTCGTCCTGGTTGTCTACACCACAGATTCAGTCTGCTGATGGGTGGATGCAGCCACAATCTTTTGGTTCAGTATGGTTATTTACTCCTTATTTTCGCACCTAAAAAATAATCCTTCAAAAAAGCCAACACCTGATATCCTGAACTTAGTGAATCAGAACAAACATTGCATCATGTTTCATTATGATGACCTGACAAGTATTATTCAAGGACTGTTTGGGGGCGAGCCTGGGTAGGGCTTGAAACATGTGTTTTCAGAAAGTCAAAATGAGTGAGTGGGTGTGTCACCACAGCTCTCTTTTTCATTCGATAGATGTTTTAGTCAGTGAACCGACATGTCATCGTAACAGACATTATTTGTAAAACAGGACAGAGGACAAAAGTTTCTTGTCAAGTGCTATCAAGACAGACATTTCTAGATCTTCTGAGTGGCGCTAATCCTTTGGCATTCATTCTAGTTTTCCCAAGACACAGCCATACACCAGACTGTCCAGTGTGGTACCGGTCTTCCCTTCAGAGCCAACATCACACTTCACTCTGGGAAGGCAGACAGTATGGGCTGAAAAATCACAGACATAGATGCTTCCGACGGGGCTCATCCAAGAACTCCCAGCCCGACACCCAAGTCATTACACTACGCCGCCTTGTGACAGCGCTGTGCTAATGTACACGTCATCTTGCCTGCAACAAGGCGACGGCAGCAGCTTTTCCTCGAGACAACTCCTGCACCAGCTTCTCCTTCTCTTCCTCCATGGCCTCCTCTGCTTGCTTCAGCTTCTCCTCCATATCTTCGCCAGCTTTCTTCTTCTCCTCCTTCAGACGTTTGATGATCTCACGGGCCTTCTCCAGCTGCTCCTGATCTACACAACGGAAAAGATGGGGAGAAAAAACTGTCAGCTGGTCTGCTCTTGAATTGACGTCGGTGCCATCTGACAACAGTCTTACCCTTATCTTCTAACAACAAATTGATGCATGTTTCAAACTAAGATATACAGCAGTGCCGACATTGCATTTGAGTAGCAACAAGAAATGTCTCTTCTATCTATCTATCTGTCTGTCTGTCTGCCTGCCTATCAATCAATCTATCTGGCTGTCTATCAATCTATCTCTCTGTCTATCAATCTATCTATATTCCTTTTAAACGCATATCCGTCTTTTAAAGTTAAGGATTTTAACTGGTATGGTTTATGATGTTTGCTCCACCCCCCAGTCTGAAATTTAAAGGTATTCAAGCCAAAGTTTTACTATCACTTTTAGACAGATCAATAAACAGATGGGTAGATAGACATATACAGATTTTAACAGATATAGATGTCTGGTTTTGGTGATACTTTCAAAGCAATTTTCTATTGAAAAAAAATATACATAAAACCAGGAGAAATGAAGAAATTTCACACACTGAGATGCTCAAAAACCTTTTTCTCACAGAGGGAGCAGAACATTTGGTTTGGACATCCTCTCCTGTAGTTAACAACCTTCTTGTAATTAAAACAATTAAGTTTTTAACTCTGTGGTCATGAAATCAATGCACTCCGAACCATCTGCAATTTAACATTGCTGGTAGCGAAGGAGTTACATTTGCTTCGAGCCAAACAAGTGAAAAGATAGACCCACTGGTTTTCTTCAGACTTTCAATCTCCTGCTGCGTGTGATCAACTCGTCTCTGAAGCTCTGCATTGTCCTGCTGCAGAGCATCAGCACGTTCCCTGGCCTGGGCCAGCTGGGAGTCTTTCACCTCCAGCTCTTCATGGACCTGCACACCAACGACACTTTTAGTTCATATTTTCCTTTCCTTATCCAGGGGAGCTGCTCTAATTTTAAGACTTAGTGAAAGCAGCATGAACAGCAGGACTCATTCCAGCGTCATTCCAACAGAATTAATTACCGATGTACTTAAAGGTTGAACTATTTGTTTTTATAAGATTCTTCTCAATACCAACACTATTGGTTCACACACACACACACACACACACACACACACACACACACACACACACACACACACACACACTCACTCACTCACTCACACACACTCACATACACACAGAAGGCAACAGGACTACAAGGTAACAATAATTTCTTTAAATGGTACCGCTGACCTTTGTGCTGAATTTTTGCAACATCCTGGGGTGCAAGTGATCCAGCCTAGTCTGAAAGTTTAGCGTACAAAATGTTCATTTTTTACAAATCAATTTCAACCAAATTTTGTTTTTGGATAATTTCCGGCTTTAAGACACACAATGATTGGCAATACGTTCTAACCATCTGATTTCAGAGAGATGTACAGGGAAAAAAATGCAAGAGTTAAGGGTGCTTGAGATAATGACCAAAGCAGAAAGAGAGTCAAGGAGAATGAGAAAATGCTCATGTTTTGATTCAGAGACCATCTGAAGTGCCATGACCAATGCTGTGTGCTCAGAAGAGTTGACAGATGGGGCTGTCTGCAGGAATGCGTTTTCTGGATCTCTGGATCTCCCGGGTCAATGAGTAAACATGCTAATGACTTAACTCTCTTCATAATGCATGCAGTCCAAACTTTGGTCATTAATGACCTTGCAGTCTATGACGGTGTTGAGTGAGTTTTGGAGACGCAAAAATTCCAGTTTGCACCATGACACTTACAGATGATATGGGCATCCAAACCACTTTGCCGTTATAACATATATCTTTGCCTAACCGAGATATTGCTGAGGAAGCATACGCCAGACACTTGTAGGTGAAGTGACCTTGTTCTAAGTCTCTGCAAGTCAAGGATGTCATCCTATAACCAGAAAACCAATTCTCTCCATTACTTAGGACCATATACATAGTATGTAATGTGGTTCCTTCCCTTTGATTGTAGACTTGTAAAGAGGGACATTTTTCATATTTTCACTGGCTTTACTGGTGCAAAGAATCGGATTATCCCCTGGGACCTGTTTATGTTACCAGCCACTATAACTGGCTAGTCGGTGAAAATTAACAATAAACAGCACTTAGGCTATACCGTTTACAGATACTGTCTGTCAAGGGAAGTCACCCATGTAACTATACTCAAGTTAAGCCTGTGGGCGATAGACAAGGCAGATCTATGCATTCATCCACAATGAATTCAGAGCACCGCCAAGATCGTTCCGACTGTTTACTATTCAGCTCGTTACGTTGCTAAGCAAGGGAAGCTACTCTTCGCCTAGTTACATTTACATAGTTACATGGGTGACTTCCCTTGACATCTTCCCCCCTTTCTTTAAAAGGATAAATGCATTAAATTTTTTTTACAGTGGTTCATCTTCAGAATACTTTAAAGTGTTCATTGTCCAAAAGGTCAACCACTGTTACTTTTAATTTCTTTTGTGTTCACTTTGATTTCTTTCCCCAAGCGACTTTCAAAAACAACTGTTTGTGAAAAACATAAGTCTCTAGCACATCACTCTGAAATTTAAAGTTCAGTGTTTTTCTTCATAACTGGAAATTCAAGATTCAACTTTAAAAAACAGAACGTCTCCATTTTACTGCAATGTCTTCAGATTTGCACATTCACACCCTTTCAAATACAGTTACTTATTTTTTTTTTTTTTTATGCATTTACTCATGCTTTTCCATTCTTTCCATCATTAAAATTCTTCATCATCGAAGCGGACCGGTTTCTTCTTGTTTCTTCCACTTCGTCTCAGGACTGGTGTTGAAGGTGGACTTGAGGCTGGATTCGCAGTCGCAGATGGAGTGAGGGGTAGAGCTGCAGGCCATGGATCACCTTGCCTTGATGTTCCAGGTGTCGGCTCCAGCTCATCAGGTATAAAGACGTCTTCATGATCAGACTCGGATTGAGACTGTACAACTTTGTGAATGTGCTTTCTGTTGCGTCGCACTTCACCCTGCGGAGTGTTGATCCTGTATGAACGTCCGCTGTTGTCGGCTGGACCAATGACTTTGCCCTTGGTGGTCCACTTCTTCTCACCGTCGGTCTTGATTGCGACAGAAGTGCCTGGGTGTAGCTTTGGCAGTGGTTGTGCACCATGACGTCGGTCAAAGTGTTCCTTGTGTTGCTGTTTTGCGGCGGTGTCACGGTCACGGACTTCTCTGTCGTTCACCCCAACAGGCTTCAAGTTGTGTGGCATCACTGGAACCTTGGTACGTAGCTGTCGTCCCATCAAAGCGACAGATGGACTGATTCCAGTGGCGGAGTGGGGTGTCACTCGGTAGTTCAGCATGGCAATGTCAGGGTCAGTTTGCTGCATCATCTTCTTCACTGTCCGCACGGCTCGCTCAGCTTTTCCATTTGCTTGAGGGAAGTACGGACTGCTGGTGTGATGTCTGAAACCGTAGTCTTGGGCAAACTGAAGAAATTCATGAGACGCAAACTGTGGACCATTGTCTGACACGAGCACCTCCGGGATTCCATGGTTGGAGAACACCTGCTTGAACTTGGTGATTAGTGTGGCACTCTTCATTGATGACAAATGCCTCACTTCGATCCAGCGGGAGTAATAGTGAACAATGACGAGAAAGTCTTTGTCCTTGAACTTGAAAATATCAGCTCCCAGCTTCTCCCATGGTCTGAGAGGAAGTTCAGTAGGTTTCAATGGTTCATGACGTTGTGCGGGTCGATTCTCCTGGCAAGCCTGACAGGTCTCAACAATACGGCTCAGGTCACGACTGATGCCTGGCCACCATACAGTTTGTCTGGCATTTTCTCTGCATTTTGTCAGTCCTTGGTGACTCTCATGTAATTTCCGGAGAATTTCTTTCCTTTGACTTTCTGGCACAACAACTCTGTCCTGGTACACCAGTAGTCCATCTGACACTGATAGGTCAGACTGTACAGCCTTGTAGCCACTAAGCTTTGCTGAAACATGGTCGGGCCATCCCTCCTTAGTGTAGGTCACAGCAGTCTGTAGATCTGCATCTCTCATTGATGCCTCACGTAACGCCTGCAATCTGCTGTCGGTGATGGTTCTTGACGACTCCAGAAGGTTGAGAAAGGCTTCTATTTCTGCAGCATCCGTATCATCTTTCTCGCCATGCTGAAGAGGGCTGCGTGACAGAGTATCAGCTATGACGAGTTCTTTCCCTGGTACATGACGCACGTTGGCATTGAACCGCATCATACGTATGAGCATACGTTGACATCGTGGAGGACACTGGTCGAGATCTTTGGTTTGCAAGAGAGGGACAAGTGGCTTATGGTCGGTTAGCAGGTCGAATGATTCGAGTCCCACGAGGTATCTCTCAAACCGTTCACATACCCAGACGCTGGCCAAACACTCTTTTTCAATCTGTCCATATCTCTGCTCTGCGGTTGTTAGAGTCCGTGATGCAAAGGCGATTGGTTGTTGCTGTCCCTTTTCATCCATCTGGAGGAGTACCGCCCCTAGCCCATAGCTGCTGGCATCGGCGCTTACGGTAGTCGATCGATCTGTTCTGTAGAATGAAAGAAGAGGAAGCTTTGTGTTTCTCTTTCACCGTCTTGAAGGCCTCTTCCTGATGTGATCCCCAATACCAGTGTGTATTTTTCTGCAGCAGATCTGTCATTGGCTTGAGTATGGTAGACAAACCCTGTGTGAAGCGTCCCAGGTAGTTGATCATACCCAGTACACGCCGCAGTTCACCAATATTCTTGGGAGCACTCAACTTGGTCACTGCTTCAACTTTCTGTGGATCAGGTTGAATGCCTTGCTCACTGATGACATGCCCAAAGAATGTCACCTTCTGCTGTCTGAAGTGACATTTGTCTCGATTCAGTTTCAGTCCTGAGTCCTTGATAGCGTTCATGACGCGGGATAATCGTTCATCATGTTCTTCCATGGTAGTCCCATGCACAAGGATGTCGTCGATGATGATCTCACATCCTTCCAGATGTCCCAGCGTTTCTTCCATTTTCCGCTGAAACTCATCAGTGCCCACGTTGATACCCATGGCTAGTCTGCACATGCAAAAACGTCCAAAGGGTGTAATGAAGGTGGTAAGCAACTTGCTTCCTTTGTCCAGAGGTACTTGATGATAACCTCCAGAAACATCCAACGTCGTGAATATCTTGTAATGAAGGTGGTAAGCAACTTGCTTCCTTTGTCCAGAGGTACTAGATGATAACCTCCAGAAACATCCAACGTCGTGAATATCTTGTAATGAAGGTGGTAAGCAACTTGCTTCCTTTGTCCAGAGGTACTTGATGATAACCTCCAGAAACATCCAACATCGTGAATATCTTGTAATGAAGGTGGTAAGCAACTTGCTTCCTTTGTCCAGAGGTACTAGATGATAACCTCCAGAAACATCCAACGTCGTGAATATCTTGTAATGAAGGTGGTAAGCAACTTGCTTCCTTTGTCCAGAGGTACTTGATGATAACCTCCAGAAACATCCAACGTCGTGAATATCTTGTAATGAAGGTGGTAAGCAACTTGCTTCCTTTGTCCAGAGGTACTAGATGATAACCTCCAGAAACATCCAACGTCGTGAATATCTTGTAATGAAGGTGGTAAGCAGCTTGCTTCCTTTGTCCAGAGGTACTTGATGATAACCTCCAGAAACATCCAACGTCGTGAATATCTTGTAATGAAGGTGGTAAGCAGCTTGCTTCCTTTGTCCAGAGGTACTTGATGATAACCTCCAGAAACATCCAACGTCGTGAATATCTTGTAATGAAGGTGGTAAGCAACTTGCTTCCTTTGTCCAGAGGTACTTGATGATAACCTCCAGAAACATCCAACGTCGTGAATATCTTGTAATGAAGGTGGTAAGCAACTTGCTTCCTTTGTCCAGAGGTACTAGATGATAACCTCCAGAAACATCCAACGTCGTGAATATCTTGTAATGAAGGTGGTAAGCAACTTGCTTCCTTTGTCCAGAGGTACTTGATGATAACCTCCAGAACATCCAACGTCGTGAATATCTTGTAATGAAGGTGGTAAGCAACTTGCTTCCTTTGTCCAGAGGTACTTGATGATAACCTCCAGAAACATCCAACGTCGTGAATATCTTGTAATGAAGGTGGTAAGCAACTTGCTTCCTTTGTCCAGAGGTACTTGATGATAACCTCCAGAAACATCCAACGTCGTGAATATCTTGTAATGAAGGTGGTAAGCAACTTGCTTCCTTTGTCCAGAGGTACTTGATGATAACCTCCAGAAACATCCAACGTCGTGAATATCTTGGAGCCCGCCAGCTTGGGTGCAATGTCCTCTAAGTTGGGTACCATGAGGTGTGGTCTTTTCACACTCTTGTTCAATTTCTTGAAATCGATGCACACTCTGATGTTGCCGTTCTTCTTTTTAACTGGCACAACAGGTGCGCACCAGTCTGTAGGCGTTGTCACTTTCTCTATGATGCCATTCTTCTCCATCCTGTCAAGTTCCTGCTTCACCTTACCACGGATAGGGAAGGGAATACGTCGAGCGGTAGTGACACAGTAGGGCTTGGCACCGTCTTGAAGCACAAGTTTGACAGGTGGTGTTTTCAGTAGTCCTGTGCTACCGTAGACATCTTCATCTTTGACTTCATTCAGTCTCTTGACTAGTCCCATTGACTCACACGCCGCCCTGCTGAGCAGATTGCTGCCTGCTGACTGAGGTACCACTAGGATCTGGAAGGTGAAGTCTTTGCCGTTGAGCGTAACTTCCGCAGTGAACTCGCCTAACGTTTTCACTCTTCCACCAGGTGATTTCAGGTATGCAATGGATGATGAATAAAGTTCAGGTCGATGAGGTAGTTTCCTGTAGTCAGTCTCCTTCATGACAGTGACATCAGCTCCTGTATCTATTTTGAAGACTGTCATGTGGCCATCACCACACACATCCAGGTCAACAGTCCATGCTTCAGAGTGTCCAACACTCGTTGAGTTTAGCCAGTATGTGTCGGTTTCTAGTTCTCGAAGCGAACCTGGTTTGTAGATATTGCAACATCGGCTAAAATGATTCTTACGCTGGCATGTTCTACACTTCTGTCCTTTGGCTGGACACCGCTTATCAGTGTGAACATAACCACATCGTGTACACGCATTCCCGTCTCTACCTGCATTTGGGAATTCAGCTTGCTGACTTTTGGAACCCCTTCTGCGCTGTGGAATCCTGCCTCCATGGTCACGACCTCGACCACGACCTCGATGACGAACATACGCCTCGCTGAGATCGGCCTCACCACTAGCTGCTTGGTTTTGCTCTTGCATTTGCTGCTTGATCATCTCTTGCTGTCTAGCTACTTCTACAGCACGATCTAAAGTCAGATTATGTGTCAGCTGAAGTTTCTCTTTCACACGCTGATCACGCAAACCAATAACAAGCCTGTCTCTCACCTGATCATCCGGATCTTGATAATCACAGTTCAGAACTAGTGACTGCAATGCCCTGATAAATTCTTCAACACTCTCAGAAGATGACTGTGTTCTGGAGTTGAAAATACTTCGATCATGGATGGTATTTCTCTTTAGAATGAAGTATGAAGTAAGCTTCTTCACTAAACAGTCAAAGTCTGAGTCAGTTTCAGGAGGATCAGCTTCACCATCAAACTTGATGCTTTTCAGGATTTTCACAGCTTCTCTGGAACCCATAGCATAGATGAGAGAATCCCTCTGGATATCTCCATCCTCCTGGTGAAGTTTCGTTGCCCTTCTGAACCGTTGGAAATCTTCCAGCCAATCTTCCCACTCACTTGCTTTGAACGAAAATTTCGGTGGTGGATCGTATCTGGCATCCATTTCCTTCTTCCCTTCAGCTCTGTTCACTTCTGACACCAACTCAAGTTAAGCCTGTGGGCGATAGACAAGGCAGATCTATGCATTCATCCACAATGAATTCAGAGCACCGCCCAGATCGTTCCGACTGTTTACTATTCAGCTCGTTACGTTGCTAAGCAAGGGAAGCTACTCTTCGCCTAGTTACATTTACATAGTTACATGGGTGACTTCCCTTGACAGATACTGTCAAACTCTACAATGAAAATAATTATATCAAGCAGGGCTGAAACTTAAGATAATTCTTCTCTACCACTGGATCATCTGTTCATTCAGCAATAAATGTATCAGTCTCGAGTTACTTTGTGATTCCAAGACTTAAGCAATCATTTGTAAATTTTTTTATTAATGGATGAACAAAATTCAGATTTGAAATTCAAAATGATACAGCTATTGAAAAAAACATGGGTTTGGAGTGCGCACACTTTGATTTTTCCCCCCTCTCAGCTTTTCTCATTTGTTCAAACTGCTTCTGACACATTTCATACACCATGAACGTTGGTTAACACAAGCACATTTTTGTCTGTCCTTCTAAACTTCTTGTAAGGCAGACTCCACTGCATATTAATCTTTGTTCTCACAAAGAGCTGCCCTAAGATAAATGTTTACCTGTTGTTTGACTTGGGCAATGGCCATCCCCCTGTCAGTTTCTAGCTGTTGAATGACAGCTCTAGCTTCCTTGATCTGACTTTGTAGTTTGGCCACATCAGCCTGGTGTGAACCGCTTCCATCACCACCGCCACCCTGAATGCATCATCAACAGGACCCCCTTTATATTTCACCTATCATCACCAATACACACACACACACATACACATACGCATGTGTGTGAGTGTGAGTGTGTGGTGTGTGTGTGTGTTGTTTGTTTATGTGTGTGTGTGTGTGAGTGTGTGTGTGTGTGTGTGTGTTTGTGTGTGTGTGTGTGTGTGTGTGTGTGTGTGTTTGTGTGTGTGTGTGTGTGTGTGTGTGTGTGTGTGTGTGTGTGTGTGTGTATACATATATATATATATAGAGAGAGAGAGAGAGAGAGAGAGAGAGAGAGAGAGAGAGAGAGAGAGAGAGACTGATAGATATAGATATTCATTAACAGACAGATACTGATATATGTATATATTGATATATTTCAGTGCACACACATGACTGTCTTTCAAAATCATCCAACACATTGAAGAACAGAACAGAGCATGACAAAAAAGTATAGAACAGATTACAGACTATGAAGTCTGTCCTATCATCTTATCTTGAATGAATCTTAAATCATAACAGAATGAATAATATTACCAATCATTTTTCAAAATATTACTAATCATTTTTCAACAATCAACTGTCATAAATAATGAAATCAAATGAGAGGTGATAATTTTTTTTTTCTGATTCAGACTGAGGACTGGAATTATCTTTTTGTGTTCAATCATTGTTATTAACTAACGATGACACCAATTCATCAGTGTATGAGGAGTTAAGGGGAGCACTAAACGCATTGACTTACTTCTGCATATGGCTACCTCCATGATCACTTGGCGTACGTAGTAGTAAGTGCTACAGATACATATATTTTACTCACTACGCTAAAAGCATAAATGTAGACATTACAAGTTCATTTTTCTTTCATACCTCCTACACCTACCTTTTCTTCAAGCTTGGCTAGCAGATCTTTTTTCTCTGCGGCCAGCTGGAGGGTCTTTTCCTTGTAGTTTCGTATGGATTCCTTGCATTTCTGCAACAGGTCTTCCTGGCGCTTCGCCTGCGCAAATACAAACAAACGAACAAGTAACAAAGCGTTCAGCCATGTCAAAGTAACTGCATGAAATATTTTTAACAGGCTTCACAAGAACAACAACTGTGGTCTTAATGGCCGTGATTATACACACACAACCTTGCCTTGTCCTGCAGTGCTGTCCCCAAACTTTAAAGTGATCGATGGGACTGATATATCCTTTCTTAACAGTCATTCGTAAACAGCAGGTTCATACTTGCATTTCTCTTGCTTGTAACCCTTCATCTCATTGCTTTTACTGTACTGAAAAACTAGTCCACAATGGCCAATCGGCAAATGGTTAAACAAAATGAAAGGATGTCTCACCAATATCATCTGAAAAAATATGCAAAAAGTTTATAAGTATATTACTTGAAATCAGAGCAAGGACAACACTCCAGCTGTCATCAAATCCCCAATGCTCTCTTGAGAAATTTCCACTTCTAATTTAATGAAAAATGTTAGTCAAAAATTTCAGTATGAATACCAACAGGTTGTTTTATACCACCATACTCAAACCAGAAGCAAGGATTCAATTCTTCTAGAACACTACACAGTGCTCTTTCCACAAGAGCAAAGAACAAGCAAAGCCCCTTAAAATTCTAACACAAAATCTGCAGTCTGCACAGTGGTATAGAAGACATCGGTCCACTCTCCCTCCCACTCCCCCAGCCCTCCGCCCTTCCCCCTCCATCACCTATTACATACAAACGGTTTCTTTCAACCCGACACCATGCAACGCATACAGATACAGAAAATGCAGAATCAGTCTATACCTTAGCCTTCAAGAGCTCCGTCTGCTTTGTGGCACCCCCGTCAGAAGCGGCTGACTGGGCTGCCGGTTTGGGCACCGCAGCTTCTGCCTTGGTTTTGCTGGCCTGAATTTTCTCTGTGAGCTCTGCCGGTATGTCTTTTCCTTCTCTCAGCAATTTTACCTGATACAAACAAACAAACAAACAAAATGGATGTTTTGATTTCAACATTACATCCTACATTTTGAACTTCTTTGTTGTACAATGCTGTTCCAAGTTGTATATACTAGTAAACCACTTCCTTTTTTTCCTGTAGAAGACCTATGAGGTCGAAACGCGTTGTGTTTTGTCTTGTGATTTGTTTGTTCATGTTTGGCAGATACAGTAGTTAAAATGTTTCTTAAAGAGTTTTTCTTTTCAAGTTTGCAGGTTTTTTTTTAACATTTTCCTGTTATTGATCATAAAGGTCTGCTTATATCCTAGTTTCCATGTTTATTCTAAATGAAAAGCTAGAAATTCTACAAACAAAACATAAGAATGAAAATGGGCATACCTGCATCTGCAGAACTTTGGTGTATTCATCCCTCTCTTCCAACATGAGTCGATAGTTGTCTTCCAGATCTTTTTTCGCCAGTTGATCCAACTGTATCTGTTCTCGCAACTCTGACATTCGCCGGAACGCTCTGTCCTGAGACTGTGTCAGTGTTGTCTTCAGCTTCTCCCGTTCAGCAAGCATGTCTTTGTAATGTGTCACCAACTGGCAAAGATGACAAAAATGAAAATCAACCATGAAAGAATTCAACAGGGCTAAAAACCGAGACTGAAAATACGAAATAAAAAGGAGTTTTAGATATCAGTGAATAGGGATTGGTGGGGGGGGGGGGGGGGGGGGGGGGGGGGGTTTAAACATAGGAACACTTACGCTGAAAATGAATTATGTTAAGAAAAACTGATCATAAGTCTGTAGGATGGTGTGTGTGTGTGTGTGTGTGTGTGTGTGTGTGTGCGCGCGCGCGCACCCGCGCACGCAAACGTGTGTGTGTAAGCAAGTGTGCACATCCATGTGTACGCATATGGGTGGTTGATGAATTTGTGTACATGTGTGCATGCTTGTTTGTGCATGGGTCAGTGTGTGCATTGTGTGTGTAGAACAGTCACGGAGCAAGAATGTGAAAAAAAGGTGGCTGACAGCGTCAACCTTTCTCCTTCTTTTGTCTACAAGTTATGCAAGGGACCATCAGTGTCTATGTGTTAGAGGTCCATGAAAGCAGTTATGAGATTCTATGAGACAGACGACAAATGAAAAAGAAAAAAAGAAACTATGTTTACCAGCCAGATGAGATGGGGCTTGCTGTGTGTGTTCTACCTAAACGACAGTGAAGTTGACAATGGAGGATCATTAAAGCTAAGATCTGTGCACATATAACATAGCTGCCAACCTCCCAGAGTCAAAAAGAGTAACACCTCATGGGGGGTGGGTTCGGGAGGGGGGCTGGACCCCCAGCCCCCTGAAGCTGAAGCCTTTTTTACACTCTGACAGGCATATTTTTCATCTCCTGATAGGAAAACTAATCAAAAGCAAGCCTATTATTAAACCATATCAAAGCATGCATATTAGTATGTTGCATACAATGCAATATTTTGTGTAAAAAAAAAGCCTCTTATGTAGGTAGCCACCATATTTTTTTCTATAGATTAATATACAAAACACACAAAATAAGACTTACCCAAACAGCTTTTTTATCTTCCATATTGATGTAGGATGAACATAAAGATGCTCTGCCCTCCCAATCAACAGCACTCACAGTCCTGGGCTTCCATCAGCTACACCCACATTCTTCAGTTCAAGTTCCATCAACTTCACTCTTCTGCCCTTATGATCTCACAACTACACCCCATAGCATGTGAAGATTGACGGAGTGTTTTTGACGGCTGCCGATTCCTCAGCTTCGTTGTTTTTTTTGTGCTTTGTGGTCTTCTCGTGATCGGCCAGATCATTTCTTCCCCCATGTGAAATATTTACCGACATCGACACACGGTGCAGACAGCAAACTTTTCACCCTTTGAAGGGCAAGAAGTGACCCATGGAAACTTGTCTTTATAAGCTGGCAGATACTGCTGGAATCGTTTAGGTTTTGTGGTTTTCTCCATGCTACCACTTGAAGACGCCATGTTGACTATTTGAACAGCAGCTATGCGCATGCGCGGAATGGGCCTAGTTATGCCCCTTTCATGCTGACTTCCGAGTTTACGATTTCTGTTCAGTCGGACCAGTTGCCAAACGTTCTTTTATTTCATTTTGGGCTTTTTTTTTTTTTTTTTTTTTTGAAAACTCGTAAACCGGAATTTTTTCAGCAAACAACGAAAATAGGGACAAATTTAAAAAAAAACGACATGTCCCGGTTTTCCCGTAACAGTTGGCAGCTATGCATATAATATTCTGTTTTAGTACTTCTCTTCAAATACTTCAGTATTTTTATGAAAACTGGTGTAGTTTGAAAACTTCTTTGCCTTCAAGAGTATATTCACAAAAAAATGAAGGCTTCCCATCAAAAGATGATTTGCATTTAAGCATCACTAACATTACCTTCTAAAGCATGATGATGTTGCAACTTCTAAAATTCTATTTGTTAATATCAGCACGTGATACTGAGATAAGGAGTCTCCTCTATGAGAACTGAACCAGAAAATGTATGAGCAACTGGACAATGACAGATTTCATAGCAACATAAAACCTGTATTATAAAAAAGCACCATTTCTATTTGGTTTACTTTTTGATCATGAAAGAATATCAACTGCATTCTTTTCAAAACTGGTGGGGAAAAAAAATGTGTAAGAAATGCATGGATGCATGAAACAACTGTTTTGTACTAACGCAGGAGAACTAAGCTGGTTGTGTTGTAAAGACTAATGGTAAGGGCTGCCAATGCCTATAACTTTTTTTGCCTACAACTTTTTATGGATATGAATGGACAAAGGGGCACTTTTTCTCTTCCTCAACTGAATTCACTTAGAGGGCCATTGTAATTATCAATCTCAAACTCCTGAGAGTGAGCTTCCTTGAATCGTGTTCCACTGAACTCATCATAAACAGATCTGTTTTTCTGGCCGTTTTTCAGATGTCGGTATTCTTGACTCAGAGAAAAATGTCTGCATGCCATTTTGCTTCTCAGTCTGCTAACCATGAGTGTGTTAAGAGGGACAACCTAAGCAATGTGCACAACTATCTTTTGAACCCCGCTTCTTGGTGATGTCAAGGCCATGTTCCCATATGGGGAAAGTTAAGTGTACTGTTTGACAAGGGAGATCACTTTGGTTGATGATGATTTCATCCTTTTAATTTGTGACTACTGGTATATCCACACCAAGTATACAGAACAATAAGGATCAAGAAAAGAAATGTAGAGTTTTGTCTCAAAGAGAAGAATCAATTATAGTGGTATCAACAATACTTGTTACAGTCACATTTACAATGAAAAAAATAAAAACACAGTGTTCAACTTACTTCCATAAACTTCGACTTATACTTGAAAGCCCTGCGTTCAAACTTCTTCACGTAGGTGTATAGGTCTTCTTTGCTGACTCCGCTGAGGTCTGTGGAACTCTCTTCCATTTCACTTTCCACATCGGACGGCAGATAATGAGGGGCAAAACTGATGTTGGGAAAGTAGGCTGATGGTTCGCTGGTCAGAGAACTGACCGAAGATGTACGAGATCGCAGGCCTTTGGGAGTGTCCTCTCCGCCCACCACTGAACCCGTTTCTGAAGCCGTCTGAAACAGAATTTAAAGGTCAATTGATAAAAACAACAATTGTTAAATAATAATAATTAACATGATTAACCTCAATCAATACTGCTAGCTGTTTATTCTACAGATTTTTCCCACAGCCATTTGTAACTTTGGTTAGTGAAAAAAAATTGCTCCCCGAAAGTTATTCAAAGTAGTAAAATTTCAAAACTGACTAGTAATACAGCTCAAATTTAAGCAAAAGAGAAAATTATACTAATCAATGTTCCCTGCGGTTCCTCAAATAGGATTCAGACTGAATATAGTTAGATCAGCTATACACACACACAAATTTTTTTTTCAAAAGGATTAAATAGCCAATGGCATCAAAGGCAGTGTGTTTGTGTGTGTGTATGTGTATGTATGTGAGTGTATGTGAGAGTATGTGCGTGTGTGTGTGTGAGTGCGCGCGCAAGTGTGCACGTATGTGTGAGTATGTGTGCATGAATGCGTATTTGTCTGTATCTTGCATGTGTCAAATGTTTCTCAGTGTAATGTATAGTGTATAAACATTTCTTTTACTTTAATTCGTCTCATCCCTCTTCCAGTCTATACTTACTTCACCATACAGCACTAAAATATTTTCCATTTCTCAAATCTGAAACGATATAAATGACACACTCACCTCATACATGCTCTCTCCACCTCCCTCCAATGGGATGTCCACTAGCTGACCCACGGCCACCTGAGGGGCATGGGCAGATGTCGCAGCAGTGCTGACCGAGTTGAGCGTTGCAGAAGTAAAACTGTCTGACCCATTGCTAGCCACTGCACCTGAGGCGTGGCTCTTCTGTGGCGTGCTCTGTGCCAGAGGTTCACCAGGTGTGGCAGCATTCTCAGTAACTGACGGGCTTTGATCTTCACTCTGTCGAAAAAAAACATTGACATTGTGTGCACAGAATTTTATGTCATCTGGACAAAATTTAATTGAAAACGTGAATTGAGGTGGATGGTAGTACAATAAGAAGGGAACAAAGATGGTCAGAAACAAACAGAAAACCTCAAGAACAAAGGGGCCAGAAAGTACTGTTCAGTCAGGCCCCTTTCTTACACTCTCTCTCTCTCTCTCTCTCTCTCTCTCACCTTAATCATCCCTCCTTAGAAAATAACTTTTTTTTCCCATAAAAATAAAATTTCTCATCAAAATCACCCCTCCCTATGTAACGATATTTTTTCCCTATCAAAACCAAATCTCTCACCACAGCCACCCCTCCCTTTTTCCCTATAAAAATCAAATTAAGCCAATCAACGAAGATCATCTGAAAATGCCAACGCAAATTACATAATGTAAAACAACTGCAAGCCGGTATTGAAAGATTTTCACAAAATCCAATTCAATACATACCCATCCTCCAACACACACACACACCCTCCCTCCCTCCCATTTTCCTTCTCAGGGCACTTTCATTTGAATCAAACAGCAGACAGATGGAAAGGACGGAGACGGAATAAGGGAGAAGGATGGAGATGGGGGAGGGGGCACAGAAAACTGACAGGTTCAACAGATTTCATTATCTTCAACATCTTATGTTTAGCATGTGCACAAAAAGAAGTTATGCAAACTAAGTCAGGCAAGAAAACACTATAAATGTGATTGTCATGACTTAGACAGTGCAGTTTACTGTTATTTGTTTTTTATAATATCATTTTATAAACAATCCTGAGCAACAGATATGATCATTTTATTACAATTATTCTTATTCTAATTTAACTCTCCCCATAATTTATGTTCAGCTTCAGTTGCATAAGATAAAATTAAAAGACTAAGAGATGAAAATCAAATAGGATTTGTTTCTGACTGGACTGTATGTCATGGTGAATAGATGCATGTATAGCTGGACTGTATGTCATGGTGAACAGATGTATGTATGTTGATAAAATCACTTTATCTTGAAAGAAAAGATTGTGTTTCTACACTTCCCTCCATTAATTTTTTTTAAAAGAATTCACTTCTGTCAGCTCATCTTACATAATAAAAACAAACACAAAGAGCATTGGTTTCGGAGATGAATTCAGTAAATGGCTGTCAATGTTTCACCAAGACATAAATGTACACTGTTCCCAAAAATAACCTGTTTTGTAAACATTGGACAGCTCTAATTTAGTCTAAACAAATTCATAAGCCAGGATATTACAAATGATTAACAGTGTGTGTGTGTGTGTGTGTGTGTGTGTGTGTGTGTGTGTGTGTGTGTGTGTGACGTGTGTGTGTGTGTGTGTGTGTGTGTGTGTATACAAACACCTCCAGAGAAAATCATAACCTCAAAAATAGCTAAAAACTACTTTTGATGAAAGATCGGGCCATCTGATTTTATTTTACTTGGTTGCAAATAGTCAAAATACTATTTGATAACTGAACATTAAAATAAAAACTGTACCTGCTTCTAGTTTTTACTATTTAGCACCATGAATAAGGGGTAAAAAGAAAAATGTTTCTTTCCAGAGAAAACACCTTCAGAATTTTTCTTAAATACGATCATAACAGATTCACAGTTGGGAAAGAATCCAGAGGCCATAGCTGCCAGCCATCTGTAGTCAAATTCAGGAATCAGCGGATAAAGTAGGTGGGATGGGCTGAAGAGGAAGCTTTAGCAGTTTGACTTTTGACTCAACAGTTCCTCTATGTCCTCAGCTAACAAATAAAATGCAGGGTTTAAAATGAAAATACATTTTTTTCATAATTGCCAACCTCCAGATATGATCTGGGCTTTATACTGTAATACTTTATCATACATGGATTTTTTTTTTTTTTAAATCACCTCCCTCATCCCCATATTTTTACAAAATTATTGATTTTTTTTCTGCTAACTTGGGGATTTCAGGAAAACAAATTTAAAGTACAAAACTCCAGAAACATTTCGGAGGGTCAGCAGCTATGGGAGACAGCTAAAAAAAAATGTTGTTGATCTTTTTCTCCACCAAGAAATTATCTATCCACTTAATCTCCATGCTGTTATGTAAAGAAGCAACTTGTGTTACTGCAAACAAATTTTGAAAGAATACTCAAATTAGAGATACTGAAGTTTGTAAATAGTTTAAAATAAATGCACATCCCTTGTTTCTGAACAGTTGAGGCCTTGTTCAAAAGCTGGTATCAATCATCAAACAACTTTCTTGTTAAAGAAGCAGACTGTGAGTTTCTTCATATTTCATTTAGCAGTTAGTCAAGTCATACTTTTTTTCTTTTTTAGCAGTTTCTCTGCTAATTACTAAACTCTTGATTTACATTAAGAGTACTTTTCTTCTATGGTTTAAATAATTCAGTACTATCAGATTTCTCTTTGTACTTGACTGAGTTTTCTAAATCCAAGGTTTTCATCTTTAAGATAGCAAAACTGAAGTTCTAACCCACTTCCAGCCACGGCACTTGAGGTATGGCTATCCTGTGGCATGCTCTGCACCAGAGGATCAACGTAAGTGCAAACATCTTTGTATAACACAAGTGACTGACATGTCTACGAAGGCCATGACATAGCACCGTGGACTGAACAAATGTCCATGCTATCTGCCACTGTCTGTTGCTGGGTTTTTCATATCAACTCAGTTTACAACTCTTAACCTTTGACCTTTTTGTTATCAATTATATTTCAAATTTATAGTCATCATCTTCATTACATCTCATAAGTTCCATCTACATGTCCTTCTCCCTCAAAAGCATAACTTATTACCATGGGGTATTTTAATAACTAGATCTACAGATTGTAAAAGGCATTTCTCCTTTCAAAAGAAATGCAACATTCCTGGCTTTGTGAGAATGCATATGGAGCTGATGACTCCCCTACTACACGTTCTGGGTGAGAACACAATCATCTGAGTGTACATTGTTGCAACCGAACAAATATGTATGTGTGTGTGTGTGTGTGCGTGTGTGTGTGCGTGTGTATGTGAGAGAGCGAGCGAGAAAGAGAGAGAGAGAAACTGAAGCTGGAAGTTTGTGTGTGTGTGTGTGTGTGTGTGGTGCGAGCCTGCGAGAAAGAGCCAGAGTGAGAGTGAGAGACAGAGAGGAGTGTGTGCGTGTGTGTGTGTGTGTGTGTGTGTGTGTGTGTGTGTGTGTGTGTGAAACTGAGGCTGAAAGTTTTTTGTTTTTGTTTCGCTTTGTTTAAAGAGAGGGGGTTTGGATATTCTTTCTTTCTTTCTGCGTACGCAGGCTGATACTCCTGCGGACACTCCCTGTATAGCCAGGCAGTGGAGTTTTGTGTGTATGACCCTTTTTTATCCCGCCATTAAGGCAGCCATACTCCATCTTCGGGGAAGGTGCATGCTATGTGTCACGTGTCATCCATACCAACGGCCAAACTGGCCTTCTCTTCCGAAAGTTGGTGATGGGATTTTACGTGTGTGCAAGATGTTATGCGTGCGTTCACACACGGAACCTCAGTTTATAGTCTCATTCGAAGGACTATATGGGGAATGGAGTCAGAACCAATGTTAACTCCGAGGGAAAAATCCCCCTATACCGAAATTCGAACCCGCAACCCCAGGATCACGAGTCCGGCTCTCTACCAACTGAGCTATCCGGCCCCCTCGTATGGATATAAAGGGTGTATAATGAGTTGATGAACATGAGAACTTTTGAATACGATATATATTTATTTATAATTTATGCAGATTTAATTATTAGATCAACATGTAGTGATGTAGATCTGATCTTATGCCAGCATTTTCTTTTTAGCTACCCCTCAACCATTCCTCCAAAGTTTCCATCCTAGATGTTCAAACTTCAAATGGCACACCAGCATGCAGATCTTAACTCTGTAAGAAACTTATAATCTTCAGCAATGACATTCCTCGTTGCTCTCGGTCACAAGTCGCCCCAAGCTGTTCCGTCTGACCGACCCTGGCATAATCGCACGTTGTTTCTTATAAGTTCTACACATACCTTGAAAATGGGTTTCATATATTAATGCTATTTTCATACAAAATGCCACTTGTGCATCTGAAGGATATGGAAACTCTGGGACCGTTAAGTTTCTGAAAGTGACTGAGTATTTGACTCATGGATTCATTCACTGACTAAGCGATGTCAGAAAAATTCGTCTGCATGTAAACACGCCTAACACGGGACACTTCCTGTTTCCACTTACTTTCGAAAGAACAGAAACTGCAGCTCTGAGTGGAGTCTGAGCAACCCCCTGTTCAAGTTTCTTTTTCAGACTCTTGAACATGTTCTTGAAAATTCAGTTCTGATATATTAGGACTATTCACATCTGCTTGATTTTCTGTTCTGTCGCTCGTTTAGGAAGCAGCAAATGCGCGTGCCTGACACGTCTAAAGATTCCGGTTTTGATGCTTGCTTTTGAAAACAAGGCGCGGACCATAACCGAACAAGGCAGTAATAAGCTTTCGGAATACATAATTGCAGAGTGATTAATTACATTTTGACATTGACGTTTTAAATATCAATTTCAAAAGTTTGTTTTGCTGCTTTCTTAACGTTCATCACCACACTGAACTTGAACAGCCAGCCCGCTAGTTAGTGCTTGTTTCAACTATAACATCATGTCAAATAATTGGTATGGATTTTCACTCGGTTCAAAAGGTCGTAATTGCTGCTCTCTTCGTGAAATACACTGTAACTGTTTCCTGTAAGTAGTAACGATTACGAAAATTATAATACGGTAGTTCTCATGTCATAAAACAATTTTGTAGCGCCGTTAACACCTCTGAAATACCGGACAGACAGTTAACTGTTTTAAAATAATGTCAATAATAATCAGTCCTATGAACAATGAATACCACTGCCAGCAACACTGAAGGGAGTAGGAAGAAAGTCTAAGGAGAGCTTGACAGTAGGTCCTAAGAGAAGAACTGAGGCCGGATAGCTCAGTTGGTAGAGCGCCGGACTCGTGATCCTGGGGTTGCGGGTTCGAATTTCGGTATAGGGGGATTTTTCCCTCGGAGTTAACATTGGTTCTGACTCCATTCCCCATATAGTCGTTCGGATGGGACTATAAACCGAGGTCTAGTCTGTGTCACATGCACTAAGATCATACACGGACTCTAAAGATCCCGATGCTCATGTCCTAAGACGGGTGAGTACCGGCTACACGAAAATACACAATGCATGCAACCTGTGTGCCAGAATAGTCTACGTGAAGACTGTGGGCACGGGGCAGGTTAAACATCCCCATCTGGAAGAAGAGAAGAAGAGGCCTGAGAGAGAGAGAGAGAGAGAGAGAGAGAGAGAGAGAGAGAGAGAGAGAGAAGAGAGAGCGCATTCGAAAAATAGACTGAGAGAGAGAGAGAGAGAGAGAGAGAGAGAGAGAGAGAGAGAAGAGAGAGAATCTATGCATGCATGTTTGCGTGCGAGAGAGAGAGAGAGAAGAGAGAGGAGAGAGAGAGAGAGAGAGAGAGAGAGAGAGAGAGAGAGAGACAGACAGACAGACAGACAGACATACAGACAACAGACAGACAGCGAGAGAGTAGGAAGAAACTCTACGGAGAGCTTGATGTGATGATAATAGGCCCTCAGAGAAGAACCCTCAACAATCCTTAACATGTCTCTTATCAGTAGTGTATGAAACAAGAAACGTCAATTTCAAACTGCTTTTAAGAATTATTGTAGATCTACAGGCTTTGTAATTTGGTGACATCTTTTGATACTTGAAAGGGATGACTGGATACGTCAGAAGGTTTTTCTTTCATGTTAAAGTGTACGGCCATAGATACACGCATATACACACACAGGCATACACGCATGTGCGCGCGCGCGCGCACGCACGCACACACACACACACACACACACACACACACACACACAGAGTTTCAGTTTCAGTTCCATCAAGGAGGCGTCACTGCATGCGGACTGGCCCATATACGCTACACCACACCCGCTAAGTTTTGAGACCCCATTACGCATGATTTTAAGCTGATGGATAAATGAATTACCAACTAAGATGAGAGAATTGAAGAAGAGGGTCTCGTGGCTACGACTTAGCAGATGTCTGACCTACACATAAGCCCAATGAGCTGGTCAGACCTTGAGTGCCTGCCTAACATTGTTTTGTTTGTTTGTTTTTTGGTATGTGTGTGTAGTGAATGTAAACATGTATGTATGGATGTGTGGGCACAGGCCCATGTGTATGCGTGTGCACATGTGTGTGTGTGTGCGTATGCATGTCTTCTTCTTCTTCCTAAAATACTGGTTCACTCAAAAACGAGTAGGTCACCAGCGCGCATGTTAAAAAGTAAAATAAAATAACATAAAACATAAAACAGTGCAACTCAAGACTGTTGGCCCCTGGAGCAAATTTGGCAACAAGGGGTCGCACTCGATTCAAGAAGTTAAAAGCAATGGCCAAATTCAGGCCCAGGTAAAAGTAAAATATCTGGGGAAGTAAAAATAGAAAATCGTCAATATGCAGATCTCAAAACTATCGAATCAACTTGTCCCCTAAATGAGACTGCACTTGTGGCAATCTTGATGGCACCCGGCAGTGAGTTCCACAGCCGTACAGAACTGGGATAAAAAGAATGTAAGTGGCTGTCAATATTTGATGCAGGTATGGTATAACATTGACCGCCACTCCTGGTGCTACTTTTATTCAATACTAGTTGTTCCATTGGAATATCGATTACTTTAACTCTGCCTTTGAAGAAGATGTTAAGTTTGATAAAAGCTCTTCTCTCTTCTAAGGGTTTCCATTCTAATTTCCTCATGTTCTTCCTAGTATTCCCCTTTTCTCTGATGTGGTTCCCTGTTACAAACCGTGCTGCTCTCTTCTGAATCTTTTCGAGGTTATCAATGTCCTTTAGATGGTAAGGATCCCAAACTGAGCAACCATATTCCAGTACTGGTCTAACCAGTGTTTTGTAGCAGTCGTCTTTAACCTTTTGGGGGCAGTCATTGATATTCCTGTATAAGAAAGCTAAGATGTTATTTGCTTTCTTACATACTAAATTGTAATGTTCTTTCCATTTGAGACGACTATCTATAATCACGCCTAAATATTTTGCAGCATTACTTTCTTTAAGAATAGTATTATGGATAGAATAATCTGATCTAATTGGTGAGCGTTTGTTACATATACGCAACACTTGGCACTTTTGGGGATGAAATTCCATTTTCCAAGTACTTTCCCGCTCTTGTAAAGCGTTTAGATCTTCTTGTAGAATGCGTGTATCATTCTTGCTTCTGATTGTTCTATATACTAAGCTGTCATCTGCAAAAAGCCTTATAGTAGTTCCAGGAGAGAGATTTCTACTTATGTCATTTATATAAATTAAGAAAAACAAGGGCCCCAGAACAGTTCCCTGTGGTACACCTGACAAGACTGGTTTACAATGGGATGACGACCCTTCCACAACAACTTTCTGCGTTCTCCCAACGAGAAATGATCTAGCCCATTTTAGCAAAGAACCGCCAATGCCGATGTGTTCTAATTTAAGCAGCAGGCCCTCATGGTCAACCTTATCAAAGGCTTTAGAAAAGTCTAATAAAATTGCATCTATTTGCTGCCTGTTATTAAGACAGTTATTAAAATCATTGAGAGTTGTTATAAGTTGAGTCTCACAACTCCTTCGCTGTCTAAAACCATGTTGGGCATTATTTAAAAAGTCATATTTGTCAAGATGGTCCATTATGC
This sequence comes from Conus ventricosus, assembly GCA_018398815.1. Classification (NCBI taxonomy): domain Eukaryota; kingdom Metazoa; phylum Mollusca; class Gastropoda; order Neogastropoda; family Conidae; genus Conus; species Conus ventricosus. Next base: position 58,547,803 of record CM031617.1, on the reverse strand, counting down.
TACTATATATTATGTGTTCAAGTAGTTTAGCTGATATGGATGTAAGAGATACAGGTCTATAGTTTTCTGCTTTTGTTTTGTCACCCTTTTTGAATAAGGGAACAATGCTCGCATCTCGCCACTCATCAGGTATTACTCCCTGGTCCAGTGAAGCTTGGTAAAGTAGTTGGTATACCTCACTCAATTCATTGGCACATAATTTTAAGAGCTAGCCAGGAACGCCATCAGGACCAGTAGCTTTGTTTTCATTGATGTTGGTCAGTAACTTAAATACTCCTGCTTTGTTTACTTTGATGTTCTGCATTTCAGGGAGTTTATCATCATCCTTTAGTCTAACGTTAATTAAAGGTTTGGGATTTGAGAATGTGTGCGTATGCATGTGTGTGTGTGTGTGTGTGTGTGTGTGTGTGTGTGTGTGTGTGTGTGTGTGTGTGTGTGTGTGTGTGTCTGTGTGTCTGTGCTTATGTGTGTGTGCCTGCATGTATGTGCGCGTGTGCAGAAGTGTGTGTGCATGTGTGTGTGTGTGTAATTTGTGCGTCGGAGTGAGCGAACGTACGCACGTACATTTGTGTGTGTGTGTGTGTGTGTGTGTGTGTGTGTGTGTGTGTGTGTGTGTGTGTGTGTGTGTGTGTGTGTGCATGCACGTATGCGCCGCGCCAGTGTGTGTGTGTGTGTAGTGGCTGCGTGTGTGAATGTTCAGAACATGACTTAAGATCAAGAACAAACAAGAGCATCAAATACAACATATACGTGCACGTGCACACGCGCGCGCGCGCGCGCGCGCACACACACACACACACTCACACACACACACACACACACATAACAATAAGAACAACAACTCCTCCCCCTCACATCCCCCCATGCACACACACACACACACACACACACACACACACACACACACACACACACACACACACACACATATATATATACACGCACGCACGCACACACACACACACACACACACACACACACACACACACACACACACACACACACACACACACACACACTCTCTCTCTCTCACACACGCACGCTCACACACCAACGCTTGCACACTCCTGTTCGTGGACTCTCTAATTAACATGCTGGCATCACCCCACTGATGAACACACACCAGCGCACACACGTCTACAGTATGCGCTAGGGGCTTTGAGAGATTCAAAGTCTTATCTCAGTTGTGTTTGATCATTTGTGTCTGTTATTGGAAAGGCCCAGTATGAGCTTGCCCCAATCTCTAGGAGTCTTTGCAGCGTTGGCCTTGAGATTATTCCAGTGTTTGGTTGGTGATGTTTCTTGCTCTTCCCTTAAGTCAGGATGTGCGGCCACTTCCTCTCTTGATGTTCAGATCTGAAAGATGGTCTATGGTGTAGTGGCTTTGTTCTTGTTTGCTTAACTGATTCTTCAGATTTCTTATCACATCAGATCGGCCAAGCTGTAAACCAGTTCTCATCGTTGCCTTGCCAGCCAGTGTGTCTGCTCTCTCGTTTCCTTTAACTCCATCATGTCCAGGGCAGTATATCCATATGAGTCTGTCCAATGGAAGGCTGTGCATTAATTCATTCCAAGCAGGGCTTCCCATTACACTTTTCATTTTCTGAAGTAGATTCATGGAGTCAGTCAGTATCATGGCTTGTTGACTTTGAAACTGGCTTGTGGATGAAAGCCAGTGGAGTGCTTGTGTCTGTTTCTACCTCCATTGTTAGACTTGAAGTTGTTAAACTGTGCGCACCATTGTCTTCGTGGATAGTTCAGCCATTTTGCTTCACTGTGTATCCCCAGCCTGACTTACCTTTGGTGACAGAATCGTCAGTGTATTTTACAATGCCATCTTTTGTGCGAAGGTCTTCTACCTGCATCTGAATTTCTGCGTTCGTTTTGCCTTCTGGCCATTCTCGACAATGTCTTCCAAGTTCTGGAGCGATGGCAATTTGGTAGAGGTACTTCAAGTGGCCTGGATATTTCTCCCATTCCTTGGTTTCTTTGAGTTCTGCTAACTGGCACACAAGCTGTATACTGTCTTCTGCCTGTCCCATCCATGATTTTCCACGTCTTAGCCGAGTGCCTTTTGTTTCCTCGACCGCTGCATGAAGTGGGTTTGGGGGATTTTCAAGTGCTCTGAAATATGCCTTCACCTGTTCCAACTTGTGTCTTGTCTGCATTGAAGGAAGGTCGAACAGGTATCGCATAGTTTCAACTGGTGTGTCCTTCGTGGTTCCCAGGATCAATTTCATTGCTTCATTTTGAATTCTTTCGAATTTGAGAAGGTTGCTGCTGGACAGTGTTGTAAGCCCTAACCCATAATCTATCACACCGAGTACATGTGCGTGATACGGTCGGTAGAGATGGCGCTGTTCAATGCCGTTAGCTGCCATTTCATGGCAGATAGGCCTTTTTGCATTTCAGAACAATATTCTCAGCATGCTTTCTAAAGGTTAGCATTCTGACAAAGCCTACACTCAAATTGCGTAGGTTGTCAGTTGGTTCAATTGGTATTCCATTGAAAGAAACTTGTGAGGGTACTTGTCCTGATGTCTTGTTGTTGAGAGTGCAGACTAATGTCTGGGCTTTTGTAGGGCTGATGGACGATCCAGTTTCTTGGCACCGCTGAACAATGTTGTTCAATTGTTGCTGAACCGCTTTCGTTCTTTCTTCAGCATTCTTTGATGTTTTGTAGATCAGGCCGTCATCTGCTAGTGCCAACACTCGAGCAATTCCGTTTCTGTTGAGGTCTGCAAGGCCTTTAGTGCAAACATTGTACAAAACTGGGCAAAGAGAGAACAACACACACCACACACACACACACACACACACACACACACACACACACACACATGCACACGCACGCGCGCGCGCGCGCGCACATGCTGGCATGTTATTCAATATGCCTACAAGCCAATGTATCTGTTAATATAATACATATATACGTTGGTGATGCTTGAAAAATTTCTCCCATGCCTATAACTACAATAGCCTGCGATCCGGTCTAGAAGTATACCCTAAATGCTGTGATCTTTTTTAGTTCATTTAAAAATATTTTATAGAAACTTTGTTGCACACTGTTTGAAGATCCAAGAATACAACATTAATAAGTCAGTGGAATGTTATTCTTTAGGAAAATCATCTAGACAGTCTTTGCACTTAGATGTAATTTTTGTGACATTCAGGATCTGCCGGACGTAAACCCAAACCGCGTATTAAACAGGATATCATTGGAAATTAAATACCAGTTCATCTCCAAGCAAGCTTTCACAAGAGTTACAACTGGTGTGAGGCTAACGTGATTGAATGCCAGTATATCCCTGATTAAGTATTCCCACGATTTAAAAGCAACTGAATTGAGGTCTAGTTACCAGAATCGTTTTTATTTCCATTTTTGAACAAATGATTTGACTTCAGGTAATGTTTATCTACCATACACATATTCTCATTTTTTCTATCAAGCAAAATCTCCGCCGAAGATGTTGTCAGGTAATCTTTTGTTTCCCTCGATGGTCCATCAGATGTATACACGTAGAAACATTCAAATTAGGCAGTTCAGCATTTCTTTCTTTTTCGGTAGATTCTACCCTAGAAATAAGAGTCATCTATATACGCTTCAATAAGTGATGCAGTTCATTATTATCTTCAGCTGTTACAACACTTGACAAATATTTATTGAGCACTTAATTTTCTTCCCTATCAGTCGGAGAAATTGTTCGGTCAGGCATGGCAAGGCTGCACACTGGATTTAATCCTGCAGAAGATGTAAGCATAGCAAGTCATTGTTTTGCATTGTGTTAGTAATTTTTCTTTCCCTATCAGTCGGAGAAATCGTTCGGTCAGGCATGGCAAGACTGCAAACTGGATTTAATCCTGCAGAAGGTGTAAACACAGCAATTAACGGTTTGTATTGTGTTTGTATTTCTACTTATTTTGTCACGGTTTTGAAATGAAGGAAGCTAGAAGAAGGTGTGGGGACACTTCAAGCCTAGGGGACGCTTTGGCGCCAGCAGCCCATATTGTTCCGCAGAGGGATACTCTAGTCTGGGGGTGCAGTGAGGAAGGGGGAGGGGGTGGGGGTGGGGGTCAGCATAAGCTCGTCCAAACCGTGTCTTACCATGGACAGTATGGGCTAACTAGACAGTTTATCCGGGTAGCAACGGGTTAGCCCATGTAGTCCGGGGGACATCCTGAGCAGGGGACTGTCTGGGCTGGGACAGATCACATATATACCAGAGTTGAGGCTGGGACATAAGGCCTCTTGGGTGTTCAGGTATTGGGGAGTCCTTTAGATTCCAATACCAATTCACGTTTGTTGAGCCACTCGGAAGACATATATAGCTGTTTGGGCACGTCGGAGAGTTTAGCTGATGGCGCTTGTTCCAGTATTCGCAGCTAATGTGCTTTCATTACACTAACACCACCACAAGAAATTGAAGATGAGCAGCGAAAATCGCATTTTATAAGCTGTATGCCGGAGGATCTCTCTCTCTCTCTCTCTCTCTCTCTCTCTCTCTCTCTCTCTCTCTCTCTCTCTCTCTCTCTCATCAAGTGTCATTGCTTCTTTTACTGCAAAATGAAATGAGAATTGTAACTCGCTCTGTAGCTATGTTCGTTTTTAAAGCACTAAAACGAAGAGAGGAACAGTAATTTCAGGCAGAACATATTGTTATGCAAGTATTTTCTTTCATAATATTTCGCATATGCGCCGAGCCCGTGTGTGTTCTACTTTTGTTCTTGACCTCATTGTAGATAGGTCGGTGGCCTTTGCAATTAAACTATTTGAGTTTGAGTCTCTCTCTCTCTCTCTCTCTCTCTCTCTCTCTCTCTCTCTCTCTCTCTCTGTCTCTGTGTGTCTCTTTTAGGGTCAGTGCATCTGACTGCGGCCCAGTCGGTGTTCAATAGGTTGAAGCTCTGGGCCGGAAGATTTTGACAACAGATCATAATCATCATAGTTTCAAAATGAGGTGAGCGCAGGTGAAAACTGAAACAAACTTAAAGAAAAAATGGTATACCCCCGAACGAAAGAAGCAAATTACAAGACAAACACGACGCGTTTCGACCTCTTTGGTCTTCTTCAGGCAAGACAAACAACATTCAGGACAATGAAAACGAAGAACGAACAATCACTTATCTCGTCTAATTGGGCGCAAAATGGATGTGGAATAGATGTTTTCTTTGTTTTGAATGTTGTTTGCCTCGCCTGAAGAAGACCAAAGAGGTCGAAACACGTCGTGTTTGTTTTGTTTTTGTTTCTTTCTTTCGGCGGCACAAAATTTTTTTCTTTAAAAAAAAAAGAAGATCAGTCTGAGATGCCCTTCTGCTGTGAGAATTGATTTCTTCCCCCGACTCGAAACGACATCTTCTAGACGGGAAGGCGTCCTCAAGGCGCTGCCTGGGGTGTGTTTTACCTACATCAGTATAAACACCTGCCCAAAGTTGGAAAATTTGAACCTTTTGAAGTTCACTTTTGTTCCTCATCGACCAATCCAGGTGGAACTCTTCTCAGCTGTCTGTTTCCGGCCATTGCCTTTCGTGTTCTCGACCTTTTCCCCACCAGATTTCCCAAACTGCTTAAATGAGGTCAGGGGCTGATGTACCTACAAACCCAACTTGCTTCAACTTTTATCGTAAGGACTTGGGCGTGAAGCTGCGGCGAGTTGGACTGGCATACTTTTCTGTTTGTACATTTTCAGCTTCCTCCATTTTGCTGTCATATGGCAACATGACCCATTCGGATAATTTTTTAATGAAAGTGGGTGGAGTAGGACTGGATCTGGTTTCATGCTACACTTCCTGATGACTGTGGGGGGTTTTTCCCCTTACTAGGTCTATTGAACTCCCAGTCATTTCATCCAGTGAACCCCTGTTTCCACACTTTTAATTTCGCAGTGATCCAGTTTAAATGATTGTGGCTTCCTGTTGAGTAGAATACCGTTGTGGGGCCTCTAGTGGCGTAGTATTTCATGGGCATGCTAACTGAAACGTGCGATTTCACATAAAAGCCCTTGCTTTGTCCATGTTCCCCATGATCTACCTTCCTATTAAAAAAAAACAAACAAACAATAAATATATAGATCTATATATATAAAATAAAAAATTGCCTACGCATGCTGACAGTTTTTACACAAAGTAAGAAAATTTATCGAAAAAAACAAAACAAAACAAAACAAAGTACCTGTCTTAAAACAAACAAAGAAACAAAGCAGGACAATTATTCCACGACATCAAGTACAATATAAAAATTTAAAATGAATGAACCAAAGCACATCCCCCCCCCCCCCCCTAAACTCAAAACATTTCCCGTATTACATTCCCTCACCTCACGCTTATTTATGCTCACACGCACGTACGCCCGCGTCCCACACACACACACCACAACGCGCACTGACTGACTAAAACCATTATTGTCGGATTAAACCCTTTTTTAATCACCACACACACAAACACCACTAATGTGCTAATATCATTTAACTGGAAAAGACGTTAAATTGAAAACACACACACACACCACACCCACACAACAACGGGCCCGTTAAGATTCGATAAGTCGTTAACACTAAAACTAGTTTCTATATACCCCAAAAGAGTATTTGACTGTTAACCTGACTGGTCCGTACTATTAGACGCGCAAAATCAGAAGTGGTTGATCGCCGCGATTTCACGAACATGGCCCCTTCTGGACAGTTGTTGCTCTAAAGTTACTCAAATCGCCTGGTAGAAATTTCTTGATTCTGGCCTGTCCCTTCTAAATGATGGGCGGTCACTAGACTGCCAGATTTCCTAACCTTTGACCCTCAGCAATTGATCTTTCCCTTTCATCTCCCCATCTTTAGCCTTAGCTGTTCCTTGCAGGTTGAAAAAGACAACTTGGGGAAAGTGACCACCTCCCTATTACCATATCCCTCAGAGGTCCTCGTTGCACAAGACAACAAGTTGATAAAATCCAAAAATATAATTACAAACGACTGACTGGGAGAAATTCAAATCTATTTTAATGTCTTTTAATGTAACAACTCTTGAAAACCAGGATGGTTGAACTGTACACCATTTTCTGAATCGTTCTTGTTCCCCTGCAACCAAATCCCTTCCAAAAACAAATTACAAAAGGAAGATCAGTTCATATGGAAATGTGTGGTGGACGGAATCCTGCAAACATGCTGTGATGAAAAAACTAAAAACAAAGAATATTTAAAGACAAGCCGAAAAACAACGTTACTATGAAACGGGCCAAGAATATGAGCACAGAGTCATTGAAAAGCTAAACGGACCACTGGTCGTCCTTTTGTCTCACCGAGCCCCTCTGATCATCACGACGTTAAAAAAGTTTGGACAAAGGTCCATGAAATGAAACAGGGATAATCTTCCAACTTATCCAGTTACTTTAGAAAATGAGGCAATTTCCAACTGCTGCTCAAAAGCCGAAGCGTCGCAGATATATTTGCAAAGAATAGTTTCCACAAATAGCCTTTCTGATAATGCAAAGCTATGAGGGAAAACTCAAAGAATAACGATATGTATTGTGATCCAGAAGAAAAAAATGACCATTATCTAAACGCGGAAATCACTCTACAGGAATTAAAAAATGCAATAATATCATTCCCAAAGAAAAAAAACATCAGTTGGTCTGGATGCGCTTTCGAATAAGATGTTAAAACCCCTGCCAGAAAATTTTGTATCGTTTCTTCATAACATCATAACAAAATGCTGGCAAGATATGGAAGTATCCCTTCTGTTTGGAAAGAATCTGTAGTCGTACCAAACTTAAAGCAGGCAAACCTAGATCCAACATAAATAGTTACCGTCCGATTGCCTCACCTCTCACACGTGTAAGTTAATGGAAAGAATTGTTTTTAAGTAGGCTTGTATATCACTGTGAGAAACGTGGTAAAATCCGGATACAAAAGCAGGCTTTAGAAAAGGCAGATCAACAATAGACCATCTGGAAAAATTTAACGACTCATGTAAAACAACAATTTGCAAGAAGAAAAAATATCCTCGCTACTTTCTTTGATGTCAGAAAAGCGTATGTCATGTTTGGCATGAGAGACTTTTATATAAACTGAAAACCATTGGTCTTTCTGGTCATATAAAATAATATCAAGCATTTCTGACCAGTAGAAGTATGGAAAAAAAGATACAAAATGTTTATTCCAGAAAGAGATATTTACAAATGGGCATTCTCAGGATCGGTCATTGCTCCCCTACTAATTTAATATTCTGAATATGCGGGTCTCCCAAAGATTTATCTAAAAACGTTTTCCCTTTTTGCAATATGCTGACGATATTTGCATGTGGATGAACGTAAAATTTAAAGAAGAAAACTCCAGTCAGATCTTTCAATTTATTAAAAAACATATCACGTGACCTAGATAATATTTGCAATATTTATGTTTGAAAACGGCCTTAGTTTATCGGGAGAAAAAAACCCACATGATGTTATTTGACGCTGGTGGAAGTACTTGCAATAGTCCTACTTTTTAAGGTAGATAACAATGTATTGAGTTATGTCACCGAGATAAAATTTTTAGGAGTAAATATTACCTCTAAATTAACTTGGAACAACCAATTGAACATATTATCAACGAAGCCAGCAAATCTCTAAATCTTCTTAAAATAATCAGAAACAAAATTGGGGTGCAGAACACAAACTTTAGTACACCTTTCGACATCTCTCGTAAGATCAAAATTATCATACGCACAGGAAGTGTTTCTTCAGCGCACCAAACTATTTACTTAAAAAGTTGCAAAGCATAGACTGCAAGGCTTTTAGACTCGCACTAGGTGTCCCCTTTCATGCCAGTGCACCGGAACGTATTACGAAGCCGGAGTTCTGCCCCTTGACGGGCTATAGAAACTTGGCCTGTGCTAAATTCATCCTACGTAGCCATCTGTTCAGAACTCGAGCAAAGATGAATTAGATTTACGATCAGATATCCATTTCCCGAAGCGAGCTAGATCTATTAAATCTAATACAACCATAATGACATATTCCTCAAACTTACTGAAAGACGCTGAGATTGATCCCAAGAATATTGCTGATCGTTTTCCTGTATCCCCGATTCCAAATTGGGAATTGCACACCGCATGTTTTGATTATAAATATACTGATCTACAAAAGAATGTTAACAATAATATATTGTCCTCTCTTTTCCAAATCCATATTGAAGTAAATATCACATCACCTTAAAGTTTTCACCGATGGATCACTGTTAAATGAAAACGCTGGAAGTGGGTTTTGTTATTCCTACCCTTAAAGTTGAAAAATTTTCATCTCGGGAAGGGGTATTCTATCTTCACGGTGAGCTGGTGGCAATTCTAATGGCGCTTAACTTTCTTGTTTATACTCCACTTACTATCTACAAAACACTTTTCGTGTGGATTCTAAAAACTGTCTTACAAGGCCTTGAATCTATTGCTGTGAAAAATCGAGGTGAGGTGATTTTAGAAATAAAACATCTTTTCAGTATTCTTATATCAAGAGGTACAACAGTTGATTTTTGCTGGATCCCGTCTCACTGTGGGGTTTCTGGTAATGAATGGGCTGACACGGGCTGCCCGAAAAAGGGGCACGAAAGTCCGATGAATCCTAGAAATCAACATTCCTCTGTGTTTATACGAAGGATATGGTCTTTTTAAAAAAGACGTTGTATTGAAAAGGTTTATGAAGCCTACAAAAACTTGGTTCTTACTAAATACATCACCTCACCTCCAAATTGCTCTGCTGTGACAAATCCCCGTCAGCTACTTTTTCTTCTAGCAATGCGGTTAAAATGGAAAGATACCTATCAATTGGCCAACGCAAACGTACTTGAAAAAAATAACCGAAAACTTGAATCCCCGTTTTACAGGCTTAAGCTAAACGCTTTCCGAACAAAATTTCGCAAAAATTTAAATTGCATCTGCGGAGCAGTTGAAAAATTCCACAACCCAGCATCTTCTTTCTACTGCGCATATTTCAAAAAGGAAAACCCTGACTGCCTGCGACTTGATTTGGCACGTGTATTTCCAGAACTTAAACCCGGTCTTGTTTCTTTTGTTAATTCCTTTATGATTAGTCCAATGGGCTCTTTTTTGTAACAAGTGTTCCTACAGATATGAGCGCTTAACATTTTGGGTTTTAATCAGATATCCGTACTCCTTTATGTTTTAATACTTGCTTTGGGCTAATGTTAATTGTAAAGAATTTTTAGTATGAATCACTATATATAGCTAACTGCTCGTAACAAATCTCTTATCGGTCCATCAACGCACACACAGACGCACACACACACCACGCCCCACACACACACACCCCAACGCACGCACGCACGCACGCACACACGCACACCACACACACACACCAACACACACACACACCCCAACACACACACAAATCACTCACACACACCCACACACACACACACACACATGCACACACACGCTATTTCCCTAACTCTTGTCTAAAATCACTTTATGTGAATAGACGTTAAATTGAAGTACAACGAACGAACACCTGGCCGTGACTCCACCATCCCCTGGCCCTCTTTCTCCTGACAAGCGCACAGCAGGGTCATCTGATTTCCCCCCTTTAGTCAAAAAGGTTTAAATTCAAGGGGAGGAAGACTAAAGTCAGATGTGTATATTTGCTGGTCGTAAGAGAAACCGCGCGCACGGCATCGTTTTATTCCAGCTGAGGCTTCGTCGGAATGCGTTTTCCCACGTGGTCCACTGCCTCTGTTGGCTTGTTGGAAGGTCTTCTGGAATTTCTTAGCATCGTCTGCTTTCTTTCTGCTCCTGTAAAACCATCTGCATCTGTTTGATTTCCCCTTCGCCTTCGATCACCTGACCACTTCAAATTCCGTGCTCTACTTATTTCGAATACAGGCCAGTCCTTGCTTTTATGGGGATCACCACGTGACGCATGCGTACTAGTTCACTCTCGACATCCGGGTGTTATTAAGAGGAAAGCTGTCATGGAGGAGGAGGGATGTCGGCTACTACAAGAATGGATGTATTCCGTCGATTCTTAGGAGATCTTGGTGTTGTTGTCAGCTACAGATGCCCGACTTGACAATTTCGAGCTATAGTTTAGATATTGTTGGGCAAAATTAATTTGTGTTTGAAAGAGAGAGACTGACTCGCACAATAACTGGGCTCTAAGTCTAAGAGTTGAATTTGTCTGCCCGTGATGATCGTGTTTAAACTCTAGTCGTGAGAGCACACGGCAATCGCATTTTCGAGTTCGAAGAGAGACACAAATGAGAAACTATAGAACAGAAAGTTTCCGCTTATAAAGTTAGGAGTTAAGAGACACTTTAACGAAACAGATCTTTTCTGTTGGCTGCATTTTGTGCTGTTGGAGGATACCGATCAAGCGTAAAAATGAGCAGAAGACGGACCACTGTTCGGCAGTATTCTGTCGAGGAGCAAGCCTTGACGGACGTCTCGGAGTCAAAAGAGGTAAGACAAAACAGCAGAGAATGTGAATCATTCACAATCGCATACACTCGTATATACACCGCGTGCAACGCACTGGCGCGCGCATACACATATGTACACACACACACACACACACACACACACACACACACACACACACACACACACACACACATGACACATGATCTCTGCTCCCAGTCCCCTACCCGCCCCTCCCACTGACCTACAAACTAAATGCAAAATGATGAAGTTGATTGAGTTCCATGTGCAGTTCATGTATTCTTAAGTCCACAGAAAAGTGCTTGATGGAAACAAAAAATGCAGACACCTGTTTAAACGATAACAGCTTCAAGAAAGTTTTCAAATCTATAGAGGGAAAAAAATCATCCGTGACTGGTCTAACAGGTACAGCTTCAGCAGTGTCCTTATCTGAAAGGCTATAATGGAACACTGCTTCCTCAGTTCATGTGCCAGCACAGTTTTCTCGTTGATAGTGTGGGCATGTCAGTTATGCACATTGTCATTGCCTGAAATGCCAAAGTCAAACAAAGTTCTGATTGTGCAAATTAGTTGATTAAACATGGGCACAATGACACACCTTTGGCTAAACGGTGTATGGTATGCTTGGCTTACTCCTCAAGTCATTTGCTTTACCTTGCCTAAAAGAGCGGTGTTCAGAACTGTAAAAATTAGCACCAACCTGGGTGGAAATTGATTTCAGTAGCATTTACGTGCACCCAGCTTCAGATTACCAGTTTATCTGTTGAATTATTTTTGATAATGGATGAAACGTCACATTATTTGCATGATCTTCCGCAGGAATATTACAGTACTTTCATTAGATTGCTGCAGTGGAAATCAGTCATTTTTGTATTTTACTTGATCTTGTGGAGCTATGATCTTAGGTAAACAAATTATGCCCATCCACACCAGTACCATTTGTTTGGAGATGTGAATGATCAGCTTTATTTGAAATCGTAATAAGTGTCAGAGATTTGTTTCCAGGTGTTGTCAAAGAACAGACAAGGGTCCATTTTTGCTTGATTGTAAATGTTCGTTTTTTTCCAAGACCTGTTTACGTGTTTGATTTTTCCTTATTTGGCATGGATAATCTACTTAGTACGGAAATATGGTACTATTACTGAATAAAACATGAAAAACTGCTTGTCAAAATATGGAAGATCACCTGCATATTTGTGAATTGATAAACCAGTGATCTCAGAATTCGAAGAGGTCAGTTGTTTGCGGCCAAAAACAATTGCAGACAAATATCGTTTCATCCATCTCTGTGCTACAGTTTTGAATCAGCATGATTTGGCGGAACTCAACAGTCATGTATTTATTGCTGTGCAATCCGTTGACAATTCACAAGAATATAGTTACCAAATTTCGTTATCAAGTTTACCAGTTGTACATTTTAATGAAAGCTTCATTGGCCAGTATTGTCACAACCATATGGATGAGGCTTAGTCACAGACTTCAGAAGTCAAGAGACTGCAAAAATAAAACTTTTTAAACTTGATCAAGTGGGCTTTGTTGATGTCAATATCTAAACGTTTTTGCACAGAATGAATTTGTTTCTGTACTAAAGTTACATGAAGCATGTCTGCGTTATCCTTTTTATGTATCTTTAGTTAAAATGAATTGCAGTTTGCATGACTTTCTAGCCAAAACTAGTACTGCTTTTGCTTCTCAACAAAACTTCAGTGACCGCCATTGGAACTGACTGATCAATATAGTTTTGTGCCAGTTTCAGTGACGCAGTTACGTAAGTGTCTGACATAACGATGCGATGCGGTCCATGTTTGGTTTGGGCAAAGTGCCTTTCCTGTTTCCTATGTACACACTTGTGTGTAGAGTTTGATTCCCATTGCTATTATTATAATTATAATTAAATTATAATTATTGAAAATACATCCCCCCCCCCCCCCCCCCCCCCCCCCCCCCCCCCCTAATCTGTCTTCAGGTTCCTCCGTACCACCATCCTTTTTCTCTGACTAGTCTGACTCTCACCAGTCTTCAGTTATGGCAGCTTAAGTGTGGACCAACTTTCGAAGGAGAATTTAACTGCAACTCCTGTTGTGTTATTGAGTAATAATGACAGCAACAACAACAACAATGATAATGAATTTTGAAAAGAAAAGAAAAATAAAGGGATCACACCTTCTTCAAAGTGATGTCTGTAATGGGAAGGTAAAATTTCCAGAAAAATGTTGAAATTTTTTTAAACGAAAGTTTCATTACCCCCAATTCCCCAACTCCATCCCACCCCCACCTGAACCCCGCTCTCTCGCACTTTCTTACACACACAGACATAACGCAGACACACACACACACACACACACACATACACACACACACACACACACACACACACACACACACACACACACACACACACACACACACTCTCTCTCTCTCTCTCTGTGTCTCTCTCTCTCTCTTTCTCTCTCTCTCTCTCTCTTACTTTCTGGCATTATCGGTTTCACTCACTGAATGTTAGTTGTTACCAAACAAATGTTTTGGGTATCTGATTGCTGAAACAAGTGAAAGTTATGTGAGTACTGTTTTCCTCTTTGAATTAAAAGGGCATCATTTTACGCAAAGAAAAAAAAAAGAACATTAGATTTCATGTTGTATTTGAATACTGATATTTGTTTGTAAATGCTGAAAACCTATGCCATAAATGCTGATTGGAACTTACGGAAAGGGTAAACGGGTTCGGCTTTTTGTTTGTTTGTTTTCTTTTCATGGATTCTGGAGTGATTAAATGCTACAGAGTGAAATGGAGACTGGCAGTGTCACAAATCAGTCAACAGTGCTTGAACAAGGAATTTATAAACAAATCAAACTTTTACACTTTGCATCACTTTGTCTTACACACACACACACACACACACACACACACACACACACACACAAACACAAACACACAGACACATGCACACACACACACACACACACACACACACACACACACACACACACACACAAACACAAACACACACACACTTAGATAAAGAATTACACTCCATGTATGAGATAAATACTGTCATTATAAAAACATTTCTTCATGTTTCGACATACCACCATTGTAATTGAAATGAAGTATTGAACAGTCGGTGATAAAACGAGATGACTGAGGACAGAAATTGAAGCAAATTTTAAAAGGAAACAATATTCCTCCTGACGAATATGAGAAGATAAGTGGTTGCTTGTTCTTCGTTTCCATTGTCCTAAATGTTTGTTTTTGCCTGAAGAAGACTCAAGTGGTCGAAATGCATTGTGTTTTGTCCTGTGATCTATTTGTCTATATCAACTGGCGGAACTCATTCCGTTTCTTTTTAAAGTAGTTTCAAGTTTGATGCTTAAATCAGTCTGGAACAAGAGATTCAGACGGAATCGATGGTAAGATTCTAAAAATTGCTATTGCTGATTAATACACTCAGTGACTCACTGACAAAGTCATGTTCCCTGAAAATGATAACAATAAAAAATTATACCTTTAAGTTTATGTATAAAACCGATGATGCCACCAATTCCACCAACTATAGATCTATTTCAATATTATCCCTTTTGTTAAAACCGATCGAAAAACATGTTTAAACAAACTTGTATTCTCAACTAAAATGTTACAATCTCATTCATGAAAATCAATCAGGTTTTCGTGAAAATTGCTCTTGTTGCACTTCTCTTATATGACACATTGATAGATATCTTACAAATATTAACAATAACGACCTTTCAGAACTTGTTTTTGTAAATGTTGCAAAACCATTTGATGTTATCAACCACTCACCTCTGATAAGAATATACGTGTGTTACAAAGTATCGAACCAAGTCTTAAAATTTGTTATCTCTTTTCTCAATGATTGTCAAAAGCTTGTCGAAAATATCACGCACACACTCACACACACATACACACACAGTGACACACACACAGTGACACACACACACACACACACACACACACACACACACACACACACACACACACACACACTGTACTTTGGTAAAGAAAATCTAGACAGACACAATGTCTACAAAATGAGAACTCTCAGTACAGTCACAGCAACTTGGGATGGATTGAAATTGCATAGAGAACTCATGATGGAGTAAAATTACATGAGAGCTCAAGAGTTAGTCAAATTACTTGCTGAAGATTAAGTCATGCCTATGTCCTCTCACTCTAAGCTGTCAGGTTACAATCTTATGAGTGCCATGATGATTGGAAACAAAATCAGACGCCTTTCTCCGTCACAGTTGCTTTGTTTAAATGTGATGTTCATGAAAACCCCCCACTCAGATTGAAAATATCCACAAAATGGAACACTCTCAAATGGTCCCCAACTGTATATATATATTGATCATGGTGCAGAACTGCAAAAGGAAAGCAGAAATGCACACCTGGTATTTTGGGCACATAGACACTAACAAGACAGTGATAAAAGGTCATTGGCAGAACAAGGCATTCTGGTGAAAACGAATGAACATTTAACAAGACAGCTTACTATGCTTTTTCAAAAGCCAAATTTGCGAGTTGAAGATATGGATCACACATTATTTTGGAATCACATTCATTCAGTTCTAAAATGAGAATGTGCTACACAGGACAGAGGACATGCCAAAAAAAAAACCCCATTTCATATGATCTTTTTTCATGTTTTTAACATTAACTGTTATGTATATATACAATAAACAAGTGGGGTATGTTTTGCTCCCATACGGAAACCTAACACAGAGTAACGTTTATTCAAGACTGGCACAGCCTTTTAAACTTGAATAAAGTCAGACAAATACATAGACGAACAATCTAATAGTGGGGGAAAAACAAGCACAGGCCAACAACTGAACTGTCTGGCAAAGATTTGGACTTGAGGGGAGGGGAGATTGAAGATGGAGAAACTGGGAAAATGAAATTTAAAAAAAAAAAAAAAAAAAAAAAATGTTACAGATATGAAAACTCTTCACTAGCTGCATAAGGGAACCACCGCAATCCCTTTTGAAGGCAGATATATTTGTATTGCCTGCTCCGAGGCCTTTCGCCCTCTGGATCGGGACTCATCAGGGAGACACGGCTGGTTGTGTCTGCGCTCCCGGCGTCAAATAGAGACACACCACAGTCCATAATACTGTGTGTTCTCACCACCATGGGTGCAAAAAAGAATCCAATAGCACCCCCAAAAGCAGCCAGTGAAGAGTAGTAAATGCAACCAAACGAAAGTGTGGGGAGGAAACAAAGTTGCTGTAAAACTAAAGACATTATGCAAATAATATAAAATGTAGGGGACAGTCTTTGAGCCTATGCCTGAGTATCCACCCAAAGATGCAAGGGAGATCAAAAGACAAACACACAGATGGACAGAAACAAAGACAAATAACCTCAATTTAATCAAAGCAAAATCGGAAATGATATGAGGTAGGGAACAGTAACGATAAACAGTAAACAAGTGGGGTATGTTTTGCTCCCATACGGAAACCTAACACAGAGTAACGTTTATTCAAGACTGGCACAGCCTTTTAAACTTGAATAAAGTCAGACAAATACATAGACGAACAATCTAATAGTGGGGGAAAAACAAGCACAGGCCAACAACTGAACTGTCTGGCAAAGATTTGGACTTGAGGGGAGGGGAGATTGAAGATGGAGAAACTGGGAAAATGAAATTTTAAAAAAAAAAAAAAAAAAAAAAAAAAAAAAATGTTACAGATATGAAAACTCTTCACTAGCTGCATATGTATATGTTTGTATAAATTTAACCTTTGTAGAATAAACCAAATATTTAGTTTGATAATTTCTTTGTCTGATCAGTGATTGTCATGTTCTATGTACCTGCACCACACATTCAGTGTTGTTTCATTTGAAAAAAAATTCAGGGGATTTTTTTTTTTTTTATTCCATAGCAAATAACAATCAGATTACAGACTAATGTCAGCCCTGATGTGGCCCTTTGCGGTCGGCTGGGCTATAAGCAACATGACCTTACAGACTAATGTCAGCCTGATGTGGCCCTTTGCAGTCGGCTGGGCTATAACTTGTATAAGCAACATTACCTTACAGACTAATGTGATATCAGTTGGGACATAGCTTCACAGGACATGAAACTTTCCAACTTGTGGTCAACATTTTTCACATGTGTGGGAGACAAAGAGTGGCTGTTCTTAATACAAAGCTCATAGATTTTATGAATCAAATCTTTGTCCAGGAGTTGTATATAGATAGATCTTTAGATAGATAGACTGATCTACCAGAGCCCTGGTTCACTCAAGATCAGTGTTATTTGGGACTGATAGTGATTCAGTGATTCTGTGGAGAGATGCAATGTTATTGTTAGTGAAATTCATGTCTTGATACAAACTCCAAATATTCAATTGGTTACATGAGAATGTGGCAAAAAGGTATTTGGCCCTTAAGTGTGCAGTCGCGTGGGAATGAAAAGAATGAAATAAAGATTGCAAGAGAAACTTCTGTTATTGGAAAAGACAACACAAATAATTTAAGTGATTTTTAGTTTTCATCAAATGCATATCTCCAGGGATATCACATAGTGCAAACATGTGCTCTCTTAATCCTTTTTTTTTTTCGTTCTTTGTAATATTTTAATTGGTGTGAATGTTGTGGCCAAAGTACATCGTTGAAAATGAAATGACGAAGTGTGCGTTGATTGGGACATAATTTTGTGACATGTTTAAGTTATTTTGATACTTGAAGCTAGGGACATAAAACAAAAACCAGACATCATGCTAAAATGTGGAAACTAAATACCCTGCACTGTAACTCAACAATCACTGAATCATTGACAGAACCGGTCCCAGAGAAATGTAAACCAGTGGCAGCGTATGATATACTACTCTTAGTACATTTTCAGCTTGGTCAGGTGCTAGAATGATTTTGAGTTTTTTAGGCAATATATTGCTTCAGATAACAAAAATGTTGTTTTAAATGCCATAATTCTGGGAAGAAAACTGTCAATCACCGGTGATCGACATTCAAAGGAAAGAACTGAAGAGAGTTAAGGGTGTGCAACCTGTATGATCATCATAACAGGTTACTTCACAACATGTAAGATTGTAATATCACATAGATCCGCCGAACACTGTATCTGTGCATAGTGACTAGCTCTCATATGGTTTCACTATTTATCATTTTCAAACAAGACATCTGAGATTTCAAAGATATAATAATACAGTTCAACAATGTCATGATTAGACTCAGACCAGAATGTAGATTCTACTTTCTTATTGATTACAGTTTTTAAAAAAAAGTGTCAAAATCTATAGTCTTTCATTTATGACCTGCTCTCATGAGACATGTCTTACATAATCCTCCTTTCTCATTTTGTTGGATATTTCTGTGCCAGTGACCATGGTAACCAGCAACAGAGCAAATTTTTTCCCATTAAACTTTATTTGAACAGAAACTCAAACTACTCAAAGTCACAGAACCATGAATGTGATGAACAAATATGAAATGCTGAATGTATGCAACGGGCGCACATATTCTGTGCGAAGAAAATAAATTAAAGTTGTGAAAAGTGTGATCCCCAAACAACCAACCTCAGTCATTGGTTGTTTGTATAGGATGTAGATTTTCAGTTAGTATTTTAATTCAAATTTCGCCTTTAAACACACGCTTAGTTTTGAAGTTTACAAGGAGAAGAAGTTGGAACAGAGTGTTTTAAATACTACTCTTGCTAAAATACTGAACAAGTTGATGGGAAGTGCTGTTAATAATATTCATTTTAATGGATGGTATTTTAGTTAATGCAGATTAGGCTTCACACGTGCACGCACGGATGCATGTGTGCACGCATGCACGTGCATGTGTGTGCGCACGCGCGCACACACAAAAAGTCTGAATTTCCTTAAAATTGTCAGTAAACAATCTTGGGGGCAAGACACTAAAAGTTTAACTGTTTTAGCAACTGCCCTTGTACGCTCAAGACTTACATATGCTCAGGAAGTATTTTTTAATGCACCTAAACATCTTTTAAATAAACTTCAGAGCACTGATTGCAAAGCCTTCAAAATTGCCTTAGGGGTTCCCACACATACGTCAAACTTAGGGACATACAACGAAGTGGGAGTTCTACCTCTATCTGAAATTAGAAAGGCTTCTACTTTAAAATTCATCTTAAAAAGTTTCTCACAAAAGAATTTTTGCTCAGAAGAGGTATGTTTAGATTCGGAAAAAGATTTTGGAAAACGTGCACAATATATAAAATCCACAAAATCTATTTATTCATTTTCCTCAGATCTTCTTAAAGATACAAAAATAGATAAAAATAATATCGCCGGAAAACCTACGTTTTCACCCATTCCAAAATGGGTACAATCAAAAGCTTCCTTTGACATTGACTACAATAATTTAACAAAAAAGGATTCTCCCAACATTTTGAGAAATTTTGTCTACACTCACTTAGAAAATAAGTACAACCATCACTTAAAAATATTCACAGATGGCTCAGTATTGGATGATAATAGCACGGGAGCAGCTTTCATAATTCCTAGCTTAAAAATAGAAAAGTTATTTCATCTTGGTAAAAGTCTGTCTATATATAGCGCAGAATTACTTGCTATACTCAAATCATTGGATTTCATTTTGAATACCCCCGTAAATAAGTCAAATCGTAATATGCGCTGATTCAAAAGCGGCATTGAATGGTATTAAATCTTCTAATTCATATGTACGATTAGACATGATAACTGAAATTAATCATATAGTACACCTTCTTTCCCAAAAAGGCATCAATATTACTTTTTGTTGGGTGCCTTCTCATTGTGGTATATCGGCAAATGAACAAGTAGACAAAGAATTGCAAAAAAGGCAGCTCAAAACCTTAGCGGCACAGTAACAATAAATGTTCGCTTAGATCTGGCAGAATGTTTCTTTATCATAAATAAAACATCTCATGATAATGCAACAAAAACACTGAGGAACTCGGACATATATTATTATAACAATTGCATCAACTGTAATGACAAAAACAATGGGATAACATCATACACAAGATTTATTTCCTCATCTAGGGAGATTGAAAGTCTAATCCATAGGCATCGTTTAAACTCGTTTAAAACAAAATATTGCAAAGATATTAAATGTATGTGTGGGGATTCTATAAGTGTCAATCACTTACTGATTCATTGTCCCAAAACAAAAGAGCTGTTTAATAAATCAGGTATTGAGGGTTTTGTTGATGGATCGACTCCTTTATCACTATCTAGTATATATATTAAACAATTTTGCTACTCTTGAATCTATTTCTAAATGTTTATTAGGCTGTTCACTTAATATTTATCTTTAGCATTTGTGATTGTTACAGTTAAAATTTTAGTTTAAGTTAAACGTTCTGATGAATAGGGTGGGGTGGAGGGTTATGATTACATGTCTTACGTACTACTTTAAAACTTACACTCCCTAAAAAAATGCATCTCTTTCATTCTTTACATCAAGCTCACTCTACACTATAATATTGTCTGAATCACTTCTAGTGGAAGGACCTTAAACTGAAGAACAACACACACACACACACACAACACACACACACACACACACACACACACACACACCAACACACACAATTTTTGTTTGAAAATCTTAAACAAGCCTAAACCTATACTTGATCACTTGTGGTGTGGCTAGTGTGGGGCAGAGCTGTGAAAAATAAGGGTTAGATCTAGGCAAGTTTGATGTGTGTGTGTTTTGTTTTGATTTTTTGTTTTTGCTTAGTTGAAGTTTAAACCAGAATTGAGGAAAAACTTCACTTACCATGTGAAAATGAATGTGGTCATGTTACAGTAAACAAGAAAACTTTTTGTGGGGCATGAAAACAAACAAACAAACAAACAAAAGATTAAGGGTGTAGAGTTAGAAGATGGTACCCTGCATGTTTGGTTAGACCAGGCAGCTCTAAACAACATGGAACTGATTCAGCAGCAGTGCAGTGTTCCCTCAGGTGGGTTGCCTTATGATAACCTGATAAAAAGCGATGTACTCATTGTGTGGAATCAACAGAGGAGAGGTTGCGACAGTAGGCTGTGAGTGTATGAAGGAGCCAGAATGATGGGCCTTGGAATAATTTGTCTGAGAGTGAGAGAGGCCACTAAAATGAGATGGGGGAAAAAACATGAAGCTGGTTTCACTGTTAACAGTATAATTTCTTTGACTTTCAGACTTGGCATACAAGTAAATAGATAATGATTTTTTAAAAAGTAGTTACTGTAAAATTTGGAGGTTGAGGGCTGGGTTTTTTGTGTGTTTTTTTTTTGGTCAACAATTTTATTTGAGAGTAGAAGTAATTAAATTAGCCTGGTTCTTTTTTTTATTTAAATTCTTCAGTTTCTTTCTTCATTTGAAAGAACCATGAAAATGAGTGATGTGTGCATGGTGATGATGATGCAAAACATAATCAGTGACGTTGCCATTATTCCTCGTTCTGTTGAAGGCGGAGAACCGCCTTGCTGCTAAACGTGCAGCAAGGGCAGAAGCACGGGAAATACGTACGAAAGAGATAGAACGGCAGCAGAGAGAAGTAAGTATTTTGTCAGTCATTATGATTGGTTGGATTTCAGCGGCAGTTTTTTTTTTTTAAAAAGATTAAAACTGGCATCAAGAACTTCAGATTTCTTGCATTAAAACAAAATTATGTAGGTTTTTGTTGTTGTTGCCTGTTTTATTTGAGATCCAGAAGAAATTTTTTCTTTGACGAACTTATTTTATTTTTTATTTTTTAATCATATTTTTATTGTCAGTTTATTCAGGCTGACTGCATACATTATATAGTCCTCACTTTTGGAACAAATGTCGTTAATTGCTTAATTTAGGTCTTTTCAAAAATAGGATATTAATTTCATTGTCTTTTATTTATCCATCTGTTTCTTTTTTTTATGAACTGATTTCTTCACAAACAAAACTCTTCCACTATTTGTGTGGTAATTAACTAGGTTTTGCCTTTTTCAATTTGTGTTTATGTTTGTGATGATGATATGGTTGTCATATATTTTTGAGGAGGGAGAATGTGTGTGTGTGTGTGTGTGTGTGTGTGTGTGTGTGTGTGTGTGTGTGTGTGTGTGTGCATGCACACATGCATTTGTGATGGTTTTCAGTAGCAGCTAACATTTTGTCAGCACAGGTTTTCATGAATACTGTGACTGAGTCATATACCAAAATCACTTTATAAAGGTTTTGAGAGAATATTTGTGTTTTCAGCTTAAAATTTCATTGCCACATTTCATTTAAACAAGAGAGATAAAAAGAAAAACACCACACCCGGCCGCCTAAGCAAACAGACTGTAAACAAACCAGTTCATGAGAGAAAGTCAGAATTGTTATTTTTGTTAAAAATTTTTCTTCCAGTCTGCATTCTGACAGGGTTTGTACCAGTTTTAAAAGATTCCCCAAGCAAGTCTAATTAAAGCTTGTTGAAAATGGCTGGTTAAGCTCTCTCTCTCTTGCTCCATCTCTCTCTTGCTCCATCTCTTTCTCTCTCACTCTCTTTTGCTCCATCTCTCTCTCTTGCTCCTCTCTCTCTCTCTCTCTCTCTCTCTCTCTCTCTCTCTCTCTCTCTCTCTCTCTCTCTCTCTCTCTCTGTTCTGTTCCCTCCCTCTCTCTCTCTCTCTCTCTCTCTCTCTCTCTCTCTCTCTCTCACACACACACACACACACACACACACACACACACACACACACACACACACACTTTGTACACATACCCCCACACAGGAACATGCACACTCTGACACACGCACACTCAGACACACACACATATATTCAGACAGACAGTAACATACAGACATTTACACACACATGCACACACTTGCACACACAGACACACAAACTCACACACATACATGCATGCGTGCGCACACACAGACACACACAGACACACACACTCACACACACACACACACACACACACACGCACACACACACACAACACACACACACACTACATTCCATTCCAGTCTTTGCCTGGTCTTGTTCAAAATTAACCTCTTCACTGCGCTGTGGACATACTGCGTTCATGATAAAAAGTGTCGTCTGCAATGCTCAGTTGACGAACGCTGTTCCTCATGATTCAACACTCTTTCTGTTTCGTCCAGCATGGGACTTAGCAAAACATGATAGCAGTTGAACTTAGCAAAACATGATAGCAGTGAAGGGGTTAAGGAAGTCAGTCAGATGGTACTGATGTTTATGAGAACCAGCGAGAGAGCCACACCCATGAATAAAACTCAGAAATTTGCACTGTTCAGATTAATTGATCAAGAACAACATGGAAGAAGTATTGTAGGTTAAACTAAAAGAGAGAGAAAATTTTAGATGTCTACTTCTAAGTGACTCCAGTCCACCAGCTCTGATTCACTTGTCAGTAAAGAATAATTTATGATGGATCTAAACTCAAGTCTTAAACCTTTTTTGACCACAGGAACTTGGGAACATTATGAACATTATATTTGGGTGTACAAGTAAAGTTCTGAACAGAGCATTTAGTGAACCCAAATCAGAACTTAAAACATCAGGGAGAAAGAGAGAGACTGCGAACCAAATGGAAATGCTGCAGAAGTATTAAATAAGTCTAAGGGTTAAACCACAGACAGAGCTTGTTGTCATTGCATCATGATCAGACTAAGTGACTGGGGGTGGCATCCTTAACTGAGAGACTGATATTGTTTATAATGGCAGACCATCATACACTCAGAGTTGCGAGGCAGCTTTACCCTTAGTCTTAACAATGTTGTGCATTCATGCCACTTTCTCTGACACTGGTGACAGTGTTTATGAGTTGATAATTGATGTTACTTCTAATAATAGACTGCAAAGGCCTTGGATCATTTCAAAGATTGTGATGAGTATTAGTGTATGGTCATGCAAATCTTCTGTTGATTAAAGCTCTTGATTTTCCACAGATATTGGACACAGTCACTACCAGTAAGCACACACACACACACACACACACACACACACACACACACACACACACACACACACACACACACACACCATACCATACCTTCTCTCACTCTCTCTTGCTCTCCCTCTGTGTGTGTCTCTCTCTGTGTCTCTGTCTGTCTGTCATTCTTCTCTCTCTCTCTCTCTCTCTCTCTCTCTCTCTCTCTCTCTCTCTCTCTCTCTCTCTCTCTCTCTCTCTCTCTCAGGGACTTCAAATGTACTAGGGCATAACAAATTATATTAGAAGTAAGTAGTAATTTTTAGAATTTGATTTTATTTAACCATGCCCACAACCAGTCATGTGTTATCTACATGAGTTACGATGAAGTTTAAATGCTTGGCATTGATGAATGGAATACCTAATGACAGTAATGAAGATTGATTATTGGATCATTTGACTAGTGTCATTTCCGTTTCCTTCCAGGCAGAAGAAAAAGAAAGACTGGGAAATGATTATGGAGCAGCACGGGTATGTTTGGAGATGATATTTTTCCATCGTTTCTTATTTTTTGTGAAAGATTTTTTTGTTTTTGAAGTATGTGCAGTGACATTTTGATTTCAGGAAGTCACAATGTCAATAATTTAGTGTGTATTCTTATGTAGATGTGTAGACATGTGCATGTTCCATGTCTGTATGTATGTGTGAGCTTGTGCTTGCATAACGTAAGAGGATTGTTTTTAATGTATCTCTGCATGTATGTGTATGAAAATGAGTGTGTGTGTGTGTGTGTGTGTGTGTGTGTGTGTGTGTGTGTGTGTGTACACGTGTGTGTGTGTACACATGTGTGTGTAAACGTGTGTGTGTGTACATGTGTGTATGTGTGTGTACACGTGTGTGTGTATGTGTGCGTGCTTCTGCATGTCTTTGTGCTTATTTCACATAGAGAAAATGGACAAACTGGGAATCAGAATCTGAAGTTTTATAATTCATAAATAGTGAAGTTGTTAGTGTGTTTTGGTAGAATGTTTACGATTTTATGCAGGACTTAAATTAACATGATAATATTTTCAGGACTTAAGAGGAAACTGAACAGCATGTTGTGTAAACTTGTGTTGCTGCTGTCACCAATTCTAGAAACTGAAATATTTTTGTCTTTCTGGGTGCATAGCTTACATAATTTTTTTACATTAAAAAAATGTTTCAAAAAGATAACTTAAGTTTTTTTAATTTTATTTAGATAACATTTTTTTATTGAATACAGCAGTCACAATTTGTTTTTCTCCTTTGTTGCTTCTCTGCAACATTCACATATTTTGATTACAGTTTGAAAAAAAAATTATTTGTTGCATTTTCCAGTCTCGGCAGCAATCATCCACAGCAAGTTCACGGCGTGGTAGCAACGAATCCAGTGAAAATGACAGCACTTCCAGCAAAGATCGCAGTCTGAAGATGGAAATGCGAACATTAGAAGAAAAGTACAAGGCAGCTATGATAACCAGTGCCCAGGTGGAGAATGAGAGACAGTCGTTAGTGTATCAAGTAGAGCTCCTCAAAGATCAGCTGGAAGAACTGACTGAGTCTTTTACTGAACTGCAGCGAGAGTACAAAGAAAAGAATACGGTGAGTCATAGATAAGGCAGAAATAAACAATTAAAGAGAGTTGATGCTGCATTCCACTAAATCAGTAAGGTTCCTGTGATGTGTAATAAGTAAGTCTGCGACTTTGTATCGAAAAAGCGGAAACATATCACAATAATTTGTCATCACAATCACATCGCTACTTCGCACACTGAAAGTTCATTGAAAAAAAAAAATCCATTTTGTAGCTGGATAAAACTTGTCTGCCAGTCAAATTAAATCACTCATTTTGTCAAGCCCTGAAAGAGTTCTTTGTTGTCGACGGGGCTTTTCTGAATACGAAATTGCTGTTTAAGTGACAAGCTTTTCACTGTAATCCAGTCAGTAAAAATGTATCTCCCCTAGTTTCTAGGAATGTTCATCTGGTCTGGAACAGTAAGTGCAGTGAACTGTTACATTATTATCTTGATAATGAGAGACAGAGATCTATGATTTTGCTGATAATTATTAGAATTGAGGCTTTCTCGCTATCTATAGTGATTGATAACGTTTTATGAAAAAAAGGAGGTAAGAATTTTTTCTGAAGTGCTCAGTTTTAATAACTAAAATGTTTTTTATACATATAATTGAAACTTTCACTGAACCCAAACTAAAGAGCATTTTTGATGAAACAGGTCTTTTTTTTTGTTTCTGTGTTTAAAGAAATGTTGCCTTTTGTTTTTTAAAATGGAGAGAAGTGAGTGCTTGCTTTTTTATGAAAGGGAGAAAAGGTGAAGAAAGAAAAGAAGTATGCTGTTAATTTGTACTGCTGTTTGTAGTACTAGGTTGTCATGAAAACATGTGAAGCTTCTGAAGCTGAAAATACGTTTTGTATGAAACATTGTGTTGAATGGAACACCGCATGACGACATCTTCAGGTTAGAAACATATTATGATTTTAGGTGACTCATTTGAAATGTTGGCGTGTTTTAGACATACTGTTTCCTTGATATAACTTCTGTATTTGTTTACTTGTGAGTTGACTTCAACGCGGTGACAGCCCTGATATGGCCCTTTACGGTCGGCTGGGCTATGAGCAACATTACCTTACCTGTATTTGTTTATGTGCGTGCCTGGTGTGCATGCTTGTGGTTATCTGTTTGTGTGCATACGTAAAGCCCTGATATGGCCCTTTACGGTCGGCTGGGCTCTAAGCAACATTATCTTATCTTGTGTGCATACGTGTCATGTGTTCACAGTCAGAAAATGGTTCTTTGAGTTATAGCCTCAGCTTTGTAATCTGTTTTTGGAGCTACTGTGTTGTTATTGTTTTGCATGATGTGGAAGAACGGGTGCAGAAGGAAAAGGCCAGTTTTTAACACTCTACAGAATTACATGTACAGTTACATTGTCTGGTATTTCTGTCAGCAGTATATTTGAGTACAGTCACAGTACATTTTTGTTTTTTTTTAGTACAGTCACTACATTTTTGTTTTTACAAAAAGCAAGGGAAAGAATTTCATTCTGTGCGTCGCTTGGTTTTGTAGATTGTTGGTCTTAGGCCTGAGAATGAATGATGTAGGAGAGAATCCCAGGATCAGGCCTTTTTTTTTTCTTTTTTTTTTCTCAGAGGCCTGGGTGTCATTTTTGTCATTTGTCTTAAAACATTGAAGGGATGGGTTTCATGAGTTCAGGGAGTGACTTGCAGATGTTTGGTTGAAATTGTTTAGAATCTTGAGCTGACGAAAAGAGAACTGAATGCGTCCCAGCTGGAAGCCAAGGCGCTGAGAGACCAGAATGACTACAAGGATCGATTGATAACCGTAAGTATTATCCTGTCATCAGAACTGTGTCACTTGCACATACAGCTCAGGTGGTTATTGTTGTGCTAGCTTCAAAAGGTCATCATTCATGAAAACAGCAATTTTCTCCATGAAAACTAGTAATTACTCTTTTCATACAAAATTATTTGTGTGCATGAAGAAAAAGATCAGTATAATGTCGGAACAAATATAGATCGACATATAATGGGTGCTGTTAAAGGCATCATACAGAAGAAAAATGTAAAGATTGCAACAAATCTTTTGCAGTAAAAATCTAACTGAAGTCAGTTAAGTGCAGTAACAGTTTGATATTCATATTCTTGTGTACAGTATAATGTTATGTTTTGGATACATTATTAATGTTTCCATGGTTATTGATATGAAAATTTAATAGTATGCTGAAGGGAAAGAAAGGAATTAAATTGAAAATTTCAGTTGAAAAAAAAAATCTGAACGTTTGTAGTTGGTAATTTTCCCATATCCAACCACTTTTTAAATTTTGTAGTAATATTAACATGGCTGTTATCAAACCTTGTTATATCCAGGTACCAGTTTATGTAATGATTGATATTTGATTACCTCACCACTGTTATGTGATATATAGATATTTGTTTCCATGAGGAATGAAAGTCCTTTGAATTGGAAGGTATATGGCTGATTTTTTTTCTTTTAATGTAAGGTATTGTTTCATGAGTGTTATCATGCAGAATTATTGTCAGCTCATCTGATTCTGTTATTGTGGTGAATCATAGAAGTTATAGTTTTGCAGAATGTCAAACATCTTATATTGTCTGTATTGTCCAATCCAGAGGTCTTGTACTTTTAACATGAGAGTATACATATACATTTTTTTTTTCTTTTTTTGTGTTATTTTTTCAGGAGAGCGGTTTTGTGATAGTTGCTGCAGAAAACGGAGATCTAGCGTTGGAACGGAGCAGCGAACCTCCCTCTTCAAATGGTCCTGTTGGCACTGGCGGGCTGCTTCTGTCTTCAGAATCACTTGTTTTGCTGAACAAGGGCAGAGAGGGTTCCTTAGGTATGCACAGCCTTGCCTCTTCTCCTTCTGCCACACCCCCCCCACAGTCTGCTTCCAGCACAGACCCTTCACAGCCTCCCAGCCTCACCCGTGCAGAAGAGCCACAGTCACAAAGTCCTGTCCTGGCAGAGAGCGATGTAAGTGTGACTGGTCAGAGTTCAGAAGGGTCTTCGGTGGACGGACCCATGATTCAGACATTGCCCCAAACCATTGAGAACCGTGCGGACTCTTCTCCACGGGAGGCTGATAAAGCTGAGACAGGTGTCTGTGTTGAAGCAGTCGATAATCTTTCTGGCCGGTCTGGTAATGCAGCTTCTCATGCACCAGATGGCAGTGAAGTTAAGATGTATGCACAAGAGGCAGACCTTGTTAGCAGTAATGTTGCAGAGAGTGTTTCTGATCAGGGAACTAGTCATGAAAGGACGGGGAGTGAAAGCCGTGAGGAGAGCGCCCCATACGCCATGCAGACACTGTCACATGGTGAGGATGAGGGAGGGAAGCTGTCGGGTGGGGCTGTTGGGCTGGAGCAAAATTCAGTGGTAAGTCATAGCGAAGATCGGACTGATTCCGGTCCTGAGGGTCCCCAGTCTCAGACTGGAACCACGTCGGATTCACAGGACCGTCGGTCTAACATTCCGTCCATTGTTCTTACACAGTGTAGCCACAGCCAGCGAGTAGATTCCCGAGATTCTGAAGATGATGATGTTGAATTTTTTGATGCAGTAAGCACACCTGTTCCGTCCAATAAGGATGCAGTGTTTAGTGAGTTTGTGGACAAAGAGGGAAGCGATGTGGATCAGGTCGCTGGGAGGGTCTCTTCTGAAAGTGGTGAACATGATGCCGGGGAAGATGATAAAGAATATGCCAAGCATGCCAATGAAGATGATAAAAGTGATGCTGGGGAGGTTCGTAATGACACCACCAAGGAAGATGACGAAAAAGCTTTAGGGGAAGAGGGCCAAGAAATTGTTAAGGAATGTGATACAAATAATGAAGGGGATTATAGAATAGAGGATGTCAAAGAAGATGATGAAAATGATGCTGGGAAAGATAGTAAAGAAGCTGTCGAGGAAGTGGACGAAAATGTTTCTTGGGAAGACTGTAAGGAAATTGGTGAGGAAGAGGATGAAAATGTTGCTGGCGAAGACGACAAAGAAATAGAAGGGGGAGGTGATGTAGGAGCTACTAAAGAGGGTGCTAAGGAAGTCGGTGGAGAATACAGTAAAGAAGAAGAGGGAGGAGAAGTTGCAGAAGCTACAGAAAAAGATAGTAAACGAATGGATCAAGAAGATGACAGAGACATAGATGGTGGAGATGATAAACAAGAAATAGTCACAGAAGGCAGTGAAGTTTCTTCCATTGAGAAATCACTTGAGATGGGTGTTGAAAGAAAGGGCGGAGACATAGGAGAGATAGAGGGTAAAATAGAGGGACAGGAAGTTGAATGTAAAGATCAGGGATCAAGTGCAGAAGTGCTTGAAGTTAATAAAGAAAATCAACTTGACACTGGTGACTCCACTGTTTATGAAATCGACCAGAAGCCTTCAGGATCGTCCGGTGACAATGATGATGAAAATGAATATGAAAATGATGACAGCTGTGTTGAGCACCCAGAAAATAACACAGAAACAGATGGGAGAACCTTTGTCTCGGCAAAAAGTGATGCAGAAGCATGTGAGATGTTGGAGAAAGTTGATACTGATCATGATGTAAGTGGGGAAGAGAGAGAGGAACAGGTGTCTGTGAGAGTAGAAAAGGATGTGTCTGTGGGTGAATGTGAAGCAAGAGAGACACTAACTGGAAGTGATGACAACGCAGTGCAGCAGAGTCAGATACCTTGTACAGAAGTGAGGGTAGATTCTGAAGAATCATCGGTCACACAGGGTAGTGAAGAACCAGAAAAACGACCTGAATCTGATGTTCATACACATGCTGATGAATCAGGATTTACATGCACAGAAAAAATAGGTGAAAATGTGGAGCCACCTTTGCCAGTCGGTACTGATGAAAAGGAAAATGTGGAGCCGTCTTTGCCAGTCAGTACTGATGAAAAGGAAAATGTGGAGCCGTCTTTGCCAGTCAGTACTGATGAAAAGGAAAATGTGGAGCCGTCTTTGCCAGTCAGTACTGATGAAAAGGAAAATGTGGAGCCGTCTTTGCCAGACAGCACAGACAGTCAGACAGCATCAGCATCATTGGTTGAAGTTCATCAAGCATCATCATCACCCGCTGATGATGAAGTGGAGGACATTCAAAAGTCATCACAGGGAGAAAGGGAAGTAGAAGAAGAGAGTGGAGTACCTGCATCTGATGGAATTCAGAAGAGATCATCGCGTGAAGTTGAGATGGATCAGTCAGGACCCAGTGACTCCCAAGGTGCTGAACTCGGCATGGAGGATGGTGAAGACAGCGATGTGAAGTCCGAAGAAAAAGGCTGTGATCAGAGCCAGAAGGAATCTGCTCCTAGCGAAGATAATAGCAGGATAGATGCTGAAGGTGGTGTTGAAAGGAGAAGGAGAGCAGACATGAGAATGAAGAGGAACATGTTAATGAAGAATCAGAAGAGGTGCCTGACACTCTGTCTCCATTGCTAGACTCAAGGAAACCAGTGAACCGGGAACTCAGTGAAGGAGGAACGTCAGAAGATTCTTCAGCTCAGCTGAACGACGATGAATATGACTTTGACGACATTGATGCTGTTTTAGATCATGACAGTCCTGTGGCAGAGAAAGGAAAAGACACTGAGCCAAGTAGTATTTGCGATTCAGATGACATAGTCAGTTTTGGAAGCAAGGATTCAGGTCTGCAAGACAGTGTTGCCAAGGATGACGCAGTGAGCCATGGAAGCAGAGACTCCGGTCTGCAGGAGAGTGCTCCAAGCAAAGAGAGTGAGATCGAAAACAGAGACACAGTCAGCATGCAGAGCGGAGACTCAGGAGCAGGCATTGAGGACCTCCCAAGCCCCCAGGGCGAGGACAGCAGTCATGGTAAGCCTACACTGGAGGTTGCAGGGGGAGCTGTGGGAGGAACCTCAGCAGCTCACCATGCTGGTGGCGGTCAAGGGAATCTCTGGACCTGGAGGCCAGACTGGACAAAATGGCTTCCCAGGGAGCTGCCGCCAAGGAAACTCCGTCAAAGGAAAAACATGGGCATAAAAAGTCCAAGAAGTTCAAGATGTTCAAGAAAATTTTCAAGTGAGGTGATCGGGACAGCACATGGCTCAAACTTTTATCTTGCCACATTCTTCGGATCATTTGAAATTTACTCGTAATTTTGGATTGTAAACTCTTGCTCTCAGCTGTAATCTCATAATTCTGGATTGTAAACTCTTACTCTTAGCTGTAATCAGCTGATGTCTCAGAAACTTGATCCAGCTAATCAGTGCAGACAGTGAACTTAATTTAATTCATTATGTTTAAAAATCTGATTTGTCACTAAAGGGGTTTGCTAGAAAAATCAAACCTTTATCACACATCAAAAGTCTGGGGACAGATGAAAATAAAAATCTAGACACAGTGTCGGTGTCGATTACATCAAAAGCCATGTTACTTCATAAAATCGTATCGATAATTGCAAGAGTTCTAAAACACAAACCAGTTCTGACTGGTGTACTACATATTTTTTAGTTGAAAAGAAGAAGCCAGTTAGAATTTGAAACTTAGTGTTTAAACATAAAGGTAGGAATGCTTTCAATCTCGCTACATTCCCACATTTATTTCAATTACAATAACATACCAGTGCAATGGAAAACCAAGGAAATAAAAACTGTATGAAAAGTGTTATATAGAGAAATTCTCAGACAAAGCATACATGCAATATTTACCCTGTGTTCTCTCTTATACAAAGAGATCCCCAGACAAAATATACATGCAATATTTACCCTGTGTTCTTTCTCGTTACTCATCTCCATTAATGGTTGGGGTGGCAGTGTGTGTGCGTGCGTGTGTGTGTGTGTGTGTGTGTGTGTGTTAGCGTGTGTGTGTGTGTGTGTACATGTGCATGTATGTGTGTTTTCAAACATGTACATGAATGTGTGCTGGGGGTGATGGTGGTGTGTTTGTATATGTGTGTGTGTCTATATGCTGCTTCATGTTTGTTTTCGTTGTGTGTGTGTGTGCATCTTTTAAGTATCCCCAAAGTCATTCATCAATGTTTGGTTCTTCCAGCGCCGGGGGTAAATGAGTGAGTTTTTTCCCTAACTTTTTTTTTTCCTTGTTGAGGTTATTATTACAAGTTGTTTGTTTTTTTTAGAGGATTTATTAACACCAGAGGCAAATTCAGTTAATTGTTTTTCTCCAAAGTGATTGCTTAAAAAAAGAAAAAGAAATTACTTGCTGTGAATTTAAAAGATACAAAAATGTCTTCTTGGTGCAGAAAATGCATAGAAAATATTCACTGGGCAGTTTTATGACTAAACCTATTTTTTAGTTATAATGAACCCTTTTTGATTTACAACAAAAGAAAGTATTCACTGGATAGTTATATGACAAATTTTTTTCAAATACTCATGTTATTAACTTTAATAGATTCATGACGACAAAAAAAAAAAAAAAAGAGTAAGAGGTGTTAGAGAGTTGGCTATTTTTAGACCACAAAATCTGTTGATTGGGAACAAAAGTTTTCGTGCGGAATGCTTTGGCTTTCCATCCCGACCCCCATATGACCTGCATGGTCAGTTGGGTTAGAAACAACATAACAGCAGACTGCCTTTCCATGATTTACATTCCATCCTGCTGTTTTGCCAGCAAAAAAATTATTAAAAAAAAATATTTTAGGCTTTCTTTCTTTCTCCCATTTGTTAGATGTATGTAGAAACAAAGTGTATCTTTTTGGACCTCTTTTTTTCCCCCCTGAGCGTGTTACTTGGGTACAAAGTATATATGTATTTTTTGGACTTCAGTTGCTTTGTAGTCTGTTAGTGGGCAACAAAGTGTATATCCTTTTCTGCGGACATGCTTTGCTTTCTAACAGGGAAGTTGGGTTTCTGACAGATTGATGGGAAACAATTTTTTTTAGGGTGTGTGTGTGTGAGGGGAGGGTAGTGGTGGCTTCTTTTCTTTTTTAGATTATTGATTATGGTATTTTTTTCCTTGTTTTTTTTTCTTCTTTTTTTTGTTTTAGTCACTTTATGCCAAAAGTATTATTATCGTTATTTTTTTCCAGTTCTTTTGCTTGCAGCCTGTTAGGAAATAAGTTAGGAAGTTGTTTTTTTGTCATCATGGGTTAGGCTGGAACATCCTGTATTATCTGTAGACTTCTTTTCATTTCCATAAGTCAGCTGGGAAGAAATTGTGTCTTCTTTTTTTTCCAGTTTGGTAGGTGGGAACAAAGCTGGTTTGAAAAATGATTTGAATGTGTTTCAGCATGTAGAATGCGTTTTATGGTTTTGTGTACATAGAAATGGATCAATGGGCCGTGAGATAGAAATGTAGACAACAGCAAGAAGATGCCACAAGACAAATATATATATATATTTGCACATGTTTGTTCTCATATACATGCACGCATGCATGCGCGTACGCATGCACACACACACACACACACACACACACACACACACACACACACACACACACACACACACTCATACACACACACACACACACACACACACACACACACACACACACACACACACACACACACACACACACACTCATACACACATACAAACACACACACACACACACACACACACACACACACACACACACACACACACACACACACACACAGAAGAGTTCCAGGAAATGTTGCCTTTCTATTCTCTCGCCCAGTTCCAAGGAAAACTATTTGGAAAAGAAGCAAAGGAAAAGACAACAACCCAAGACAGAATGGGGAAGAGAAAAGTGA
This sequence comes from Conus ventricosus, assembly GCA_018398815.1. NCBI lineage: Eukaryota > Metazoa > Mollusca > Gastropoda > Neogastropoda > Conidae > Conus > Conus ventricosus. The sequence goes on along the minus strand of CM031617.1, from coordinate 58,513,233 downwards.
CGGTACCAACAATTGTCCCCTTTTTCCCTGTCCACCCCCCCCCCCCCCCCCTTCTCTCTCTGTCTCATTTAAAAAAAATGTTTTTTTCTTCTAGAATGTGCATAAAATGTTTTGTCTGAACTCTTGTTTTTCCTTTCTTTCTTTCTTTTTCTTTCCAAGTACTTGTTTTTCTCTTTTGATTCTTTTTCTAGACGTCTAAAGAAATAGTAATGGCAGCAGATTTTGTTGATCCTTCTTCCTTCCAATTCAAGGTTTTTTTTACTGTAATTCAAGAGGTAGGGCTGGGGCTGGGTGTTGTTAATTAGGTATTTTACAATACAGCATGTGTTATGTATGCGAATCTGTGGATACACTGTGGTATATGCAGGTGTGTACATGCATGCGCACATGTGTATGATTGTGTTTATGTGTGTGTACAAGGGAGTGGGGCTGTCAGGGTGGGGGGGGGGGGGGGGGGGGGGGGGATTTTTGTGTTAAACTTAGGTGGGGAAGTGAAGTTTGGGACATAACAACTGTGTAAAGGACCTTTGGAAACCTGTATTGCATGAACCAACTTCCAAGTTGTTTGGTTACCAATAAACATTTAATGATTTACTTATGGGAGCTTACGAATGTGAAACCCTACGAATGTGAGAAACTTGAATCCATTTTCATGTCTGTGGTTTTAGGGAGAATGGGCTGGGTAAAAAGATTTTTAAGACAAGGAGAGTATGAAAGTGGACAGCAAAAATACTTTGTTCACTAATACTGTGCATTTAAGTATACTATCAGCTGGTTTGTATTCCTATGTATTCAAGTCCAAATATAAATATCATGTGTACTTAACACGTATGTACAGCAAAATCAGATTTTTAAAATTTTATTTGTTGGTGCTGCTTTAAATTGTTCTCTCTGAACCATGCAAAACTGTTGACGCCTTTAGTAGAGTAATGCTGGCTGTTCCATAGCATTTTTACTCTAACAGTGAATATTCTGATGCGGTTGGAGTGACAGGCTGATCGATAAACAACTGGACTCTTAGAAAATTGAATCAGGACGTGATGAGTTGGAAGCAGTAAAAGATGCATTCATAGTTCTAGAGCAATCAACTTGGTGATTGAATGCCAGGGTAAGGGGGAAAAAAGAAATTAGTATGATATTAGAAAAGTTTAGCTGTTTGCTGCCTTCTGTTTAAATTGTTTAACTAGCTTAATTGATTCTTATGTTTAAGTACAGACAAAAATTAACTGAACATTTTCAAGATTTGCTTTTGTGAGCGCCACAAAATTGTTTGCAATATGATGTAAGAAAAGAAAAAAGTATGAATGGCAATGGGGCTCTCTGCTAGCAGAAAAATCCTGAAATGTCTCATCAAGTGTAGTAGATCTTTTGTCTCAAGATTTTCACCTTGTCTAATTTTAAATCATTTAAAGTTGCTGAGGATTTGGGAGGAGGACACTTTCTATTCCCTTAGAAAACAATTCTTTTTGAGGGAGGGGAGGGGACCTTCTCTTTTCTTGAAATCCCTCCCATTCCTGCTTTGGCTGTAGAAGATTGGAAAACATGCAAAATGGGAGAGGGCACATAGTCAAATCCAGTTTGGTTTTACTAACATAATAACAGTGTGATGGATCTGTATAGTAGTTTTGTGCTTTTACAAAACCAAAATCCGGCATTTGTTGCTGCTTTTTTTAAAAATTATATAGCCTGAGTGTTTATATATTTAAACTGTCAGGTCTGATTTTATGACAGAGCACTTTAAAGTTGTAAATGTGATTTTCATAACACATTGAGCGTGTTTTCTGAATACCAAAAGTCATAAATATAATTTCTCATAACATATTTTGAGCATGTTTTTTTTTTTATCCCATGTCTTTTCTTAGTAAAAAATGTTTGTAAACAGAACCATGTTGTATCATTTGACTGTAACTCAAGTTGTACTGTTAAAAAGTGTGCCAAGTAAGTAAATCTGTACAAAGTACAGATGGGCGTGTTGGCAGCACAGGTCACGGTAATGACCTGGCTTCCATTTCTGTTGACAATAGATGTAACATGTTGTAACGTGTAATTGTTTTGTTGTGTTTTTCTTAAGTTACGTGCATTCACTTTGGTGTAACTCTTTGACTATTTATCTTGATACTGCCAAACCAGTTACTTCTGGCTTTGTCAGACTTGTTTCCTCAACCTTAGTGCCAGCAGTCAGCAGGGATTTTCTGTTGGGACGTATAAGGCCACCCACAGGGGAAGACCCTTCGCTGCTGCTGAATTTCTTAAGTACTTCACGTTTTTTTGGGTGTTAAACATGAGCAGTATAATCATATATTTTTTTTTACTGAAGTGATCAGTGAGAATAATCATTGATTATTGGCAGTGTCAAACTGAGTTTGTGTTCCCTCTGGAATGAAAACTATTGCTGTGTTCCTCCTTCCTCACTTGGAAGTCTAACTGCCTGTGCCAGACACTTTTATCTGTACTTGTGTTTTTGAACATGATTTTATGATGCTTCTACTGCCGCACTCTTGACCACAACAAATGATAGAGGAAACTTGCAGAACAGAATACTTATCTGCAAAGTGATACGGTTTAAAAAGAAAAAAAAAGTTTCAAAATAAGACAGTATAGCAAATAAACAAATCTGCAAAGCGATGTGATATAAAAAAAAAAGAAAAACAAAAGGTTTCACAATAGACAATACAACAAGTTAATGGGTAGTTTGAGGGATAATGTGTAATTGAAACTGTACAAAATATAAATAAATGTAGGGGGGAAGCCTATGGCTTGTAAAAGCTTGTAAATCATCTTTCGAGAAATTATGAATGGGGGGGGGGGGGGGGGGGGGGGGGGGGATATAGAGGAACACTGTCATCAGCCTGTCATACTTGCCACACCTCACACCTCATGTACATTATAGTCACTTTTTGGGAGGGGAGGGGGGGGGGGGGGCAATGTTAGGAGCTGGATCAGTTGAAAGGTGCACAGTGTGTAATGACGGCATATAACATGAAAATTGATCAAGCACAGCATTGGTTTGAGGATGTTTTTTTTATCCATGTTTTAATGGAACTAAATATCATTATGTTAGCCTTTGCATTTTGAAGCATACACGCTTGGATTGTAACTTATATTAAATATGGAGATGGCTTCGATGGTTGACGGAACTGTAAACAACAGAACTAGCTGCTCTTTAATCCTCTCATGTGCTCTGTGATTTTAGTTTGATTACACATTGTAACTCTTATAAAGAGTGAGCGAGTGTGTGTGTGCGCGCGCGTGCGCTGCAAGTACACTTGAAAATGTTTATGAGTGAGCTTAATTGAATTTGTATGTTCGTGTGTGTGTAGATGTGTGTGTAGGTAGGGAAAATCTGGCTGTGGCTACACTGCTTAATGAAGATGTATCGCTGGGGGAAATGGGGAGGGGGGGGGGGGGGGGGGGGGACCAGAAGCAAATCCCCAAACCCACAAAACAAGTAACACCCTAGTCTTTATTTAGTAGGTTGCACATGGTTTTAATTTGTGCATTTACATTGGAATGTCCTTTTTTATACTGTGCATGGCATGGTACAGTGTGATAGTGGCATGTCTTTGTCATTTTTTTGCTTGGATTAATACACTTCATAAAATGTTTGTAGTAGACAGTTGTGGGTTGCCGTGATGTGATCAGTGAAGAATCCTCTGGCCATGCACATGTGTATACTTTCTTGAACATGGTACACATAAAGAAGCTGTGACTACTCAAGTTTAGAATGTGGAGATGGTCAATTGCAGTTTGCTATGAATGAATGAATATGGAACAGAGGACACAGAGAAGAAAGCTGTAATCCGACGTTAACATTTTTTCCTGTTCCCAGTAGGGTTTTTTTCTTTGGTTTTTTTTTTTCTGTTGTGTGCCATCATTTGCGTCATAAACTGTAACCATCTGTATGTAGACTGGTGGGGTCTGCAGAGACTGAACACCTCAATTGTTCTGTTTATCACTGAGAGCAGAATCATGTATCAGGCTGGGGGGGGATTCTCTGTGCATGTGGATCCTGACCTTTCAGTGGATGAGAGGCGCTGCTGTGCTGATGTATCCTCTGTGTGTGTGTGTGTGTGTGTGTGTGTGTGTGTGTGTGCGTGTGTGTGTGTGTGTGTGTGTGTGTGTGTGTGTGTGTGTGTGTGTGTGTGTGTGTGTGTGTCTGTGTGTGTGTGTGTGTGTGCGTGCGTGTGTGTGCGTGTGTGTGTGTGCGTGTGTGTGTGTGTGTCTGTGTGTGTGTGTGTGTGTGTGTGTGTCTGTGTGTGTGTGTGTGCGTGTGTGTGCGTGTGTGTGTGTGTGTGTGTGCGTGCGGTGGTGTGTTTCTGTCAGTGTGTCTTGAATTGTACAGCAGTTTTGCGGCCTGAACACTATTTTCAGTAAATCCTGATTGGGTTATTAAATTACTGTTGAAGATTACGTTAACTATTTTGGATGTTTTGCATCTGCGTATAGCGACCAGTCTTATTTCATGCTCTCCCATATAGAAGTACAGAAAATAAATGAGTTATGAATGACCATTGATGGCTTTGAGTCTCTTTATTACGAAGCCCCAGTGTGGTTTGTATATGTTCCATAGTTTTCGGAACAGTTACAAAAGCTCGTTGACTTGGCAGCGTATTGCCCACCTTTTTTTTGCTGTGTTTGTGTCTTTTTTCTTTTTGTTGTATAGATATGCACTCCAGTTTTAGGTATTCTTTTTCCTTTCTTTTTTTCTTGTTTTTTTAGAAGAAATAAAGTATGAACAAGACTTGATACCAGCAGAGGTAGGGTGGGTGGAGGAGTTGCTGGGGAAGGTGGATCTTGGTTGGCGGGATGTGAATATTATATACGAGGACTGGGATATTATATTTGCATCTGGGGAAATAAATGGATTTGATCTGGTATGAATCTTAGTGTGTTTTGTTTGAAAGCAGTTACCTGGTGACTTTCGGTCCGAAAGTTTGGATAGAAGCTTTCCTTTGTTAGCTTCAGATATTGGTACTAATGGTAGTACGTTCAGAGAGGATAGTTCTAAATGACGCTGTGCCAGTCATATTGACAGCGTATATCTCTGAGCCATGACATTGGTATTAACTGTTTCATTCGAAGAGGGACTGGACAGCATGCATGAACATTTTTATGTGCCAGTCCTGTTATGCAAACAAACATGTGAAATAGTATATTATGCATGTAGTATGTGCACTTGCATGATGCACATGTTATGCACACAGTTCATGGATATGTTCACAGGGGCCTGCACATGTGCACACAAATCGACACATCCATGCATTCTCTGAAGCTGAAGTGTATGACTGAATTTTTTTTTAATGAACATTATTTTTTTCATGATTAACACAGTCTTTTACCTTTTCACACAGGAAAGTTTTGCCGAAGCGTCTGACAGCTGATTATTTTTTTCCCCTGTCTTTTGATAGGAGAATTTGAAAATCATTTGAAATAAACAGACTGGTAAAGGAGAATGACAATGAAGAGAGATACTGAGATTGTTGAGCACTTGATTCTTATTTCATTTCTTACTGGTTTGATTTATGGTGTAAACTAGTAATAATCAGACTGTATGAGTGGGTGTGTCATCTGTAAGCTGAACATTATCTACTACTAAGATATAGGTTGGAAAATGAACATATTGGTTATTTGCATGGGGACAAGTTATATTCATTTGGGCTTTTTAGAATTTTTTTTCCATTTTTAAAAAATAGTAGATGCAGTACTACTGTATGTTTAAAGAAAACAAACAACAGGGATGATAAATCATGGCTGGCTGGGCAACACAAGACTTCATTCAGGAAATTTATTGTTTTAAAGTGAATTCTGATTTGATATTCCAATACAATAACTTTCAGTGCAGCTGACATTTATGTGTGTGTTTGTTTCTGAAATACTGTTACATGTCTATTTTCATGGAAAAACTTAAAAAGAAAAACTTGATCATTGAACATTTAAAGTACTGTTAACAAGAAAATGTGTAATTCTTGTGTTCATAGAATATTTAAAGTACTGTTAACGAGAAAATGTGTAATTCTTGTGTTCATCGTTGATTTAATGCCATTACCTTCTGAGAATATAATAAATTCAAAAGACCTGTTTTGAGTTTGCTTGTTTGACAACTAGTATTGCATGTATTATGTCAGTGTCATGGTAAACAGCGCTAGTGTTTGATAACTGGATGTCACAACAACCAAAGCCAACTGCCAGAATGTTCAGGATCAGACTCACTGAATGGGTTTTATATTTAAACAGCTGGAGCAGTAACACAGATGATGAAATTGTTGATTTGAGCATGGTTTTGATTTTTTTTTTTTTTTGAAGGGTTTACTGTGTTGGGTGTTCAATTGTGTATTGATACAGGAGGAAAACAGATTTTTTTTTTTTTTTAACCATTTTTAGTCCCCACATTCCAGCCTCTCCTCCCACCCCCTAGCCCCCACACCCTATCCGTCCCCATTTCAACTGTTTAGTCTGTAGCTTTTGTCTTGCCTTGTCGTGTAGAAATAAATGGATTTTTAGGAGTCCAGTTTATTTTATATTCAACATGACTTATTTTTATTTTTTTCCCCCAAGGTCTTCGTCATTCGTTATTTTTTTTCTTTCTTCTCTTTCACTTGAAGATACAGTATACTAGCATGCTTTATATTTAGTTTATTTTGTAAGTTTGTTTTAGAAAAGGTGACACAAGTTGAAAATGATTTGCTGTGCAATTAATCATTTTAAAAAAAAGTTTGTTTACTTGGAGTTCTAAATTCTTGCAATGCCAATGAGGTCTTTCAAAGATTTTGTATGATATGTTGCATGTGCTGCCAATTTAATTTGTGTCTGAAAATTAAAGTGTAGGTTTGTGTATTATTTACATGGATCTATTTTTGATGTAAATAATGTGACAGTGTTGCTGAGACGCAAAATGTTGGCACCCGTTGACGCACCCACATGCCCTTTCACCTCTCAAGCTCCGCCTCCCTGTCTCCCTACCCACTTCATCCCAGCTTCATCCCCCTACTCCCACCCTCACTTACCCTGTCTGATGGTTAATCAGTTCAGTGTCTATGGAAACACATGTTTTTGTAGTTCTTTTTGCATGGGTGTCTTATTTTATAATTGTAAAATCATAAAAAAACTTAATACTGAGCTTTTAGATATCATTTTTCTGTGGACTTGTAGTGTTCAGATCTGAGACAATAAAGGTGTTTCATTGCATGTTCTGGTTTGTTGTGTGGTTATTGTGGCTCATGTGAGTGTTTGGGTGTTGTGGTTTCAGTGCCTGTTTTGTGATGGAATGGAACTAATGGGAAAATGTGTGTGTGTGTGCGTGTGCGTGTACGTGTGCGTGTGTGTGTAGTCCAATAATGCTGATAGACGGTGACTTAATATAGCTGTTGCCAGTTTTGTTTGTCGCCAAGTGTGGTAATGGAGGTTTGGTGAGTTCATTGATGCATAAACACAGTGTTTGTCTTTGCACAGTCCTCTGTGTTTAATTTGATTTGATGCTCATTTTTTAGTATGCGTGTTTTACTTTAATTGCTCTTTTGCTTCATTTTGTTTACCTTCTGTGTCCAGTCAGTGAAAAGCTCTCTGTACACAGGGTCATCCTGCAGTTCACACAGGTGTACCCATGTTGGGGAAAAAAAATTAGAGCTAAATACACATTACCCTGTGTCAAAAGAACTGAAATTTTGTTTCTAGCAGTCAGCTGAATTTTGGGTATACCACATTACAGATCAGCCAAATGATGCTGTTGGGATCATTTGGTCAATTTGTGTTAGGTGAAATTTGTGCATATCTGTTTAGGGGATAAAGTGTATTCAAGTGGTTTTTTTTTAGGTTTTTTTTTAGATCATTATTGTTGTTTTTAACAGTTTTATCCTTGATGTAGAGTTAGATCAGAACATGCTTGCGTTTTCCCCTGCATGAATTTGATAGCATGGTTTTGTATCTGAAGACCTTGCAAGCCAAACTTTAGGCTAAGGATATGTGTGCACTGAGTGTTTTGAAATGTATTCTTTTTTCATTGCTAGCATGATTTTTGTTTTGGTTTGTTTGATAACCATTTGCTTTGCTCGCTTTGACACTGAGAGCTGCTTGAGATTTTGTTGTGTCTGGTGGTGTACTGTGATAGAGGAGACTATGATCAAGATTAGAGGGATCAGGTTTTGTCACCATGTTTAGAACATGCCATTCAAGAGATGATGCCTCAAGGTACCTGATTGTGTGTGTGTTGTAGCTCTGTGGCTGTGCGATGATTTCTGGCATGTTTCTGATTCATGTATTAAGAAACATGATATATAGCAATGCTTTCTGCTTTCGTTAATTACAAACTCACTTCGGCTGGTTTATTTGGTTTTATTTTCCTTTGTGACTGATTATGGATGAAGAAAATGGAGAAAAAAAAACCCAGAAAGTGTTGATCTCTTTTTAAAAAAAAAAGTAAAAAGGTATGTAAGGGGGGAGAGGAGGGGGGGAGGGGGAGAAGAGGGAGCAACAGGCATTTTTTTTCTTTTACTAGTTTTTTTTTGGGTGCTTTTGCTGTTCAGTCTCTGCATGTCATTTTGTTTTGGTTCATCATATGCTGTTTCATGGCACACAGTTTAGGTATGTGCTTAGGTACACAACACATTCTGGGTAGATATTCGATTAAAAGATAACAATGAAAGAAGTGAAAATGTGGTCATTCACTGTTAAAAGTTATTTCCAAATACATTGAACTGAATGTGGTACCTAAGAGGCCACTGCAGAAAGTGTGAAGAGTGTTTTGCATTTGGACCTGATGATTGTAGCTTATAAATGGTAAAACCTGTTTTCTTTAAAAACAACTTTTTATAAATATGATTTTCTGTTAATCATCAGTGAATGCATTTATCTTAATGATTTGTTAATTTCTTTACCTTATTTTCTTTTTCTTGTACCTCTTTGATTCTTTGTTATAATGACTAATTTCTGCATTTGTTTAGATTGTAGTATTACCTGTTGTAGTATTACCTGTTGTAGTATTACCTGTTTTTGTCTCGCTCTTTGCACTTAGTCTCAGGCATTAGTTTATAGTCTGTGCTTGAACTCTTTAAAAGCAATTCTTATAGTTTTCATTGCAGTAAATAAAAAGGCTGACTGCTGAAATGGACCTTCAGAATGTTCTTGTGTTTTATGCAAGATTTGCAACTGAAGTGATATTGCAGTCGGCATTTATCAAGTGTAAAAATCAGATACAACTGAAAGTATTATTGATTATATGTTGAAGTCCCGTCACACAGATTTGCTTTGGTTGCGGTTCCACCCATCAGTAGAAGAAAAGGAATTTCTGTGCATATATATGCTGCCATGTGTGTTCACATCTGCAATGCACGTGATGTGTGGTTGCATGTGTATTTGTCTCGTTAGATAGAAACTATATTCTGGGCTGGTCCATCCCCCCCCCCCCCCCCCCCTTTCTTTGTTTTTTTCTTTTTTTTTGCATTTTCTCTGGAGCCAACACAGAATAATTTAAGTTTTATCATGCCTAAGATTTGCATGTATCTGAGGATCACCCTCATTCCACTCCTCAGTGTCTCTATGTTGTCTATACTCCAATCATGTCTCTATTCCAATCATCCTGCCTCCTCCTCCCCCTCCATCTTTCTCCCTTTCCCCTGTTACCCATTTTGAACATGTAGATCCACCTTCAGACTGGTGTGCGCCAATGAGAAGAGGTAAAAATAGATGATGAATCACATCCTTGAAGATATGTTTGCTGCCTGCAGGTGCTCTCCAGTTTGTCTGCTGGGATGGAATCATCTGGCCTGTCTTTTATCTCTTTTTATGTAATATGCGGTGACCTGTAGCTTGAAAACTTCCCACATGTTCGTGGGCCCATCTTCAGTCATGAACATAGTGCCAGGGAGGGTAGAGCTATCAGCTGCAGCCCTAGGAGGCCGGGGCTGTCTGCGGGCTGTCTGCAGCATCCTGTCAAAGAGGAGGAATTTAGCACCTTGGGAAATCTGTCTGCTCAAGTGTTGAAGGTCCTACAGAAATAGGATGCTTGGCAAGATGTATCTGAAGAATTATCAGTCAGGGGGTAATAACTTTAAGAGGAGCCCTAGCTGAGAGAGAGGTTCATTTGTGGATGAGGGAAGGGGGGCAGGCAGGGGGAGGAGGGTGGAGTGAGGTTGAAGGTCTGAATTGGTTCCCGCAGGGAGCAAGCTTTGCTGTGTGAAATGGAAACATTTTATGATGGAGTAAACATGATGAGTGTAGATCTGGGGTAGGGGTGGGGTGGGGGTAATTTGTGTGTGTGTGTTTGTGTGTGTGTGTGTGTGTGTGTGATGTTTAAACATGTTTTTTTTGTGTATACATGTTTTTAAAGGTATACTGTTGAAACTTGCTTAATGTTTGTGTAAGGCAACATTTTGCACCAATGGAAAGAAGCTGTTTGCTTGCCTGATGTGTACATTAGCCATAGTGCTCACCTAATTCAAACATTAGGTAACCATCAACGTTGCTTGTATCATATAATAAGTAACATATATAATGGTAACATACTTTGAGTAACATGTAGTTTTGGACAGCACATGCTTGTTGCTCTACTCTTTATGATGTTGCTTTTCCTCATCGTCCTGGCTTAGTTATGGTATGGTACACTTCAGATTTTCTTATGCGGCCTCTCATACTGTTCAGCCAAGCATACAAAAAAGCCAGTATCTGTGGACAGAATTAATACACACTTCAGCCTCCAGGCTGATCTAGGTATTCACCTTTATTGCTCTTGCTGACTCGCCAAATAGGATGGCATACCAAAATCCTCCCAGTAGTTAGCTGTCATTTTTTATTTTATTTTAGAGGGTTGCATTGCAGTGTAAAACCAACTGGTAAAATTCTGCCTGTAGACCAAAGGAGGTAATGAAAGTACAGTGATAGAACACTGATCCATTACAATCTCTCCCTCCTCTCTCTCTCTCTCTCTCTCTCTGGTAAGATAAGATAATGTTGCTTATAGCCCAGCCGACCGCAAAGGGCCACATCAGGGCTGGTCTCTCTCTCTCTGTATATATATTATATAATATGCACTATTGTGCATGCACACACTTGTGCATGTGTATCTCCACATTTGTGAGCGCGCGCGCGCGCAACACACACACACACACACACACACACACACACACACACACACACACACACACACACACATATTGATTCTTTTTGTCTTTCACTCACTGTCTCTGTCTCTCTGTCTTTGGAGTGTGTTTTGCAATTTCATGTACTTCACACATGAATTAGTTGGCGTGTTTTTCTGCACGTTGTGTGTATGTGTGTGTGTGTGTGTGTGTGTGTGTGTGTGTTCATGATCAACTGACACCAAGGCGACATTTCCACGACTTCCCGTCTGGTCTCAGGAAGACGATGTTACACCAGAGAACATGTTCAAATTTTGAATGACACAAACCAGTTTACAGAAGGATGGAACACACGGGGACAAGAAGATTATTTCCTGGGCTTCTTCACATTCCTTTCATAGTGACTCCTCACATCCTTTTCACTAGAGGCCATGGCTGGTGGGAGAGAGTGGTCGGTGTGAATGGAGTGGTCTGTCTGCTGCTGGCAAGTGGAGGAACAAGCTGTCTTTGATCTGATCGCTTGGACGGTGGCTGCTTGATCAACGTCCTGTGCAACATGTCATTGATGCCCCTCTCGGTCTGCCTCTGCTACGTCTTTTCACTCTCTCTCTCTCTTCGTTTTCACTACGTATTTCCCTCTCTTTGAGTCCGTTCATCTTGACTCTCTCTTCGTTTTCACTCTGCATTTACCTCTGTTTGAGTCCCTTTGTCGTTGTACCCTGTGTGATCGAGAGTGATGTAAAATTGTGTGAACTGGTTGGTTGAAGAAGATGGGCGAGGCAGGGAGCAGAGGTCGGAAAGCATAATTATGTCCTGGCCAAAATGTTGTTCAGATTCATATACAGCCGAGATGAATCAGTTGCTTACTTGTTTTTTTCAGCTCTTTCCTTCTATTCATTTTTCAGCCCTTTCCCATTTTTGTCTTTCCTTGTCTTGTTTGTATGTATTTGTGTGATTTGGATGTGGAAATTTGTATCTGTAAGTGCTCATTTAGTGAAAAGAACAAGTGCATGTGCTCTTGTAAGAAAAAAAAAAGAATCTCAGGAAAGCCAAAACTGCAGATATGAAATTTAAAAAAAACAATTCAGAGCTTTCAGTGAAAGTATTTTCAAATTGATTGTTGTCATTCACTGTGTTCACTAGTACTTTATGAATGCTTGGGAGTCAGTCTACCTTGTCCACACTGTGATCAAGTATGCGTGGGAGTAGATAGGACCAGTCTTTTTATAGTGAACCAAAGTGATTATTTATTTATTTATTTTTTTAACTCCTTTTCTTACCTCAAAAGTCATAGAAATTTAAACATCGAAACAGTTTTTTTCTTTACACATAGGAAAACGAGTGTCAGTATGGTTTGACTGTTGATGTTTCATCTGTAGGATACCAAGCCATACGTTCTATTTTAGGATCTGATGCAGGCAGACAGATTTGACTGGTCAGATTTGTTTGTCACATGCTGAAGGTTAGTTACGGCCCAGTCTTACAATGATGAACACCGTTTTTTACACATTGCAGAGTTAAGTCTTGAAAGCGGTGCAGTATTTCGCGAGCATGAGCTGTTAGAATGCAGGGCAGTATAGTGACAAAGACCCTGTGATAGTAATCAAAGGGCGCGTGGAAAAATAATGATTTGCACTAGCTGACATATCAGTTGGAAGGTGGGGTGTAGGGACACTGCTCCATCAATGTCGTGGCTTGAGCTGCTGTGCTGCCATCCATGCAAGAAACTTGTGAAGCTTCCTTCGCCCCCTTTTGCCTCCCGCCGCCTTCCCTTCCCTCCTGGTTACTGATCATTGCCTTCCCCGTAACTGACTGAGATGCATGGATGAAGTGAAGGAACACAGGAAGAGCCAGATGATCATAATTATTAGCCCCACATCTGTTGGTTAGGGTTGGGCTACCAAGCCGAAGACAGGATTAGGCTTTGAGCCCTGCTTTAACATAAAAAATATACTTGTTATAGATAATTGTTCATAAATAATAGGCTTTCAGCCCTGCTTTAATATAAAAAAAATACTTGTTATAAATAATTATTCATAAATAATCTCGGTGTCGCTGTACAGTTTATGGTGGGTTTAGTTTGTGTGTCGCTGGGGACGGTTTGAAAAAGAAACCCGAGAAAGAGAGGAGAGTAGGAAGGGGGAAGGGTAGGGAGGACACCTTATCTTTTGAGATCATTTTCAATAGTTCTTGCACTATAATGCTCCCTGCTGAGTCGTTGCCTGACGCCTTGGCTCACAGAGACTTGTTTGCATCCATCACCACTG
>CM031617.1:58457397-58494897 GCA_018398815.1 Conus ventricosus | reverse complement strand
GGTGTGGCAATATTTGGGGCGGTGGTGAGGTGAGCAGTGTTGCATAAAGGCATAGATGGCTGGACAGAAATAACAAGAAAAAAGAATTGGGGCGGCTTAAGCTTGTGTGTATGTGTGTGTGCGTGTGCATGCACACATCTTTAGCCTTTCACTTTAAATCTGCTTCATGTATAGGAAACCAAAACCAAGACAATTTTGCCGTGTAGTCTCCAGACATTTGTGGTGGTTCCTTCCTCACTCGTGCAATTTATACTTTTTTATTTGTTGCATTTTTTTGGTTTTGCTTCATTTTATTATTTATCAGATCACATTTTTTTTAAACTACTGTTTTTATAGATCTTGAACAAGTTTTTCAGTTGTTTCATCATGCTGATGATAAAAATTTTTTTTTGGCTTTTTCTGGCTTTATCTTTATTACATATGTCAACTTGTTCATACAGTGTGGAGGTCATTTGTTATGACTTGTAATCTTTAGTGAAACAAATGGTACGAACCATTTTGGTGTTGGGACATCTCATGTCTTCAGCACTTTTGAAAACGGCATTATATGATGCGATTGCAGTTTCTTGTTTCACTGTGTTTTTTTTGTTTCCCACTTTTATGGTTTTTTTTTTAAAAATGTGCTCAAACTTTACTCTTATTTACAAATAATTAGTTAAATAGCTAAACATCGTCTTCATGGGTTGCACTTTGCGGTTGTGTTTATAATTGTTCGTAATATTACAGTGTTTAAATTTCTACGCTGATTTTTTTAGATTGTTGTCTGTGTGGATGATGTGGATGTTATCTGTTGGATGCAGGAGTGAAAAGTCCTGATCTTGAGAAAAAGCCGTCATGTGATCAATGAATAACTGTTATACTCTGTTCTGTAAACAGTTTAAAGTAAAACTTAACTTCTGATCCATTGATGGATTATTTTATATAAAAATTACGGTCATTTGTATTTTGAAAAAGGCGTGTGTCTGTGTTTCAGATGACAAGGTCAAAGCGTTGGCAGCAGAAAAGAAGAAGTTAGCAGAAGAAGTGAGTGTGCTTTCTCTTTTTTCATTAGCAGATCTTGCTTCACCTGTCATCTTCATTAATTTTCAGTTAGTTTAGGTTTTATTACATTATGTTTTTGAAATGGTGTGTTTGTGTGCCTGCATGCGTGCGTGTGCATGCGTGTGTGTGTGTGTGTGTGTGTGTGTGATTATAATATTTAACTTTGTGCTTTCTTACCATTCAAGAAATACAGTGAGCACAGGACTTTATAAATTTACTTGGGATGAAAGAGAAAAAGATTGACATTGTCATAAACAGTGACATTGTCATATACAGAGGATTTTTTTAATAATCTTTAACAGGTTTGGATTATGAGTTGAATGGATTAAGAACGGATCTGTAGAAAGAAAAAATATAGAATGCAGAAAGTTTACTTCAAAGGCTAGCATGAAGTATGTGTTTTTCATTAATTCTTTACTTTTGGGCCACTGGAGACAACTTTGGTCAGTCGGAAATTTTTCAGAAGTGTGAAATTGGATTTGACATAAAGATTATTGTGATCTGGGGATCAAGATAAACTTTCTGATTGTTCAGAAACACATACGGCCTATTTCTGGTAGACCTCTATTGCTGCTTACATTTTGAATTTCCAGAAACTATTGAATGTTTCTTTAACTTTGAAAGAAAAGTGCTCAGCATTTGTGACCTCCCATACCCCAAACAACAAAAAATACCAATTAACATGTGAAGGGCTATAAAATTAAAAGAGCATGATTTTTTTTTTGTACTGAAGAAATTAAGCCGTAAGATGGAACCAGACCTCAAAAATGGTATTTCACATAAAATTGAGGGAAAAAAGGAGAAACCTCAAGTTCTGTTCATTAGACCAATTTCATGCACTGCAAATATTTCACAGTATGGTGCACAATAATTGAAAACAGCGAGTTTGATGTCTCTACTTCAACTGCTGTTTGTAAAGAAACTAATGTCACTTCTAGGATTTCAGGATTAGCTATGCTTTACATTTTGAATATTAGAATTAGTGTTTACTGTTCCTTATTAACTTTATATGTTTGTAGGAATGTACAGAAATTTCAGAGTGTTTGTTACTTCTGTTTGCATAATTCGAATCTGTCAAACAGGAGCTTATTGTTTTGCTTGAGTTCTTAAACTGAGCAAGTGTGACCATCTAGGTGGGTCATTGCCTTAGTGAATACCCTGTTGTGGAAAGCTGATTATGTTAAATTCACAGGGAAGACAAAGCGCAGAAGCGATCATTAAGTCAGAAGGAACATGATGATGTGTGCTCATGAGTGACATACTGTGGCGTCAAGACTACATGCGATCATCCACAGTAAAATGCTTCGAACCGTCCATTTGAAGGCATCACAGGTCAAAGGACCAGAGGCAGATTTTCCAGAAACCAACCAGCTTCCCAGGCTGTGGCCATCGGAGAAGCATGGCAGCCAGCTGTGAACAGTGAACAGAGGCTAAGACATCCACAGTGAGATGGTCAGCAGAGGGAGGTGTAAACCCATCTTGTCATGCCCAGCCCTCAGTCTCAGTCCTGATGTGCAAGCAAGATTAGTATCACCTTTCCCATGGTACAGGTTGAAATCTTTCAGGTTGATGAAAATAAGTTTTTTTCAGGTACTTCATGTGGAGAAAAAAGAATAAAGAAAGAAAAAAGATTACAACCCATTCTCTCGTGTTGAGTACTAGATTGCTTGATGAAAATTGTCAGAGTTGGGAATCAGGGAAGTTTTTTTTTTATTTTTAATACAAATATAGTGTGTCATGCATATGATGAGGATTTTTATATGTGAACATTTCTCCTGAGAATAAATAAAACACATCATGGGTGCTGGGTTGCACTTTGTCCTGTCTTTTTAGGTCAAAAGGTTAGAAAACCTATTGGATGATGAGCAGTCCAAACAACGCAAGGCCGAGGTCGCTCAACTGCCTCAAGTGAACGGACCAGAAATGCAGCTGTATGAAGTACAAAGTAAGTTCGTAAGGTGTAGATTTATACGGTCTTGAATATTTTTTTATGTGTATTGATAATGTTTGAAAAACAAATTTGTTGAATTGGGAAGGGAAGAAAGGGAGAGAGGCTGAAGGAGAAGGTGGAGGAAGTGGAGGGAGAAAAGGTATTTGGAGAGGAGGGGTGAACAACAACAACAACAATGAATATTCATATAGCACCTATTTTCGGCTAGAGACCAAGCTCTAAGCGCTTTACAGTCAACACTCGTTTACACAGTGGGCTGCCTTCCTGGGTAGTGCCGACTGAAGAGCTACCAGCTGGCGCTTCATTCAGTCGTTTCCCGTGTCATCCAGTCAATATCGCTCACTCACTTTCCTTACTTCCTTCATTCTTTCCATTTCTCATACAGGGTGCATGCTATGTGTAAACGTATCATCCATACCAACGGCCAAACTGGTCTACTCTTCCGAAAATTGGTGATGGGATTTTATGTGTATGCAAGATATTTTGCGTGCATTCACACACGGAACCTCGGTTTATAGTCTCATTTGAAGACTGTATGGGAAATGGAGTCTGGAGTCAGAACCAGTGTTTACTCCGAGGGAAAAAATCCCCCTGTACCGAAACGCCCTGGCGGAGATTCGAACCCGTAACCCCAGGATCACCAAGATATGAGTCAGGCGCTCTACCAACTGAGCTATTCCAGCTCAGGGGTTGTGGAGAGGGGGAAAAGAAGATAATAGAATTTGTGGATTGCTGGTCGCATTTTCAGTATGCTTGTAGTGGAATATGAGATGGCACTGAACTTGTTCACAAGGTACTGCAGTCACCACCCTTTTGTCTGCCCTGCTGAATGTTACGGATGGTGTGTGGTGCGTGTTTTGTTGTCTGACTCTCGCTCTCAAAGTTTGGATGCGTGTACGACTTTTCCCCTACACACACCCACACCATACGAACATAGATAGCCAGGCAACACAGTGTAAGATTTTCTTCTTTTTATATGCTGCCTGAACCATCAATATGAATCGTTACCAAATCAATACATGCCATTACATAGAATACAGATCAATGCACGTCAATTAAGACATCAATACATAAGACACTTCAATCATCATTATATCAGCGTATCATACTACGTATCTTGATATAATTCACATATCTCGCCGGCGCCGTCCACAGTGTCTCACATATACAATCAACGCATTCAGTTCCACAGTACCAAGCCACAGTCTACAGCACTAAAATAAGACGAAGAAGGATACCCAAGGTCCCCACACGGTAAACACAGCCGTTCACAAACACAAGCGACGAAGAAGAAACAGGGTCTCAACACAGCAAGCACAATATATTACGTCGAATGTCAGAAGAAGAAACCGCAAATCCACAAGGCACAGTAACCCATAGCAGAAGAACCGCAGATTCACAAAGCACAGCAATCCACAGAAGAAGAACCGCAGATTCATAAAGCACAGTAAACCATAGAAGAACTGCAGATTCACAAGGCACAGCAATCAATATTGAATCCCCGGAGAACACAATTTCACCAAAGTCCCATAGAACACATAAACTTCGATTCGACGTACCGTTGATCTAAAACAAATATTAACTTCTCCGTGTATTTATACTACAGTGTTCACATCAATAAATTCAGCCACCGACACACATGCGGTGGTACAATTAGAGTACATATTAAATATTCTTACAGGAGTTTTAAGTCACTCTCGGCGACACAGCATTTCACAACAATTTTATAACAAATACATTTCCTGCTACATATTCCGCTGGGTACCGTCATCAAAAGCATCCCACATACACAGTGAACATTGATGCACTACTGACTTGAAAGTCAGCCTCTCCACATAGTAACACTATGGAGAAAACGATGATTAAAACAAAATAAATTAGGCTGGACACCAAAGCCTCTGCCGTTAATTCTTGCTCCCTTCTCTTGTCTAATATTATTATTTTCGTCATGTATTTAAATATGTCATTTTAAGTTGACGTCATAATTTACGTTGACGTCACAATACTCCCCCTCCTCAGAAAAAAACAATGACCGAATTGTTTTTTTGAAAAAGAAGTAAACAAACAGCAGAATACACAAACCTACAAATTACATTCACTCCACGGAAAACGAAGCCGCTCACGGAAGCAGTTCGTGGACTCCTTCCAGGGGCTCTCACACAACAGAAAAACACAGTTGTCGTCCCAACGAACTCTGAAGCCCTTTTAGATGCTAGCTTGTTGCTGACCTCACGGACAACCTCTCCATACCCACACGGGTAGAGACGGCGGCTGGGCATGGGCTGCACCCCACACCCTGATGGCAATGCATATATGATTTCTACTGACCACTCGGTCAGCCTCTCCATACCCCCTGGGTAAGAGACAATGGATAAACATTCCCGCTCAATAGTGCTGTACGCCTTCTCACGATTCAGCAACTTTCGACTAGCGAATACGACTGGGTGAAGGACATCATCATTCTACTGGAGCAATACAGCACCCAAATCAACAGAACTAGCATCAGATAAGATAATGTTGCTTATAGCCCAGCCGCATCAGTCCTGAACAAAAGTATTAACCAGTCTAAGTAACAACACACAGGTGCAGAAGACAAGATTCCCTGAATCTTCCTCAAAAGCTTCAGCACACCCAGGAGTGAAACGACACGTACAATCTTTCTTCCTGACGAACACAACTGGAGATGCATACTGACTATTCGATGGCTCAATGATATCAAGATCCGACATGATACCAATCTCTCTCTCAACAACCTCTTTCACAGAAAAGGGGATTTCATAACATTTCTTTCTAACAGGGACATCTGTTGTAAGAGGGATCTCTATAGTACATCACCTGAGAAAGAACCTGGTTTGGGGGTCAAATGTCCTGAAAATCATCAAAGATTACACGCAACTCCCTGGTACTTTTGTCAGACAAAGTACAATCAACTGTACAGAATGAACATTTTTATCTGGCATAGAAGACGCCATCGGAACAGTTAAAGTGGGGATGGGTAAAGCGTCATCACAGTCCTGGACTACACCAACTGTACACACTACTTCACGAACAGTACAAACAGACTCCGGAGAGGGATCCACAGAAAGACCAACTCCTGGAGAGTGCTTAAGAGAAACTGTTCCTGCTCACAAGCCAAAGGCGCTATCTCTAACCAGGCACTGAAGTACCTTGTGAAAGAACGACTGTAGGTACAACATCAGAAGTAGACACAGCAGACACATCAGAAGACGTTAACTGAAAGCAAGACTTCAATGACTCATCCTTCTGTTTCTGACAAGATCAGAACGGGAAATGTTCAGATCATTAGGATCTGACACAAAGGCTTTTTCTCCCCCAGCATGCTTATCTCTAGCCCTCGTAACGGCGGCTAAAGAGAAAGGTTCACCAGATACATCACTAAACTCGACGCTCCACAGAAACTCCAGGTACATTACCCACAATGAGATCTGCGACAGGGCTGTCCAAGACACAACAAGTCAAATCGCCCACAAAATAAGGACAACTGACTGAAACTATAGCCAGTGGAAACTCATCTACACGACCACCAAAAGAAACACACTTCACTGGGGTTCCTAGCATCTGACTGTCAGAAACTAACGTCTGCGAACGCCACAAATAGTAGCACCAGTATCACGCAGAACAGAACTCAAAGTGCCATTCACAGAACCAGACTCAACGTAATTTTTCCCTTGAACTTACCAACAGCTAGACAAGCGAAAGGAGTATCAAGAACAGAGCAACAAGCAATGGACTGTTTGCTGTCAGCTGAGTTCTTGACAACAGTGGAGTTACTAACTACAAAAGGACATTCATCTGGGTGGCTAAGGGTGCAAATTCTACAGGGGTTTCTACCTGACTTCCATGGACACCTAGCAGCTACATGTCCTGTCTTTTTACCACAAAAAACACAGAACACTTGCAAACTGATCAGAAGCACTTTCTGAGGAGCTCTTACTGCCAGAGGTATAACGGGCGCCACGACCACGATAACGGCTACCGCCAAAGTCATTTCCACGACCAGCTGAGTAACCAAAGCTCTGATGATCACAGTAACAGCTACCACCAAAGTTACTTCCACGATAAGCTGAGGAACCATAGTAGTGGCCACTGTTTTGAAAAGTAGAGTATCTGTTTCCTCTGTCAGACTGACCACAGTATGGAGTTCTATCAGACTGACCGGGATACGGATTTCTATGAAATTGACCAGGAGTTTTGTATCCAACAGAAGCAAAATGTTTACTCAGCTTTCCTAGAAAGCACCTTAGTTGGATGAGCACGTCTGTATGACTCTGCAGACTTGATCATTTCATCAAAAGTTTTCACATCTCTCTCACACAAAAAAGTAGCCAAGTCCTTAGAGACACACTCCAAAAACTGCTCACGCAAGGTAAGATCCACCAGATCTTCAAAAGACTTATTAATTTTTGACAAAGAGACCCAACGGTCAAACAAACGCCTAAGTTCAACTGCAAACGTCTCGAAAGGTTCATCTGAGCTAGGCTTAGCCTCACGAAAACGCTTACGAAAACCATCTGGTGTACATTGAAATTTTTCAGCAAGCTCTCTTTCAAAAGCTCGTAAGACACAACTTTATTTTCTGCGAGACTGTGATAGAGGTTAAAGCGGAACCCTCAAGTAATGCAGACAGGTATGTTACCCACAAACTCTCAGACATCCCAAGGAACGAGCATGGGTTTCAAAACTAAACAAGTAACTGTCTATATCATCAGTTCTTTCTTTAAAAGGGGGCAACTAGGAAACGTTGGGCGGGGGCGTTAAACCTGGGAAAAACCCGAACCCTGACTCTCACTGTCCTGTCCTGAGACCGCACTCTGCTGAGAGTTATTTGTAACTGTATTCTTTTAGTTTCCTCTACCTCTTGCATTCTTTTTGTTTCCTCCTGCATTCTTTTTGTTTCTTCTTGCTCTTGTATTTGCTCTCTTTTAGTTTCCTCTTGTATCTGCTCTCTTTAGTTTCCTCTTGTATCTGTATCTGCTCTCTTTTAGTTTCCTCTTGTATCTGCTCTCTTTTAGTTATCTCTTCTTCCTGTACTCTCAACTGAAATTCTTTCAATCGCATTCTTTCCTCTCTTTCCATGTCCTGGGCAATACACTTGTCAACATAGGCCAACAGATCTTCTCCCTCCAGACCACATACCTTACCTCGTTGTAAATATTTAGCGAAAACTTTGTCCTCGTCACAGAGGACACAACAGGACTTTCTTCCTTAGCCTTCTGTGCCATCATGAAAATATGAAATAATGTCCTGTCAAACCCGACACACACACTAGTGGATCAAATATAAAACAATTGCTATCACAAGCAAAAAGGTTTGAAACCCCTGTCCACTAAAATATATTTGAATTCCAAAGAGGATTTTTTTTTCAAACAAGTATTAATGGCAATCACTCTTAAAAAGACTAAGTATTATCAAACCCAACCAACACAAAGATAGAGATAAACAATGGAACAGGATTTTAGGGATATGGGGAGAAAGAAAAACACAATCGGTAATCAATGCCAAATTTTCAGCAACAAGTATAAATCAAGCAATGACATGAGAGTAATAACAATATAATCAATGTATTGTTGTTGTTGTTGTTTTTCACACACAAAGCATTCAAAATGAAACAACTAATATATATATATTTTTTTCAAAACTGGTTCAGGGCAGCCACTCACACACTCACTCATTCAAGGAAAAGAACCCTGAGAATGCTGAAGAAGCAACACAATCCCTAAGTAAAGATAGAAACAGAAATAATCAGAGAGATGACTGAAGATAATAAAATTAAAGCCCACAAAGGAAAGAAGAACTAGGAACTAGGCCCTCGTATCTCCTGAAACTATACAGAAGGAGATACCCCGTTACGCTGGAGACGGGAAAGAAAGTAGACAAAACAGTCATAAAACAAAACAATACAACACAACTCAATTGTTCAAAAGGAAAGTCTATGAACGTGACCTATCACTTCTAATTGGGCAATTATAGGTGTACAAAACAAATCCTACCACTAAGCCTATTTTTAATTCAATAGCAAAGAAATTTAATACGGGGTCACCAGATGTTACGGATGGTGTGTGGTGCGTGTTTTGTTGTCTGCTCTCGCTCTCAAAGTTTGGATGCATGTACGACTTTTCCCCTACACACACCCACACCATACGAACATAGATAGCCAGGCAACACACGTGTAAGATTTTCTTCTTTTTATATGCTGCCTGAACCATCAATATGAATCGTTACCAAATCAATACATGCCATTACATAGAATACAGATCAATGCACGTCAATTAAGACATCAATACATAAGACACTTCAATCATCATATATCAGCGTATCATACTACGTATCTTGATATAATTCACATATCTCGCCGGCGCCGTCCACAGTGTCTCACATATACAATCAACGCATTCAGTTCCACAGTACCCCAAGCCACAGTCTACAGCACTAAAATAAGACGAAGAAGGATACCCAAGGTCCCCACACGGTAAACACAGCCGTTCACAAACACAAGCGACGAAGAAGAAACAGGGTCTCAACACAGCAAGCACAATATATTACGTCGAACTGTCAGAAGAAGAACCGCAAATCCACAAGGCCACAGTAACCCATAGCAGAAGAACCGCAGATTCACAAAGCACAGCAATCCACAGAAGAAGAACCGCAGATTCATAAAGCACAGTAAACCATAGAAGAACTGCAGATTCACAAGGCACAGCAATCAATATTGAATCCCCGGAGAACACAATTTCACCAAAGTCCCATAGAACACAATAAACTTCGATTCGACGTACGTTGATCTAAAACAAATATTAACTTCTCCGTGTATTTATACTACAGTGTTCACATCAATAAATTCAGCCCACCGACACACATGCGGTGGTACAATTAGAGTACATATTAAATATTCTTACAGGAGTTTTAAGTCACTCTCGGCGGACACAGCATTCACAACAATTTTTATAACAAATACATTTCCTGCTACATATTCGCTGGTACCGTCATCAAAAGCATCCCACATACACAGTGAACATCGATGCACTACTGACTTGAAAGTCAGCCTCTCCACATAGTAACACTACGGAGAAAACGATGATTAAAACAAAATAAATTAGGCTGGACACCAAAGCCTCTGCCGTTAATTCTTGCTCCCTTCTCTTGTCTAATATTATTATTTTTGTCATGTATTTAAATATGTCATTTTAAGTTGACGTCATAATTTACGTTGATGTCACACTGAACATGAAATAAATGTCATGGTCTCATGTTGTACACTGGCAAGGTTTGAAGGTTTGTGATAATGACAATGTAGTACTATAGAAATATTCAAATTTGCAACCGATCGCACACATTTATATACATTAAGCCCGAAATAATGTCACGCTCTGATATCGTGGATTAGCAAAGTTTGAAGATTTGTGTTGCTGGCTGTATAGTACGATAAATGAGGTCAGATTTGCATCAGGTTGCACAAGTTTGAAAACTTTTGCAGGTGGACAGGAGGACCCTCTCCCCCCCCTCCCTTTCCATCTACTTCTAGGAATTTTTGTGTATTCTCAGATGTTTCCTGTAATTGAAGTCATACCTATCTTTAGCTTTTTGAGATCCCCATGGAATGTTCACTCTCTACAGAGGTGACATCATGGAAGCAAATGCTGACTTCAGTTTTGTGACAAGTTGAAAACAGAGATGTGGAACACGCTTTGCTCTGAGCAGGGACACTGGCAGGTGTCTGAGACAATTCAGTCAGGTGTGAAGATGAAGGTCATGACAGCTGTAGATCACTTCCAATGGCTGTGAGTGTCATAGCAAACGAGAGATGTGTTGGAGCTGAGTGTACACAAAAATGAAAAGATGCAAAGTGTGTTTCACACCATGTGGAATGGAATGGGTCTTAAGCTGACATGTTGTAACTAAAAGTCTTTTTTTTTCTTTTTTTTCCTGTTTGATGATTGGTGTCAAATGTCACCATTGGTCTTTGGGCATTACTGAGTAGGTTTTGTTATATTAAAATGTTCTATCAGACTAAATCCCCCCCCACCCCCACCCCCTGGAGAATTTTTTTAATTTAGGATTAATCATTTGGAAATGTCACAGCATACTGAAGGTTATTGATGAAGAATAGATGTCTCACCTTGATCAGATCATTGAGATGTGAGGGATTGAAATAGGGTTGAGCAGTTCATTAATGCAGGGGGGGGGGGGGGGGGGGGGGGGATGAATGAAGCGGGCCAGAATTTTCATTGTTACTTCTCTTTCAACTGCTGTGTACTTGGACTTTGGTGCTGGAGTATGTGCTCTCCAGTTCTCAGATGTAAGCTGGAAGTTCTCTGCAAGTTGCAAGGTCCGAAATTTAGTGTGTGTGTGTATGCGTGTGTGCGTGCGTGCATGCGTGCGTGCGTGTGTGTGTGTGCAGTTGCTCAGATTATAGCATACGAACATAGAGTCACTTTTGTGTGGGCATCCACAAGA
This sequence comes from Conus ventricosus, assembly GCA_018398815.1. Classification (NCBI taxonomy): domain Eukaryota; kingdom Metazoa; phylum Mollusca; class Gastropoda; order Neogastropoda; family Conidae; genus Conus; species Conus ventricosus. The sequence goes on along the minus strand of CM031617.1, from coordinate 58,483,430 downwards.
AAAATGATCTGGTGTAGGAAATGTATTGTTGACTTTCATATGAATCCTAAGCAGTGGTGAAAAAAGAGGAATAGATTTGACACATTTATTGCCACTGTTGAATGTAAGAAAAATAGATTCTGCTTAGATTTTGCATATTTGAAACTTTTTATTGTTTTAAGAGTACCTCAGTGAGCTTCGCAAATCACAAGTCGCCAATTTTTTTGGAATGGTTTCCGTTTTGTGATATTTTCAGTAATTATGGTTTCATTGTTTAATTGAAAAAGTGGGGGTTTAAGAGCAAAATGATTGTGTTGTGTGTGGTTTTGCAGGGGAAGCAAGCAAACAGATCCATGATTACAAGTTCAAGTTACAGAAGGCAGAACAAGACATCGCAACGTTGGAAGGCATGGTGAGTGGTGGAGACATGAGGAGCAGCAGCAGCGTGTGTGGAACACCCAGAGGACAGCAGTTCAGTCTGTCGTATGCCTGCATCTTGCCTTTCCTTCTGGGAAAAAAAAAAGCAACGTCCAACACAAAATAATAATTGTTGCTTTCTTTTTATTAAGAGTTCCGTTTCAGTTTCATCAAGGAGGTGTCACTTTGTGCGGACTAGTCCATATACGCTACACCACATCTGCTAAGTTTTGAGACCACCCTATGCATTGATTTGAAGCCGATGGATAAATGAACTAACAACAAAGATGAGGCAATTATTGTGAAAGTTAGGTAACAACTCTCCTGAAGAAATTATTCTCAATCTCTTTCAGTTAATGCTTCTTCCCCTCCAGGTCCGATTCTTATATTCAGGCTGCACTGCGGTGTTCTGTTATTTTGTGGTGTTGTTCAGTCTGTCTGTCTGTCTGCGTACGCAGGCTGATACTCCTGCGGACACTGCCTGTATAGACAGGCAGTGGAGTTTTGTGTGTGTTTACCGTTTTTTATCCCGCCGTTAAGGCAGCCATACTCCATCTTCGGAGAAGGTGGTGTTCAATTATTTACTGTTGTGTTCTGTTACTTTTTTTTTTCTTTCAAACTGTCCAAATGTGTCAGTGTGACGTAGGACTACACATAACTATCACAGATGGAGAGGTTCATACATCTACTCCAGCGGGGCTAATTCCGAAGACATACAGATAAGAGCAAAACAGGATTGCACTATCGAGGATGATGGTAACTGGTTATTGGTTTGGTTCCAGGTTGGTCGGCAGGAGACCCAGTTGAAGCGGTACAAGTCTGAAGCGGAAAGAGCAGAGGGTGCGGAGGACGAGCTGAAGCAGGAGAAGAGGAAACTTCAGCGCGAGGTGAGCGTTATCCTCTGTGTGTCGGCACTGTGCATTCGCAGATATCAAATACGTTTCTAATTGGAGCAGAACATGAGTTGAGTGTAATGAGGATCAGTTCAGTTCAGTTCTGTTCTGGTGTGTGTGTGTGTGTGTGTTGAGTCTGAGTGTGTGTGTGTGTGTTGAGTCTGAGTGTATGTGTGTGTGTGTGTGTGTGTGTGTGTGTGTGTGTGTGTGTGTGTGTGTTGAGTCTGAGTGTGTGTGTGTGTGTGTGTGTGTGTGTTGAGTCTGGGTGTGTGTGTGTGTGTGTGTGTCTGTGTGTGTTGAGTGTGTGTGTATGTGTGTTGAGTCTGAGTGTGTGTGTGTGTTGAGTCTGTGTGTGTGTGTGTGTGTGTTGAGTTGAGTGTGTGTGTGTGTGTGTGTGTGTGTGTGTGTGTGTGTGTGTGTGTGGTGTGTGTGTGTTGGTTGTGTGTGTGTGTGTGTGTGTGTGTGTGTGTGTGTGTGTGTGTGTGTTTTGAGTCTGGTGTATGTGTGTGTGTGTTGAGTCTGTGTGTGTGTGTGTGTGTGTGTTTGTATATGTGTGTGTGTGTGTTTAGTCTGTGTGTGTGTGTGTGTATGTGTGTTTAGTCTGTGTGTGTGTGTGTGTGTGTGTCTTAATCAGTTCATCCTTGCTGATGAAATAAACCATAAACAAGGCAAGTGGCATAAATAAAAAGAATTTTTTTACTTCATCCATGTTGAGGAAAAAAAGCCTTAAACAAGACTAACATCATAGAAAAAAAAGGTAGAAAAACAAAAACAATACTTCTCGGTTGGTTTTCGGCTGACATGTTTTACTAGCAAAGTGACACGTGTATGACACGAACTACAGTGTTAATGTCATGCCGTCATTCAACACGAAGAGAGTGAAGGGGTGATAAACAATTTCTTTCGTGCGGTAACATTCAGTATGATGTCCACAGGACTGGAATGCCAGTTCTTGCTTTTAAAGCCAGTATGGACTGTTGAAGCATATTGCATAATCATAAGGGTTTGCCTTTTCAAATTTTGTCTCAGTTGTTGTAGTTGTGCTATTGAGCATCAGTGTGGCGATTTATTGGTGCCTCAAGTCGTTGAACTGGGCTTTGACGTCTTTGGATTCAGTTGACTGGCACACTGTCTTGTTCATCTTTGTGTTCTTGCAAAAGAAAACCATTGCCCGTTACTGAAAGCTGAATGCAAGTGTGCTTCCAGGACATGGGCACGCATGCCCAGACATGGGCACACATGCCCAAGACAGTGCTACATATTTTGTGGCTCAAGATTTTGTACCATTGTGTTTGTTTGGGGAGATGCTGCTGTGCTTTTTTTTTACTCCATGCTTATCAAGCATGGTGTGCTTCAGTCTGAAATGTATTTTTTTAATGAAAATATTAGATTGACCTCTTAAGTGTTAGCATTCGAGTAAAATAAAAACATGTTTTTGAAAAAGGTATGTATGTTGAATCGGTATTAACTGAATTGAACCTGAATGACAAAGTGGTGTTGTTGATGTGTTAATAATCAATTTTATGTTGTACATTATCTGCAGTAACAAAGATTAGGAAAAAAAAGTCAAGAACATTTTTAATAAGAGGTACGGCACTGGAGACGTAAGTTGATGATACGTTGCTGGTACTGTATTGATGATAGGTGAAGCGAAGAATTTGATGTAGGTCTCATGTGATAAGCTTTGTTACAGTATGTTACACTTGCACACTTTGCTCGTGTACGAAAGAGCTGTTCACCGTGTTATATTTAATGTAAGTGTTTGTGTATGTGACATTGTGTCCCAGTGTGAGTGTGTGCGTGTTTGTGTGCGTGTACTGTGTATGTGTGTCACTGTGTGTGTGCGAGTGCATGCATATGTTTATGACTCTTGAACGCAGAAATAATGTGTGTGTCCGTGTGCGTGTACTGTGCGTGTGCATGTGTGTGTGTGCGTGTGTGGGTGCATGCATATGTTTATGACTCTTGAACGCAGAAATTGTGTGTGTGTGTCTGTGTGCGTGTACTGTGCGTGTGCATGTGTGTGTGTGCGTGTGTGGGTGCATGCATATGTTTAGGACTCTTGAACGCAGAAATTGTGTGTGTGTGTGTGTGTGTGTATGTGAGAGAGAGTGTGTGTGTGTGTGTGTGCGCGTGCGCCCACACATGTGTGCACATGTGTGTGTGTGTGCGCATGTGTATGTTTGTTTGCACATGTGTGTGTCCTGTGCATATTTCAGATGTTGAATTGTTAAAACTTATAAAGCAGCAGGTAGCCTATGCCGTTAGGATGGGCGCTATAGAAATTGTTCCGATTATGATTGTAATCATGTGAGGTAAGAATGGCGAGGGCCTGTGTTCCATGTGGGGGCCTGCAGCTGAGAGAAGCCCAGACCCAGGTGGAGGAGCTCCAGAACCAGAACAAGCACTTGACGCTGAGGTTAGACCGCATCAAGCAGTCCCGCACGGCGCTGGGCATCCAGTGACCTCTCACCTTCCTCCCTCCCTGCCCGTCATGCGGAGGGCTCAGCACTTCCACTGTGACCACGCCTTCTTCGCACCTCCCTCCTCCCCCTCCTTCAGGTCGTGGGCGCAGGGCCTGACGAGGAACTACTTTACTTTCCAACTGCCAAAAAAAAAAAACTGTCGTTGACACAGAGTGGCAGACCGTATGCCATGTGTAGTGTTGGGTTGTTTTGCTTGCCTGAAAATGCACACACACAGCATGGTGTTTATGGCCTCAAATGATTTTATTAATGGAGGTGCTTCCCCCCCACGCACCTTTTCTTGATTTTTGCCTTTGCATGTATGCCCACTTGCCTCCATCCAGTTTGTGTGTATATCTGTGTGTGTGTGTGTGTGTATGTGTATGTGTGTGTGTGTGTGTGTGTGCATGCGTGCGCATGCACTTGTACTTGACCGACTTCTGAAATGTGATTCAGATGGATTGTGATCACGTTGCTGGCGAGTTTCGTCAGCATGGTAGTTGGATGTATTTCAAAGACTGTGTGTATGCGAGACCTTACCTATCTTCGGCTCATACTTGGAGAATAATGACAGGGTAGCTTGTGAATCACAGTGAGAGGTCTACTGTTGTGTAGCCGACATACAGGAGTGCGTCATGGAAAATGAGGAGGAGCTGATGTTCAGAAAATTATACGCATCATGGTCTGTTTCACAATGGTGGAAAGAAAAAAAAACGTTAGCAGCCATCTCTTTGATGACCCACAATGTGAAGGATTTTTTGTGCAAGGAAATTTTGCAGTGACCAAGATTTGGTATCTTTCTGTTTGGTGCTTTTAAAAACAGTAGATGAAATTCAGTGATAGTAGTTTTTAATGCTGTGTATGTGTGGTGCCATGAGCACGTGCATGTCCGAGCAGGTGCTTGCCGTTGAACTCAAGGTTATATTTATTATTCAGTGGTGAAAAGAGATTGCTGTGAGGGAGAGAGGATGAGCGCCAGTAGACAAAGCCGATGATGATGGATGTTCAGCGTATGACATCATGTCTACTTTTGTTGTTGTTGTTCTTACACTAATAATTACTCATTTGTGTGGAGTGTTTGTCAGTCTCAAGTGTACCGAGTGCCAAATTTGTGTATATTCGAAATCTAACACTAATACCAGTTAACAGCATATGTTCCTTTGTAAATCACTGACACATCAATATTTTTTTGAGTATGATTGGCTATGAATCATGTCTATTAGGGGCATAGAATGAACCCAAATTTAGGCTGAAATCACTTTTGTCACAGATTGATTTTTTTGGAACTTGTTGCTTTCTTGCCATGAACAGGTGGAAAAAAGGCCAGTTTGAAGTGCAAGTGTGTTTATTGATTGTGTGTCTACGTAGTCATACTTACTATAGACTGAAAGAAGATAGGGATGTGCTGAAGAAAGAAGATAAGACTTTCCATGAGAATTACAAATTTGATTAAAAGGCTCTTCTTAAATAAATGTTAGCGAACCGTTGATTCAACGCCTGCCTACCTTGTGCTGAAGAGATCTAAGCTAAGTGAAAAATTTGTTCATTTTCCTTGTCCTATTTGTTTGTGTCTTGCCTGAAGAAGACCCAAGAGGTCGAAACGCGTCATGCTTTGTCTTGTGACTCGTTTGTCCACGTTTTTCTTGGCGGTTCGCCAACATTTATTTAAGATTTGTTTAGATTTCCACCTGCAGTCGTCTCACTTTGCAACTAAAAGGCTCTTGCATATAATCTGTGTGCGTGGATAATCAATCACAATGAATGATTGCTTTCAAAGTTTGTTGTGGAGCAAAGGTGATCAGAACAGAAGAACAGTGAGTGGGACTATGCAGCAGACATTTCCACAGTGACCTAAGCCAGCTAAGTGTTCAGCCGTACTTGTCAACTCCTTTAGCTTTGAAATAACTCTGAAATTACTCATGGGTCGATAGTATGGTGGATTTCTCTACTTTCAAAACAACTCAGAAATGAAATGGTCTGGTGGTCAGATAGCACCACCAGATGTGGTGAAAGTTCTTTTGGAAATAGACTGGGTTGACTTTTTGGCATTTTGAGTTTGAATTTAGGAAGAAAACAGAAACGTGTACACATTACATGTCGCTTATCTTTAGGGCTCGCTTTGTTTATAACACTCAAGTGAAAAATGCTGTCAGTAACACTTTAACTCAAGTGATGTCAAATGATTATCAAGGAAATCATTTTTTTGCTCCCATGGTGAAAGAGCTCCATGCACACGATTAACTCCACAAACTTTTTCTGCTTGTTTGAAACAATGATGTGAGGTAACTCTTTAAACTCCGTTTGCATCAAACGATAAAGGAAAGAAGTTTTTGGTGACACAACCAGACCATTACATGCACAGAATTCCAGACTAATGCAAGCAGCATTTGAATTTTGTGTTTGCCGTTTTCTCATCATGGGAGAAAATGTTAAGCCGCTTGGTTTATTATTTACGGTATATGTGTGCTTGCCTCGCTCAAGACAGCCTCTCTCTGTCCGTGGTCTGCAACGTCTCTCCGCAGGGTCATGGGTTATGTCTGGTGCCACCTCAGAGGCCAGCCGACAAGGCTTCCCAGCAGATGGCTGAAGTCAGGCCAGTAGGGTATAGTCGGCTCTCAGAATGTCTTTCTGATCTGGTTTTGGGGGGAGGTCTGCTGGATTGCTGAGGGTTATTTTCCCCTGTATACAAAGCGTACCACCTTTACGGGTTCAGTGTACTCCGTCACGGGCCCCCTCCTCTCTGCCTTCTCTCTTATATTTGTGTCTTCTTACACCAGTCATATCCAGTTTGTACTAACTGGCCGTTATCCTGTGTTTTTCTGCGAATTTCTCCTACGCATTTTTGAAATGTTTGCTGGACTATTCTACTTAAATTAATGCAAAGGTGACGATACATTTTGGTATTACCATCCTAGTTACATAGTTACCACCTTTTTTGCACGGTTATTAGCCCTTCGCATGCTGGTTTTGTACAAGTTTTTCATGGATTTGGTTTCTTACTTTCATGTTTTAAATAAATGGAAGGGATCACAAAGTGGATGGACTGGCTGCTCCAGCACAGTCATAATTACTGGGTAAGACTTAAAAGGGGTTTTAATATCTCGTTGTCAGGGAAAATGTATGATTTTGTCAAATCTTTTACAGATGGATGATCCTATTAGCATCTGTTTTGATGAGTGAATGATTTTTTCTGGCCTCTGTTTTACTTTCTTTGTCAAATGATTTTTGCTTCGATGCTTAGCTTGGCTCTAAACGACAGGACGCTTGAAAGTAATTTGGAGCCCAATCAGCTGGGGCTGTTCTCTACTGGAGGTCCGTCCAGACTACTTACTTTGTTTACACAGAGAATGAGGTTGGGGCTAAGCATTTCCCAGCCGAGCCCAGAGTTCACCTGGTCTGTGGATCATAGTTAATGCCAGTGCTTTTCACCAGGTGAGAGATTTGCTTGCATAGACCTTTTTGATCACCTCATCATGATGGCAGCCACAATCCATGTTTAGGTGGAAAGAATGAGGGCAGTTGGAATTTGAAAATGGAAGGCTTGTTCAAATATACAAAAACAAAATTGATGCTCAATTTTCACCATGCTTCTGTGAATCAGTTGCCCACCGACTTGTTCCACTTTGAATTTCATTTGTTTTTGCTGTATTTTAACTTTATAAAGACATTTTTTGCCAAAAATTGTGTAAGATGTTGTTTTTTTCTTCTGAACTTCTAAACATTTTGAATGCTCCATTGATGCTCAGGCTTGGACAAACTGATTACCAGTCGACCCATTCATTTGCCCGAGAAGTTCAGTCATGTTTGTTGCATCAGATTCTTATGATGCCTCGTCAGTCTTCCAAAAGTTTTTGTTGTGCCATTTGGCCCAAATAATTTTTATGATTTTGGATGAAGCGTTTTGCAAAGTTACCCCAGAATCCTGTTATTCAACTCAACAAAGAATTGATTAGGAAATGATCAACAAAATATACCAATTGTCAGAAAAATTGAATTTGTCAGTGAAGTCTAGTTTAAAACAAAATGTCTAAGATGAACATGGAAATGTAGAATATACATCTTTAAATCAGCAGTGTACTTACTGAACTCATTAGCGATTTACAGACCAGCAGAATAATGGCAATCAGAATTATAATGCCATTGTTAGAGTTAGTGGGTATGCCTGAAAGTTGACTCATTTTGTGTCATATATCATTCAAAATTGTGATTCTGGGAATTGGAATTCTATTGAAAAAGTGGACATGAGAAAAGTTACATAATTACACAGGTGTAATGACACTATGAAAGGAGTGATTTGGCCACGTTGTGCCTTCAGCAGCGAATCTTGATCTCATGTTGTTCTTGTTTTCTTCATTTGTTTGCATCAAGTTCTCTTTTTTTTTTTTTTCTCTCTCTCCCCATGTCGCTCACCGGCTTACAGTGTATGTGCTTGTATGTATGTATTCAATGTTCTGTAGACATGTAGACTCTGCGTTTGGGAATGTCGATTAGTTCTTCCACTTCTCATTCTCTTGGCTTGGAATTTGGAGCATTGTGTGCCAATCTAACATTACTGTGCTAATGGAATCACAGAAAATTTGAAGAGGAATGGTTGTTTTTTGATTGTTGATATGCATACCACACTTTCAATATTGTTGGAAATGCTCGATTATCCTCCAAAATCATATGCTCAAATCTGTTCTTTTTAAGATTTAATATAATTATGTACTTTTTATTTTCTTTGTGCTATTTTTGTTGCTTGGATTTTTCTGGTTTGTTATTGCTTCCTGGGGCCAAGCCAGATTCTGGATCCCAACTACTCTTTTTTTTCTTTTTTGAATTTTGATGTCAGTGTGACTGTCATAGGTCTCCACATCTTTTGTTTCTGTTCCTCTTCTCTAATGGAAAAAGGCTCACGATAGGGGAGCACTTTTACAACCAACTACTTTACAAAATGTCAGAAGAGATTTCTAGCTTTCAGACTGTTCTCTGAGACTGACCTTGATCGAAGATGCAGGTAACCGTGAGGTGATTTCATCTGCCAGTGTGATGGCTGTTTCCGTTTAATGTTTGTGATCAGATCAGTTTGAGACCGATGTATGCATAAGATCAAAACCTTCTATGCTATCTGTAGTGTCCAAGCCAATGACAATCCATGTTATATATTTACAGTCGTTGTCATGGAGACTGGTCTGGAAATGAGCATGTGAATTGTAGAGTAACAGTTCTACCAGAGATCTGCCATTAGTCAAGTAAACGGCGCTCTGCGGGCTCAAACACATGGGCTGTGTTTCTCATCTGTTTGTTTGTGTGTGCTAGTACACTATCCTTTAGGGAAGAAGAAAAAATTCTGCAACTGTGTTCAAAGGTCAGCATTACAGAGAAGATAATTCAGTCTGCGAGAGGGAACTGTGGTTGCCATACAGTAAGGGGCAAATTAGAAGCTGTTTAAAGATATGTCTGTTTACAGATACGTCTGTTGGAAACGATTTTACCGGTCTGCCCTTCAGTTCAAAGTCACTGTTGATTGACGTCAATAACGGCTCTCATCTGTGACCTTCCTTTTACTGTGCACACCTTTTCAGGGTCAGTGGGGTAGATGTTGTGTGTGTTTTACTTGTTCGAACTGGAATATGTGCTCTTTTTTTTTTTCAAAATTTATGTTGGGTCAAGCTGAATGTAATGCTTTGGCAGTCACTTTGAGTGCTGACAGCTTGGATACGATTAGTTAATGCTTATACAGCGACACCGAAGCATGCATGTTTTTGTAAAGTTAGAAATAGCAGTTGTGCTAACAGTCCAAATGCCAGTTGTACAGACAGTGCACAGTTTTGCAAACAAGCCCATCTTTTTGTGTTGTGTGGCTGTCCGAGGACATGTTTCCACCTTTGTTTTAGTTGATGTTGAATTGTGAAGAAACATGTGCAGACCAGTGTGTCAAGGCTTTTAAAAAACCCATTTTTATTCGAGTGTGAATGTGAAAGACAAAGGATGTGAGATGAAGAGGAGTCTGACAGTTGAAGTGTACCTGATCTGTTTCCCCATCCACATTGACACGGCATGGCCCAGTGATATTCAAGCAGGTCATGTCTGGATTCACCATCCTTTTGAAGGCGATGTTTCCTGCATGCAAGGCGTCGTCTACAGCGTGTTCCACAATCGATGTTCTTGTTGCCGCTTACTCGTATTTATTGGCACACCCTCATCTCCCTCCTCCGGCGGTGTTCATGGTTTGATATTTTGGTAGAAACTGAGTGCTCACACCCAAGACGCTTCTGTGATTTCTTTTCTTTTTCTTTTTTTTCCCCATGGGAATACTGTGGCAAAAGTTTTCTGCATGCTTGCTTGAATGGTGTGAATTTTTGTTTATTACGATATGTATGTTGTGTGATTTCTTGGTGGGAAGAACAACCATGCCAGTTGAAACTGGGCATGGTTCGAGCGAGTTTGGTATTTATGCCATGATTGGATTCGTGAGATCAGAAGAAAAAAAATTCGCACCTAAGGTGCTGAAAATTAATCCTTTTTTTCCACCCCTTGATTTCTGCTGTGGCTGTGAGCTAACCCAAGTGGATGAGCTATAAACATTACAATCCTAGATTTTTCCTGTTTTCACACTGTATACTGTGTATACTTGTAGGAAGCTGGATTTCTATTTTTGATACAGTTTATGCCAAATGACTTACAAAGGTTCGTGGAAGGCACATCGACAAGAGAGGGAAAACTTCCGTGTAATTCGATCCATGGGGTTTTAGTCATGGAAATTATGCAGACCTATCGGTAAGGCAAAGTGCCTAATAAAATTGGAACAAAGCCAAGTAATTCTTGCATCTTGCAATCAAGGTGCAACTTCAGTCATCTCAGGGCATCTCCAATTCTCCATGAAGTTTTGGGTGGTCAGTAACGTTCCTTCTGTCTGTCTCTCTGCTATTTGTATCTAGAAAACTGTTGTTTCAGTTTTCTACAAACCCTCTACTCGGTCATTACGTATAAGCACTTGATGCACACACTCCGCATGTTTTAGATCTAGTCAGTAAAGGCAGCAGGTACCTACCAGCACAAGCCACATCTTTAGATCTAGTCGGTGTATGCAGCAGGTGAATGCCGCAAGCATCATCAACCACTTGAAGGGAAGTTTTCAGTTCTTGGTGAATCATGCAGCCAGACATGTTGGTGAGAGAGTGAAAAAGATTTTAAAAAAAAAGAAAGAACAATGTTTATGGCTGAGGGTTAAACAGGACGTTTTCTCTCTACGCAGAAACTTCCTCTAACTGGCAGATGCTCTTCGTGGATTCTGTGCAATCAAGTGTTGGGATATTTGCATAGAAAAGGTTGTTGCACAGTTCCTACATGAGTTAATTGCCTGTCCAAGATTATGGCTGAAACTTTGCTTGCTAACCATGAACATAATGCTAGTTAACAAAACAAACAAACAAAATTTTGGGTCAGATATACCACCTGTGTTTGACAGCTTTTGTACTTCAAGAGTGGAATGGTCAAAGCATTGTGCACTACATCTTTTTTTTTTTTTTTGATTTTATTTTTTTGTTTGTGTGGGTTGATCAACATACAGAAATGGAGTTCCCCTTTCAATGAATTCCAATGTAACATTTCCATAAGGACTACACAAGGCCAGATTTATTTTGAGAATGAACCTGAAGCTTGGTTGCTAATAAATGCCACAGAAATGCTCTTGTCTTTTTCTTACAGATTTGTGGACATGCACAAAGGGACGGATGTAAATGTTCATCGATTCATTCACACAATTCACTGACTACCTCACCTTACACAGGGCCATATTGACTTGTGTCACTAAAAAAAAAACCAACCTATTCAAGGAGAGAAAAAAGGAGTGGGGCTGTGACTCCACAGCATAGCAGTTTCTCCTCTGGGGGGTCGATTCACAATAGTGCAATACTGGTCAATTCATACTGAGTACATAGCTGGACTGCAGCAGGACGCAACTGGTTGTTGCTGTGTAGGACTAGGAGACAGCCACCGTGATCAACACGGGAATGATACCACGGAGGGGCATGGAAGATTATGCATAAAATGAACAATAACAGCAAAATGCCTACAATCCATTGGTGGGAGCAAACAAGCTGTGTCACACTGAAGAATCTGATGGCAGAAAAGAGAGGAGGCAGAGGGCGGGATGAGTGATGTCGAAGCCTGTTACAGGAATGAGAACAGATTTTTAAAAAGCAGAGATGATTTATCTGTTGGGGGTCTGGGGGCAGAGCCCCCAGTGGGGTCAAGGGGCAACGGCCCTGCGGGGGTCAGGGGCAGCGCCCCCTGAAGCTGAAGCATTTTTTTAATATATAAAGAAAAATCCACATTTAAAACCATCAAAATATGTTTCTAGCCTTCAATTCAAACCTCAAATTCTGAGGGTTTTTTTTTTCTTTTCTCTTTTTTTGTTTTTGTTTTTTGTCAAACATGCAAATGGATTTAATACAGGGCTCTCTGCGTTTGTGGCTGGTCGATTTACGTAAGAAATGGGTTTTCCCGAAAATTACCTGCCCTTGGCCCTGGTTCTATTATTAGTAACTAGACGTCTAGGTTTTGTTTCACAACATAAAGTCAAATGACGAATGTTTCAGCTAACTGAGATAGTTTGACCATTGCAAATGAATGATAAAATATAACAAAGAAGAGAGCAAAATCACCAACAGCTTACTTTCCAAAGTTTAATTGTTCTTCAATGCAGCGACACGCTGCCTGTGAACCAGGCGTTTCATGTGGTCAGCAATCGTAATGAAGCCACGACTTCCGAAGCTGATTTTCTTGTTGCAAGCTAGACATAACGCCTGCTCGTCACTGCTTTTGCAAATGCTATCTCAAACTCTACTCCCACACACACCTCTTTCTCGAGCCAGTTTTCTTTCCAACGGTTGGGATATTTTTTTTTTTTTTTTTTTTTTTTTTTTTTTTTTTTTGCAATTTCGTTCGACGCCATGAATCACAGATGACACTCGGTCGATCGGCGCTGTAAGCGGATGTGCAGTGGTTGGCCGAGTCAACCGAATAAAAACCAGCCCATTTGGGTATAAGCCTAGAGTAATCTCGCCGGAGGTGTCTCGCCGAGATTGGGAGCAAAGAAAATCGCAATAGCTTTTTTTTTTTTTTCGGCGGAGATTTTTTCAAACGGCGGACATTTTTTTTAAGATGGCGGAACGGCGGAGAACGGCGGAGCTGTTCTCATCCTTGCTGTTAGATGTCAGCGTTTCAAAAAGCGGATTTCACCTTCCAGCCCCCATTCCTTTCAAGTGCCTGCCCTTGAAAATTCACAAACTTGATCATCATTTCAATCATGTTACACCTCTGTCACTTTCAGAAACTGATGCAAAAACATACAAAATTCTGCTGAAAATGTTGAAATATATGCTAAAGTGAAAATACTCATGCATCAAAAAAATTCTCAAAGAATTCGGACTTGGTAATTATCAAAGTTGTTACTGTATTCAGAAATAGGAATGGCAGTTTATGAAGAAGTTGGAAAATTGGCTTGGGGCTGGGGATCAGGAATCCCCAACCTATACATTTCATGAAAATGACCTCGAGGGCTGAATTTCAGTTGGATTTAGAATTACAGTAGGAACATTCTCTTGCCTCTATACTGATTTCAGTAACAATGATGAAAGACTTCTACCCATGCCAATCCAAAAATGGCTGCAACAGATCAAGTATTTTGTCCAGTTCTCTCTCCAGAAGGTCAACAAAACGATTCACAATTTACATCTACATTCAGGTTATCTGATTAATTCGCTGTCAAAAAAAAACATGCACAGAAATGTATTTACATTCAGAATATGCCCACAGGCAAAAACATGGGGGCACTGGGAAATACAATGGGCAAAAAAAAAAAAGAAAGAAAGAAAGAAAACATGGAAGTGAATGGCCTGCACAGGCTGAAAAATGGACAAGGGAGGTGGGAGTGGGCATGCAGAGGGACAAACACAGATTTCATCAGAAAAGACCAAATTCTTGTGCAGATTTCAAAGAATGTTGGGATACAAGATCTCCCTGGAATAACCTCTGGCATCCAATGAAGAAGTTTAACAGTGCATGCATGCGTCAAATTTTCAGTCTTCAGTATGACTGGTTTGAGTCGTTATTCCACTGGAAGGGCATAGAAGATGACAAAAGGGGGACGGGGAGGGGGGGGGGGGGGGGGATCATAAAGGGGCAATTCACCTAGGATAAGAAAAATATAGGAGAAACAAATTTCAATAAAGACAGCAACCAGTAGGGAGGTCAGTCGTCCTCATTCCAACCCCATCCTCATTTACACCAATTCTCATTTACACCAAACCCCATCCTCATTTACGCCAATTCTCATTTACACCCAACCCCATCCTCATTTACGCCAATTCTCATTTACACCAAACCCCATCCTCATTTACACCAATTCTCATTTACACCAAAACCCATCCTCATTTACGCCAATTCTCATTTACACCAAACCCCATCTTCATTTACACCTGTTCTCATTTACACCAAAGCCCATCCTCATTTACACCATTACCTGTAAAGGTGAGTAACCCTACCATTGCTGTACAAATGTGTAAATATCTTGGACACAGAAAGACACAAGCGCAAAGTCGACACCCTGCTGTGCAAGACTACGCCTGCATGCTGTTGGAATCCAAGCTTCACGAATGTAAGTAGCACTGTCCAGTGATACACACGCTTTAATACCATCATCTGAGATTGTAATCCAGTAAATCAGATGCTTGTGACACGCACATGTACCCTAATGTCACTGTCATCACACAAGGTTTAAGAAAAGTCATAGACAAGGAGAAATTGTATGCGTTTGTATAATCTTCATGCCAATAACCAGTGTCAGAACTGTCGATTTCCTAATCCAATCGGGACTTTCCTCAAGTAAATTTTAATAATTTGCTGCGGATCTGAGAACAATTCAATTATAATGTCTGTACCTGCCCTTCTTTGAAGAAACACAAACCCATTCGGTGACAAATACAGACTCATTTCTTCCTCTGTTTACTTTCATGCAACCCAGAACTGCTCTTCCATCCAGTCTCAAATGCACAAATATTTTTCCTCCTCTTTCCACATACACATGTGACTGTTCTTCAGTCTACAGACAATTCTACAAGCACATGACATTCTTTCCTTCCACACGCACTATTCCGTGAGAACATCAAGTCACAAGAGAAGGATCCCAGCAGTAATGGACGTTGGAATTCAGATTGGACAGAGCCTGCATGTCATCGTCTTGGAGCTCAAAGCTGAACACCTCGGCATTCTCTCGGATGTGCTCTTGGTTTGTGGACTTGGGTAAAATACCTGGAAAATGGTCATCATCAGGTTTTTGGCCACCTGAACAGTACAGATTTTACAGATGGCAGCAAGTACCACATGGATCTGGATTCCTGTCCTTTTTAAAAATACCAGACGACGAATCTCGATCTAAATATACTGGCACAAGAAAAAAATGGTTAAGGAGCAGCACTTCCGAGACTACTTCTGTGTCCTCTGTTTAATCATCTTTTTTGTGTGTGAAAAGAGAATCTTATCATAAGAAAGTCTTTGAACTTGACTCCCAATAAAGAATACATTTCCAGATCTGAAGCAACATCAAACCAGGGTCAAAGATCATCATTAACTCTACTGGGGTCACCGGTATCGGCGAGTCATGGGGGCTGTTGTTGGATGGACGGGATGGTGCCCTCACTCACGTCGGCTCCCGACTAAGCAATTCTTATCATCAGTAGAGGCTTAGAAGGTGGTGTCCTCCATATGTTAGATCAGAACAGGCGCCACTGAACACCACAGAATGACTCGGCAGCAGTGCAGTGTCTCTTCCGGTGGTTGCCTCTTGACGACTTGACATTGACTGCTCCCTGTGGATTGCCGGTGCTGGGGCTATGGTGGGCAGGGCCAGGCTGTGGCTGTGGACGGGGTGTCACGAATGAGTGGCGTGGGTGCACTGCCACTGAGGTAGCACAGAAAATGGGACAAAAACAACAACAGCAAAAATAGCAAAAATCGTCATTAACAAAAAAAAAAATAAAATAAAAAGGAAGCGATTCCAATTTGCAATTCAACCCTTAAGCACTTGAAAATGTCGCTGGAAAACTAAAATATTTGAAATTTAGTACTTTTCACCACCACACTTGTCTACAGTCAAAATCAGATCCATTCTTTCACTGGGGTTAACGTTGCCCTGAGCAGGAGGGTTTGTTCACAGTGGACATGTGCAAATTAGAGCTTAATGCAAGACGGAAAACCCCCAAACAGGGTTCACATGCAGCCTCTTAGGCAGGCTGCAGCTGGTGTAAATAAATACCAGGGATTTCTGGTCATACTATGAGAGAAAAGACCAAGACTGGATGTTGGAATTGGCAGTGGTTGTGTCACAAACTCTAAGAGAGCTAAAGCAGAAATCAGCTCTTTTTTTGTTTTCTTTTTTTTTTCTTCTAATTATGGTCCACGTGCACACATCTAAAATACACAAGCAGACTAATGGCTGAGAGTAGTTTTGAGCATTATTCAATGAATTTTTCATCCAGGAGTTCAAAATGAGACAACATCCCCCAACGTACTACAAACCAAAATGTGTGTACACTTTTTTTCTCTTTCTTTTTCTTACATTTCAGTGAAAAGATGACAAACTAAGACAGTGAAGATTGTGAGCATCAAAAATGAAGCCATCTTGACAAGTGCTTTCCAAAAAGCAAGGAGAACACTGTGCGAATTAATGAACCATTTTAAGAAAGAAAAAAAAATATAGTCTTGTCTGCAGAAACTAGTACTTTCAGAAGAAAAGCGGCTGAAGAAATCCTGTATATTTACCCACTGATGAAATCTGATCTTGGTTACACAATGTTTCTTCTAGATGACCAACGGTCACGAGGTAACATTTACTCACAAGGTGCAAGGCATGCAGTTTTTGCTTTCACCTTATACAACAACAGTGCCAGTGTTCCTTGCTTATACTAGTTTATAGTATTCTACAGAGGATTAGATATGACATGTTTCTATATACATACTATGGGTTTGCGTGTGTATGTATGCTGCAAGCAAAATACCCATAACCTTGCATATGTGTGATGTGATGTAGTGATTGCAATTAATCTGAATGAATACCTACACTTTTCACACAGTCTCGCTTGACTGCTTTACATCAGCTCCTTGCTATGCTGCTGCTCTTGTGAATGAAAAATAGCAGACGTTTCTTCAGCGAATTTGTCAACCAGTTTTGTTTCCCCTCACACCACCAGACACACTACTGAAATGCTGCTGAAAGAATACTGTACCCTCAGGTTTTGTGCTGCAGTTTCAATTGACATCTAACCAAAACCAAACACATTTCTGTTAAACCTGATGAAATCAACACAAACTGACATTATACATCAGCACTTTGATTCAACCTGCTGTGTGCAACATAGGCAAGGAACAGTCTGTGCTGCCAGAGGTTGACAGAATGATTGATGGTTGAAACGATGAACAAAAATTCTGTCCTATGCATCTCAATGTCTTTTCCTGACTGAAGCCATGCTAACATTGACCTGCTCACGCTTCTGCTCACTCATGTGATCTTATCTCTCTGAAGTGCCGGAGACAGCATCACAGTCTGACTTGGGACTGGTCTGAAAAGGATCGGCAATGCTGAGTAGAATGTTGTGAGGAAGGTCTACATCAAGTTTTCATCAAACTGCCTTTCAGTTGTCTGGTCATAAAAGACACTGACATAGCTAAAAGAAATGTTCATAATGGCATTAAATATGAAATGATTATGTGCATTCCTCTGTGTATTTGTTGTTGTGGTTGTGTGCGCTTTCTTCTTTCTTGAACTGTTTTGTGTGTGTGTGTGTGTGTGTGTGTGTGTTGTGTGCGTGTACGTACAAATGTGCGAGAGTGTGTGTATGTGCGTGTGTGTTATGTTCGTGTGTGTGTGTGTGTGTGTGTGTGTGTGTGTGTGTGTGCGCGCGTGTGTATGTAGCTGGTGCTCAAATATCTATGTATATGTGAATGAGTATGTAAACATATCCCACGTATGAGTTGACCATTTGATCCATGCAGGATTACATTCAACAGGCAATACTAACCAATGCCTTGCTGTACAGCCCAACGCAGCAGAATTTGAGCAGGAGTTTTCTGATATCGGCTTGCGATAGTCTGCACTGTTCGATCACTCAGCAACTGAAACCACATCAGCCACAGCATTGAGAATAAGAATAGTCTGATATCAGCATTCAGATTTCGCATATTACCTAAGAGAACACTTTTGCTCGTTCAATGTCTCATCACATACACAGTATGCATAGTCTAACCATGCTGAGGCATATATACAAAACTGTCATTGCTTGCTCCATTTTATCAATTAGCATTACCTCTTGACATTATCTTCTGATTACTGAAATAAAGGGACTTCCTTAATCCTGTATTTTGGCCAACAAATCTGTTAAATCTTTCTATCAGGTCTGTTGATCTCTGCGCCCAACCAAGTCGATCCCACTCCAAATCAAACACAACTCAAGAATGATTAATAAAGTGAATAAGAATTATGAACAAGCTGGAAACACCTGTCTGACCTTGTTATTCTCAGTGGTGGTGCCCAAAGAGGAGTAGGCCTGGAAGTGAACATTCTGCTGCCGACACCAAGCCAGCAGATCCTTCTGAACCAGGTGTGGGTGGAACTCAATCTGCAACACACGTTGACAACAACCCACCACAGTTCAAAAAGGAATGGTTAAAAAACACTGGTTGCTGGGGCTGGGCCGGGCCAAACTGTGGCTGCGGGGGAGTGGAGGGTGGGGTGGGAAGTCTGAGTAAGCTGTGTGGGTGCAATGCCACTGAGGTGGCACAGAAAAAGGACTGAAACCCCCCCCCCCAAAAAAATAAAAGCCCACTGATAACTATGTTCTTATGAGGTCAAATTAGAGCAAGGTCAACACTGAGCATTCAAACAAAAGATGATGCACAGAAATGTTTTCTCTGCAGTCACAAGTTATACCATGAGAATATTTAGTGTTTCAAGTATTGAGCCTTAATTTATGAATTAATCTAACAATGTGCCTTGGGCACGATGGTAAAGTATCCATTTTTTAGATTTTAAAATTCTGCTTAGGTATATACTTGTCCATCATTTGAATTACTTCACAAGAGGACAAATCCACAACTAAGCAACTAGGCGGCTTAGTAGACGATGTCCTGCGTATGTTGGACCTGAACAGGAACCACTGAACACCACCGAAGCGACGCCGCAGTAGTGCAGTGTCTCCTCTGGTGGGTTGCCTCTTGACCACTTGACACTGACTGCTCCCTGTGGATTGCCCATGCTGAGGCTGTGGCGGGCCGGACTGGGCTGCCGCTAGAGACGGGGTATCGGAATGAGTGACGTGTGTGCACTGCCACTAACATGGCACAGAAAAAAAAATTACCTGCAGCAGGGCCGGCTTTACCGCACACACTGCCATCAACTCCTCCAGGTGGTGCTGCAAGAAGTTGGACACGCCGATCGCTCTCAGCTTGCCTGAAATGATAAATGACAACGACAATAACAAGGACACACAGCTGAGAGCATGCTTGGGTCCAAACCTGCACAGAAATTTAACACATCTGCCCTTGAACCATCTTTCCACTGAGTTTCATCAAAATCAGTGCACCAGTTTTTTGTATAATCTTGCATTAGGGATTCCAGGTATTCCCTAAGATCAGGTTCTCACAGACTTTGAAAACACATCAAGTCAGTTGTTTTCAACTGCGCTTGATTTTCCTGTTTTTGGCGAATGTTACAAACTGTGGTAATAACTCTAATGTGGCGCCAAGCCCCATCATACCATTGTTGTTTCCAAGAAGGAAAGAAATAGGACACAATGTGGTCCTCAGATTAAAGACCTTACACTAGTAACAGATGACAGGTGCAACAAACTTCGACCTTTGGATGTTCCCCTGACAAAATCAACATTGAAAGAGTCTCCTAGAAAGGGACACAACCCTATTGTCTTCCAATACACACACACACTTTTTATCATTAATTGTTAACAAATGCTTTATGATATAACTTTGTACACTTTCCACTTTGATATTTTGTCAGCTTTTGACCAGAAAGACCTTAAAATTATATAACTTGCATATATAAAACAATGATCAAAAACTTAATGATGATTGGCCCAACTGTTTTCAAACTGACTTCCTGATAGACAGACAGACTGACTGACAAACGGACACAGAAAAGAGTGAAAACATTGCTCCGTTTCAAAGACTGGGTTGCATGCAGGGCAATGAAGGAACACTATCAAGGATGCTAATTAACTATAAAAAATAAAAAAAGCTTTAAAAAATCAGTAATGTAAGAAATTTTGAAACAATCGATTCATTGCAAATGTCCCATAAATGTACCACTGACAGAGCTGGTAATTTTTCATTTGGTACAGCAAACCTGGTTTGGTAGAGTGCTGGACTCATGATCCTGGGGTCACGGGTCTGAATCTCCGCCAGGGCATTTCGGTACAGGGGGATTTTTCCCTTGGAGTTAACATTGGTTCTGACTCCATTTCCCATGCAGTCCTTTGAATGAGACTATAAACCGAGGTTCCGTGTGTGAACACACGCATAACATCTTGCACACACGTAAAATCCCATCACCAACTTTCGGAAGAGAAGGCCAGTTTGACCGTTGGTATGGATGACACGTTACATATAGCATGCACCCTGCGTGAGAAATTCAAAGAATGAAGGAAGTAAGGATATTGAGTGAACGATATTGGACGACATTGACTGGACGACACGGAAACGACTGAATGAAGTGTCAGCTGGCAGCTCTTCAGTCGGCACTACCCAGGTAGGCAGCCTATTGTGTAAACGAGTGTGGATTGTAATGCGCTTAGAGCTTGGTCTCTAGCCAAGAATAGGCGCTATATAAGTATTCATTATTATTAATGTTATAAAACCCGGCAATGGCAAATGGGTCAACCTGAACTGGCAGTCTGGTCATAGTAATCGGTAAATCAAAATGTCACAGGTTGCAAATCCAACAGATGCCTTTCCTACTGTCAAAACAAAAATCAAACAGGAATACAGAACCAGTGGCACTCTTTTCATTGGACTGGTAATTATCTAATAAATGCAAAACCTGATGTTCTTTTTTCCAAGCTGTCAAACTGAAGAATGTAGCTGTTTCAGAACAAGCCTTTGCAAAGATTTTGATGCTTTTTTTGTCTTTGTTTTTTTTTAAGTTCATACAATTTTTCGGCAGAAATTTGTGAAAAATGCGACATACGGCCCATTCAACAACAACAACAACATAGCATTTATATAGCGCCGCGCCAAAGGTTCTAGGTGCTGACACTCCACACTCGTGTGCATGTACGCAACAGGCTACCCATCTGAGTTGTGCCGACTGAAGAGCTGCCTGCCGGCACTTCATTCAGTCATTTTCCGTGTCATTCAGTCAATATTGTTCACTCAATTTCCTTACTCCCTTCATACTTTCAATTTCTCACGCAGGGTGCATGCTATGTACAATGTGTCATCCATACCAACAGCCAAACTGCCCTTCTCTTCTGAAAGTTGGTGATGGGATTTCACGTGTGTGCAAGATGTTATGCGTGCGTTCACACACAGAATCTCGGTTTACATAGTCTCATTCGAAGGACTATGTGGGAAATGGAGTCATAACCGATGTTCTCCGAGGGAATAATCCCCCGGTACCAAACCAGCCCCGCAGAAATACGAACCCACAACCCCAGAATCACCAAGTCCGGCCTCTACAGGCTGAGCTATTCTGGCACTACGTCACTGCCAGACCTTCTTTATACAGCTGCTCCATGTCTGCCCAGCTGCCCAGCCGGTTGGGTCTGTGGCGACTGTCCCCTGGCTGGAGCTTCTGGGTGCCGGGCCAGTGGATCAGGAAGAGGTCAAGGTAACCACACTGCAGGCGAGCCAATGACTGCAGGCACGCCTCTCTGCACTGGCCTTGACCCTGATCTTTGGGGGCTAAGGAGGGAAAGAAAAGGACAACAGTGAAAGAAGTAATGAAAGAAAGATGAAGAAGTTTATTAAGAAGAAGAAAACGGAACTAAAGTAAATCAGAAAGAAAGATAAAGAAAACAGAATCCACACAGACAGACATATATATATATTTTGTTGTTGTTTTTTGGTTGCTTTAGTTTAAAAAAAAAAATTCCCCTTATAAGGAGAAAAATGAAAAAAAGCAAAAAAATACTTATTTACAGCTTATGATTTCTACTTCTTTTAATTTCAAGAAAAGCAACAGTCTTAAACAGGCTGAT
The DNA here is from genome assembly GCA_018398815.1 of Conus ventricosus. NCBI lineage: Eukaryota > Metazoa > Mollusca > Gastropoda > Neogastropoda > Conidae > Conus > Conus ventricosus. The sequence continues at coordinate 58,461,428 of CM031617.1, read as the reverse complement.
GAAGACTGCCATCAATGACAGCTTATAGTAAACCCCCTCCCCCCTCGAAACGTTGACAATATCCCATTTGAGGAACTGATGACATCATTTTATTTTGTAATCAAATCTTTCAATCTTTTTGTAATTAAATCTTTTAACATTACTGAATTTGATGAGATGGAGTAGGCAGTGGGTGGTTAGTTGATTTTTGTTGGTTTTTGTTTTGCTTTTGTTCAGAATTGAACCTCTCGACATTCACCACAGATAACTGTTGAGAAGTTCTCCAAGTACCTCTGGAGACTGGTTGCAGTGTGGTGAATTTTTGTTCTTGCTGTTGCAGACATTTTACAAACATGTGAACACAGCGCAGGCTTCCAAGGGTGGCGCAGGATTGCTCCCTGCTGGTGTGTTTGGCAGTTGAGGACAGTGCTTGTCTGGGTCCCACCCCCACCTTCCGTGTATATTTCCTTTCCTTCAATAAGAACGAACTGTCAGAAAGAAAAGCTGTTAAAAGAACAGACTTCATACCGAGTTTACTTGTGATGAAAATGTCTTGACGACTGAGTCCATGTTTAGGCAGCAACGTCTGCAGACTTCGACCGATGTCTTCTTCGTTACGATACACTGAGGCTGTGTCTGTAATCAGTTGAGCATGCAGTGTTATAGTGCATTCGGATCTTTACATTAAACCTGAAGCTGTGAGTCTGCTGGCAAATTAATCATAACTGCAGTAACAAGGATTCAACAGTGAACATAAGAATGCTATAGTTCCATTCCTGAAACAGTACACATTCTTTTAGGAATTTAGATACTGAGTATTAGCATTTTATCTTTTTAACTAACCTGTGAGCTGATCAGTTGCATGTCTGGTCTACAAACCAGCCACTCACAATGACAAACACAAAATAAGTTCGCATATATATATTACACAACATTATCTCACTCTCAATAAAGAAAGACAATTTCTGTAGAGTTCAGCCACTACTATAAATAACCTCCCATCTCATACTCTATTTCAGTAATTTGTGAACTACTGTTCTCTCAGAATTTCTTAAATTTGAGCACAGAAACCTAAAAAAAATTAAGATGCTGAGCCTGTAAATATCTCTACAAACTCTGATGATGATCTACACAATTATTTTTTTCTCTTTCCTGTCTCACATCCTGTGCAATGTCGGTGACATCGAACCTATGTTGCTCAATGTGGCACCCCGTCCACAGCTACAGCCAAGCTTGTCCCACCAGGACTTGGCACCAGCACAGCACTGGGTGCAGTCAATGTCATGTAGTCATGAGGCAACTCCCCACAGGAGACCCAGCACTGCCGTCGAGTCACTTTGGCTGTGTTTCATGCTGCACATTATGATCCAACATATACAGGACACTACCTATTACTTTCTGATGACAGTAATTTCTTAGTCAAGGAGCCAGCATAGGTGAGCTCTCCCTCAAGTGGGCACCACCACATTCATCCAACTAAACTCTCCATGAACTTGTCGAGACCAGTGACCCCAACAGAACCTCATCAAAGGCGCAGATGTGGAGGGGAAATCGAAACTGAGGTCACCATGACAGCAGGGTGTAAGGGGCCACAGAACTTCAGACTTTTTTTCCTTTTTTTTTCATTTCAATGCTGATCATTGAGGATGAGGATGATTCGAAGATGATGCTACAGGATTTTCCATTCTGGTGTAAGACTGTATGGCAGGGCTGTACTATATGCTTACTTTCATAACATATCCTGGTATCAATCATGTCCAGGAGATACAGACACCTGAAGTGTTGGTCAGGAATTTTGAGCAATAATCTCAGAGACACATCCATTAACCCTTTGACTCCAGAACTACTTGTAATTTTTGGGGAAAAAACACCAACCTTACAAAAAAAAAAATTGCAAAAATTCAAGTATTGCTCTAAAGCATACAGAAGTATACATTTTCTTGAAGCAAAATGAAAGAAGAATATAACTATCATATGTTTCACATTGACAGGATGAGATAACTCACAATCATGGGAAGATAACCAAGATTTTATGAAAAAATAAACAATATTTTGAAAAAAAAATCCATGAAAATTCAAGTCTCAATATGAAATGGTATTGAAATGTGCACAAATCTATAGGATATAAGAACCAAGTGCAATTATTTACTTTAAAAAAGCACACAGCGTGTTCAGGGATGCATTGAGTAATGCATGTCAATGTCAGCTAGAGATGCAACGTTTACTAGCACTTCATCCGTCATACAAAAAATTGGCAAAAAATTTAACATAACAAGTGTTGTCAACCACTGTCACTGGCGTCTTACTCTAACAATTTTTGCGTCACATTTTTAACAATTTTTTCCTCTCCTATCACGTCCTCAACTACGCCCACTACCAGCACGACCACGCCCCCTACCTGTCGATGTACTTGGTAGATCAATATCTTCATCCCGGTAATCCAAATCACTTGACTCTTTGTCAGGATGATCGACAACCACGTCACTTTCATTTTCCTTTCACTTTCGTCGTTGCTAATTTCACCTTCGTATGGTGTTTCAAACACAATTCTCACTACCTCTTCAGCAGTATATCTTCTGGCAGCCATGTTGATCTGCCCGACTAATTTTCGCTTTACAAAACGCAAAAAAAAACGCGTCAAAATCGACCCAAACTTGCTGAGAAATCGCTTCAAACACGCTGTATGGGAGCCGCCATTTGCGAGCAAGTGAACAATATCATGTGACCAGTCAGATGATCCAATTATGAGATGACCCTTGAACCGCGGCTATATCCGCGACCGGGAGTGAAAGGCTTAAGTAGATGAAGCTGTGAGGTCCTAGTCTTTGCAATCAAGGCCAAGGCAAACTCGATTCTAGGCAAGAGCTCGTCAGGGCAGAAAAATCCAACAAATGAACAGCTCTCATGGGAATCAAACCCACCTCCCAGCTGACAGTCCATGGCACTAAGCGCTTCATCATGGCAGCTGATTACGCAATGGTTTTTGTGTTACCCTTGAAAATACCCTGCTCTGCATACCACCATGCATGGAAACAATGGCAGTGACACTATCACCTACATTGCAATACCACCTACATTGCTATATCACCTACATTGCTATATCACCTACATTGCAATACCACCTACATTGCAATATCACCTACATTGCAATATCACCTACATTGCAATATCACCTACACTGCAATATCACAGTTGTCTACAATGCAATGTCACCTACAATGCAATCTTTGAGAGCCTAGGGACAGAAGTGTAGCTTATCAAAACAGCATCATAAACAAGCATTTCAATAATGATATAGACAAGACAAAGAAAATAATCAAAGAAATAAACCAGCATTCAATGAGGTACAGTTATAAACTGGAAGCATCCATCAATATGCTATCAATGAAAAAGAACATCTCTAACCAAATGACCTGTAGCCTGCAGCAAGTGCTGAATCCAGAACTCGGTGAACTGTATCCTGTCCCCGGATTTTGAAAGTCCCCACTGAAACACAAGTGAGAAGAAAAGACATAATAAACAAATAAGCAAAATGAATATTTGTGTTAAAAATAAAACACACTTCATTATATAACTTCAATTTGAAAAAAAGGTAATTGAAAGAATGAATCTATCTTTATCACAATTATTTGCTGACAGCTTTGGGCAGATGGCACAGTGAAAATTGTGATTTTCTTCCATTATGATAGGAAGGCTTCATGATGATAGGCAGACCACTGTTTTTCATTAACACTGAACTGACCTTAAATTGACAGAGAGATGTCAGACTGAGGCAGCCTTAGAATAGTAGGACATGAAATGACCAAAACATGCATGGTTAATGATGTGACATTTGAGCGGTTGGGGAATTGACACAGTAACATAAATTCAGAAAACAATTGTGTTATTATAATTTTACAGGTACATTAGTGCATTAAAAAAAAAAAAACTTGTCCATTAAATATATCTTGCCATTCTAACAACTGACTGGAGCTGGTGGTTTAGAGCCTCAGCTTTAGAGAACAGCATTTTACCAATCCTGACTCACTTGCTCAACCACCGAGTTTTTGGGC